>JAYKKI010000030.1:10865000-11507500 GCA_039881145.1 Druceiella hillmani | reverse complement strand
ATATTTCATGTATGTTTATGTATATATATATTTCATGCACTGGCTATGAGAGGAAGAGAGAAAGAAAATGTGCGCGTGCACTGCTCTCTCTTGCTCCTACAATGTGATACAGACAATAGACTTATACTGTGTCTTAGATATACGAAACATAACTGGCTATGAGAGAAAGAGAGAAAGAAAATGTGTGCTCGCACCTCTCTCTCTTGTCCCTACAGAATACGAAACGTAACTCTCTCCTCGCCCGATCACACTTTTCGTAACGTTCTCGTCACGCATTCACCAGCTTACTCCCCAAGTCAAGCGTGCGTAAAGAAGTTTTGCTTCAAAAATAAGGATATAAACTCAGAGAATTATTATATTGACCTGACTTGTACAATTATATAGAAAATTTGAATACAACCGAAGATAATTATTATATTGACCCGAATTGTAGAATCACACAGAAAATTTGGTTATAACAGCAGAGAAATGTACAAAATTTGATATAATACAAAGCGATTCGTTGACCGTCGAATTGTGTGGTGCGGTAATGCGTAATTGAGTACTGATGTAGGGTTATTTATTTACCATTAATTATACGTACGCATTCGAGTGTGTCAAAAAGCGTATTACATATATGTTGACTCAGTCGCTGCGTGTATTGTGAATTTACGTATACTGAGGACAATTAGCAAACTGTATGCTAGGAAAGAACAAATGTGGAGAGGAGCGTGGGGACGGAGTACGAGATTACTCGCCCACTCTTAATATGTTCAAATATATTTATTTGCACCACTGTGCTGTCTCCGACTGGAGCGCTGTAAATAGACACAACTACTTGTTGATCTACTTGTTCGTACAAGATAAACGGGGTGTATTAATTTTTAGTTATCATATTTTATTCTTCTTATGATGTATTTTAACTTTTTTTTTTGTTTTCTAAGACGCTATTATTCGTTTACTTAAACCTTTGTTTTTTTCACATATATCCCTGACAAAAATTACATTACAATAAATATACAGAGTAAATTCTTTATAAAAAGACACAAAGGACCGAGTATTTTTTTTTCGTTATAGAGTTTTTGTTTTATAGAGTGTGTAAAAATACAAATATTCTTTTAAGATTTCAAATTGTTTATTCGGTTTTATTTACAAAGAATGTTTAATCAGTTCCCGTACTATTATAGCTTACATTTGTTCCATACGTTTTAAAATATATATTGAAAATAATCCGTCGACTTTGATTGAATTTATCTTAAGAAGATTGGAATCATCACCGTAGAACAATAAATTTGTCTACTAATTTAATATGTAGGTTCTTTGTAGCCATGTTTAGCCCTTTAAAATCTAGCTCAGAACTCTGAATATGGGATTAAACGAAAAAGATAAAGTGTGTTAAGAGTCACCTTCACCCAGTAAACCCTTGTACCTAACGAAAACAGCAATATAAATACTTAGTGATAATAAACAATAAACAAATTAGCCGTCTGAACTATGTCTTTTCGTTCGTAACAGGAAACGAGCGTTCGTTACAAAGAGTGAATCAGTGTATGGATTAGAAAGTAAACCGACCAAGATCAAGCAATGTTTACGTTATAGAGAGTTTTCTATTTTAAAAAGTGTCATTATAAAGAGTTTACTCTGTATCGTACTCTTATAAAAAGAACAAAAATAATTTCTTCATATAGCGCTCGCCCATGGACTGTTAGCATGATTCAAAAAGCACTAATGTAAACAAAGGTAATTTTATTTAAGATAAGACAATTACCTTTTCTTTTAGAACGCTAATGACGTATTAATTTAATACAATGTCATCGGTTAGCAAATCCATCTCCTACTGCATCATTGTATATCATGCGTTACCGTTGTACTGATACAACATCCATGATTTCGATGTACGTTTATAGTAGTATCAGTAAAAATTAGAGTAAAGACTTGTACTATGAAGGAAATCTTATGGTATTATTTCAATCTCACGCAGTACAGAGATAACTACCGAAGTGAAAAATTTCCAGATTGCCCCTTTGATACAATTAATGATCGCAAATTTTATTACTTTTGGTTTAGTAAATTATACACTAAATTCTCAAATAAACATATAGTACCTATAATTGAGCGTCGTACAATAAATAAATTCCTCAAAAAAGAAACAAAATATCTGAATTATTTTAACAGCATCCTTTCATTTTTCTTCTCCGTTGTAAAAGAATGGGCAAAACAGCTTCGTTTAGGCGGAAAATCTATTGAAGGAGAGTCTCGTCCGCAACTGCCATCGGACACTATCATCGAGAAAAACATCAAGCTAGTAGAAAAAGTAGTGAAATGTAGACATTTAAAGACTACTATAGATTTACTATACAATTAGCTGCAAGATTTTGTCTTTAAAAAAACATTATTGAGAATTTTACACGATCATTGTGGAATTAATAATGAGAGTGCAAAGGACTTCTGAAATTCCTTTCGGCTGTTCAATAAAAAGAATTTGCCATGAATGCCTGAGTTTCTGTCCTCTTGTAAAATGTGACAGAAGGAAGTTCTCGAATTCCTTGCTACAGAAGGTGAAACTATTATCCTTTACCTTAATCTTCTGCTGAATACGAAATCACTGGAGTGGCGTCCAGATAAATCAGCCGAAAGAAAACGAAAGTACAAAACCAAATTAATCTAATGGTTTCGCGTTGTGAAGTAATTCTATTTGTAGATTTTAAAATACCTAACTTTAAAGTAACTGGCAACTATTTTATTTCCAGGAATGGACCTTTGCAGAATTCAACCACATATTTTGTTACTGTTTAACAATGCACCCGCGCACACCTCATTTGCTGCCAAAGCTACTATCCAGGAATGGAACTTAAAATAATTCAACTACGTATTTTGTTGCCGCATAACAATGTACCCGCATAACAATGTACCCGCATACACCTCATTTGCTGCCAAAGGTACTATCCAGGAATGGAACTTTATAGAATTCAACCACGTATTTTGCTGCTGCGTAACAATGCACCCAAGCACATCTCATTTGCTGCCAAAGCTACTATCCAGGAATGGAACTTTGCAGAATTCAACCACATACCCTATAGCTTTGACCTAGTACCGAGTGATTATTATTTGCTTACCGGATTTGACAGCAAAGAAATTTAAAATGAATTATAGGCAGTTTTAGCTCATTATAAAGACAAAACTTGAAATTTTTTTTGAATGAATAAAAATGATATAAAGTGATGTGAAAATTATTTGGAAGTAATATTGAAAAACAACACTAGTTATTTTAATATTCACTCGTTGCGTAAATCTAAGGTCCGAAACTTCGGAGCTTGTATTTTTGTTAATATCTTATGACTTTGAATACGAAAGTTAGTTTGTTTATTACCTGGTAACTTAGCATTTAAGAGACAAATCGGTAATGAATTTAGTATAGGTATATTTTGTTTAGTGTAGTAATGTATAAATATATTATCTATGGCTCTATTCGCGTAAATCACTACTACTAAGAAATACCGTCAGTATCAGTTTAATCGTATAGTAACGTCACCTCTTCTTGTGCGAACTTTATTATCTATAGTAGAGAGCATATCCGTTGCTGTGCTTCATTCTTTTGCGTGGTGAAATGAAGAGTTGCGATGGTGACATGTCCGGGATTCTCATCGTAAAATGTATCAAAAAGTCTTCAACAAATTAATTAATATTATCATAAACGTTTGTATGTTTGCCATGTCCCTCTTAATCGAAAATTCACGGGCGAAACTGCGGATAAAAACTAATTGATTCATAATTATTATTATCATATATTTTTCACATATTATAAATAACATTAGAATATATAATAACAACCGTAGATATAAATTTATTCGAGTAAAAATTATCAGAAGTATATAAATAAAACTTGTTTATTTATTTACTTTTGGCAGCGTTAAAATAAGTACAAGGATCAATAAAGGAAAGTGGCCATTGATGTTTTCGACTAAATGTGATCTCAATATGATTTGGGCCGTATTAGTCGGCGCGGCCCTACGTTTCTGGTAATACCGCCCGCCCATATCGGCATTATCGTCGTCATCTCGTGGTTGCGCGTAGGCGGCGCGTAATATTCTCATGTCGCGCAGTCGACCTACGCTAATGCGATCGAATACGTCACGTTACACACAAGTAAAGGCCGCGTATTGTCGAGAAGTCGTATTTATCCAAATGCCAGATGGTGAGAAAATGATATGTCATCACGAGCTGGGAAAGCGCCGAAGAAATTAACTTGCCGTCTACTGATATATTGAAGTGTTGTAAACACATTAGAAACAAATTTTAATGTAGTAATTTAATACATTTTAGAACTAATTTATTACTGAACGTGGCGAGTCACTGAATTCTACTTTTTATTAATATTTATTAGCTGTTGGTATCAACGTGGAAGTTTATTTGTTATAGTTTTTTACTATTGCGAAGCCAGAGTATATATAATTTAGCTTTGTCCCTCTACTGTCTGTCCATCTACATATATATATATATATATATATATATATATATATATATATATATATATATATACATATATACATATATGTATATATATATATATATATATATATATATAGTCGATTTACAATTTTCTACATAGCTGAATTTTGGCATAATCTTTACATATAATAAAATTGTAACACAGTAAATTCTCTACAAGGAAAAAAATTTAAAAAGGGATTTAAAATAATTTCGCGCACAGAATGATAATAAAAGTAGGATTTTTTTTAATTTTTGTCTGTCTGTGTCTGTCTTCCGTTTTGTTAATCTATCTCGCAAAATCTACTGGAAGCATTTTGATGAAATTTGGTATAGTTTATGACAAAATGAATATGAGAGAAGAAAAAACAATTTTTAATTCGAATTTCAAGCAAGCGAAACCGTGTGGCACAGCTAGTTATGTATATTTTCAAAGTTTGCATATGAAATAAAATCTTTCAAAATTTTTTATAGTGTGCCACTCCGTAGTATAAGTTATTGTGAAATAAGTCTTTCAAAAATATTAGGGGTACGTGAGAAACACTTTTTCGACACAGATATACGTTTACGAAATATTAAACTTTTAGATAGGTCAACCCACCAGCTAAACGACTATTACTGAATATCTGAAAAGTATTCGAAATACCCGTTCATATGACGAAATCAAAGGAAAATTATCACAGCTAAGTAGGCTTTTCTAATTTATGAGTAATATTCGATCTACTTACAGTACAAATCTACACATATTACCGCAAATATCTTAAAAATTACGATATCTAGAATTATCCTTATATTTTTCCTGCAGTCATTGCGTAAGCTTCTAAAAATTCTGTTTTTTTCCTAATTTTATGTTCGCCCGTTTTGGAAATAAGGAGGTGTCGAGGGACATATATTTTATATATTTTTTCGGTGTATTTCGAAAAATATAGTACATAAAATTAGGAAAACAATTTTCCTAAAGCCATTTCTATTATATTATCTATTCTCTTATAATTATATATTATCTATTATATCTATTATTATATTATCTATTCTATTATATTATATATTATCTATCCATTTCAAACGGTAATCCACGTCATAAATGGAATTATTAAACATTCTTTGTCGGAATAAAAATTACCGAGAAATAAAACACAAAAATTAAAATTTGGTAAATTTAATCACATCACGTTCTCCTCCACTTGGGTTCGTTTTTTGTCTATTGACGATATGGGACATAGATATTTTTTTAAAACATACATTTTCTTCCTAAGTTAATGTCTCTCCCTTATCCGGATAAGGCCAATTAATTCGCCTACTCACCTCAAACCCAGTTATTATAAATATCTTTATTACATATTGTTTTGTTTCTTGCTCTTTCCTAATAAGACTAATAGGCCCGTAATATTAGGTTTAATCTCTTTAAAAATTCTCATTTAGCTGGACATTTGCATATCATTCGTTTTAGCATTGTGAAATTACATTGGAAGTCCTCAGCAATATTGTGCGGGTGTTCCGACGTATTTGAAGTAATAGATAATTAAAAATAGTTTCTCGCTAAATCCTTCCTTTCTATGGCTTAGAGATCGATGGAAGTTCTGATGGAAATAATAGATCTTTAAATTCCCTAAAAAAAGGTTTTGCATATTTTCCTCTTAGAAATAATCATTTTTTTGCAGAATACAGAGAAAGTTAGCAGTGAATAACTTGGACAATTATTTGAAGATGAAAGTTCAAAGTGTAATAACTTGCTTTGAATATAATAAAAATATAACTTTTAATAATGAGCTCATTCATTTAATAAAAAAAAATTTCCAGCTGATAATTAAAATAATATTTCTTCATCGATCAGTAATAGTGAATTAATTTAATTCTTGCAATAATCTTCATATTTAGTTCCAATTATGTTTGTAAATATAATCTCGACCGGATTTATGTTATTGATTACGTTAAAAAAGGTATATTAGTGACAGAACATAATCGTTATTTGCCATGACGATGTTCACAAACTGTAAAGTTTGCAATTCAATTTAATTTGCATCCAAACTTTCCACAACTTTTGACGTAATCACAAATTATTTTAATTGGTAATTCATCTAGGGCTATTGTACTTAGAAATACGGTCTTGCCATGTCCCAAGCAGGTTTGCATTGGAAAGCATAAACTATATACATGCTGTTGAGCTGCTGTAGTAGTGATCGGTAATGATTGTAATTTGACTGTTCTGTTTAGTTTCATTAATTCAGCAAAGTTCAATCATAAAATCCTCTAACGAGTGCTCAGATTTTTTTAGGGTCGTCTTCTCATTATAGCAAACATAATTAAAAGAACCAGTTCTTCTTTTACTTTTTGTGATATTCGGCTTCGTAAAAACAAAAAAAAAAAGTAAATGGTGTATTGGTAATGCCAGGAAGAAGCAGTTCTTACCGGCGTCGTTAATACGTTATTAGACTTTCTTTTTTTGTTTTCACGAAAATGGTCGATATGTATTTTTACCTAAGTTACAAAGCTAATATCAGGTTTAATTCGTTGCTAATATCAGGTTTTATCGAATTGCGATTAGACGTAAAAGTGGTAAATTCCCATTTAAACGTAAATGATTGACGCGCTGTCAACAATTCATCGTTGACTGCTAGAGATTTTGCGAGTGCGGGTACATCAGAATTTTTCAAATTTATCTGGTCTGGTCCACATCAAAATGTATAGACGAATGTAAATATTACTGTTAGAAAGTATACTATTGAACATATTATTATTACAAATCAAAAAGAAATGTGAATCGTGTAAAAACATAACACTTAAAATGTGTTGCAAATGTGACATCAAATTGCATGCTAATTGTTTTGTAGCGATATTGTGTTTTATGTTCTTAACCTTAATTGTTTATCTAGTACCTTTTCTGGTTTACCAAATAAATACTGATTAGTATAGTATTTTTTATCATTTTTTTCCTTTCCATACAAGTGGAAGGACCTAATGTTCCCATAGCATCGTTTACAACCTAGTGAAAAAAGCATTTAGAAAGAAGAAAAATAATAAGCGAGTTACAGCCTTCGTTTACGGTCTGACTTCTATAATATCATTTGCAAAGAGCAAGTGTCGGAACCTCGAAAAGCAAAAATAGTACTATCAAGCATGGTACGATTATATGTCCACTGGGTCGATACAGACTCCAAAAATATCTGTACTGACCTCAATAATGTGTACAAATTTGCACACCAAGTTATCGTATAGTAGTCGATGGTACTCAATTGCTCTTCAAAATAGTTCTTTAATTTAATGAAAGATGACGCTGTAATTGAAATTACTTTTAAAGGTTCTTAGAAACTAAAAAATTGGTTTTAAAGGTGTGTTGAAGTGATGTAGTATTTTTGGGTCGTTATAGAACCCCTAGTCATATATGGGTTAATCATATCTCGTGGAGTGTTCTGGAAAAAAATACGTGTATTAAATTTACAGTTTTCGGAACTGTTTCGTTATACGCATTTACAATTTAAATTGAGTTTAATTGCAAATGGTTCAATTTCAAATTTCACCTTTACTGAGTGTAAGTGAGTTGTTGTAAGAAATTTACCTATATAACTTGTGCAACTTACTGTAAACATTTTCTTCAAACATTCGAAATAATCATGTGTAATCACATTTTTTTTTAATTTCATAGTGGACAAACGATGTAACGGAATCAGCGCTAACAAATCTTTACATGGTTCACTTATGACATTAATACAACAAATATACATTTTGTGAAGGATATTTTACATAAGTAATTCGATACAAATATGCGATTTTAGAAGAATAAGAAGTAGCATAGTGATAAGTTGGATTTGAAACTTGATGAAAAATATTACATCAACTACCAAAGTCGTTTGGGCCCGACTGATAATTTTAATTGTTGTCTCCATAAATAAGTACAAATTGCCTCATTTTACCCACGGGCTGGTATTAAGGGTCGGAAAAATACCTTTAAGTTTGATTAACTCGTAGACTTAATATACTACGAAGATTAATTACTTAAAATTTATTAACACAGTGAGACTATTCCTTATACATAATATTCAAAATATTAAACACATGAATTAAAAATTTCAGAATGACGTGGCGTTACGAAATAATTTACATTTACTTTATTTATTTGTTTATAGGCTTAATTATAGACAATTGATACATATGACGGACTTATTGCCACATCAATGTCAAAAAGAACATCAATTTAGCCCCATATGAGGAGCGGTCGGAAATTGATTCCGCCGTTAAAGACGGCGTCGACGCCATGACGAGATAGTGACGTTTAAAATAACAATTGACACGACAGTAAAGTTTAAAATAAAATTGAGATGAAACTTGAGATAAAAATTGAGATAAAATTGAGATGTAAAACATTTTAAGTATATAGCATAACTATTTTTTTGAACTTGGCAAGTCTTTTTCCCGAAAAAATTAGGTTGCAAAAACTTGCCGAGTTGAAATATAAAATTGTTTTAAATACTCAGAAATTTTTTAAATTAAACTTTGTTTTAATTCTTCACAAAGAAACTATTTGGAACTTGAATTTTATTTTTATTTCAACTCTTTTTTCAAGATCTAAAGAGAACTTGCCCCATTTATCACAAAGATGTCTGTGTGATAAATGGGGAACGTGATTAAATATAACATAATTAGCCTCCAATATTTACATTACGTTACATGTTATTTAGTCTAACCAATAAAAAAATAAGTCACTCTAACTTGTGTAACGAGTAGAGTAACCAACTCCAACCAACATCGATAGACCAAAATAATTGTAACTAACCGAATGTTTAATAAGGCATAAAATACAATAGTTGCTATTCAACATGTAAATATATTAAAACGCTATATCATCATGATTAGAAAATTATTTAAAGATAAATTGCCCCAAAATATTTGTTGTAGTTATTTGTGTTAGTATAGTAAGTACACAGCATGATTAGAATGTAATTATTTTCAAAAATAAATATTTTTTAAACAAGGATTTCGGGTAAATAAAGATGATTCCAACACTGACTCAATAGAGCTAGAGGCTTCTAAAATAGCTTACGGGTAACGGTAGTAGTTACAAAGAAACCTCTCAAATTTCGCAACTCACAAAACTTGGGCTGCAAATGTAGTATATCTCTGGTAACTGCAACTGATATTAAGTTTCTTCAAAGTTTAATTATTTTAGGATTACGTGGATACAGCGCACAAGGAACCCATATAGTTAATAGCAACATAATTTCCAGCAACCAACATTTTCCGTGTATCAAATGGAAATTTTGTACACCGATAAGTGGAACCTTAGATTAAAGTAGTTTTTAATTTGTTTTCCTGGAAATGAGTGAGGAAAATATTGTAAATCGAAGAATTGTAAAACAATTGTAAATCGAAGAATGTCATGATTTTCATCAAGTTTTATGCTATTAAAAGAATATATTTTTAATTTTTTGTTAACCCGTACCTTCAAAAGAGACAAAGGGAAACTTATGGGGTCATTGATGCGTCTGTTTTTCCGTTCGTTTGCCCCAGCTGTTTTTTTTTAGAAACCGTTTGTCATGAGAAGATGACGTTTGGCGTAATTTATTTATTTATTATTGGCACACAAACAATTTTGTCACAATTTTAACAATTTAATTCGAGAATACATAATTATTTATATATATATAAATATATATATATATATATATATATATATATATATATATATATATATATATTCATATGTATGTATAATTTTCTTGTGACGACACCAAAATCAGTGGGCGCAGCGTGATTAATTTGTTATCACCATTATGATATAAAATTATTCGGAATAAGAAACATTTCAATTAATTTCAGTAAATTCAATAAATGATCAATAATAGAGTTGATCAATAAAATGTATAGATAATTTTAAATTAATTATAGTGAATTAAATAACAAGTAATAATGGATTTAATAAAGAAAACATAGTCAAGTAAATTTAGGACAAAGTGATTAAAGTTAATAAACAAAATTGAATTATTTTAAATATAAACATAACAATACACTAAATATCACTTTGTTACAAGTAGAAGTTACCTATCTCTGTCAATCTCAATAAGTTTATTTTTAAATGGTGAAGTTGAGGACCCAAAGAAATCCACAGTTGAAAGAACATTATTCAGGGTACGGCTTATTATATTTATGGGAGCAAATTCTAAATCCTAAATTCGTGCTACACTTTGATACAAAGAATGGATGATATATATATGGTCTACAGTTATTGCGTGGAATATTAAACTGAAAATGCTGGAGAAGTGGACTGCTGTCAATTGTATTATGGATAAGCTTATGGAGGAATATGCAATCAGTACATTTTCGTCTTTGAACTATAGTGTATAATTTTGGTTGGGTTGGGTTGGGTTGGGTTAGGTTGGGTTGGGTTGGGTTGGTTTGGGTTGGGTTGGGTTGTGTTGTGTTGGGTTGGGTTGGGTTGGGTTGGGTTGGGTTGGGTTGGGTTGGGTTTGGTTGGGTTGGGTTGTTGTTTTGTTGTGTTGTGTTGTGTTGTGTTGGGTGGGTTGGGTTTTGTTCAGTTCGATTCGATTAGCTTCGGTTAGGTTAGGTCAGGTCAGGTCAGGTCAGGTCAGGTCAGGTCAGGTCAGGTCAGGTCAGGTCAGGTCAGGTCAGGTCAGGTCAGGTCAGGTCAGGTCAGGTCAGGTCAGGTCAGGTCAGGTCAGGTCAGGTCAGGTCAGGTCAGGTCAGGTCAGGTCAGGTCAGGTCAGGTCAGGTCAGGTCAGGTCAGGTCAGGTCAGGTCAGGTCAGGTCAGGTCAGGTCAGGTCAGGTCAGGTCAGGTCAGGTCAGGTCAGGTCAGGTCAGGTCAGGTCAGGTCAGGTCAGGTCAGGTCAGGTCAGGTCAGGTCAGGTCAGGTCAGGTCAGGTCAGGTCAGGTCAGGTCAGGTCAGGTCAGGTCAGGTCAGGTCAGGTCAGGTCAGGTCAGGTCAGGTCAGGTCAGGTCAGGTCAGGTCAGGTCAGGTCAGGTCAGGTCAGGTCAGGTCAGGTCAGGTCAGGTCAGGTCAGGTCAGGTCAGGTCAGGTCAGGTCAGGTCAGGTCAGGTCAGGTCAGGTCAGGTCAGGTCAGGTCAGGTCAGGTCAGGTCAGGTCAGGTCAGGTCAGGTCAGGTCAGGTCAGGTCAGGTCAGGTCAGGTCAGGTCAGGTCAGGTCAGGTCAGGTCAGGTCAGGTCAGGTCAGGTCAGGTCAGGTCAGGTCAGGTCAGGTCAGGTCAGGTCAGGTCAGGTCAGGTCAGGTCAGGTCAGGTCAGGTCAGGTCAGGTCAGGTCAGGTCAGGTCAGGTCAGGTCAGGTCAGGTCAGGTCAGGTCAGGTCAGGTCAGGTCAGGTCAGGTCAGGTCAGGTCAGGTCAGGTCAGGTCAGGTCAGGTCAGGTCAGGTCAGGTCAGGTCAGGTCAGGTCAGGTCAGGTCAGGTCAGGTCAGGTCAGGTCAGGTCAGGTCAGGTCAGGTCAGGTCAGGTCAGGTCAGGTCAGGTCAGGTCAGGTCAGGTCAGGTCAGGTCAGGTCAGGTCAGGTCAGGTCAGGTCAGGTCAGGTCAGGTCAGGTCAGGTCAGGTCAGGTCAGGTCAGGTCAGGTCAGGTCAGGTCAGGTCAGGTCAGGTCAGGTCAGGTCAGGTCAGGTCAGGTCAGGTCAGGTCAGGTCAGGTCAGGTCAGGTCAGGTCAGGTCAGGTCAGGTCAGGTCAGGTCAGGTCAGGTCAGGTCAGGTCAGGTCAGGTCAGGTCAGGTCAGGTCAGGTCAGGTCAGGTCAGGTCAGGTCAGGTCAGGTCAGGTCAGGTCAGGTCAGGTCAGGTCAGGTCAGGTCAGGTCAGGTCAGGTCAGGTCAGGTCAGGTCAGGTCAGGTCAGGTCAGGTCAGGTCAGGTCAGGTCAGGTCAGGTCAGGTCAGGTCAGGTCAGGTCAGGTCAGGTCAGGTCAGGTCAGGTCAGGTCAGGTCAGGTCAGGTCAGGTCAGGTCAGGTCAGGTCAGGTCAGGTCAGGTCAGGTCAGGTCAGGTCAGGTCAGGTCAGGTCAGGTCAGGTCAGGTCAGGTCAGGTCAGGTCAGGTCAGGTCAGGTCAGGTCAGGTCAGGTCAGGTCAGGTCAGGTCAGGTCAGGTCAGGTCAGGTCAGGTCAGGTCAGGTCAGGTCAGGTCAGGTCAGGTCAGGTCAGGTCAGGTCAGGTCAGGTCAGGTCAGGTCAGGTCAGGTCAGGTCAGGTCAGGTCAGGTCAGGTCAGGTCAGGTCAGGTCAGGTCAGGTCAGGTCAGGTCAGGTCAGGTCAGGTCAGGTCAGGTCAGGTCAGGTCAGGTCAGGTCAGGTCAGGTCAGGTCAGGTCAGGTCAGGTCAGGTCAGGTCAGGTCAGGTCAGGTCAGGTCAGGTCAGGTCAGGTCAGGTCAGGTCAGGTCAGGTCAGGTCAGGTCAGGTCAGGTCAGGTCAGGTCAGGTCAGGTCAGGTCAGGTCAGGTCAGGTCAGGTCAGGTCAGGTCAGGTCAGGTCAGGTCAGGTCAGGTCAGGTCAGGTCAGGTCAGGTCAGGTCAGGTCAGGTCAGGTCAGGTCAGGTCAGGTCAGGTCAGGTCAGGTCAGGTCAGGTCAGGTCAGGTCAGGTCAGGTCAGGTCAGGTCAGGTCAGGTCAGGTCAGGTCAGGTCAGGTCAGGTCAGGTCAGGTCAGGTCAGGTCAGGTCAGGTCAGGTCAGGTCAGGTCAGGTCAGGTCAGGTCAGGTCAGGTCAGGTCAGGTCAGGTCAGGTCAGGTCAGGTCAGGTCAGGTCAGGTCAGGTCAGGTCAGGTCAGGTCAGGTCAGGTCAGGTCAGGTCAGGTCAGGTCAGGTCAGGTCAGGTCAGGTCAGGTCAGGTCAGGTCAGGTCAGGTCAGGTCAGGTCAGGTCAGGTCAGGTCAGGTCAGGTCAGGTCAGGTCAGGTCAGGTCAGGTCAGGTCAGGTCAGGTCAGGTCAGGTCAGGTCAGGTCAGGTCAGGTCAGGTCAGGTCAGGTCAGGTCAGGTCAGGTCAGGTCAGGTCAGGTCAGGTCAGGTCAGGTCAGGTCAGGTCAGGTCAGGTCAGGTCAGGTCAGGTCAGGTCAGGTCAGGTCAGGTCAGGTCAGGTCAGGTCAGGTCAGGTCAGGTCAGGTCAGGTCAGGTCAGGTCAGGTCAGGTCAGGTCAGGTCAGGTCAGGTCAGGTCAGGTCAGGTCAGGTCAGGTCAGGTCAGGTCAGGTCAGGTCAGGTCAGGTCAGGTCAGGTCAGGTCAGGTCAGGTCAGGTCAGGTCAGGTCAGGTCAGGTCAGGTCAGGTCAGGTCAGGTCAGGTCAGGTCAGGTCAGGTCAGGTCAGGTCAGGTCAGGTCAGGTCAGGTCAGGTCAGGTCAGGTCAGGTCAGGTCAGGTCAGGTCAGGTCAGGTCAGGTCAGGTCAGGTCAGGTCAGGTCAGGTCAGGTCAGGTCAGGTCAGGTCAGGTCAGGTCAGGTCAGGTCAGGTCAGGTCAGGTCAGGTCAGGTCAGGTCAGGTCAGGTCAGGTCAGGTCAGGTCAGGTCAGGTCAGGTCAGGTCAGGTCAGGTCAGGTCAGGTCAGGTCAGGTCAGGTCAGGTCAGGTCAGGTCAGGTCAGGTCAGGTCAGGTCAGGTCAGGTCAGGTCAGGTCAGGTCAGGTCAGGTCAGGTCAGGTCAGGTCAGGTCAGGTCAGGTCAGGTCAGGTCAGGTCAGGTCAGGTCAGGTCAGGTCAGGTCAGGTCAGGTCAGGTCAGGTCAGGTCAGGTCAGGTCAGGTCAGGTCAGGTCAGGTCAGGTCAGGTCAGGTCAGGTCAGGTCAGGTCAGGTCAGGTCAGGTCAGGTCAGGTCAGGTCAGGTCAGGTCAGGTCAGGTCAGGTCAGGTCAGGTCAGGTCAGGTCAGGTCAGGTCAGGTCAGGTCAGGTCAGGTCAGGTCAGGTCAGGTCAGGTCAGGTCAGGTCAGGTCAGGTCAGGTCAGGTCAGGTCAGGTCAGGTCAGGTCAGGTCAGGTCAGGTCAGGTCAGGTCAGGTCAGGTCAGGTCAGGTCAGGTCAGGTCAGGTCAGGTCAGGTCAGGTCAGGTCAGGTCAGGTCAGGTCAGGTCAGGTCAGGTCAGGTCAGGTCAGGTCAGGTCAGGTCAGGTCAGGTCAGGTCAGGTCAGGTCAGGTCAGGTCAGGTCAGGTCAGGTCAGGTCAGGTCAGGTCAGGTCAGGTCAGGTCAGGTCAGGTCAGGTCAGGTCAGGTCAGGTCAGGTCAGGTCAGGTCAGGTCAGGTCAGGTCAGGTCAGGTCAGGTCAGGTCAGGTCAGGTCAGGTCAGGTCAGGTCAGGTCAGGTCAGGTCAGGTCAGGTCAGGTCAGGTCAGGTCAGGTCAGGTCAGGTCAGGTCAGGTCAGGTCAGGTCAGGTCAGGTCAGGTCAGGTCAGGTCAGGTCAGGTCAGGTCAGGTCAGGTCAGGTCAGGTCAGGTCAGGTCAGGTCAGGTCAGGTCAGGTCAGGTCAGGTCAGGTCAGGTCAGGTCAGGTCAGGTCAGGTCAGGTCAGGTCAGGTCAGGTCAGGTCAGGTCAGGTCAGGTCAGGTCAGGTCAGGTCAGGTCAGGTCAGGTCAGGTCAGGTCAGGTCAGGTCAGGTCAGGTCAGGTCAGGTCAGGTCAGGTCAGGTCAGGTCAGGTCAGGTCAGGTCAGGTCAGGTCAGGTCAGGTCAGGTCAGGTCAGGTCAGGTCAGGTCAGGTCAGGTCAGGTCAGGTCAGGTCAGGTCAGGTCAGGTCAGGTCAGGTCAGGTCAGGTCAGGTCAGGTCAGGTCAGGTCAGGTCAGGTCAGGTCAGGTCAGGTCAGGTCAGGTCAGGTCAGGTCAGGTCAGGTCAGGTCAGGTCAGGTCAGGTCAGGTCAGGTCAGGTCAGGTCAGGTCAGGTCAGGTCAGGTCAGGTCAGGTCAGGTCAGGTCAGGTCAGGTCAGGTCAGGTCAGGTCAGGTCAGGTCAGGTCAGGTCAGGTCAGGTCAGGTCAGGTCAGGTCAGGTCAGGTCAGGTCAGGTCAGGTCAGGTCAGGTCAGGTCAGGTCAGGTCAGGTCAGGTCAGGTCAGGTCAGGTCAGGTCAGGTCAGGTCAGGTCAGGTCAGGTCAGGTCAGGTCAGGTCAGGTCAGGTCAGGTCAGGTCAGGTCAGGTCAGGTCAGGTCAGGTCAGGTCAGGTCAGGTCAGGTCAGGTCAGGTCAGGTCAGGTCAGGTCAGGTCAGGTCAGGTCAGGTCAGGTCAGGTCAGGTCAGGTCAGGTCAGGTCAGGTCAGGTCAGGTCAGGTCAGGTCAGGTCAGGTCAGGTCAGGTCAGGTCAGGTCAGGTCAGGTCAGGTCAGGTCAGGTCAGGTCAGGTCAGGTCAGGTCAGGTCAGGTCAGGTCAGGTCAGGTCAGGTCAGGTCAGGTCAGGTCAGGTCAGGTCAGGTCAGGTCAGGTCAGGTCAGGTCAGGTCAGGTCAGGTCAGGTCAGGTCAGGTCAGGTCAGGTCAGGTCAGGTCAGGTCAGGTCAGGTCAGGTCAGGTCAGGTCAGGTCAGGTCAGGTCAGGTCAGGTCAGGTCAGGTCAGGTCAGGTCAGGTCAGGTCAGGTCAGGTCAGGTCAGGTCAGGTCAGGTCAGGTCAGGTCAGGTCAGGTCAGGTCAGGTCAGGTCAGGTCAGGTCAGGTCAGGTCAGGTCAGGTCAGGTCAGGTCAGGTCAGGTCAGGTCAGGTCAGGTCAGGTCAGGTCAGGTCAGGTCAGGTCAGGTCAGGTCAGGTCAGGTCAGGTCAGGTCAGGTCAGGTCAGGTCAGGTCAGGTCAGGTCAGGTCAGGTCAGGTCAGGTCAGGTCAGGTCAGGTCAGGTCAGGTCAGGTCAGGTCAGGTCAGGTCAGGTCAGGTCAGGTCAGGTCAGGTCAGGTCAGGTCAGGTCAGGTCAGGTCAGGTCAGGTCAGGTCAGGTCAGGTCAGGTCAGGTCAGGTCAGGTCAGGTCAGGTCAGGTCAGGTCAGGTCAGGTCAGGTCAGGTCAGGTCAGGTCAGGTCAGGTCAGGTCAGGTCAGGTCAGGTCAGGTCAGGTCAGGTCAGGTCAGGTCAGGTCAGGTCAGGTCAGGTCAGGTCAGGTCAGGTCAGGTCAGGTCAGGTCAGGTCAGGTCAGGTCAGGTCAGGTCAGGTCAGGTCAGGTCAGGTCAGGTCAGGTCAGGTCAGGTCAGGTCAGGTCAGGTCAGGTCAGGTCAGGTCAGGTCAGGTCAGGTCAGGTCAGGTCAGGTCAGGTCAGGTCAGGTCAGGTCAGGTCAGGTCAGGTCAGGTCAGGTCAGGTCAGGTCAGGTCAGGTCAGGTCAGGTCAGGTCAGGTCAGGTCAGGTCAGGTCAGGTCAGGTCAGGTCAGGTCAGGTCAGGTCAGGTCAGGTCAGGTCAGGTCAGGTCAGGTCAGGTCAGGTCAGGTCAGGTCAGGTCAGGTCAGGTCAGGTCAGGTCAGGTCAGGTCAGGTCAGGTCAGGTCAGGTCAGGTCAGGTCAGGTCAGGTCAGGTCAGGTCAGGTCAGGTCAGGTCAGGTCAGGTCAGGTCAGGTCAGGTCAGGTCAGGTCAGGTCAGGTCAGGTCAGGTCAGGTCAGGTCAGGTCAGGTCAGGTCAGGTCAGGTCAGGTCAGGTCAGGTCAGGTCAGGTCAGGTCAGGTCAGGTCAGGTCAGGTCAGGTTAGGTTAGGTTATGCTATGCTATGCTATGCTATGCTATGCTATGCTATGCTATGCTATGCTATGCTATTCTATGCTATGCTATGTTTGGTTAGGTTAGGTTAGATTAGGTTAGGCTATGCTATGCTATGCTATGCAATGATATGGAATGTTATGCTATGCTTTGCTATGCTATGCTATGCTATGTTATGTTATGTTATGTTATGTTATGTTAGGTTAGGTTAGGTTAGGATAGGTTAGGTTAGGTTAGGTTAGGTTAGATTTGGTTAGGTTAGGTTTGGTTAGGTCAAGTTAGGTTAGGTTTGGTTAGGTTATTAGCATATATCTCTTTTGGATAGTTTATGGTATTCATTTTATATTATAATTATCTAAATTTTAAATATATATTAAATTAATAATATTGACAATATTTATTATTTAAATTCAGTCCAATCTTGGCTGGGATTTTGTTTATACTTTCGAAATACTTGAAGCAAATTTTTTTAAGAAAATTATTTATTAAACAATTTTTTAAATTTATCAGTCACAACCGGTTACTATTTTAGTCACATTTATAAATGTATAACTATACATATATATACATATATATATATATATATATATATATATATATATATATATATATATATATATATATATGTATGTATGTATGTATAAATTTAAAATTAAAAACGATAATAGTATTTATATAGCAATTGCAAATGCAAAATATCATAACCATAACTTAAAAAAAAACCATAAATGATAGAAATGATCAAAAAAAATGATCCTGGGCGTAAAGCGCATATGTTCTCAGTTTTTATTCTGGTCCCACATTCGTCTGCAAACAATATTTTTACAATAATGTTTTCGGAATAGACTTTAAATTTAAAGTATGAAAGGCGGAATTAATCAGATGAAAGTATACACATTAAAAACTATATATCAGGAAAGAAATTCTGCAGCTGATGATTAGTTATTATGAAAAAACCATTTTCAAAAAAAAAATGCTCACCAGAAATATGTCGAAATTTGTACAATACATGGTTATTTCTCACTATATTCACAATAAATTTATCATTAGACACTACACATTTGACACAAACATAAAGTAATTAAAAATTAATGAAATTAAATCGTTTAAAATACATTTTTAAAATTACGTTAAAACAATATAATTTTTAACAGCCGTAAACGTCAAATAAGAAGAATTATCAATTATACCAACTTAATTAGTTTTACTATCTTTGAATCTATTATTTCTGTTTTTTTTTATTTATATGTATATATATATATATATATATATATATATATATATATATATATGTATAAATATATATATATATATATATATATATATATATATATATATATATATACATATATATACACACATATGTACACATGTAAGTGTAACTAAAATAATTACTGGCAAAATTTCAGCCAGGCCTGAGATGAATTTAAATATCAATAATAAATATTGTCAATATTAATAATTAAAAATTTAGATAACTATAATATGAAATGAATACCATAAACTATCCAAAAAGATATAAGCCACAACCTAACTTAACCTAATCTAACCTAACCTAACATAACCTAACCTAAACTAACCAAACCTAACCTAACATAACATAAACTAACCAAACCTAACCAAACCTACTCTAACCAAACCTAACCTAACCAAACCTAACCTAACCTAACCTAACCAAACCAAACCAAACCTAACCTAACCTAACATAGCCTAACCTAACCCAACCCAACCCAACCTAACCTAACCTAACATAATATAACCTAACCTAACCTAACCTAACCTAACCTACATAACATAACATAATATAACATAACCTAACCTAACCTAACATAACCTAGTCAAACATAATATAACCTAACCTAACCTAACTACAACTTAGCCTAACATAATCTAACCTAACATAACCTAACCTAACCTAACATACCATAACCTAACCTAACCTAACATAACCTAATATAACCTAACCTGACCTGACCTAACTTAACCTAACCTAACCTAACATAACCTAACCTTACCTAACCCAACCTAACCTAACCTAACCCAACCCAACCCAACCTAACCTAACCTAACCTAACCGAATATAACCTAACCTAACCTAATATAACCCAACCTAACCTAACCTAACCTAACCTAACCTAACATAACCAACCTAACCTAACCCGACCAAAAAACACTAACCTAACATAACTTAAACTAACACAACCCAACCCAACCGTAACTAAAATAATTTCTAGCCGTGGCTGATGTATTAAAAAAATTGTTTAAAAAATTGCTTCCATAACAAATGTATAATTCCAAAAAGAAATTGTTAAAAATATTTTGAAATAAAATTTTTTAACAAATTTTTAACAATTTTTAGCAAAATCCCAGCCCAGCCTGGCCCGGCCGCGGACTGAGCTGGGCTTGAACTAGACTAACGACTAAATTTAAATAAACAAAACCATTTTTGGATTAATCATTCGGTTCATAAGAAAGAACGACATCAAAAAATAAAATTTTTCGTATTTATATTCTTATTTATTTTTGTTTTTATATTTATTTGTAAATACTGATTTTATGCTATCTTTATATTATAATTTAATTTTCTTCTTTTTGTTTAATTGTAGCCAACTTCTTATTTATTTTTTATTATAGTGTTCATTCTTTTGTTAACAAGCAACAATGACAAATATACGAAATATGGCTTAATCAGTGTTACTTAGCCTTTTTCCACACTTGATATTGGCAAAATTTCCTTCTGGAGAGAACAAACGCCATATAATAAAAAATAAAAATAAAGATGTCATGATTCGAAATTTAAACCATAGACAAATAGACTTTATCGTTTTCTGAATGTTGGTACAAAAACAAAATGTAGTGGTGAAAGTGACAGGTTAAAAAAACATTCTAATTAAATAACTAAATTTACTTATTTATAATTATTATAAATGATAATTTATAATTAAATTTTGCTTTCAATTGTGTAATAAGTGCTTAGTGATAAAAAAAGTAAAGTAAGTGAAAAAAATAAAGTTTAAAACACGTTACCCCGCAAACAAAATCGTCAGGTACAACAATTTTCAAATTGTTTTTTGTATAATAAATAAGCATCAGCTGCAGAATTTCTTTCCAGATATGTAGTTTTTAATGTGTATACTTTCATATGATTCCAAAAAAAATGTCGAAATGTTCCTGGTTGTGTAGTGCATTTATACCGGAATTTGTTGTTCTTTTAAAACCCTTACGTACTTCGAGTTAAAATAATAAACAAGATTTCCGTTTATTAAACTGAATAAAAAGGTGTTGTTCAACCAAAACATATATTGCACAGTAAGTACGCAACATGACAGGTCGCATACTTCACTAAAAGATACTTACTGTCAAAATTAGTAAGTAATTTATTTTCCTTTTTTAAGCTTAAGGCGGCACTCAGTGTAAAAATTAGTATGTAATGTATTTTTCTTTTTAAGCTTAGTTAGGTACAGGCAACCACGCAAATAGCCAATTGTAAATATAAAATTTAAACTCTCCAATTAATTCCTTTAATACAAGAAAACATTATTTTTCTATAATTTCCAATTTTAAGTACCAACAACGATGGCAACATTATAAAATAATTTGACGGCTGAAATTTGCTGATTGGTCGGGCAATTTGGGTGCGTCGTATTTAACAGTCAAATGACATTGTCAATACATTCGCTCCATTTTGTTTTTTAACAAATTGTACAAATGTTGCCTTTGAAGAACTTATTTTTTATGTAATGAATTATTATTCTGAAAAGAATGAATTAGTTAAAGTTGTTATTTTTTCTGTTAACACGGTGCGCTGGGAGCATAAAAATCTATCCTCGGAGATCCAAATTCTAAATTATGCAAAATGCCAAAAATTTCCTGAAAATAATTATTTACTTTTCTTGTCCCGAATAGCGTTCTTGTTATAGATATGTTATATTTTTTATGTTCATTTCGCTTGATAGACTATTCGACACGCAGATACAATTCTTTAATAGTAAGATTGAAGGAGATGAAATTGAGATGCTTTTCATTATTTGCTTGAGATGTATTGTTTCCACATCTATTTTCTTTTGTGCCAAGTCCAGATAATTTAAGAGAAGTTTCTAAAACTCCCGTCTCTTTGTCATTTTAAGATTTCGTTGTCCCAAAGGAAACCTTGTAAGATCATTCAACTCTCCGTTAATTGTCACATACATTTGTCTTATAAACATTTCAATGTAAAGAATTCAAATTTGGAACAGTAATAAGGCATGCTAAGTTTCATACATATTAATTAATAGTTAACACTTAAAAATACACATTAAACAAATTTAGATTGGATGCAAATAAAGCAACCGGATTTTGTTTCAATTTCATGTATCGTGGGATATCATTTGAAAGAGAAAGAAATAATTAAAAACTATCTCTTTAAGACTAGACTACTATGACTACTAGACTAGAATGAAAGAGACGTAAACCGTTTTGAATAAGTTAAACTAATAAAAACAATTATTTGTCATAAAATTACTGCCGTATTTGCTTCTTTTTTAAAATTCTTTATTTATTTTCCCCTTTTCAGTTTTTAAAGTTCTTTATTTATTTTCCCCATTTCAGTTTTTTAAAGTTCTTTATTTATTTTCCCCATTTCAGTTTTTTAAAGTTCTTTTTTAAAGTTCTTTATTTACTTTCCCCATTTCAGTTTTTTAAAGTTCTTTATTTATTTTCCCCATTTCAGTTTTTTAAAGTTCTTTATTTATTTTCCCCATTTCAGTTTTTAAAGTTCTTTTTTAAAGTTCTTTATTTATTTTCCCCATTTCAGTTTTTTAAAGTTCTTTTTTAAAGTTCTTTATTTATTTTCCCCATTTCAGTTTTTTAAAGTTCTTTTTTAAAGTTCTTTATTTATTTTCCTCATTTTAGTTTTTTAAAGTTCTGTTTTAAAGTTCTTTATTTACTTTCCCCATTTCAGTTTTTTAAAGTTCTTTATTTATTTTCCCCATTTCACTTTTTTAAAGTTCTTTATTTATTTTCCTCATTTCAGTTTTTTAAAGTTCTTTTTTAAAGTTCTTTATTTATTTTCCCCATTTCAGTTTTTTAAAGTCCTTTTTTAAAGTTCTTTATTTATTTTCCCCATTTCAGTTTTTTAAAGTTCTTTATTTATTTTCCCCATTTCAGTTTTTTAAAGTTCTTTTTTAAAGTTCTTTATTTATTTTCCTCATTTCAGTTTTTTAAAGTTCTTTATTTATTTTCCTCATTTCAGTTTTTTAAAGTTCTTTTTTAAAGTTCTTTATTTATTTTCCCCATTTCAGTTTTTTAAAGTTCTTTATTTATTTTCCCCATTTCAGTTTTTTAAAGTTCTTTATTTACTTTCCCCATTTCAGTTTTTTAAAGTTCTTTTTTAAAGTTCTTTATTTATTTTCCCCATTTCAGTTTTTTAAAGTTCTTTTTTAAAGTTCTTTATTTATTTTCCCCATTTCAGTTTTTTAAAGTTCTTTTTTAAAGTTCTTTATTTATTTTCACCATTTCAGTTTTTTAAAGTTCTTTATTTTCCCCATTTCAGTTTTTTAAAGTTCTTTTTTAAAGTTCTTTATTTATTTTCCCCATTTCAGTTTTTTAAAGTTCTTTTTTAAAGTTCTTTATTTATTTTCCCCATTTCAGTTTTTTAAAGTTCTTTTTTAAAATTCTTTATTTATTTTCCCCATTTCAGTTTTTTAAAGTTCTTTATTTATTTTCCCCATTTCAGTTTTTTAAAGTTCTTTATTTATTTTCCCCATTTCAGTTTTTTAAAGTTCTTTATTTACTTTCCCCATTTCAGTTTTTTAAAGTTCTTTTTTAAAGTTCTTTATTTATTTTCCCCATTTCAGTTTTTTAAAGTTCTTTTTTAAAGTTCTTTATTTATTTTCCCCATTTCAGTTTTTTAAAGTTCTTTTTTAAAGTTCTTTATTTATTTTCACCATTTCAGTTTTTTAAAGTTCTTTTTTAAAGTTCTTTATTTTCCCCATTTCAGTTTTTTAAAGTTCTTTTTTAAAGTTCTTTATTTATTTTCCCCATTTCAGTTTTTTAAAGTTCTTTTTTAAAGTTCTTTTTTAAATTTTTTTATTTATTTTGCCCATTTCAGTTTTTTAAAGTTCTTTTTTAAAGTTCTTTATTTATGTTTCCCAATATAGGCACCTACATGTACCCATTATAAAGACAGCCGATTTTTTTAATATCAAATAATACAATATTTTAAGACTTTTGAAATTCCATCTCCCGCCAACTTCATCGGGTTTTATTATAACCTAATGCACCACTTTGTAGCTCTAAAAATGTTGGTATTTATCTTCAATAAATATATATCGAAACGCGCACAGTTTGACCTTCTGTCTTTATTAATTTCTTTTTAAGACACTCTGAAATATTTGCTACTTTTTCATGACGAGAAACTGAAAAAATCCCTCTTTATTAATTTTTTTTCTGACTTGCCATATGCCCGCTTTGCTCCTAGAGCCTCTATTTAGCTCGTTTCCCAATTTATGAAAAAAGTGATACATACAACCATTTTCTCTTAATTACACTTTTATGTTTTATTGAAGTAAAACTTCTTTACGCACGCTTGACTTGAGGAGTAAGCTGGTGAATGCGTGACGAGAGCGTTACGAAAAATGTGATCGGGCGAGACGAACGGAACTTGAGAGGGAGATATAAGTTAGTGCAGACAGAAAGAGAGAGAGAGTTACGTTTCGTATATTACTGTAGGGACAATAGAGAGAGGTGCGAGCACACATTTTCTTTCTCTCTTTCTCTCATAACCAGTTATGTTTCGTATATCTAAGATACAGTGCAAGCCTATTGTCTGTATCACATTGTAGGAGCAAGAGAGAGCAGTGCGCGCGCACATTTTCTTTCTCTCTTCCTCTCATAACCAGTGCATGAAATATATACATATGCGAGTTTACTAGCGTTACGCGAACGGTGATTTTTTGATTATTTTGTAATTTCATTTCGTTCTTGAACAATTTTATAAATTATTATTTTGTTCAATACATTAAATATTCTACGTTTAAAGTGAATAAAATTATAAATTCATTTTGAAGTTCATATTTTGTGAATTTGAAGTCTTACTTCAGTCATGTGGTCTAAAGCACACTCGTTTTTTATGTCATTGTATTTCTTTCGCTATTTTTTTTTAATTAGCATTAAAATATGTGTTTTTCATTGCAAGTAGGGTTTGAACATTTTTAAATTTCCAATATATGGTGATGTTTAGGAAATGTTTAGTGGCATAGTGACAGTCTAGGAATTTGAAGTGGTAATACGACTCTGAATTGTTCATAGACATTTGTCTCAAGGTGCTTTGGTATGAAACCTGCTGTCTTTAGTCACAATGCTAATTTCTTTTTATCAATTTTCCATTTTAAAACAAATTAACCCGTCCTAAGTTTGTTTTAAAATTAAATTGATGCTAATATTTTAACACTTTTTGCTTTTCTATGTACAAACATCCTAGAACTACATAATACTGAATTGACGTCAAAGCAATGACGTCACAATATTGATGTTACAGGAGGCTGAAACGGCCCAGATGGTAACCAGGCGGGCTGTTACCGCAATTCCATTACACATGGGTATTAATTATCTAGTTTTCCAGCACCCACATCTGGGTGGGTACAGCATTTGTTTTATCAAAGAATTATATTATTTACCACACTAGATCACCAGACGCGAATTCATTCGCATGGAATTCGATATCAGAATAGTCAATAGGATTTTTTTTGTTTTAGAACTCTATTAGCACTTTTACTAAAAACTCTACATTTACTAAAAACTTTTACTAAAAACCTAATATATGGCATAGGCAGTACCATTATTGTAATATTCACCAAGTCAAAGTGTTTTTTAAATCTGTATATTCAGATATAAAGTATTCTTTATGTCGCACGAAGGTATAAACTATTACCATACCAAATTTCGTAAAAATATTTGGAGAGGATTTCGTTTGATTTAAGAACAAATTAACGTATAGAGAAAGAGACAGATAAAAAATCTAAAAACAGGTTTTTCTGACTCCTACTATCATTAATATGTACTTTAAATCTGTATTTCTATACGCTAAAGCAACCAATTTTTTTAAAAAATATTTTCCATGTACAGAATTCTCTCTGTTACAATTTTATTATACGTATAGATAAGTACTGCCGAATCATTCAACAATCTGATATTGTCATGAGATTTTGAAAAATATATTTAAGCTTAAAAATTATTTTGCAGAAATATCATAATTTTGGTATCCTATCACGTTCACTCCATAGATTCTTGTGGTCTTCAGTTCCATCAACCGAGGGCTTTCATTTATAATTTTAAACGTTCACCTGATTTTAATCGATGCAGAAAATAATTTCGTAGCGCGTGATGTTTTAGAAAAGGTCCTGCATATTTTTTGCAAGCTGGTCAATTACAATTTGGTACAGCGAGTAAAGTTTCAAAAAGATTATCGGTTACATCTTTCCTTGAAGCATTAGTCCTAAACATGTTTTATTAAAATTTATTATCTTATTAATTGTTATTAACCGAATTCAGCTGAGTACTTTATTCTGCCTCCATTGGTATTATTTTCACATGTATGTTTTTACAGTTTTTTGAAGACCTCTTCGTAGGAATTCTTTGATAGGTGGAAGCGGTATCAGAAAATGTAAAACTTCGTTAAAAGACCAATTTCTACAAATACGCTTACGTTAAGATATATAATTTTATTTCATTATGTACCAGCTGTGCCCCACGGTTTCACTCGTGTAAATTTACTATTTCACTGTCGAAACTATTATTATATTATTACTAAAAATGTTAAAAGATATTGTTGGTACTAGCAATATCGCCAATAATAATACCAAAATCAAGGTTTTTTTAATCTGTAATTTCCACATAAAAGTATCCTTTATGTTGCTTGAGGGTATAAGCTACTACCGTATCAAATTTCATCAAAATTCGTCCAGTAGATTTCGCATCATTGACGAAAAACTTAACACACAGACAGATAGACAGATAGGCAATAATTATAAAAGCAGGTTTCTATTATTATATACGCTAATTTAATAACACTTTCTAAAATATTTTCCATGTACAGAATTAACTCTGTTACAATTTTATCACAGATATAGTCTCTTTTTTATTTACCAACTTAAAAATATAAAATGAAATCACAATTAAATGAAACTACGTGATGGAGTATTATTTCTGGAGTATTATATATATATATATATATATATATATATATATATATATATATATATATCTTTGATATATCTTTGCTAATAGCCCACCTGAAGATGTTGTAATACAACGAAACCTAGGTCGTGGTAAAGAAATTAAAGAAAGTAGAAATAATACTCCATCACGTAATTTCATTTAATTGTGAATAATTAATTTCTACAAAATTAACGCCAAATATATTCAATAAAATGAAATATTAAGTGAGCATATATATATGTTTACAGATGTGTTACAGTTTCTTCTCTGCAAGCAAGTGGACATGTAATTCCTCTTCTGAAAATGGCAATAAACTAATCTGGTCTCAACTTACTCCAGCGCCTTATTGAAAAGTATGCATGTCATTATATTTGCTTATTTATTTTTTAATTTTAATGAAAAATATTTTAATGATTTTGAATATTCTTCTCTGCATTATAATGTTACTACAAAATTATCTTTATCTGCTGTCAATGTATACAATATTTGTTCCTTCTTAAGGATTCATCCTCATAATGAAAAAAAAATCGAATTCTACAAAGATTTCGCTTTTTTTAAGTTTCGTCCCCAAAATGAAAAAAACGAAATCCTTGTAGGATCACCTGGTTATCTGTTCGTCCTTCTATCCATCTATCAAAGTTTTTTTTTCGAAAATGGTTTGAGATATCAAGTTGAAATTAACATAGTATGCTGAAACCGACAGATTCACATTTCAAGTCTTCTTCTTTTCAGTCGTGTCGCTCTTGACAGAGCGATCGTGGTCATAATGAGGCTACATCATTATTGGTGGTTGATACGATCCTCCTCCCAATTTCACGCCATCTTAACCTATTGACCGATATCCTAGTGTATTTATGTAGTGTCTCCAACTGCTGATTTTATTTGATCAGTCACGCGGTCTGGTTCCTTCCACCCTTCACTGGAACACAAAACGCTATATGGAGTCATTGTTGCGCCTCAAGACACGGCCAAGGAACTTCAAAATTCGAGACTATACTAGGGTTGATAGACGCTGTGTGATGCAGAGTTCTTGAAGTATGGAGGTGTTTGTACGAAATTCCACCCCTGACACTCCCGGCATTTTCCTGCAGCACCAAATGCTGGAGGATAATACTGGGAGTATTATGGATCGATTTAACTCATCAAGTCTTCTAGTCGCGGCAAAAAAACACAAACACATGTTTTTACTATAACCTTGCTCGCTGATCATCGAAAGTCATAGGGTACTTCCGGTCGCCCTATAATGTTGAAACTCGGCATAACGGGAAGTCTTACAGCAGAATTAAAGAGAAAATTATAAAAATTCTTGGTTCTTAATTCTATATGGAGTTGAATGTTTTTATAATTATTGTATATTTACGGCCGTGAAATATATAATAAGCAATATATCTACTTTGAGAAAATTAATATTTTAAAATAGTTTAATTAGAAATACCACGCACCCTTAAATGTTAAGTACCTAGATGTGTACGTAACCCTCGCAGTGTGAGTTCTACTCGTGCTTGATAGGTTTTTATAAATAATACTAATTGGTTTTTACGAATAAGACAAAATAAAATCAGCTCTTAAAAGTGATTTTTCTGCCGTAAGTTCATTGTTTGGTTCAATTATTTAATATTTGAGGTCGCCATGTGTACCTTGGTAATCTTTTAAATTCCAATCAACAACACAGTGAAAGTTCATTTAAATTAGAAATATTTGATGTAATATAACCAGTAATCATATACATATTACATCATATACTTACTTCTAAGTTAAGAATAACAGCTTTTGTTTAATATTTATACATTTTGGCGAAGAAAACATTTCGAATAATTTTTTTCGCTTCAAAATCTTTGAATTTTGATTCATTGGTTCAAATACTGTCAACATAATCCTTGTATTCATCGTTAATACAGATAGTAATAGGGTTGAGGTGGTAATCAAAGTTATGCTGAATTGCGCTCACTAAACGAGGGCTCTAAACACGAAGCAATAAACAAACACACTCAGCAAAGATGTTTTTGCCGCAATCGATTAAAGTTCTTAATCGATTGACTAATAAATTGAAAGTTTTAACCGACTAAATTATTCATCACTAAATCATTTTTTTTTATTGAAAAATTTAATCAAGATTGAAATTAATTTTTTTCAGTCATAAATTTTAACAAGTTTTTACTGACAGTTGCAATAGCGTGTGGGTTGTTCGACTTAATTATTAAGGTAGTCGTTGTGTGACAGTAAGTTCCAAAAAATATTTTAATTTTTTTTATTAAAAGTAGTTATTTTTTAAGTTGAAACGTCTTTAGGCGCGTTGAGCTATTTTTGGTAGGGGAAAATCTTATGGGTTCGTGTCACCGACATGTTAATATTAATAGTATACCTGTAGGTCTGACTATGGTATGTTGCGCTCGGGTAGCTGTGAAAGCATACACACACACATATATATATATATATATATATATATATATATATATATATATATATATATATACACATCTGGCACTAGACTGACGCACGTGCAGCGGCCTGTGTACAAGTATACACATATGTACCTGTCACAATGCATATACCGGGCTGTATGATGTGCGCGTTGGCCGCTTTTTGGCTGGGTAAAATTTTGTGAGTTGGTGTTATCGACATTCTGTAATAACAATATATCTATAGCTATAAGGATGACGTGTTGTGCAACATTAGTGCTGTGTATATCTTTACAAGTAAAAGTTAAATTGACTTGTGGAAAGTTCATTGTGTTTATACTGTGCATTGTTTAAATAAAATTAAAAGTGTGGTGAAATAAGTACTTTTTTCTGTGATGTTAATTTTACAATTTTTACCAAAACTAAACAGTAACAAATTTTTGAAGTTTAAAACAAGTTAGTTATTTATAGTTTAAATAATATATAAAACAATCAGTGAATTTCGCCGACAACATGTTTTAGACGTTAAGGGTATCCTGTGATAAAACATATATTTTTAAATATAAACCCATGGGATCACGTGAACCTTTCAAAACAATGTTTTCTTTTCTGAAATTCAAAATCCAACACATTTTCCGACAAGTTGTTTTAAAAAAAACGTTACGAAAAAGAGTAATTTAAACTTCACGAAAAAATTAAAAACAAAACGGCGATTTGTGACTCATCTAAAATCTTTTGTTAAAGCTACTGTTACCAATGTTTATCTATTATCATCAATTATTAATATTTTTATTTTCTTTATACTAAATCGTATATTTTCATGATTTTCGTAATATTTCTTCATGTTCGAAAATAGGATTTCCCAAATCGCCTTAAAAGTAAATTTACTTTTAATTATACCAACCAATAATTGCGAAACTAAATTTGTAATTAATTATGTAATTATCAGTTATTAGTTATGTTTAGAGAGTTAGTTTTGAATCGTTACTCATAATCAACCCATAGCAAAGATTGTTAAAATTGTCGCTAATATCGCGCCGGGCGGTCCTGTGCCCTTTCAATTGCCCACTCCGGCCAACGAATATCGACGCCCAACAACCCTCAACATTCATAACATACCTCAATGAGAAAATTCCAAGTCCTCGAATAATATTTCGTTATATTTGTCTCTTAACATAATTAGACAGGACATAACTTTTTATCTTAACAATAATTTTGTACAGACTTTGGAATTTTATTTTCCAATGCGGTGGAAAAATTTGCCATTTTACGTATTTGTTTCGCTAAAATATTTAATATTTTGAAGCAAAATAAACTCTCGGTAAGAATGGTTTAGTGCGTTCCAATAATGGATTTTGTTGACTTGAAATATGGGTAGGTAAATATATATTTTTGTGACTTTATTTCTAACGTTTATCACTTTTCTTATTTAATTTTGGAACCTAAAGAATTTTATATGTATGTGTATGTACGCACACACACACACACACATGCTGTGTGTGTGTGTGTGTGTGTGTGTATATATATATATATATAATTTTTTTTCTTTAAATAATTTTTAGTTCCTTGTCCTATTGTCCTTATATTCTCACTATAAAGCAATGAAGATAGAAATGATTCTTCCAAGTGATTTATTCTCTCATTTAAAGAGAGAATAAATCACTTGGAAGAATCGTATCGCATATTTGTAGAAAGTAAAAGTAATTTCCAGCAAGCAGTGGCGGTTTTACTTTTTGTAAATTTTTCTGCGTATAATATAAGCCGCCTTTATTTAGCCCTATCACGAGGTCCGACTTTGTAATACAATACAGTGGCATCTAAGTACTTTCCAGTTTTAGGGATATCAGGGTGATACTAAAATTATTTTGTCGAAAGTAAAAGTAATTTCCAGCAAACAGCGGCGGTTTTACTTTTTAACACTCTTTCATAATATCCGATTCTTTAAAAGAAAATTAGATATAAATTCATATGCACTATAATCCAAGGCCACCTCCAGTAGTAGATAGCTGTGATATTTGTCCAAGGCGGCATTTTGTTTATGAAGGTGACCAAGTTTTATAAGTGATATACCCAATTACTTAATATAGTTTACGCATGTCAATATTTTTATCTGACTAAATTACTATTCAATTCACTCGTACGTTTCCTATTTAGTGCTTTTATCCAAAAGTTGAAACAATATTTGTAATCGTTATTCTGAATAAGCCAACCATAAAAAAGCGACATGTTTAATTAAATAACATAAATCTAGCCTATAAAATACCTTTTAAAGTCGCGGACTGCTAGAATAGCAAGCAAAGCGTCCCATAAAATTGTTTGAAATTTATATGTGAAATGAATATCGTGCGTTGACTTGTTTATTACTTTTATTATATGTGAAATTAATATCGTGCGTTGACTTGTGTATTACTTTTAATTAATTATAAAGATGCGGTTTTACTCTTAGTTGGTGATGATAAACAGTGCAAGTTTATACTGTGTAGAAGCTGTTTGTGTTTATGGAAAAATATTTAGAAGTTTTATAGTATGATTTACTAATTTTTAAATGTAGGTAAGTACTTAAAAGTATTAAACTTTTTATTTATTTTTAAAATAAATAAAAAGTTTTTTTTAAGAGGACGCCCATTGCACTTAGCGACTAAGGCCCAGAGGTGGAAAATGAAATGTTAGATATCTTTGTCGTCTTTTTGTTTTGTGAAGAAAAATCCATCAAACAGTCCGTTAAGCTTTAATGAATACAAAGTACCATTGAAAACATATTCCTTTATCAATGCGTATGTTTGTATGATCCTCATTTATTTGTATTTGTTTTTAGCCATTGATACATGTGTTGATTTTACACTGTTTGACTTACTTTTACTTTTTAACTTTAAATTATACATAATTGACAGATCATGTTATAATTTAAATGGCGGACGTTCACAATTTGAAAGTATAACCGTTGATTCCAATAAAGTTAATGATTTTGATCGCTTGACTCTGAAGGAAATATAATTAATTTCGCATGAAACATAAATTAAATAAGCCAGGTCCAACTACAGTGGTCATATTAGGAGACAACGATACATATAATATGATGTATGCAGAGAGAAAACCAGCGACCTACCTGGCATCTTCAGGACTAATAACGAAGCAAAGATCAAAAGTAGGCAAATAAGCCGCTAAATACATTTTGTATGCTTACGACTGATTATTAATTGTTTTTGGAAGGAAGCAATAGAGTTATTGCAAATGCTTTAACAGCAAAGGCACAGTAAATTATTGTGTTTAAATAATAACCACTATGACGTATATTAGCTGAGCTAAATTTAATGAAAATATAATGACTCCTGCACAATTTTTGGAGAACAGTCTAATAAAACACCATAATAAGAATAGAGAAACTGAATATTAAATATTTTTTAACCTTCCCAATATTTATTTATTCAATTGTGTGGAAAATCAAGATCGAGAAACAGTATCACGAGAACCAATATGCGTAATTTTGTGCGTACGTTCGATTCTTTGAAAAAAAAAGACCGAGAGGTGTTGTGGCACACCCGATCGGAACGAAGTTCCTTTTGCTGTGTATTATGTATTAAATTACAGATACAATGAAATAAGTTAACAATATTTGAGAATAATTGAAGGTAACATTTAAAGAAATAAATTATGGAATCGCGATGTTTACGGGAATAAAATATTTCAATATAATAAAACATTATTAATTATAAGGTATGAAAAAAATAATGACGGTGAAGAAGCGATCCGAGCAATATCTTTTAATTAAACAAAACTTGCCTAATACGTGAACAGTATTGCAAGATTTAACTTTGATATCAGTTAATATATGTGTAAATTTTGGTCGATGCAAATAAAAGATGACCAAACAAAAATTTAAGTTTGAAATAAATCATCCACTTATTGTCACTTTAACACTGGTAATTACCTGACTTCATCATCATGATCTTCAACTTCTACTGAATCGCTTTCACAATTTATTCTTTATTGATGACAATAACACGATTTAAAAATTGTGAAAAAATATTTTAAGTATTATGGCGCGCACGGATTGTTAAACACACACGCTTAAACGAATATACATAATACGCACGTCGCACGTCTATACTGTGGTAATATACCTATACCGTAATTTATCTTTAATCTTACACTTTTATACTGTAGCAAAGGTGTCGGTCGTTTTTTCGGACTAGCTCCCATTCGCTAAGTAAGTAATGTGCGATTAAGTTCGTTTATATAGGAAACTTAGAAGGGTCGGCATTAGCAATCACCATAACGGTACGCTTGATACCTCATGGCTTTGACCTTGGGATGGTGATATGTCTAGGGTATGATAATCAGTAGTCACCTGAAAATTAATGGACACACGCTAATAATTGAGTAGTGTCTTTAAGCGCTCTTTGTACATAAATTAGTTCTTACATAATTATTACAAGTGTGTATAATACGGAAGTGAGTTTGGGTATAATTATACCAATTTTTTTATGATATTTTCCACATTGCGCTAAAGAAAACTGTCAAAAAATATGCATACTCAACCGGGAGCTTTTGTGAAACGAAATGGACTAAGAAAAACACAAGGCTATAAGTAAATTCGTAGAAATTATTAATTCCATTGTTGACTGAAAATCCTGAAAAATTACGTTACTTTATCATAAGAATTTCAGTTTAAACAAAGTCTACTGACAATTTGTTATTATTTTACAGATTTGGAACACAGTGTTTAGTTAGACGACAAGTCTTAATGTGGTTTACAGTTAACGTGAATCTCAACGAAGTGTACCAACATGATGAAATTGCTACAGAAGTATGTTCTGTAACGCACAACTAGCAACGCTGCGTTTTACAATATTATCAAGGAAGTGAAGAGCTTACTTGGCGCCAATGAAACTACGACACCTCGTCTCGTTTCAAAACAGTCATATAGAAGTTATGTTGCAGAATAGTTCCAAAATAATTCCACCACATAACCTTTGATGAAAGGGTATATTTCATGTGACCTTAACAGAAAATTAGAAACCAACGTTCGCTCCAATCTTATTTTTTACAAGTTCTTATGATGTGTTTACTTTTCTTAGATACGTCCCAGGCATTTCTCGGTTTCGGACTTTAATTTCTTCTTTCGTATATATTTAACAACTTCATTATATTTACTTTACTCCCTGTGACATTCCTCTCTCATTTCTGTCTTCAAGCAATTAAAGGCAGGTTAATAGATGTAAAAAGATTAGATTATCTATTTAAAAACATCAAGAATAAAAAAAACATACATGAAAAACTCTTTGAGAAGAGAAGAAATATACACCCTGGTAATTGAACATAATTAATTCTTAATGCATTTAAAATATAAATGGAGAATTGAAAACGTAACGCAAGAACAAAAAACATTAAGTATATTTCAATAAATTTATTTATATTAACAATTAACACTGGCTACTAATGTATCATCCACGAGGCCATATCTCCTGGACGATCCAGTCGGTATATCTGGCGACTCTTGTGTATATTCCTGGAGATTCTATTACTCCGCAATCGATGGGGCCTGATGATACCACTCCAACGACCACGTAGGAACAAGGGACAGAGTTAATTGTCATCTGTAGTGGTCCTCCTGAATCACCCTGCGAGCAAACATTGTATTTCCCAATTTACTAACTATTATAAATACATACATAACAATAACTTCAACAATTATTTATTTTTTTATGTGTATTTTGTCCTTTTCAGCTTATTGCCCGCAAAAAACTTAGCACAAAATAAAAAAGTTAAATTATATAATATGGAACAAAATCTATCTATTATACATACAGATGATCGTGTACATCACCCTAAGTACTTTAAATCTTCTTCAAACGAAAAAATCAAGTATTAGTTTAATGAAAAAATATATTTTTGTAATAAAGTACAGTCCTTGGGAATTCATTTCTTCACAATTAAATGAAATTACGTGATGTAGTATTAATTCTACTTTCTTTAAGTTCTTTACCACGACCTAGCTTTCGTTGTATTACAACATCTTCAGGTAAAGAGCTTAAAGAAAGTAGAAATAATACTACATCACATAGTTTCATTTAATTGTGAATAATTAATTTCTACAAAATTAACGCCAAATATATTCAAAATTTATTTCTTAAAAATAATATTAATAATAATAAACGTGTTCCGTCATTTTGCTGGGACACCTCTAAACGGGAACCAAAGTTCCTCAATACTGTCCGACATGTATTCTCTGTGATCGCTGCCATTTATTCTCGGATATTTTCTTTCAATTAGTTCAGACAGGTGAGGTTGTTGTTGTATACCTTTGATTTAAGGTAGGCCCAATAAAAAGAAGTCCATCGGGTCAGATCTGGGCTACGTGGAGGACAGTTTATGTTTCCTGGTCTGGATATTAATTTTCCACAGAAAAGTTCACGGATAACAGGTGAAGACATGTTTGATATGTGAGAAGTTGATTCATCCTGCTGGAACTATGTGCTTTGATTAAAACTAGCAAAATTCTACAGAGCTGGCGTGAAAAAGTTGTTAATCATTTGCACATAAAGCTCCGAATTGACAGTTATTGCGCTTCCTTTTTCATCTTCGATAAAATAAGGTCCGATTATCTCTCGCGCCGAAACCGCAGCCCAAACTGTGACTTTTGGTGAGTGAAATGGCCGCTCATGTTTATGTTTTGGTTTTGATAAACTTCAATATCAGTAGTTTTGCTTGGTAACATGACCAGTAAGGTGAAAATGTGCCTCATCCGAGAATAAAATGTTGTTGAAAGACGAAAATCATTGGTTTGGCGAAGTTGAGCCTCTCAGCAGTATCAGTGGGCTTCAGTTCTTGAACCAATTGTATCTTGTAAGGGTGAAGACACAAATCGTACACATAACGTGATGTAAGGAACTTTGAGGAACATTTAAGACACTTGCCCTTTTGCGAGCAGAGAGAGTGGGAATGTCACTGATTGACGGGCGTACTCTCTCCACATTTTCATCGTTTCTTGTTGACCCTGGTCACACCGTTCGAGGTTTGTCCATTGTCGAACCAGCCTCTTGTAATCTGTGTACCCATGTTTTGATGAGCTGAGTACTCGGTGCTTCATTTATGTGATGTAATAGATGCAGAGTACAAAATTATCGCCTTGCAATAGTCGCAGAATTATTGTTTTTGTAAAACTCACGTACACAGCACGCGCGCTCTGCTCCTGTGAAACGCTTCATAGCGACTAAATTCCCAAGAAAGGGGTTAGCGATCGGCATAATCCCCGCGCCCCTCCCGTTCCTTCGTTTGCGTAATAGGTGAAACAAAATGAAAAAGACTTATGGGACAGTATATTTGAAGTACGTTAGAATCTGAGCGTTGACACTGATTTATTGAGAAACATTTGAGAATTGTCGTATATTTCCCTATTATTTTGTACTAAGTTCGATGCACAAATTTACTTGTCGCAAAAGAAGATACATTTTTATTACACACATATACTTATAAAGATGTAATCAAGTAGGTATCTGTTATTCATAAAAATGATTCCGTGTATCAAACTGGGTATATATTTGAAGCCTATACAAAAAAATGTAATTTTTAGGGAATTTTTTATTTCTATAAAAAAATTTAATTTTTAGGAATCCATACATAAAAAGAAAAAAATGAACCCTTACAAATCACTTCGTTGTCCGTCTATCGATCTGTCAATACCCTTTTCTGAGGAACGCGTGGAGGTATCAAGTTGAAATTAATAATAAATACTTAGTTCTACCGTCCCTTAGAGCTGTAAATCAAAGTTTGAAAATCAAGGTTCTAAATGAACACAATCAAGAAGAACCCTGAAATTATGTCACATATTTGATACACACAAATAAATCAATATCTATATAGTACTTCCCTTTGACCTAAAATCATAAAATTTGGCAAAAAGTAAAGAAAAAAGTCCGAAAATCTTTAATTTTTAGTTATATCACGTATAAAAATACTTTTTTCAGATGTGCACCTGGGAAATATAGTACGCAATATATTTTTGTTTTATACAATTGCAATTTTGTAAATAGTTTAATAGAAATATTATGTACCATTCATCAACGCATCATGGGTATGATGAATGGTATGTACCATTCATCATCGCATCACCAACGTTCTTATTAAATTAGAAAATGAGAAGGGTTTAAGATTTTTTAATTATGATGATAAGCATATCTTGTACGACAATGCCCCACGTATTTATGTTTTTGTGAAGGGATTTTCTTGCGAAAATTGGAAATAAATTAATAACACTGGATGGAATACTTGACAACTGTCGGCTGGCTCTTCATAACTTCCGGCGCAAAGCTGCAGTTCCGGCTGCCATCCTTTAGGGAAAGAGGAATCACCGAGGGGGTACTTTTGGATGCAAACCGTTTTTCTGAATTCGTCTATTGTTGTCTGAAAGGAAATGCCACAAATAATTAGAATAATGTAGATACCAGATTGGGGATATTTATATTACTATTGATAAACTTATTCACATAGTAGTGCGTATGTTTTAAAATATTTCGGAGGAAACCGATTATCGCCGATTATTTGATGTATTGCGGTTTGCACGTTGCGATACTTATATAACATTTTCACTTCTCTGATAGTTTATATTATAACAGAGATCCAACAAGCTGGAAATCAATATTATTACGATGTCAAATAGATACATGTAACATTATATTGAAATTTCAAAATTACCTCAAGAGAAAAAAGCCGAGCGCGAAATTAATTTCTAATAAGATTCTAATCTTATTAGATATTAATAAGAAAAGGCCATTTGCTTATTGTTTTTTTTTTACTGAATATATTGGCGTTAATTTAGTAGAAATTCGTTGTTCTCAATCGAATGAAACTACGTGAGGTAGTATTATTTCTACTTTCTTTATCACGAGCTAGGTTTCGTTGTATTACAACATCTTCAGGTATCTTTGCTAATAGTCCACCTGAAGATGTTGTGGTACAACGAAACCTAGGTCGTGGTAAAGAAATTAAAGAAAGTAGAAGTAACACTACATCACGAATTTGTTCTTTATGTTGACGGTAATTAAGTTAACAAGTAACAATTTTTTAAAGTTCATATTAAATATTTTAAAATACGTAACGTCATTCAAATGAGATCCTAAATATTATAAATTTCAAAAGGCGATAAGTTTGCTATTCTGTTCTAGTAAAATTATGTCCTATTATGCATGATCAACTCGTAAACTATGCATTAAAACAAGTATTTCAAAATTGTTTATAATTAATTTTATAATATATCAAAAATATGTTAGTTTTTTGCAAAACTACAACTTATATATAGTTAAGAATTATTAAAATAGTTTTTCCTTTTTTTTATATTTCAGTAATATCTTCTTATAGTGTTCTTGTAGTGTTAATTCTCAGTGGTTGTCCTTTTCTAGTAGTCCTAAACGTTGGCATGCTTCTCTGTACGTCGGGCATAAGTAACCGTCAACAGTCTTGAGATCTGAGAAACTTCTTGGTCACCGTATTTCGTGTAGCAACATCCGGAGATAGAAATATTCGGCGTTTTTATGATGTACGGTGTATACTCGCCGTGTGACGTTAGTTTTTATGATTCCTGGATGATCCTCTATTGGAATTCCTTATTTTCGTCTTTGAAAATGTTTTCTTGGTGTGTTCCATGTATCATAGGTAAGGACGTCGAGATATAATAATGTTTTCGCGAACAGATCCGTTTAGCATAGTTGGAAAACTGTTATTAATGTTTTGTTCTTATGTGGTTCGCTTGAAATTTTTCTGGCAGTGTCTTTTGTAAACTCTCTATCCATTCTCCAAATGTACTGTTAGATGTTGCACATTTGGCTCATGTTCGTGTATGGAAAAACTGAAAATACACCACGCTAAATCTTATACATGAGAATCTCTTCGTTTCTGTTTTGTTGTTCACTGTCTTTGGCTATTTGAAATACTGCCATGTTATTGCTTTTGTTCACGTACTTACAGACATATTTAATGGATTTCAATGAATTGCAGTATTCTACATTTATGTATGTTTAGACAATTTTTGGAAAGTAGTTGGTTTAATAGAACTACCCATTGATTATCCATTTTCAGCTCATCTCTGCCTCGTATTCGTATTTTTGCTGTGAAGCCTCCTTTTTTGAGTGATCGTCTTCTGTATTTGGGATAGCATCATCTCTGGTTTATGTGTCGTCCAAGTATAGTTTTGGGTATTTTTTTTGTACATTTTCCATCCCTCATACATGGCGAATTGGGGTTTAATGGCATGCATGGTCCGTGAATCATGTTTTTTTCACAACCATGTCGTACAGCTCCGGACCTTCTTGTAGATTGGGAAATTCAGCTACGATGATTTTGTCGATATCCGTAGGATAAATTCTGTCGTGTAGCCATATGAGATTGTGTGAGTGAGGTGGTCCTCGGTTTTACCATTCGAGCATCTAACGGTTCCAAAGATATGGTATTTTGTGATGACTTCAATAAAGGTCATTTATTTTTGTCGGAAAACTCAGGCTATTGTGTCGTGTCGATCCAAGGAGACTTGTTCATATCTTAGTTGTTCTTTGATTTCTGGCCACGATGAGTTTTGCATGTGAATATTATGAAGAGGTCACGTCGTTCTTTTTTTTACGCAGGTCATAGCATCTTGAGTATATTTGTGTATGTATCTTGGACTTCCTAGGTAAGATGACAGTAAGATTACCATTATTCTAATCTCGTTAATATTTTCGTCATTTATAATCGCGTATCGAAGGTGGATGCATTTTTCCGTGCGTAGTTTCTTCTGATTAAGTATTATCTTATGAATCTATTCCACTTCTATTTTTGCATACATATCTACGAAGAATTGTTGGTATGAACGGCGAGTGTTGAGAATGTGATTTTATGTTTAATTGTCGCTGGTCATTAAGCGGCATAGAAATCCTTAGAAGTTACTTGTTTGTTTTGTATCTACGCCTGTTTCAAGTTGGATTTGTTACACATTAATATTATATCCGACCTCTCTGTGCAGAAATATTAACGGATATTGGAGGGCATCATATGAATGATGTATCTCTGCAGTGCGTTGTAGTCATTCTCTTCTTCGTTGTACAATTTTATCACGGCTTGTGTTTTCATTGTCCACAATTACGATGGCAATTTCGTCTATCTGAGGTGCATTAAATCAATGTTCGTGTTTTCCAGGCGGGCTCTTATCGGTTCGAATTATGACTTTATAATCATCAGAAATTATTCGTTCTAGTGCTGTTTTGAATATGTAAATAAGTTGATTGTACTTGTGTAAGACCCTCTGTACATCTTGAATTATTTCTCGTCACAATTCACTGATGTTTGTATACCGTTGATCAATTTCTATTTCTTCATTTTCCATGAAATATACTTGCAGAAATTTAGTCATCATTAGGCAGTAGGAGTAATGATCCCATTTTGTAAAACATTTGTCCTTAGATGGAAAAAATATAATCGATTTCACATCTGTTAGCGTCAACCGAAGTAACACAGAAAGAAGTCATTTGGAAGCAGACGTTGTACGCTTTTATATTTTGAAGAAAGTGTTTTGATTCTGGAGTTTTCCCCGTCATGCAATGTTGAAATTCCTGTGGAGGTGCTTTCAGTGGTGGTAATCGAATTTTTCCATTCATGCAACAGATTCCTGGTGTTTCTCTACTGAATCTATACATTTTTCCGATTACGATACATTTGTGTTTGTTATATTCTTTCGTCCAGTCGTAGTGGAACGCTTAATTTGTTAGGTCGTACGGTTTACTTGTCTTCATTCGCACTCCTCGTGGGGTGATATTTTCATGGATGGCTTGCATTCACAGTCTTTTATTATAAGATTGTATCGCAATTCTTAATTCTTCAATTCGCTCATTTTGCTGTTCTTCGGTTTTTCTACTTCTCATTATCATACGTTGGGAACGTTAACGTGCTTCGCGCTCTTGGACTATTTCATTTTTTCTCAGTTTTTTTTTTGCTTTCACCGTTTTGCTTCAAAACTAGCAGGGTCCCCCCCTCTTTTACATTTGGGCATTGTATAAAATATAAATCAAGTCAACCTTTTATTAAGAAATACACTAAGTACACTTTAAACACTCTTCTCAATTTATTTTTGATTTATATTCAGTCTTTGTATCGCTTCGATCTCGCTCTCACTTCACTGTTTGTTTTTATTCATTCACTGTACTACACTGATAAGAAACTGACACTCGAACCCACGACGGATCTTATTTTATATACCCCTACCAATGGATAGCCTCATCTATACAAAAGAGGCTTAGTATGGTCCACAATATTCCAGAACATTCCACAACATTTGAGAGTGTTCTGGAATAATCGACAATGACCTGGTATATTTCCGAACGTTCCAAACTATTCACAAACATTTCACAACATCCCAGAATGTTCCGGGATATTCTGGAATGTTGTGGAATGCTCTCGAATATTCTGGACTGTTCTAGAATTTTTTGATGGCGTAACTTCCAGCCCTTAAACACGCCCTTCAGGCAAAAACAGGAATCTACTCCATGGATGGAGGATAGAGGGCTACCACGCCATATAACTTGATCGTACCGGGACTCGTATCTGAGTTTTAGTGGTACGTACATTGTACACTTACTTTTATTATATATATATATATATATATATATATATATATATATTGATTATATTAACTAAATTATTAAATGCGACGGCACGTGGTGCCTCTTGTATAGAAATCTATATAATCGGTTATTTGCAGTACCTTGAGAAGTTTACTAGATTCGGTTCCATTGCTGGAAGTCAGTCCCCATCCGGTAACAACCAGCCTCGTCATAGGACTTTTAAAATTAGTGAAAGGTAGGCAAGCCGGCCTGACGTACTCGTTCAAAGTGACACTGTAATCGATATGTTACGCGTAATGTTAAGAGTTTGGATAAATCTGGGTTTATCTAAATTAACTTAAAATTATCCACGATCGTTACGAGAAGTTCAAAATATTGAAATAATTAGACATTCCTACTCTAACCAGATTAGCCTAGGTTTACCCAAAGGTAATTGGGTAATGTTAGGACTAAGCACAAAGCGCCATACTTACTGGTGCGGAATCGTATGAAGACTCGAAGGGCGTGTTCAATCTCAAAATGGCGGCGAAATCGAGATTACATACGACTTTTCAAAAACAATCTAATTCGAAGTTTTGTAAATTATTACCTGTGTATATAAAATTTTCCATTATGGCTATTATACAAAAAGTACTAGCAGTGGGTTCGTTCTTGTGCGGAATGTATAAATACACAAAAAAGGTATTTTTATAAATACAATTTTGGAATAGAATAGGTTATTTGACTCGATTTTTTAAATTGTTCTATTTTGCATTATAAGCACAATACATTTATATTTCCATGATATATGCCATAATTTTTATATAAATTTTAAATTACTTTTAAATTTTGAATTTTCGAACTCGTGCTAAAACGCAATTCCTGTAATAGCGGCTATCGTGACGTCATATACAATGTAAACATAAACAGTCCAGCAAAGATCTTTGCTAAGAACCCACCTAAAGATGTTGTCAAATATTTCTACAAAATTAACGCCAAATATATTCAAAATTCCTATAAACTAAAAGAACAAGAACATTAAATATTGGTATGATTGTGTTATACTCGCCTGTGACGTCATCTAACTTTTAACCAATAAAACGGCGTTTGCGAGACTGATTGAATTTAAAAAAATATTTTCATTTCTTTCCTTTTTTTTTTTAAAATAAACTTATTCTTTCGAAGATGAAAAGCAATACCCTTATTAACATTATAATCTAATAGGATGACCACGAATCGTGGTATATTTTCGATGTTGTCAGATAGCCTATTTTGCGTTACGTTTTACATCTTAATACTACGCTTTTACATTTTCATTTACGTTAGATTTTACTTTTAATTTTTTTATAATTTCAATTTAGATCATGGTCATACCAACTTATAAATATCAACTTATAAAAGTTAGTGTTTTATATTTCGACAGTCACATATTAGTTTAATAACAATCAAGGATAGACAGCAAACAGAGGCATCTGTTGAAATCATTAGCATTAACAAAAGGCTGTCCGGCGTAACAATTAAGACATTATTTCTATACCAGGCTGCTTTTGTCGTAACAATGAAGAATATCTTAACAATGAAGAATATTTGCAAACAATTAAATGAATAAAAAGCGCCAAGGAAGCTAAATATTTATTTAAAATTTAAGTACTTTGCATTACCATTGCATTCAAATAATTTGATTTATGTTCTATGAATGGCGTTGAGATACTTACTATGCCAGTTGATTCTGGCAAAACGACCATGAAATATACCTATTTGACAAACAAAGACACGTTTAAAATTTTACATAAAACTCAAGAGGTTATATGGCTTTATTTGCAACATTTTTTGGTGTGAATCCTACCAAAAAGAATATAAGTCGGGCAAACAGTAATATTAGTCATTTCCAAAGAAAAACAGTCGCGGCCAAAAATTTTCGAATTGAAATGCTCTCGAAAAACGTACGTATTCTCTGTTCTACCGCATTTTGAGACTGGAAGATATCCTCGCATCGTCATAATCGGACGGTAATAGTGTTAGATCCTAACATTACCCAGTTAGCTTTGGGCAAACTTAGATTTATCCGGATGGAGTTCGAATGTATATTTATTTCCACCATATTTTGGACTTTATCACAATCAATTCAATCCTTTAGAATCAAGATAAAAAAATAATATGAAATATCTTCGCATAGATAAATACTTAAAATACATTGTTTTGAACTGGCTTTCTGCATTTTTGCAAACTATCTCGTTTTTTAGCCTTGTTTTCTGTATTTCCAAAAAACAGCTTGTTTTTGATCTATCTTTCTGCATTTCTACAAAATATCTTATTATTGACTTTGTTTTCTGAACCATCATAACGATGCACAAGGCTGGTCAAGTGAATGCCGGATTAGGTAATTATAATATGAATGTTTGTGTATATTATTATATACTCACATTCCGCTGAGATGAAGAATGGCAATGTCGTGGTAATTGATTGTAGGCTGGTACTCACTGTGAGGTACTATTTTTCTTACGTAGTACCTTAGCTCGCTGCGACACGCCCTCTTGCGATAGTGCAGACCTAAACACACTTGTTTCACGCCTCCACTGTCACAATCAATCACTTATTATATCGTAGATAAATTTTAATTACATCGTATAATTTAAAACTTACATAAATTGTCACTTATTGGTAACGGTTATGGGTTAATTTAAATGGCTTAATGTGAAATTAGTCTGCAATTCAGTACCAAATCGAATCAGATTAAAATCGATTTATGAGAACTTCGAAACGAACGGGATTATGTGTATGCTGAACGTATATACGTTTCGCAGTATTCTGATACGGCTTTCTTAAATGACACAATAATGTTTAACCAAACGTCGATATACTCGTGAGTTAAGAGTGATGCAAATCTTCGAACATATATCCTTGTAATATCGACAATGTCGATAATATAACGTGACTTGAATACCACATTCATTTTCACAATGTACATAACCTTTTTGTGATTGAGAACATTTGGCTACTATACATAGTGTCAATGATTTAATTCATCTACGTGATGTAAATTGTTGTTATTTTTCTATAGTACTATAAAATTGTAACAGTAACATCATGAAAAAATTACTAGACCAATTTTGGATGAAACTTCTTCTAGAATAATGCTCGAGGTTAAAATTAAAACTTGGACTACCATTTTCCTCTACAATATTTCGTAAAATGGAATTTATCTATCTGTTTCATGTTTAAAAGTTTGCCTGTTTGTTTGAGCATCACGTATCATTTAAAATGATATTAGATTTTAATTAGCATAACACTTAAGGGATTAATGGCTGAAATAATACTTTAATAAATATTTTATAAAGAACTTAACATTTAATTATCAATATTCAGGTAGTAAGTTCGAGTACGTAGGCTTGAAACTAATGAATAAAAATTACACTGAGGCTATTACATCGATTCAGATTAAAGTTCAAATTAAAATAAAAGTTAAGAAATAAGTAGAAAAGCAACCAGCTTAGGAGCGACGAAAAGATTATAATCCAAGACGCAACAACTATGTGTGTGCGTGTGCGTGCGTGCGTGCTGCATGCGTGCGTGCATGCATGCGGGTGTGTGTGCGTGCTTGCGTGCATGGGTGCGTGCGTATGTGCATTCGTGCGTGCGTGCGTGTATGTGTGTGTGTGTGAATGCGCATATGTGAGTACGAGTGTGCATGCGTGCGTGCGTGCATGCGTGCGTGTATGTGTGTTTGTACATATAGCATTGATTTTTCTTCATATATTCTTCATAACATATGTCTTGTACTGTACACGACATTGTTTAATTAATTTTTCTTAAGTTGATATATTAATTTTCTTAATTATTAAAATTATATTTCGTTGAATATCCAATAATCTAATAACTCAGAAATCAGTTAATTACTGGTCACGATACTTGTCAGATTACGGAGATTCAACTGTATTTTTAAAGAAATGGTAATCTACTCACTACTTCTTGACGAAGACGGCGTGTGCCGCTGTCAGCACTGCCCTCTCGCTGATGAGTGTACCGCCGTTTTGCCAGACGTCACTCTCGCCCTCCTTGTACCCGAGCATAACCTTTTATATCATTTTAATAAAAAAATATAATCTACTCCACCAATTAAACCATAAATTGGAACATATATGGTTTGCCTTATAATATTTTTCTTTCAAATAAAAATTTAGTTCAATGCCTTCGAAGAAAAACAATTTCCCAATAGTTTGCATTTATTTAACCCCCAAAAACTGTAAAGTCGAACAGATTAGAAAAATTAAACTTTTTTGGAATAATTTACTGTTAATAATTACAGTACCGAGCAATATTTCATATTTTAAAATAATATCAAAATATTGTATTTAATGGGAAAAAGAAGAGAAAAATGCAAGCGAATTTAGTTGTACATATTTAGTTTACTTAATCCGTTGGAAATATCCATTTTCTGTTTCAATGCTACATAATATCTAGAACTAAATCTGAATGTAAAATTAACTTGGGGAGAACACATGAAAAAGAAAAGAAATGAATTAAATATAAAATATTGACAACTTCAATAGGAACTAGGACGAAACTCAGAACTTTCGGTTGAGAATTAAATGCAAATCTATGATAAAATCTTGAAACTAATCTAGCCGTTCGGCCTGCAAAATTAAAAATGTAGTAGGAAAACATAATTTTCAAGATAAGTGCTGCGGGAAATTGTTATGACCCATGGTACGTTCGAACCTACATTGAACTGGTTCCAGAAGTGGTGGAAAACTATGCAACTAGACACATCATGCGGTTGAAGAATCACAAAAAACCTGAATTGGACGCGGTCCTCAATGAAACGGACATGCAACGATCTCTTAACAGAATTAAACCTCATGGATTGGTGGTTTAGAACATGACAGGAAGCATATCTCGTGTTAAGTGCTCGACCCATGTAATAACAACTAAAATCAAATAAAGGTGGCGTTTTAGTGGCTTAAAATCCCACACTATCCATTGATTCAACCTTCGTTTCTTTTAAAAAGTTGTTCACCTCCTATTAAAACTAATAAAACTAATTATTTACTGTCGATTGTATTTCTCAGCGCTCATAATTAAGTTAATGTAACATTATCAACTCCTGGCAATTTAAATAATCTTGGTATCAATTGTTTGATCTGTTCAAGACTTTAAATTTGTTATATAGTCAAATTTGGTATAACACTGTGATATCTGTGAACCAAAAAACCTTTCAGCCCACCGAAGAAAGTAATTCAACAATAAACAGGAACAATGCTACAAATGTAGCAGTATTCTGTGGTGTGGTTCCGCAAATTACTTTAAGAAATACCCTGAATACAAAAGTGTATTGTTCAGTGTACGATATTATATTAATTCTTTTTCTAATTATAAACCACGCGACGTATGCTTATTACGTGTTCGCATCGTACATCTTGTGAATAGTATTTTACATTGTAAATTTTATCACAAAAATTATTTTAAATATTGATTATAATGCTCTAAATGAGAAGCAGGATCAATGAAAGAAACTATTTAAAAAAAAAATTTATCAGCTAGAACTTATCCATTATATCGGTAAGTATGGATACATAATTATTTTTAATAAAATTTATTTTTTTTAGCTTTGGACTTTAATTATTTATAAAAATTCTAAGTTGAATGAAAAAATTCATAAAACAGATAATTAAATTAATTAGTGAGCTACTTAGTTAGAAATTCTAGTAATCAAAGGTCGCTTTCTAAAGTCAAACCATCACATTTTCTGACGCTGAACAGTAATTCCATTCATGTCATCTATAACGAGCTGGGTCCATTTATGAATCAAATTCTCCTCGCAAATCTCAAATATATGACGTCAATCATGGTTTTTTTTAAGTAGACACACACTCACGGGCATCTTCGAAGATTTTTTATTTTTGAAACTGATGTCCATATCCGTCAAAAGCCCTTACTGCCTTATGAAGATATGTGTTATTTGTGGTCTAAAAATGAGAAGGCTATAAATATTTAAAAAACGAATCCATTTTTTAACCTAAAGTAATAATATCACAAACACTTTCTTTTTCATTTTGGGAGTTTTAAATTGCATCTTGTTTCATTTTTACAAGTTCTGAAAAATTTTATACGTTTTTTACGAACCAAACATTTTAATAATTAGTCTAGTATCTATTATCCACAGTATTATTATTATTATTACGTTTATTATTATGACTATTTAATTAGTCTTTAATATAGTTTTTGTGGTAAAACGTACAATGCATTGAAATAAGTGGAATGAAAATGTAATTGCCGTTTCTTGTTATTGGTAGTGCTTTTTATATAGAAGTATTACATTTACAGGAAAACTATAGTAATTATCTCAGATCTCACAATTGTTGAAATACGCACCATGTTTTTATGTCATTGATAGATATAGCAGGCAATATATTTAGGTTGTATAAAATGAATACGTTTAAATAGCTTAATAAAAATACTATGTAATCTTGAACGTTTGTAAGTGCCTAAATTTATACGAAATTTCTAAAACCAACAAAATGAAACACAGGGCTGGTTATATCCCATTGTATCACTCAAAGATTCCATTAATTTGAATAACAATAACGATAAAATTTTAAAACATGTTACACGAGTTCATGGGAGCGAGTGTGTAGGAGGAGGTGAACACTCTGTGGAAAAAAATATTTATTTTTGGTTCAAAAGGTGTACTGGATAACAATACTACACTCGATAACAATATAAACCTATTCTATATATCTAACCTAAGAATATAAATCTCAACTAATACAATCCAATTTAACTTGAGTTAACCTAACCCATCGCAATCCAAGATAACCTGTTTCAAGCTAACCCAACATAAATTAACTCAACCTAGCCTAACCCATCTTAACCCAACCAAACCCAACATAACCTAACATACCCCAATCTAATAACAACATAAGCTAACTAAATAGAAAATAATCCAACCTAATCGAACCCAAACTAAATCCAACTTCAGCCCAATTTAACCCAATATAATGCCACTTTATATAATCCAACCTAATCAAACCTAACACAACATAATTTTACCTAACCTAACCTAACCTCACCTCATACCTTGGTGATTTGTTGATGGCGAAATCCAACCTAACCGAACCCAACCTAAACCCAACTTCAGCCCAATTTAACCCAACATAATGTCACTTTATCTAATCCAACCTAATCAAACCTAACACAACATAACTTAACCTAATCTAACTTAACCTCACCTCATATCTTGGTGATTTACGGCATAGACAATCGAAGGGAAATTATAATTATCAATTAGCCGAACTTTCAAGTGTACAGGAGAAACATGGGCGTCTCGAAGGAAATAACAGTTCTGAGGCACACAACTGACGTCAAACTTGGTTCCAGGATCAAAAAATTATAAACGTTTATAAACTATTGAAATTAAAAAGACCTTTGTAGACTCCGTGCAAGAAAATGGAGGTCGCTTGAAAACGAGATAAAGAAAAAATTTTGGTTAAACGTTTGTGAATATCAATGCAATATTTTATTGACAAAAAGTATTGCATATAAAGAGGTTATATTACGAGTGAGCGAGTACCAAGACACTACACCATATTTAGGTGTCACAAATAGTTTTGTTTGATAATATTGTAAATATTATACACTATGAGAATTTTGTACCATGAAATTATATCCATGTAAACAACGATTTTTCACCAGCTAACACTGAAAGCCCTTTGCATGGTCTTTATAAAGTATTGAAGACGTTGCTAGAACAATCTAAGACAATTAATCTAATTATATCGTAGAACCCAACACTTCGTACGCAGCTGGTGTTTGGGTCCCAACATGAAACCAAAAAAAATCTGTTAAAAAGCAACTAGACCGAATAACAAACATGTTTCTATTAAGAATAATATTAAAATATTATTATTAAAAATGAGAATCAAAAAAGGGCAAAGATCTGCGAAATAGATGAGGTAAACCAAATCATAGTCAACGTGGAAGAGAGACAAAAAAATCAGTTCCTTCCAGAAGCCATAATTTGCTTACCGACGCTGGATACAATTTAGCATTTGTCACAATCAATCTGAGATGGATGATATGGACGATAGAAGTCCAGAACTCTTTAAAGATGGAAGCAGGACCCAGGTTAAAATTAGGAGCGCTAATCACTGTTGATACACTAATCACTTAGAAAAACCAACAATAACCACCCCACTGTTGTGGCGATCCAGGAACATTGTGGCGACTAACATGAGCTGATGGAAAATACTGTGGTTATAAGAAAGGTACGACTTACTTAGAGCGAAAAGTCTGACAGAATACTATCAAAATTTTGAAGTGACGCTATGTGGAATCGGCGTGCTCGAAACCGACCAAGTTTCTCTTTACAGATAAAATGAATCAAAAGCTTTTTTTATTATATAATTAAGCTAAATCAAAAGGTATGCATATAGTGGAAATGTAAACTTTGTATATTGATGTAAATGTTTGGGAAAAGAATTATTGGAAGGATGAGGGATAAGTGATAAGAAAGCCTATAATAATAGAGAACGTTTTTAGAATTTTCGTCTATTTGTCTGTTTGATTGTGCCCATATCACATTAAAACTATTGATCCGATTTGAATTGAAGCAACATTTAGTTTTTATTTCATTATGTTCTGTTTAGCCAATCAGAGGATAATAGAATTTAATATTTTCAAAAATTAATTTGCATTGATTTACTTCTACAACAACAAATAAATGCCTGGCTACTAGACGCATTACAATTACAAAACTGTATAATGTACTTACGTATCAATAGATGAAATTATTAACATTTAAAAAGGAAATACAAAATATATTATTTATAAATTAAAACCAATTTAAAATAGAATTAATGTTTTGTTCAGTATGTAGAAAATAATATAATTCTAAATTAATACTAACCTCAATAATTGATCAATACATTTTGTAATATATTTAATAACATGAGCAATCCTTAAAAATATATACATAAATATTGTAACCATTTTGTGCACACATACTTACAGGTATAGTCTAATTTTATACTCTGTTCTTTATATTAGACACTTACCTTACTGTAAATTGTTTTGTGAGTTTTTCAATAAATAAAAAAATGACGCTAAACGTTTTGCATTGACAAAATGGGATGATCATAAGTGAAGAGTCTAGTGGTATGGGAGGGACAGCTGATTGTGTAAGTAATCCAAATACAGGCAGATGCACGAGGGCATGCTTTGTTATTGATCGTCTTCCACACATAACATTTTTCAATGTTATAAGTATTATTTATAAGCTGTTTTGTTTACTTAATTTGTTTTGTTTACTTAATAAGTATTGTTTACTTAATTTGTTTAAAATTTGAATCTCTAGTCAATATTTGTAATTTAATTTTGTGGCAGGTTTAGTATTATGCTGTAAAAATTTAGTTGTTATATAGTAAAACTATAGAATCGGTCTTTCTATGAACTGATTATATTTACAAAAAGAATGGTGATTTTATCCATTTTGACAAAATAACAGAACTCAAAAACATTGTTTTTGAAATAGTTGCCTGTTTACACGTTTGTCTGAACCTGTTCATCTATTTTTATATCACGTAAGAACAGCTAAAGATATTAAGATTATATTTTTACCTACGTATTCTGTTGGGTCTGGGATAAGATATATGCTTTATTTCATCGCAATCAACTTACTAAAAGTAATATATTATAATTTGGCATTTGAAAATAAAGCGCACTTATTTAAAAAAAAATCTTTTAAAAATATTATATTAGACAATGTGACGTCCGAAAGTTCTTTGAGAGTTTATGCTTACTTGTTACCAATGCTTGTGAAGTTGAGCGTTCCTAGGAATGTCCCACGTATTGACGTTTACATAATTATTACCTATGGTCGCGCAGCTAACATCGAATGGATAGGAAGTTCCTAGGAATATCCCACGTATTGACGTATCGACTTCTTAAAAAGACCATATTATAATTTGGCATTTACTTTTAAAAATATTATATATATAATATACAAAATTACTTTTAAAAATATTAAATAGACAATGTTACGTGCGAAACTTCTTTGAGAGTTTATGCTTACTTGTGAGCAATGCTCGTGAAGTTGAATGTTCCTAGAAATGCACCACATACTGACGTTTACATAATTATTACCTATGGTCGCGCAGCTAACATCGAATGGATAGGAAGTTCCTAGGAATATCCCACGTATTGACGTATCGACTTCTTAAAAAGACCATATTATAATTTGGCATTTACTTTTAAAAATATTATATATATAATATACAAAATTACTTTTAAAAATATTAAATAGACAATGTTACGTGCGAAACTTCTTTGAGAGTTTATGCTTACTTGTGACCAATGCTTGTGAAGTTGAGTGTTCCTAGGAATGTCCCACGTATTGACGTTTACATAATTATTACCTATGGTCGCGCAGCTAACATCGAATGGATAGGAAGTTCCTAGGAATATCCCACGTATTGACGTATCGACTTCTTAAAAAGACCATATTATAATTTGGCATTTACTTTTAAAAATATTATATATATAATATACAAAATTACTTTTAAAAATATTAAATAGACAATGTTACGTGCGAAACTTCTTTGAGAGTTTATGCTTACTTGTGAGCAATGCTCGTGAAGTTGAGTGTTCCTAGAAATGCACCACATACTGACGTTTACATAATTATTACCTATGGTCGCGCAGCTAACATCGAATGGATAGAAACGTTTTGCAATAAAATTGTATGGATATCGATCCAGTACATTTACTCGAAATGGAATGTATAAACAGAGGAATCCTAATATTTGTTGCGCAATGTATGTTTACGCCACAAGAAACATATAATTTCATCATCGTTCATCTTAAACGAGCTTGACGACTTACTCGGTGACATTCCGCTGCATCGATTAAGTGTCACATTGTACCAGCATGACGAGTAGCTGCATATGTTTCGCCTGCCATACGTAACGATTAGTAGCCGTTATATTGCACCATATCAAGAAGCCATAGATATTTTTCAGTGATGATATATAAAAGACATTGACTGGTTGTGATAAAGAAGATGAAACGCACAATCAAATAGTAAGACCAAATAGTAAGTATTGCTAATTACATACAGAAAATATTTGGATAACACATCGCAATATAGACCGTAGTAAACAACACATGTCATTTACTGCGATCGATTATTTCATACAACGAAAATGGCGAATAATTGGACCATGTTATTTATAAATTATCGAAAATCAATCAAAATTAATTATTTGAAACATTGTTTTTATCAATTTTAGTATGACACTTCTTACATTTTTAGGGTTACATACACAAAAATGAAAAAATATACATTTATGCCATGGAACTACATACATAATGTTTCACCGACAAAGGTTTTCAATAAATGTATTTCAATTTTTAAATTTAATTTTTGCATATTGAATATATTTGGCGTTAATTTTGTAGAAATTCATTATTCACAATTAAATGAAACTACGTGATGTAGTATTATTTCTACTTTCTTTAATTTCTTTACCACGACCTAGGTTTCGTTGTATTACAACATCTTCAGGTGGGCTATTAGCAATCTTTGCTAATATCCCACCTGAAGATGTTATAATACAACGAAACCTAGGTCGTGGTAAAGAAATTAAAGAAAGTAGAAATAATACTACATCACATAGTTTAATTTAATTGTGTTTAATTTTTGCTTTAATTATTGACCCTTGGTTATTATTTGTTCGGTTTCTATAACCGAAAATAAAAGAATTTTCCCAATTTGTGTTTTGTGTAATGTTCATAAATAGTCTTGCTTATTAGACGTGTATTGTTTTGGGTACCTATATCATTTTTTATATATTAAGCTCAAAGTTTATCTTTTGTCATGGAAAGACTAGAATCGGCAAAGCCAGACGAGACGCCATGCATGTAAACTAATGTATAGCAGCGCTAACAACAAAACTTGTTTTGTGGTCTTTCAATAAATAAAAAAAAGTAAATGACGCTAAGCGTTTAATATTGGTAAAATGGGATGGTTATCTAGTGGTAAGTTTCCGTAATAACATCGACCGCGTCACACTTCGCCAATTCCATAAACGGTACTTTCATAAATAGCAAGGATGAAGGACCTCACCATATGAGGGAACTCAAACAGCTGTGCGGGAGTCCCGCCCGTTATACGATCGCCCACTTTATCCTGGAAGCATACATGCTGCCTTTCGAACTGATTCCCTGACCGGCGCTGCAGGCATGGATTGCTGTACTGCGAGTATTCTAAACACTCTGCAAAGTAATAAAACAACTCAATGTAATTTTTGGCTTCACAAATATATATGTTTTATATATGCACTTGTTCCGTTTTATTTCCTTTTTTAATAAAACATTGTAAAGTACCTATTATTATTATCCCAAAAAATAATAAGTTAACAAAATAAAATTAGGTGTAATTGGTGCTACTATAAGTTCTGTTGCAATATGTCAATATACGAACACAGGCCACTGCAACTATCTATGGCGCCGCACTCGACTCGACTCGACTCGACTCAACGTACGTCGAGAAAGAAACTCACTCCAAAAGTTTAGGGTACCGCACTTAAGAATTTGAAAGAAACTTCCTACAAAAGTTTAGGGTACCGTACTTAAGGGTTAAGAAAGAAACTCGCTACAAAATTTAGAACACCATACTTAAGAGTTGAGAACGAAATCCTATCTCTGCATTTCAGTTTCTGACTGTCTGCACAGCTGTCTTTCTCAGCAACTATTTTGTTTTTAACTCTGTCTGCATGGCATGGTTGTTTGTTTTTTTATTACATTTTTAAAACATTATTTTTTTCATCACAAGGTTTTTTTTTAAACCTAATTTACAGTTTTAAAATATTTTTACAGTCATCAGTCAAACACCCCATTTACAGAATAATATGCCTAAATATATGTAAAGTAAAGTTTTTTGTAAAGATGTTTATGAGTAGTTTATGCTAATTTTAAATCAATTTTTCGATTATTTTGTTAATGAATTTAATTGTGTTTATTATTGTTGAATGCAATTTTATACAGATGGAATTTTAGGCATTGCTCTTTTTAGAATTCCACAGCAAATTAGGAATCTTATAACTTCATCATATCTGTCCATCCGTCTTCTGTACATATATCATAGCATATATATATATATATATATATATATATATATATATATATATATATATATATATATATATATTCGCAGGTTTATGCGTTTAGTTAATTCATAGAAATCTAAAGTAGATTATTTTTGCCTACTTCAACAATTGAATGTTTTTAATAATCTTTCAAAATACAATTAAAAATGTCATAAGGTTTTTTAATTATATTCATTATTCTCCTTTTTTCAATGGCATGTTTTTAAAATCTGTTATATAAATAAATTCGTAATTACTCCAAATATTTTATGGAATAATAACTTAAAATAACTTAATTTACATTAAATCATTTGTTTGTTATTTGTTTGAAGGTTATCCCATAAAATATTTGTAATTTATTTTAAATTATGAAATAATTTGTAATGTAATAATACAATTAATAATTACAAAACTTTGTTTATTTCTTGAATAATATTTTCAAAAACCGTTAAAGTATAATTTCTAATGCTATTTTACATTAACTAACTTAATAAATTAAATCTTTTAAATTTAAGAATATATATCTTTAAACTATTCATTTATTAAACTTTTATACACAATATACAATCAATTAAGATTAGTTGAAATAAAATAACTTTTTTTAAATCATTTCAAATTTCTTGTTGAATTAATTCCAATTTTACAAATTTTTTTCTCTTATTATATTTTAAATTTAAAATTACTCTTACCGCAATAAAATAAATTGATTTTTTTAACTATTTGATTTAATAAGCACTTGTCAATGTAAACAAAATACTTAAAAAACTCTCAAATTTGTCCTTAATCTGATTTAATTTTAAGTTCGATTCAAAATTGTTTTGGATTAGTTTTATTGACAATTAAAAGTTTTAAAAACAGAAATTCTTATTACACAAGGATTAACGACATACTTGTCGATATTATTGATCAGCACTAAATCTACACTATCATACATTTACGCATTTACGCAGAATTTGAAATTGACGTGGCCTGTGTAACAAGTCTACATGTACGAAAACTGTTAACATTAATATCGATAGTACGAGTAAACTTAGTAAGAAAATTGTTCGAAGTGGCTTGATTTGGTAAGTGTACTTCCTGAAATAAGATATTTTCCATGCTTTTATCAATATATATTGATACTATCGACAAACACTTCCATTGCAATTAACACTCATATATTCAGATTATTTTCGAATATTTTGAACACAATGACCCTCATAATATTCGTACCGCTATTGATTCCTTGAATGCCGATCTAAAAGTGATCATAATATAGATCTCCAAGTCAATACTAAGTTCCAGTCCCAATTCCAGTAAGGTTAATTTAAAAATTATTGGTAATAGATATCTCCATTGAAGGATCAGTATTCCTAATCAACTACAACTGAATCTGGTGATCCTAAAAGATTTGGATACAATAATCGATAAATTTCTTAATTGGTGCTCCTAAGTTAATAATAACAACCATCGTTTCTACAGCAGAACACACTCTCTAAAACGTCTTCAATATTTCTTTCCCTTAAAACTAAAATGCAGCCGCGTCAAACACCGCTATTGCCCTGCTGGTCTATGATGATATGTGCTATCCTCATTTTCATAACAATTTCGTTACAAACTCCGATTCTTTCAATATATATATATATATATATATATATATATATATATATATATATATATATATATGTGTGTGTGTGTGTGTGTGTGTATATATATATATATATATATACACATATATATTCGTTAAGTTTTCATTCTCAGAAAATTTGATCATGTTCCTGAATAGACCGCGTTTTTGGATGGATATTCGTGACACGCACAATTTTCCCATTGTTTTTCTCGATTACGATATCTTCCTTTCTTTTTGCTTTGAACATATTTTTACTGTTCATGCTGCCAAGTTATGGAACAAGCTCAGTTATTACGAGATTATCATCGTCCGTTCGAGTATTCAAAAGTCATCTGAAAAAATTGTACCTCCACTAATTTCGCTTCCCACATTCCATTTTCCTTCATATTCCTCTCCCTTAGTTCCTTTTTTCTTTTCTTACCCCTCAATCCAAAGCCCTTTCTGACCTATCCAAACCAGATTTTCATAAAAATTGTATTGTTTTTGTTGTCATTACTTTGTGCTACCTACTATTTGCTCCTATACTGATACTGATAAGTTAATCATATAGATATACTATTATATAATTAAACTGATATTAACTTATCGTAAGATTAATATATGTCATATCAAGTATTATAATAAATATAAATATAAACTTCATTTTAAATACGAGAGGTTTACATTGAAATGTCAAATTTCCGTATCCCTTCTTAATTAGATGTTTGCAATAAAAATAGCCTTTATATTATCCCACTCCTGAGAAAATCTACGTGTGAAAACTTCATCGATCAACAAGCAGAAAAAAATCAGAAGACTATATTTTTTTATTCTATTACTTTTGTTATGTTCACATAAACATCTTTTGGTAACCACCTTCAGTATATAGACAGGCCAATTCTATGTTTTCATCATATGTGTAAGTAAACAGAAGACAATAAATTACGTAACAATAATTCGATTGTGATTTATAGAGCCTTAATACCAAATCTACGAAAGTGATTAAATTACAAATATTGACAACAGTTTGAAATGTTACATATATTGTGAAAATAACGTGAGCTTATATCGAATACATGCAACATCAAACAATATTATGTGTGGAAGACGACCGATAACGACGTCATCACCACTAATCACCTGTGTCCATGCCCATTTTGCCGTTGTGGAAAACTACATTACGCGATTTAAAATTCTCTTAGCGCCATCTATCGATGTTCATTATGTATTTGCGTAACTACTATGCAACTATTCGAGCTAGATACTTTGTTGTTGTTTATATACAATACAAATGCATTTTTGAAAATATCAAAATTTACATACCGTCTGATTGACCAAAACAATTGCGATGAAAATAAATTAAAGGTTTGCATAACGTAGACTCGTATGGTTTTCCAAAAAAATGATTTTAATTGATTCACTAGTTTTCACGTGACATATACATGAACGAACACACAAACAGATAAAAATTTAAAACATGATATTAATGCGTTCTATTACTTTTCTATTATCCTTCCTGTTATTTTATTTATGCAAATGTGTTCAATGTACACACATGTAAATTTCACAGTTTTATAACATGTGCTGATTTTAGTTTAACAAATTTCGACTGATGCTAACTAAATGTAAAATGGATATGAACATACATTAGTGTGTTTCGTGAAAAGGTTGTTCTTAGTCCACAATTAAATGAAACTACGTGATGTAGTATTATTTCTACTTTCTTTAAGTTCTTTACCGCGATCTAGGTTTCGTTGTATTACAATATCTTCAGGTGGGATATTAGCAAAGATATTATAGCTATTACAGCTAAACCTAGGTTGTGGTAAAGGACTTAAAGAAAGTAGAAATAATACTACGTCCCGTAGTTTCATTTACTTGTGAATAATGAATTTCTACAAAATTAACGCCAAATATATTCAACAGTTGTTCTTGGTATTAATAACCTGCATGCAACGCGTGCAGTGATTCGGAAATAGTTCTTGAAAATATTGTAAATGACAGACTGGTAATTGACCACAGGAGTGATCAAGCAATGCAATTTCACAGCCTAGAAGTTGATATTTAATTGTGGGTATGTTTTATGCAATTAATTGTAGATTGGCAAGAAATGGGGTATTATTCATTTCCACATTTCATAAACAGATCAAAATTGGGTGCGATCAACGTATCAAGCTGGTGGAATAACTTAACTTTAATAACGTGGAAAAGTCTCATTATACTCCATTATATTTTATCCTTTGTTAAAAAGATGCATACAAATACAGAGAGTCACATGATATATTTTCTATAATATAATAGAATCGGACATGAGGAAAATTAATACTAACTTCTCTTGATAAGATTGTCTGTGTACTCCAGAGGTGGTGGCGCAGGACAAGCGGGGTCTTGGAGAGGCGCCGTGTATATCTCGTCGCTCACACAGCACCGCACGGGCAGCGTACCATTAAACGAACATATAGTCTGCAAACAAAACAAATAATTTTCGGTATGTCGATATGAATCTTGTTAATATTTTATATTTATAAATTGGGCATTTTCAAAATAAATATATTAAATTTATTGTCATGAAAACCAACCATTAACAGGAGGACTAACTTATCAGTGGTCAGTCTTTATGATAATTGGAATCAATTCTCATAGAAGTGGGAAATCAATTTCATCGCAATTCCTATGCATTCACTTGTGCCAAACGCATCTACACTTTTCCACAAACTAAACAGGTCATGCTCTGTTCTACCTAACGTGCCTAAACAGGTCATGCTCTGTTTTACAGATCTCCAGCTGCTACGTTATCATCACTTTTTTATTCCTGAAGTAGCTCGTGCTTGTTTATCAACATCTGGAGAAAAATATTTCGTCAATAAAATCACCAAAATTTTCACAGTGCGCACGTGCTGGATATAATTACCAAGTACAAATGGATTATGGATAAAAAACTCAAATGGACTTTGAAAATATCAATTTTGATGAATCCGAATTGCATTTTTGAACTGGTATAAACGAAACAATTTTAAAACTATTTTAAAATAAACACCTTCTTTGTATAATAGGTCGCCTTGCGTTATAAAATCCTTAGACAAATATTAGGTTATCAAATACAAATTTTCCGATTTCGAAATGGAAATTTGGTTTACTATATCTCATTGAAGAACTTTTCATTTTATGTAACATCTCTTTACACTTACTCTTCTCTTAATATCAATATTTAATAAGTTAGTGGCATGTTATACATAAGTAGTCTGGTTCCCTATAACAAAGCTTCACTTTACACAATGCTAGAAATATAACCACATAGAATGTCAAATCGCCCTATAATGTCCATCTACTGCAGTGAATTTTGACATAAATTATGCAAAAATCAATGTTTTCGACAGAGCTTTAAAATAGTACGAATCATTAAAAACAGGAATTCTCCTTTATTTTGTATTCGTTTAAAGATCGAAATATTTTTCTTTTTCGCTAAAATAAAAATAAAAAAGAAAACTGTCCCATTTCCACAACCAACAGTTATCTGAATAGCTATTATATAAGTGATAAATTATATAAATATTCAAAGTAGATATCATTTCTTAAACAGGAGATATGTTACTGTTTATTATATTCATTAAACCTCAATTTTAGTTCTTCGCTAATCAATGTTTTAGCGAATTTTCTCCAAGGAAAAGATGCAATTGGGGTCAATTTGATGTCAGATATTTTTGAAAGTTTCACTATTTCTCGACCGTTCATGTGTGCCAGAACTCGAAAAATGGATTTAAATACTCCATAACAAGGCATGTATATATTGTTTATGGGAGGAAAATATTTTACACATCAGACAGATTAAAAAAGATTAAAGAAATATTTTAATAAAACTCTCATATGCTTCTGAAATAACTTACTGTCAAAGTTGCTATTTCAAAGAAAAAAATTGCATTTTTGATGCGCATAATCATGTGTATGAATAATAGACATTCCTGTTACATTTTTTATATATAATTATCTATGGACAAAATTTTCGTTAACACTAGAATCACAAATTTTGAAAAATTGCTTTCAAAGTTGCCCAAGAAATTAAATTTCGATAGTTACAATGGTAGTGGGAAAAATAGGGTAAAACTAAATGTTTTACCTATTTTTTTCCCCCTTTGTACTATAGAGTTGTAAAAAATTCATAACTTTTTCATTCTTGCTCAAGTCTGCAAAATAGTCCTTAATAGGATTTCAAATACAACATTCATATCAACTCGGTACGTTCAACAGATTTCGACAATTCATTGCATTAACGGTGCGCCGATTGTGAAACAATGCGCATAAATGCACTGTTTCCGTTTAGCTAATCAGCAGCGTAACCCTCTCCTGAGTATAGCAATCAGCAGTGAAGTACAGCTTCGCATAGATGAAAGCAAGTACGATTGCGCGGGAAACCGTAAATTCTTCATGGTCCTATAGGTCCGCGTATCGCTTACCATTCCAACCGCAACAATATTTTCAAAGAATTTATTTAATGAAACATCCGTACGTGCCATTGTCTAGTTTAAAATTATTTGAAGTATGTAAGAAAAATTTACAACCTCCGAGCTCTTTATCCTCGCCTCTATAGCACTCGCTGAGGGACTGGCCTGCTGGATCTCGCAGCATACCACCTCCATCAGATTCTTAAAGGAACATCGTTTCTGGAAAGATTTTATTGTATATATTGTTATTAGTTATTAGTATCTATACAAAGTGTTGCCATATAAAAGGCTTGTGCATTAAAGTTAATTTTTAACACTCAATTAAATTAGTTTACGCCACATGCGAACATAACACTTGTAAGCGAGTTCCGCTTCATTTAGTCGGTCTGTTGGCAATGGGAGATGGCGTCTCATATTTCAAATCATTCATCATCTGCCATCTATACTGTAATAATAAAAAGTGTGTTTGCTCTTTCGCATTCTTCTGCTTCTTTGATCATACCAACTCGAACGTTTGAAGCATTTGCAATTCTATAAAGACGAGTTTGAGAATCTTGTCATATTATGCAAATTCGGAAAGGATGTGGAAATCCCACGAAAAATACCACGCGTATTGATTTATATATTCACGATATTCTAGAAAGTAAACGATTCTTTTGTCGACTTAGCTTTGAATCGACTCTCTCTCTCCATCTTTCTCTCTCTCAATCTATTCCTAATCCACTAAGTAGTTACTATTAAGATTATTTTAATAATTATTTTCTGCAAAATTAACTCTATTGAAATAACGGTAAATCACAAAAATTCAAAAAATTGAAGACGTACAATTAACAAAATCAGTCTTTAGTTAACTCGTTTTAATTGTTTTTAAATTGTATAACCTACTTCGCAAAAGATATCATCGGATATTAATTTTATTTTTGTAACTTATGATCTCTAGATCATAAATATTTGGCAGAATTTGGGAACAGACAATTTCAACTAAAGCAATAAACAAAAATGAAAAAAAAATAAATCATCAAAGCGTATCACAATACAAAACAACGAATTTGAACTAAATGTAACAATACAATAGAGTGTCTTATTTTTTTTTTTTTTTCATTTTATAAATCGTAACTTTCACGTACGAACTGACGAGAAATGAAAAAAACTTCGACAAATCTTAAAAATTGAACGAATTGGTTATTTGACTAATTTTTTTTATTTCTTTAATCATAATTTCAAGGTACAAGTTGATGAAGAGTGAAAACAATTTTTAATAATCTTAAAAATTTGCCGAGTTATAAAAGTTTAAATTTAACCTTTAGAGAAGGACGGCAATACTGTGTTATGATGTCATTTTTAATATTGCACATTATATTCTATGAGAGGAAAAGAGACAGGGATATACCCAACTCTATCCGAATCTTTAAATTTAGAAGCCTACAACTGGCTTATTTTCCAATCAATTTTTGAATTTTTTTCAATACTGGTTTTTAATTAATTTATATTTCACAATATTGTACGAAAAATATCAAAATTTGGAATGAGTCAACTACCGTATTATGAAGATTTAAACTTAACCCTTAGACAAGAAAGGCAATACTGACTTGTGATGTAATTTTTAGTAACACTCATTACATCTTACAAGAACGAATGAGACAGGGGGATATCTCTATTCCATCCCGGATTTTAAATTTAGAAACTCACTTATTTCTTAACACATTTGAATACATTTTTACTACTTGCTTTCAATGAACCTATGTTTTCAGTAAATTTTACTGAAAAAAAACAGGTTTTGGAATAGCCAACTGCGCTATTAAAGCTAAGAATATTCTCATTTAATTTATAATACATATGTCTACATGAGTCAAACAACAATTTGTTTTTTTGAAAATATTTTGTTCCTATTATATGATACATAATTTACAGACAATTCAAATTCCATTTAGAATTTCGTAAAGTTGATGAATATAATTATTACAGACAACCGTCTCATCTCCACATTCCTGGTATTCATTGGTATTATTGCAAAATAGTACCTGATTATTTTCTGACAAGAGCGATTAGTGCAGCTCTCCATGCGTTTATCATTCTCTTTATAGGGAAGATTTACCTGAGGAATTCCGACTAAGTTTATAACTATAAACTTGTAAAGAAATATTCAAGTTCTGAGTGTTATACAGTAATTTTCATTTTGCCACCTGAATCGACCACTTTGCATTGTTTGTTGTATCTAAAGTTACAAAATTAAAAGATCTCGTAAATTAGATCGTTCGGAAATTCACATTTGCTCAGTTATATAGCAGTATGTATTTGACAACGTTACGAGATCGAACTGGTGTCAACGTATATCAGAAAACTTCATTCGAATACAACTATCAAAGAATTTTACCACGGAATTTGCATCAAAGAATTCTATTGAAGAAGCCAAAACGACAAATTTCATACAGGAGGAGAATCATATAGTAATCGATAATTAAATGCGAGTGTGGAAAAGGTATCTATGATCAAACTTAACTGCTTTAACTCAATATTATCATATTATGGAAGCACAACTAATAACGGATCGCGTTATAGTTTTGCCCAAAGTTTCTTCACATACTTGTATAATAGTAATCTTAGAATTTGTCAACCAGCAGTAGTTTATTTTTGTATAAAAAGTAGCTTTGTATAAAATACAGATTCATATTTCCAAATTCCATTCAGTGCTACTTTAAAAGAAAATTATTTACACGCCAAGGACCCTGTTGTTTTCTATATAAGTATTATAGAAAAAAATAAATACGTTTCGTATAAATGTATAAATTTCAAATATAAACTCCACACTGTTTAACGTCAAAATATATTCAGACGTTTCGTATAAATATATAAATTTCAAATATAAACTCAACACTGTTTTGACGTCAAAATATATTTAGACGTTTCATATAAATATATAAATTTCAAATATAAACTCAACACTGTTTAACTACCGGCCCTAATGGCCGGTACAATTACCATTCATCGAATGTAAACATTAATAATAGTTAAACTAATAAAACATAATAAAACATTAATAATAGTTAAACTAATATTACACATAATGAAATAATAAACATTAATAGAATGAATGCATTTAATGAATAAGCATGTGTAGAGTAAGAGATTGGAACAACTACTGAACCGTGTATCATTGCTAATGAAATCAAGCGAATATCAGAATTGTGTGTATGCATTGTACTTGCTGTCATCTTCCCGGAAACTTAACGAAACATGCATTTAAGTGCTCGCCTCTGCATAAAATATAAATATGCAAAACGAAATACAGCGTAATGTGCAATGATACAAAATGCAATTACACATATGTAGAACGAAATAGAGCGTAATTTAAAATGAAACAAAATGGAACTATAAACATGCAGAATGAAATGTAGTATGATATACAATGAAACAAAATGAAATTATAAAGATGTAGAATAAAATAGAGCGCAATGTACAATAAAATAAAATGCAATTATAAATAGGCAGCACGAAACGAATATGTGCAATGTAGTGTAAGACATTGAATTATGTATAGTGTAAGAGATTGGAACAACTACTGAATTGTGTGTATGCAATGTACTTGCTATCATCTTCCTAAAAACTTAACGAAACATGCATTTAGGTGCTCGCCATACTTGTACAATCGTTAATCTTATCAACAATCGATCTAAATTACTATATGGTATTAAGATGGTTTTCATGAAAATATTCATGACATGCATGTATAAAATCAGATGATTTATTAAGATGAATGAAGAGACCGTGACATTTTGTGTAGTTAGCAATCAGTAATTACCAATAGTGTTTGACGGACGACCTATACGGAAACCATAAAATGTTGGTTGTCTATAAAACGCGATGGATAAATATCTGGTCACAGCTCTATCAATGATGATGTTTTTAATATACAATGCAGTTTTACTAAATAATAAGTACGAAACATTCCATTATTAAATAAAAACATAATGAGTGTGTGCGGAAGAAATTTAGTTTGAATATATTTAAGCGCACAACGAAAATGTATTAAAGCGCAGTGTATTTAAATGAAAACCAGAATTGGCATATGTACTCAAATTGGAAGATGGCACAAAAATATGAATAGTGTATGACATACCATTAATAATACTTTAAATAGTACGATTACGGCACGAACGAATAAGTACAAAAATGAATCATTGGCATTAAACATCGAAACAACTTTTCGGAAATATAAATTAAGCATCGACAATATGCAGAACAAAATAAAATGCAATTATAAATATGCAAAATGAAATATAGCGTAATATTCAATGAAACAAAATGCAATTAAACATATGTAGAACGAAATACATCGTAATGTACAATGAAATAAAATGGAATTATAGTAGAACGAAACATAGCGTGACGTATAATGAAATAAGATGCAATTAGAAATACAGAACGAAATAAAGCGTAATGTACAAAGAAACAAAATGCAATAATAAACTTGCAAAACAAAATAGAGCGTATGTACAATGAAACAAAATACAATTATAAACATGTCGAACAAAATAGAGAGTAATGTATAATAAAACAAAATTCAATTATAAACAGACAGCACGAAATAAAGTGTAATTAAGAATATGTGAAACGAAATAGAGCGTAATAATAAATATTCCAAACGAAATAGAGCGTAATGTACAATGAAACAAAATGTAACAATAAATATGCAAAGTGAAATAGAGCGTAACCCAGAACGTAACAGAGCGTGACTAAGAAATGAAAATGACATTATAAATTTAAATAGGGGAGATGATTTAAGAATGACTCTGTAAGACAAATTTGAATCAAACCACTATCTTTCTGAAAGAGAGTTAAATTGTTTTTGGATTTGATCACTGATAGACGACTATTTTTGAATGTCTTATTGGACCAATAGTTAGCACTATTGGTCCAATAAGACATATATATATGTTAAGTCTAAATAAAGTATGACTCCAGAAAGACCAAAAAATAACTGACCTTTGCTGGCATGTTATCAATTATTACTCTGTGATATTCAGCTGGACACTCGACCAGCACTTTGCAAACGCCAGGGTTCCCTTCTACTTCGCAACTTGAACCTGCGATATCAAGCAATTTAAGTTCTTATATATTTTCAATGAAAAATATTCAGGGTTAAAAATGGCCGTGTCGGCCGTGTCGGTTTTGCTTATAGCATAACTGCACAAGCCGAGCTAGTAACCTTTTTGTGGATAAAATATTGAAAAATTTAAGATTAAGGCGGGTAACTTAATTTTTAACTTTAATTACGTCATTAGTCCTAAGAAAATTTCTGTACATGTCTATTACTTTACCTGTTGTATTTTATATCCACAAATAAATCAAATTATTATTATTATTATAAACGCAATAATATAATATTCCTGAAAAATAAACATTCATAAGAAATTCCCATCGGCATTGAAAGGAATTACATGCAACCATACCCAATATAAAACAGGAAGGACTGAATTAGGATAATGCTCATAAATTTTCTAATGCAAAAATTATATTATTATATAAAAATTGTGTATAAATATTGAACTTTTTCAATACGAATGTTCCTTATGAAGATTGGATGACTGCATTTAAAAAAAAATACGGACTAGATTGTTAGATTACATCCGATTTCACGAAAACCGTGAGAAAGACGTATGACAGACCATAGACCTATTGAGGCCTTCTGATAGGTTTCGATGATGCGACTAAATGGATGAGATGAAGTGCGAAATGACCGTTAATAATTACAACGAGGTTTTATTTAAATTAATATATTAAAATTAATATCACGTTTTTTTAAAGTTATACTCGTACTTCTTTAGGCGCGTTATGAAAAAACTCACAACGCAACAAAAATCAACAGGATGAAGTTGTTCACTAAACATGCGTGTAGTGACTGATACTATATTCTTGATAGTTATTGAGGTATTTGTAAACGCACAATACGTGTTTTATATTCATACAAATCTAAATTATATATGTGCTTTTAAATAACGTTTTTAGTAATTTTAATTTAATAACGGGATAATAAAAAACATTTATTTATGATGAATATTTGTGAAAGAAATAGTGATTATAAGCTTTTTAAAATATGTTTTAAGTGTATTTGTCTGAGTGAGGTTAAGTTTCGATATGTATTTATTTGCATTTTAAATTATGAATTATATAAAATTTATTCTATTTCATTGAATTTATAATTTACCAACTGTATTTATAATCACGCTCCGTAATTTATTTGCTAAATAAAGATATTCTTATTCTATACTAAAGAAGTGCAACTTCTAATGTGCGCACATAAGTGCACTCATAATGCATTTTCTTTTTCTCATGAACAAAAAATCAGAAGTTTAATTGTAGGATGCAACAGTCGTCGTTGCTCGTGCAGTGAACAGTGAGACAAAATATCCTAGTGACCTATTATTAAAGCGATAAGATTTCCCGTGCAATATATCATTGATATCATTCGTAACATGAAAAAACGATGCCTAAACATATTCACTAAAGCAAAATTACAGAAAGTTTCCCCATTCTATTTCGAATTGTATTTTCTAAGCAACATAAAAACTTACGAAATCAAGATTTCTTTAATCATATGGGTCAGAAAGAATTTTTGAATAAAAAATAACTTGGCAGGGTGATCATAGCTTAATTAAATTTTTACTCATCAAACTAACATACACGATAAAAGATGGCATGTTTTCGCTTCAAAATAACATTTACAAGTATGTGGAACAAAAAAATATACTTATTTTGACAAATTATAATACGATGTCTGTGTTCAACATTTTTCTTATATATCTCTCTATAAGACTTGTTGGTCGGTTTTTATTTCATTCGTTACGTAATGGCCAAACATTTGGACACCCGTAATTTATAAATATTTGTTATTACCTACAAGGAAAAAACCTACAGGAAATTATTGGGAAAACGAGAGTTCAAAGCATAATGTATGTTTTGAAAAAAAACTTTTTTTGAAAAAAGAATCCAAATTTATTAAGAGTAAAATACTAGCACCTCCTGCACAGAGTGTTCAGGAGCTTGTTGACATTAAAGAAAGAAGTTTGATGCGCGATGTATTACTTCATCGTCGTGGTCTTGTTGATGGATATATAGATACTACTTATAGGTAAAAGTTAGAAGTAAATTAAAAAATAATGGGAAGACATGTAGGACACAACAGTCAACACTACTTGCATCGTGAGTGAATTTCACAGGAAATATTTTGTATTCTTTATATCACACGATAACTAATATAACATGTTGTATCCTTTATATCACACAATAACTAGTATAACATGTATCCTTTGTATCACACAATAACTAATATAACATGTTGTATCCTTTGTATCACACAATAACTAATAGAACATGTTGTATACTTTGTATCACACAATAACTAATATAACATGTTGTATCCTTTTTATCACACAATAACTAGTACAACATGTTATATCCTTTGTATCACACAATAAATAATATAACATGTTGTATCCTTTGTATCACACAATAACTAAAATAACGTGTTGTGTCCTTTGTATCACACAATAACTAATATAACATGTTGTATCCTTTGTATTACACAATAACTATTATAACATGTTGTATCCTTTGTATCACACAATAACTAATATAACATGTTGTGTTTTTTGTATCACACAATAACTAACATAATATGTTGTATCCTTTGTATCACACAATAACTAATATAACATGTTGTTGTATCCTCTGTATCACACAATAACTAATATAACATGTTGTATCCTTTGTATTACACAATAACTATTATAACATGTTGTATCCTTTGTATCACACAATAACTAATATAACATGTTGTGTTTTTGTATCACACAATAACTAACATAACATGTTGTATCCTTTGTATCACACAATAACTAATATAACATGTTGTTGTATCCTCTGTATCACACAATAACTAATATAACATGTTGTATCCTTTGTATCACACAATAACTAATATGTAGATATTGTTGTCCTCATAATGCTAGCATGTTTTTCAAGTCCTATGTTATGTGCCAAATTCACGTGTCAACCAATTAGTGGTTATATTTTGGTGGACAAAATTCAACTACACACCAACTTCAGGTTAAAGCATTAGGTCTATACTCAATAAAAGACAATACCAGATTCTGCCATCCCACTTATTGAATTGCACAAAAATAGACAATTTATCAAATTAATTTCAACGATTGAAATTTTTGAAAATGTCGATTTTCTTCTCTAGAACTAGTGGTTAATGGAAAACAAAAGAATTTTCGAAGTGAAATGTCTGTGGGTGCTGGGAGAGGAAAATATCGAAGTCGAATTTCGTGCAACGTTTTCATGTGACGTTTTATTATTACGTCTGAATGTAACCAATTTATCGCATAAAGGACGGAAAATAGGTATTTAGCTAACAGCCGAGAGTGATAGATGAACACGATAGACAAGAAGTGTGCACATCCGTGAAAACAAGCAAAAATAGCGCTTACCAGTGTTTTGCTAGCTATTGCTTTGCTGCTAGCTGTTTTGTACGTTATGTACATTAATATCAAACTGTCAAATTTTGTGTATTTATTTATCTCTTTAATTCATTCAATTGTACCTTTATTTATCTCTTATAATTCATTCAAATTTTGCCTGTACTTCATCCATTACAAGACTAATAATACAGGCACTAAATTTATTTATAAATCCGCAATGGATAATATGTATAATCCGAAAATATGGTTTTCGTAGATATAATTTACAACAGGAGTACTACATCTCAACTTCCTTTAGCCACATTTAGCCGTGTTCTCTGGTACTGGCATCACAGCTATTTTTTCATTGATGATTATGTAAATTTATATGAAGATTTTATTAGATATTCACTTTGATTTGTAATGTCATTTTATTTTTTTTCTGAATGTATGGTATTAAAATCTTCTAATACGAATTCAGTATAATCTATAGACTTAGCACTTAGTGTATTCTCACCCTCTCTCTCCCTCTCTGCTGTTTTTTCTCTTACTGTAAACTTACAAATTGAGTTTTAGACCGCCAAAGAAGTTTCACTTCTCTCACATATAGAGTTGCACGTGATTATTTTTTAAAATTTATTTCTACGATTTGGATTTTTGAAATTAAGCTGATTTAGCTCTCTAGAACTAGCGGCTAATAAAAAATAAAATAAAATTTTTTTTTTCTTTTTCCGTCGAACGTTAAACTAAAGTTCGACTAGGGGGAAACTTTAAAATATATAATTCTTATACGCTAAATCAAAACTGAATAAAATACACTCTAACATATAAAAGTAAAAAAGAAAGCTTATCGCTTGAAGGAATCGTTATGTAATGAACCCAGGGTTTAAAGTATCAAAGGTGAAAGGCAAAATCTCAGTTAGCACGGCCACTGTCTATAAATTGTGACACAAACAATCAACAAAAAAATATTTGCATTTTGTCTGGAAAAAAACACCTTCACCTTTTTCTAATTCTGCGGAGACCCCTAAATTTGCGTATAAATAATTACCTTGTTTACTATGTGCATCTAATTAAGTTGAAAAATACAATTTACCTCGACATTTTAATGTGATCGGTTCTAAGATTTGCATTAAGAGATCAGTCGTCCAAACATTATATAGATTTTATTTCAAAATCATAAAAGTGGTTTTCTGGCTTCTGCTATATTTTAAAGAGTGCTTGATACACTAAATCTAGCACTGTTTAAAATCTTTTAAATATACAGAATTCACTCTTTTACAATTTATATATATATATATATATATATATATATATATATATATATCTCGGTATGCGCAATATATATATACACGTGCGAGCGGGCACATGATCGTGACGTTTTATTTAAATATTAGTTGAACGTTATGTTAAAAGGTAAAATGTAAAGATATGCGGAAAAACCAGGAAACGCCTTCTTGAATCTCATAAAATGACTCAGTGTTGTTGGAAACAAGTTTTGAGGTAGGAGTAAATTATATTTAATAATTAAACTACTTGAATATTACATAAACGAGCGTTCGCAGTAAGCGGGGAATAACCAGATTTTTTTTATTTTACGTACGAACGGGTTTTTTTTAATTGTACGTGTTATAAGGCTACAAATAATTGTCGGTCAGTATGGGAGTTTCCTTGTGATTGTCTATCAACAGTCGAATATGAACTGTATTGCACACATTGTAAAGAACGTAAAAGTTGCAGAGCAATTTTAAAGTCAAAATTACATTTCTAAAGACATAAAGAACTGGTATATCTCTGAACTAGACATAGGTAGTTCGCGAAAGAGATGCAAAAATGATCCAATTAAATCAATTTGTATCTATCTTTCCTTCGTTCAGGAGCGATCCGAATGTATCAGTATACCATTTCTTTCAAACTTCATTTCGGGCTACTTCGGGGCGCGCTCGGATATACTTTGTCAGACAGAGACAGAGTCAGAGTCAACTGTAAGGTTGTTAGAAAGAGAAACGAAACAGTTCGACCAAGGCATGTTACTCAAGCGGAGTACTGTTTTATTATAGATATATGATACAATTTACTGTACATGTTTTATTCAATGACCGTGGCAGTAAAATGAGTTCCGTGAGTATTGCCGTAAAGCGCAATTTTCTTTGAGATAACTTAGGCAAAGTAAAAACAAGAACACAAGGAACAACGCGAACAAAAGTGAAATTTATGGTTGTGAACCTAAAGTAAAATTTGCTTTGATTATTAAACTTTATACTGTTTCATACTGATCGCTGCGAATAAGGCAAAATTGATTGAAACAAATATCTATTATTTGAATTATTGTTATTTAAAATGTTCAAAAACTAATGGAATACGATGCGTCATTGAGTCTCATTTTTAAAAAAATTGTAATTTTGTATATTGTTGAATTATAGCATTAACGTTTTCTTTTATTTGGTTTGGACGTTCGTTGTGTATACATGTCACTTTTTTTGTAAACACAATGTAAAAGGTATCATTAAGTTTTTCTATCTCGTTCATAACGTGAACTATAAGCAACACATACCTACCCGTTAGATCTATCATATCAATTGTGTCAGTACTGAATTCAGTGAACTAGAGATACATACAAAGATACACATCTTTAGATCAGAGAGATATGTATCACTCTTCTCCTCTTAGTGATACTTTTTGTTCATATCTACTCTGAACATAATACCTCAAATTATGAACCTAAATGTGTACAAAACCATTGCATTGCGAATTTTATTCGTGATTGACAAGTTTTTTTATTTCTACATTTCCATTTTTTTTGGGCACCGAATTTTTCATTTTCTAAAAGGCCGAGATTTGCCGAACAGTATCCCGCGTCCAATGTATTGAACACATCATCAAAATTCTCCTATGAAGTTGTGGAATATACCCCGTGACGTACAGACACCAAGAAAATACTAAAAAGGTGCCATAGTCCTTAGCAGGAACTATAAAATTAATCACGGAAGTAATTCTAATGTGAGCCACAAGCATCTTCTCTTTAGAACAATAATAGACCTAGAATAAACATAATAAAATTCCAATAGATGATATTGTCATGTATATGTATAATAAAATTCCAATAGATGATATCGTCATGTATACGTATACTATTGAGTATATAAATCAACATAATAAAATTCCAATAGATGATATTGTCATGTATACGTATACTATTAAGTATATATATCAGTTCTATAATGATTTTTTTTTGTTTTGAATGATTTCAACGCCTGTGTTATTGATACCCATCGTCTTATTTATAAAATGTTTTGTTTGCAATTTTTATTTTCTTTAGATACACGTTTTTTAATATAATATTCTCAAAGTATTATTCTATCTAACCTATCAACATTTTAATTATCCTTGATTTTCTATATTAATAGGTAATATAAAATATGAAGGTCAGGATATATATGTTTCGACGCAACCAATATAGTATATTGTTTAATTAATTTTTATAATAAACCATTTCAAGTTCACAGAATATGTTTAACTTATTTAAAAAAGATTTAAAACAGAAATGACAATAATTATTTAAAAGACAAACAAAAACGACTTGTGTCTCGCCCACACAAGCCCATAGATGAAGTTAAATTTTTCTAATGGTTCGTGTTAGTTAATAATTTATAATGGTCATTAATATTCGAGAAATAGGTTTTTTTTCTTGTTATTCAAATTAAAACTATATTTTACTTTATTTATAGCAATATACACAATACGTTTTCACTTGAAATTGTTGAAGAAATTATACGGTATAATGCAAACACTCCCTTATAATGTTTGCATTATACCGTACATAAAACTAAATTAATAATTAAAGTTGCGATAATCGGTGGCAACCTTTCGTTTTGTTGACAGGTCAGCTTCCGAATAAAGTTTTTAACATTTCTGACTGGCATCATCATGTTGACGCTAGACCGGTTCCGCCGCCGCGCTGGCCGAATGCGTTTGACATTTGTTTTCACAAGCGTTACACTATTTTAACTTGAAAAAATATTTCCGATGTGTGCTTATGTAGTCTACGTCATCACGGTCATCACGGTATAAGTGAAAATTTCTAACTTTGAAATATACAATAATTATATTGAAGTTATATGAAGGATATTAATTCGACGAATCAGGTAAAATGTGAGATTATTGTTTTAAAATACAATGACATACGCCTAATATATTTAACTACTCACAAATAAATATTAATGAAAAAGTGCGCATGAAAAAGTAGTTCTCTTGATATTTTAAAATATTGCGCATTGTGCACCTATAAAAGTAGTTCTCTTGATATGTTAAAATAGTGCACGTTGTGCACCTATAAAAGTAATTCAATTGATATTTTGAAATAATGCGCATTGTATACCTATAAAAGTAGTTCTCTTGGTATTTTAAAATATTGCTCTTGGAGCGCCTTAAAAAGTAGTTTACTTGATATTTTAAAATATGGCTTTTGAAGCGCCTTAAAAAGTAGTTTACTTGATATTTTAAAATATTGCTCTTGGATCGCCTTAAAAAGTAGTTTACTTGATATGTTAAAATATGGCTTTTGAAGCGCCTTAAAAAGTAGTTTACTTGATATTTTAAAATATTGCACTTGGAGCGCCTTAAAAAGTAGTTTACTTGATATTTTAAAATATTGCACTTGGAGCGCCTTAAAAAGTAGTTTACTTGATATTTTAAAATATGGCTTTTGAAGCGCCTTAAAAAGTAGTTTACTTGATATTTTAAAATATTGCTCTTGGAGCGCCTTAAAAAGTAGTTTACTTGATATTTTAAAATATGGCTTTTGAAGCGCCTTAAAAAGTAGTTTACTTGATATTTTAAAATATTGCACTTGGAGCGCCTTAAAAAGTAGTTTACTTGATATTTTAAAATATTGCACTTGGAGCGCCTTAAAAAGTAGTTTTCTTGATATCTTAAAATAGTGCTCTTGGAATGCATTTGAAAAGTAGTTCGCTTGATATTTTAAAATAGTGCGTTTGGTGCGCCTAAAAAAGTAGTTCACTTAATATTTCAAAACAGTGCGCTAAAAAAGTAACTCTCATGATGTTTTAAAATATTACCCTTGGAGCGCCTTAAAAAGTAGTTCATTTAATATTTTTAAATAATGCGCTTTCCCCACACACGATGAGGAGGCAATTTTATAGGTGCAAATGGACAGAGATGTTAAACAAATAACATTTAAGGGATGACGTAATATAATAAAACGGTTAATAAATATATAATGATAAAGAAAGCGTAAATCATGGAAAAAAAAACACAAGGGTTTTTAGTTTTACCAACACTCGAGTACAATGTTGATACCGATTATTAAATTCAATTTTGAAATTGAAAAACTAATTAGTTTTTCAATTTATAATAACTTAATATACACCTGTTGCAAAAGGACAATTTTGTAGCATACATATTAATTGAATTACTCTCGCCTACATTTTAGTATTTTCAACAAAGCGAGTAGGTAAATTATGGTCCAATTTTGACCATCGGTCGACCACTAGTTATGATAACTAATTATATTAATATTCACTCTGTACACATAAGACACTGTGAGTAATTTAAAGCACGTTGAACCTCTTTTTTAATCTACTAAAATGCTGTTGTACAAATTTTTTCGTGTTGGAGATGAAGATAGAGTGCGATAAAATAGCGAAGATCTGAAAAAAATCTGGAACCAGTCATGTAAACATGCCTTACATAACTGGTTCCAGATTTTTTTTCCGAACCTTCCAAATACTCTTCTGATTACGGGGCTCAGGCAGCAAGATCGGGAAGTCTGAAGCTCACAATAAACAGTTTATTCCTATGGTGTAATTCGTCAGTAATCGATCCACAGCTGAGAATTCATGAACACGTATTCACAAAAATTTAATGTTGCTTTCGCAACGTTAAATAGGTGCCGCGCTTATCACTCTGTTTCCATAAAGAAGATTGTAGTCGAGAGCCTCATTTTTCCTATACTCGATTACGGTCATACCGCGTATGATCCGCGTCTACTTTCGAATACAGCCAACTCTACAAAAAAAACACAAAATGCCTGCGCGCGCATTTGATACAGCATCAAGTGGCGATCCCACGTATCATCCTACCTAAATGAGACAGTCGTAGTATCACATTTCCTGTTTCTTCGTAGGCTGTCCACTACGAAGGCACCAAAATATCTATAAGAGATGTTTTCTTGTTTCAGCAGTGCCTAAGCCACGTGACGCGAGCCAGAGATAGACTTCGTCTAATGTAGACGGCTTGTGCAAGCTGCCTGGTCACCTTTTATTGATTACATTTCGTATTAATTAATTTTCTGTTACATATTGGAAGTTACAATTATTTCTCTCTTTATTGTCAGGAAAATTTTTGTGTATAGAATTTTTTGTATATAAGGAAAATTTATGTGTTTTTGTATATTTGATCCGTAAATAAATTAATATGATTATTATTAATTCTCTTAACAAATCCTCAATATATACCTATTTTATGGCTAACTACACAATATGTTTTACATTTAATTTTATATGCGAAATATTAACAATTTAAAAAATTATATCACTACCGAGTAACTACTCGTTTTTATTCCTTTATAAATAGCATATATAGTTATATATGTCTAGCATAAGACTGAAACAATTTCGTAGCAAAACCAACGTAGAACCTTTAACAATTTACTTTATTTGCTTTAATCTAATTCTGTTTTCATAATTTGTGTCCTCATAGCTTATTCAATATTGCATTCTACTCAAGAATTCAATTTTTCATAAACATAAATACAGAATATATAACATCATGATGTGATAATACTCGTGTGTTAGCAAAGAGGAAACTCAAGCAAGAATATTCTTCATTACATGTGTGTATGTGTACATATGTATATGTATATATATATATATATATATATATATATATATATATATATATAACTATTTTCTTTAATAATGTCTTTAAATGTTACTAACCTTCGTATAATGGTTCTGTAAATGCGTAACAATCCCTTAATAAGAATAAAAATATTGGAAGGAACTGTATGAAATTCATTTTTCACTAAACTATTTACACTTAGCAAAAGGAAATGCCACAACGCCCATCCGAACAAATACACAAAAATTAATGTCTTAATTCTTAATGAACATCAGGTTAACACACTTTTAATTCACATATTATGTTCACATAGCAATTAAACTTATTCAATCAAAATATGGTAACTTCCTTTTCAATATTGGAAACTAATATTTTAATAAATACTTCGATTTAGTTTGTGTTTTGTTTAAATGACGTTGTTTATCATTCGAGGATTGAGACCAGAATGAAATATACATAAGAAGTCACGACTGGTTTTGAATGTACCGCGGTTTGGATCGTGTTTATTAATTTTTAATTTATGATAAAAACTCGTTCGCAAAGTTACGAAATTTATTTAAAAAAAAGAAGTTTTTTCCAATCGGAACAGGAAGTCTAAACCAAAAATTGATAATTACATACCGTCACATTGAAAAGTAGTAAAGTTCAATTTATATCCAAAATAACATTGTATAAATGTCGATATATTGAGGCCTCTATTCACGATAATTGGCGATCCACACTCTGTAGTAAATTCACGTATCGCAATTGTCATGTACTACAATATATTATAACTTAGCTCCTGCGGTCTTTTAAGTTATAAATAACGCAACATTTCAATTGCGTCATGAAATTAAGCACAATACAAAACATTGGATTAATACCATCAAAATACCCTCACATAAGTTGTTATTGATATTATACAATCTAATTTCCCATTATGAACTATGGCTTAGATTGTATAATATTAATACTTATTTAAAACTATAGAATCTAAGCCATTGTACATAACGGGATATATAAGGGAACATACAAGATTTTGATTGTTGATGGTACATCGTGTGGCTCAAAACTTTTGGGAAAATAAAAATCAAGTAAACAAAAAAATTACAAACAAAACTCAAAAAATTGTCGATCGGGTAACAATATATCATGAGGGGGCATTATATGAAAGGCTATTATGAAGAATACTCAAAAATTTATCCGTTACGGGACACTTGGCAGGTGTACAATTTTTTTACTTATATATTTTTATTTGAACGAAGTGAAAAGGTAAAAATCAAATTTAACTTTGCAAAACTAAACAAGTACAGTTTAATTCTTATTATCACTATTATTTTAAAAAATTATATATATATATATATATATATATATATATATATATATATATTGCGAGAGTACTTATAACTCTCGCAATGCGCGTTCTAATCATACTAGACAGGTTTTTATTTTATTTACTCAGCCATCGATTACATAGGTACTCATACTGCATTTCTGAAATGTTTGTGCATTTTATAAAGCAAAACATCTAATGAGTGGCATGTATTTGATGACGGCTGAGTTGTAATTACATGCGATGTATTTTGAATGTATGTATATAGTACCTTCGATTAAAAATGTGACTACACATTACCTACAAGTACTTTAGAATGAGTTGTTATACAATAACTTGTTTATACGTACATATGTACGTACGTGATATCACCCGCAACACATGCATAGTTAGTTTTTAGTATTACTCGATCAACTTAATGTAAATTATACAATTGGTAAAAAACGAGCAGAGAAATCAGTTGTTGGTTGATTTGTTTATATGACTTAAAATGAATGTGTCGAATCATGTTCGTTAGTATGTATAAGTAACTTTATTTGTATTATATACAAGCAAAAATGTTTCGTGTTTGTACATTAAAAATATTTGCAGAAAAGATTATTGAGGAAGTGGAAGATCGAATAAAATAAAATTGTTCTTAGAATTTTTGTCTGCTTGTCCATGTCACCTAAAAACTCCTGGCTCAATTGCAATAGTTTTAAGAATTATAGAAGTCAATTATTAGTAATGTTTGCTATTTATGTCCTTGTAATCGATTCAGTCAATCAGAATATATGCAAATCTAACATTTTCAGAAATTCTTTTGCATTAAATTAGTATAACTTCGACAAAAAAGAGGTTACTCCTAGTTATTTGACGCATCACACAAATTTATCACAAAAATGGCTTCAAATATCAATAAAGGGCGCTACATATATTTAAAGGTTTTCCATCTAGACATACCTACATTGAAAAAATGGACGTATCCAGAGATGAAATGGGAAGTGATGCGATAAGGATAGGAGCCAAGAATCGGAATGCGGGCAGACGCATGAGGGCAAACGTCGTTCTTTGTCGTCATCCCCCATACGAGGAAGATAATCTTATGCCACTAGTTCACCTATTAATACAATCGATATATACTTTTATCTACTTTCATAATATTTGATACGGATGTCGTCTGGAAAATTTTACGGTTTGAATCTATCGGTCAACACGTTTCGATGTTTTGTTGCTTATGTCGTATGGAAAGAAACCTTGTATTTACAATGGTCCACGCAAACGAAGATGTGAGAACGGCTAGTCATTACAACAGGCCATGATATTCTCAACATTGTCTTACATTGAGATGTTATCCCCCGACAATTTTAAGTTTAGCATAGGAAATGTTAAAGTGACCGATGAGAACTTGGCAAAGCTGAAGTTTACACGATTTGTGCAGATTTTATTGTGTTTTAAACGTACTTCGATATTTCGTTTTAACTATTAGAATAAAACGCATTTAAAGAAAACATATTCCTATTTTAGGTAAAAAAAACGAATTATAGCTTACGAGATAATTGTAGGTGGACACCGTATTTATTTTAGAAATTGGTAAATATTGTAAAAACTTTAGATATTAAAAAAAATTACAGATACAAACTTTATTTTTATGCAACGTTTCTTTTTTACATATTTACTATTTATACGGGTTTTGATCTGGATTATCTTGGCTGTTTAAATAATGTAACTGTATTAAACCATTAGAGATTTATATCTCACTACAAAGTACCATTTACACGATAATATAATCATACATATTTCGTCTTCCAAGTAAGCGATTTTAGGGTTCCATAGCCAAACTAGGTACCCTTCCAGTTTCGCCGTGTCTGTCTGTTAGTTCGTCTAAATTTTGTATGTCGTTGTATATCCTAAACACTTTTCCAAAACAGACATTCTTTTATGAAATACTAGCTCCGTCGACGCGACTTCGTTCACATGGACGGTGATATGAGAAAAACTATTAGTGATGTGTTTGTGTTTTTTAATTTTTTTTCTCTCAAAACTCTATGAGCCTTACAGATGGCGTTGGCAGTACCAATGTCGTAATATTCACCAAGACGGAGTGTTTTTTTAATATCTGTAATATCCAGATTAGTTTTTATCTGGATATCATGTATGTTGCTTGAGGTTATAAACTATGACAACACCAGATTTCATAAAAATCCGCGCAGTATTCACATAACAGAAGAACAAATTAACGTACAGACTAAGAGATGAAAATTCTTAAACAGGTTTTCCGGCTTCTATTATCATTCTATACGCCAAACCAATCACTCTTTAAAATGTTCTCCATGTACAGAACTAACTCTGTTACGATTTTATTATATGTATAGATTAAGCTTTAAATTGGTCGTTTTTGTTAGAATAACGTACCCGCTACCAGTTAAATCGCTAGCTTTGAATATCTGAAAAGTATTCACAATAATAGTATATATGATGAAATTAAAAGAAAAATGATCACAGTTAATAGGTTCTACTAGATTATTAGTAAGATTCTACCAACTTATGTCGTAATTTATCTTATTATTTATAAGAAATTCATAGAAACTGCATTTGACTTAAATTAACTATAAAAATAACTTTGTATTTTAAAACATACACTTATCACATTTTTGAATGATCACTAGGCAAAATATTTATATACTTACATGGTGAGAAGTAGGACTAGGAAGTGAGAGATGTAGTGACCAGTATATTTAGATTGTGTTAAATTTATATTTTAAATAGTTGAATAGAAATACTATGTATACAATGTTTACAGGTACTTTAATATGTGCGATAACTTGTAAAGCGATTTTATTCATACTTGACAGGTTTTTAGAGTTACTCTTTGTTGACTAGGGACAACTGAAAAAACTGAAAAATATGGTTTCTTTTATTATATGCCACTAGCTACTGCCAATGGTACCAGCTCACCGTCAATAGCCCCTACAACGACAGCCTATTTGGATCACCCACTGCTCTTTAGACGATTTACGACGTTACGTGTCTTGGAAACTCAATTAATATTCCTTTGATTCCGTTGGTTTCCGGCACTTGGCGTTCAAACCTCAGTTTGAATGCTATATAAGAAGTGATGCAAAATGCCGTCAGCCGCTCAGAGGCAACTCAGTATACATTTGGTTTGGTTGCTGTACCATTTATTGCTGTAAAGCTTCAGCAGCGTACGCACAGCAATCAGTTGAAATTAGTTATAACGCCTGAATATGGCGCAGTGTGTCTTACAAAGGAGCGTTCAAACACCTATATATACATACTTTATTATCTTTCACAGGTCTATTCTCCATATTCACTAGTAAAATAAACGCTTTCTTACCGTGGTATTCACATACTCGTCTAAATAGCTCGGTGAGAATTCAGCAATAATCTCGTGCACAAATGCGTTCACGAATGCGTATCTGGTCACATGCTCGGTGAATATCATAGAATATGAAAGAGGTTGAAATCGATGCGGTGTTCATGCTGCTTTTGTTGAACTAATATTATCATATAAACATTTTACAAAATAAAATTAAATAATAAAAAGTATTAAATAATCAAAATAATTGAAAATTATTCTAAAAAATTATTATTTTCATTTAAGGAACTGGGATATCGACAAAATAATTTTAGTAGTATTTAATTTTTTTTAATTAATTTAAGGAATTATATTTAATTTTTATTAATAATTAAATAATGAGATAATACATTCCTAAAAAAATGGCGTTTATTTTCCCCAGAAACCCTCAGAAACAGAAATGTTGACCAGTATTTTTCTTACAAACAGCATCTGACATTACTAAGTATAGTTATTATTCGCTTTTGAAAATTCCCGATAATTTCTGACATTTTTGAAAAAGCCTCAATTTCATATCTTTTTAATAATGTATTGTTTTACATAAGTTCAAGTTACTCTAAAAACGGATTATTTTCCTGAAATAAATTACCGGTCACAAGTTTATAGATTTGAGGTACAGTGGAAGACAGGTCAATGTTATTAGATTTGAAGTCGTAATTGCAGCATTATCTTTATTAATGTTTCGATTTTCCTTTAGTGATTGATTTTCACTAAAACTCGTTTTATTTACCAGACCTGTTGCATCGTCTACATAGTTTTCTTAAATCCCAGGTCTAAAACGTAACAATAGAAAAGCGCAGATTTCAATATCTTTTATATTTCTTCGTCCGGTCCAAAAAATGTCATCGAGGCGACAATACTGGCGAGCTGGAACATGCCATTCACACAATCATATTGAGTCAGTCAATTAGCATCCCATAGTGGAACTGCGAAAACGGAACGCTTATAAGTAATATAGTCATGTCTCTCTGTCCACTTATCCGTCCGCATCTCCCGGCTGCATTCAAATATTTTAGCCTAATATTGATTATGGTTACATGTTAAAGGAAAATACTTTTTTTTAAATACACATTGAATTTGAAGAAAAAAATATCTCCAAGTCTTGGTTGAGAGCACAAAACCAGGAGCTTGGTTAAGAGTACGAAAGCACTACGGATAGAAGAAAGCAGTTGACGGAGAGACGTGACATCCTCTGTGCTTTTTAAGGAAGGTGAAGGAGTTGAAAGCGGGCGGAAACAAGGATTTATCTTGACGAAATTTGAGTTAGAATCATTCATTTAAAGGAGCCAAGCCTGGATTGATGAAAACAATGAAATTGGTCTAAAGAAAAATATTTTAAAAGGAAGCAGATTTAGTTTGTCTTGTGCCAAATAGGGATTTTTGCCAGATGCGAAATGAATTTTTCGAACGGAAAATGAACGTTGAAGAGTTTACTGAGTGGTTTCAGCAATTGCTATTGAGCTTGGAAGAGCCATCCATAATAATTATGACTAATGCTAATTACCACATCAAACGAAGTACCTACAGTCACATTCTCGCAAACCCCATCGAGTGGGGTGTTATCCAACAGGTATTTTAAAATTTAATCAGAAACGATGGTAGTAAACTACCATCGTTTCCTAATGCGAGATACCTTTCACAAGATATGTTTATCAAAAGTGGTATACCGGAGTGCTTAATGTTCGTATTTCATTTTAAATCAAATGAAAAAATAACAGCGTACAAAGATTCAAAATGAATTCTTGCATTAATAGATTAAAGAGATGCGGGTAGCCAAGTTACTGCACACAGTGAGCTTCATAGAAAGTTTGGAGTAGGTAACTACCAATTTGATTTGAATAATATGCACAGACTGCCTCATTTATCGCCAGACACACACTGTGATAGTTTTGTTTTACATTAATATTTGTTTATTACACGCAGGTCACATAATTAAAACAAAGTCAAAGTTAACAATTTTAAGTTATTTTCATTAGTGTTTTTCAATTTTTATAACTCAAAAACATTTTTTACTTTAATAAAAATAACCATCCTCTGTATTATACATCAAACCCATATAATAATGCCCTTTCTCCTTCCTCAAAATCAAATGACGTGCGATTTTTTTCTGCTAATATTGATTAAAATCAAGTTAAACTTAAACGAAATATTACTATGATATATTATAAATAACTTCGACATTCAGTGAATTTTATTGAATTAAAATATAAAATTTTATGAAAATAAAATTGAAGGGTTTTTACGTTATCAGAAATAATTTGAGAAACAGCTCGTAATCCTTCTAATAAAGCATAATTTGAATTAGCAGATTGTCCTGAAATTATAACTGAATATATTCCTATTCTTATACCACATAAAAAAAATTAAATTCGCAAACAAAAATCAACGAACAAGCCAAATTAATGAAGAAATAAATATTCTAATAATAGGAAAATAATACTGTGATAAATAATTAGGTATTCTAAGAAATGTATTTTCTTTTGTAAATAATTTAATATCCTCATCAAAAGGCAGTAAAATTCTTAAAATTCCTACTTTAGTAGGACCTTTTCGAAATTGACAATATCTTAAAATTTTTCATTGTAATAAAATTAAAAAACAACACCAGTTAATACACCTACAATTAATAAAATTATTTGAGTTAGCGTCCGGAAGATTGATTAATATAAATAATGGAAGAAGGGAGGTTTTAAAGGAATTGGATGATCATTAAGTACATACTTCATTAATAGTATGAACTTAATGCTCATCCGGAGATTATTCCATTGATAGCGGTCAACGGATCGACTAAATCGGCAGTACCTTGAGTGCCAAAGTACCTGACTGACACGTTTTCGAACTTACTAAGTTGTGCTGCTTACTAATGTTCGGAAACGGTCTAAGCAAGTAGTAAAGGTAATCACATCTCCGGCTTACGTTAGTGAAAAAAAGGAAAAAGAAGGTAAAAATAACAAGATTATGAAGAAAAAATATCAATATTAAAAAGCAAAGAACGACACTGGAAAATATTGTATTACGACACTTATTTGAAAGAAAATAACATGTCACAATGTTTAATTATCTATATGCTAATATAACTTAAGTACATTTGTTTATAATACCATCAAATCTAGAAATATAGCAGCATATGTTGACACATTATCTCTATCTCACTATAACGCCGTATAAAATTAATGAATAGCGTATATAATATACGCTCCAGGCTTTTTCAGCGTCGAAATTTCTTTTTTTTTGACGAAATATTTGAAACGCTTGCTGATTTCGCAAAAAAAATTGAGGGTTATCCATTTTTACCGTGTCAAATTTCATAATTCCTGTCTGTAAAATAATGGTGTAATACTTGTATTTATAACATTTTTATAGTAAAATTTTCTTAAGTTAATGTTTTGATTATGTATAATAATTTTATAATACTCTGGGTATAATACAATGAATTTTATAAATTGTCGTCAGCTGATCGAATATATATTTGTGCCAACCATATTTTTGCTGTCAAATTCGATTGTTTATAAAAATTCTCTTTTGAAATTGAATGGGCTATATAGATATTTAACCACACATTTCATTTTATTTAAAAAACCCGTCGAGTGATTTGTAGAAAAAAATAAGCCAGTGTAAAATGACGTGATATTAATATTTTGAAGAAAAAATTCCCGTTTAGATTTGGTAAACATCGCTCTCAAAAATTGTACAATCGACATCACGTACAAAAGTAATCATGAAATGATACACTTTTCATTTTATTTCAAAAATGCGTAGAACAATTTGTCCAAAAAACTACGTCAATATAAAATTAGGTTATATTAACATTTTGAAAAAAAATTATTTACGGCTTTAGTTTTGGTGAAAATTACTCTCAAAAATTGTAAAATTAACATTACAAGAAGAGTATATATTTTACCACACTTAATTTTATTTAAAAAACGCAAAAATTATTTACCGCCAAATTGTTAAAATGATGTTATATCAAAAGTTTGGAAAAAAAAATTTCATTACAAAAATGTATAATCACTTTTGGATCTTATTTTCACACGACAACTACTAATTTCTTTCTTTTGTCAATGATACTTTTTTCATATTTTTCCAGTACTTGACATTTATACATTTTTCTTGAAATAAAAAATTTTGTACTGATATGAACTACTTACAAACAAATATTGTTATTTCCGTCACCTAAATCGCTTTAAACATTTTTTGGATTCCGCAATATCAAATACCAAGATCTACGACCTCATGGTCCTGTAAAAACATAAAGCACATAACTCGATGCAGTAAAATTATATTTAAATAACATTTTGAAACTGAGTCACTCATCAAAACCAACAATACGATACATCCCGTTGATCGAGAATCTTAAAACTTGACAAGAGGAAAGGTCTCGTAGCACATGCCAAGGAAAAAAATTAATTTCTAGTTCTATATTGAATGATTACATTACAAACCTCATTCTTTGGTTTTTGATTCTTTTACGTTTCGAAAGCTTTAGATAATACAATATGAATACTTTGGAACGCAAGTCCTCCTTGCATTTAATTTTTTTTATTTGTATCCCCGTAACAGTAGGCCGCAACGACCACAAATTATTGAACAAATTATTTCTAGTGTCAATAAATAGAAATTAAAATACCACGATGGGGAACAAACATAAATTTTATTTTTATGTTTATTCGACACAATTACATCCAACTTAGTAATTTTAGTCATTGCCGAGCAAGTGCGATCTAAAAAAATAAGTTAAAAGAGTTTTGAATATGCAAATCGATGTTGGATCTAAATCAATTTGATGTAATATATTTACTTTTGAACAACAAAATACGAGAAAATTATCACGAAATTGAAACTTTTTCGGAAATATTACTAATGACTTTAAAGTTTTTGAAACTGACGATTTAATTTTAGAGAATTATATAAAAGAAAGTAAAATAATATTTCAGAGGTCACTTTCATTAGTATTCAGTATTAATATCAAAATAGAAATTAACAAGAGATATTTAGTATTTGTTTAATTTTTAAATAGGTCGTGATGGTGACTGTAGCGGTCACGATAATACATTTGAATGTTCAGCAATTGATTGGGCGTGTAAAAATTATTAGAAAGGCAAGTAAAATTGATAACAGAGGTTGCAGCAGTGGCTCGGAACGTGAAGGTGACAAAGGCGTAGGAGGCATCAGTGAGGTAAGAGATGTCGGAAAGAGAGCCAGCAAAGGTGAAGGCAGCGGAGACGGAGGAGGCATTGCTGAAAAAGCAGACATTGAATTGTAAGAAGGTGAGGAACTTCCAGCATTTCCATAGTCATATATAGGTATTAGCGTAATATCCACGCTGTTAGATTCGTGTATCGGCTTCATAAAAAAATTTGCATCTCGTAACATATGCCAAGGTTATCAAATCGTATTTCCTTAATTCATTTACTATTTACTGGTCAAAACTGGAATATAAATCTTCTGTGGCTCTAGTGACTGTACGCGTTGCTGTAGAAGTTGAAAAGATTCTGAAATTATTTCACCTAATATACAATCTAAATAACTGCGATCAAAATTTCGTTGTGTTGTTTGATTGTCCGTTTCCGGCTTTCATTACGCTCATCTTTCTAAGCAAGTCAAGCATTTTGATCAGGGTAACATTAAAAATGACACACCTACTTCTTTTTCAGATGCCATCAACAGAAGAAGAGTAACTCGCACATGTTATAGGACCAATAAATAGAAAACATGTCATTTTGCAATCGCCTGTTGTGTAGTGGTAATGACTAAGATAACTGTAAATTATTTCCGAGTATACTTTTGAATGTCCTAGTAGATGCAAACTACAAGTTCCTTTACGTAAATGCTGGAAATAAGGGCTAAGTATCTGATGAAGGTGTATTCGAAAACACATTGTTACATGACAAACTCGAAAAGAGGACTCGGAATTCAGTCACATAGAATTTTATAAATTCCTTACAAAACTATTATTTTTAAGGAAGTTGCTTTTCAGTTCAATGAGTATACGATAAAACTTTATGAAGATAGTTCAGAAATATGTTCTATAGAAGAATTTACAACTACAGATTTTAAGAATATGAAAAGTCGTAGAAAATGCTTGCGGAGTGTTAAGTTTAGAGATTTGTTTTTTAGGGCCAAAGTAACCAACAAAAGTAGTTTCGGCAACAGGTTATTTAAAAAACCATTTACGCAACACTTCTAGATTGAGTCAATGTTTCATACATCCACTTCATACATAAAGGTTTTGATATAGTAATGGAGTTTAAAGAAATAATACCTGGGAGTTGAGGATGCGAACCAAAACTGACATCACTACTACCAATTGAAGACACATCACGAAGCGGATAAAATTATGCTAAATAAAACGGTTCCACTTAGCAAGACACTATCACCAATGGAAAAATAACCTAACAGAATTACTATCAATGAAATAAAACTTAAATTTTGTAAAGAATCTGGCTGTCATCCTAGATTACTCTTATCAGACTTAAAAGCAAAATGGTCATATGTATACCAACTAGATTTTTAAATGTCTTGATTACCTGAAAAAAATTAATTACCTGCCATGCTATGTTAGATTTAACTGCTATTTTGCTACAAACTATATTTAAATTGCTTTTGCACAGTTTAATTTTCTTAAGTGGTTCAGCGCACAAAAATCACAATACTATAAGTTTTCGAGTTAATGTGTTAAACATATTTTAAGTTTTACTTGTTCGAGTTTCGTCTGGAAGATACTTTCCATTTGATACTTTTTAGTTTCACCCCGTCGAAAATATTATAAATTTGCGTTGACTTCAAACATGTTTTTAGGCGGGTAATTTACCGCGATTAAAAAAATAAACGCCATAAAAAACCCATTCAAACAGGTTTGAAATTAATAACACCAGCAAAAAATAAAATATTTGTATACTTGCCTGTTCCAGTTGGATGACTTTGTTTTGTCTCAAAATGTTTGTCTTCTGTAATTCTCATTAGTAACTCCATCTATTTCTTCTACTCTAAAACGGAGACATTATTCATTTCAGGACGTATACATCAAGAATTGTATCTAACTTCCCTGTTAGTAGTTTTACGATTACTTGAGCCCAATTTACGACACTGATTGTTGTCCATCTGGGCTGAGGCATATCCTCACCGAGCAAGTATATCCTCGTGAGGGTGCCACATGAGGCGGGTCTGTCAGCCTGGGTGCAGCTATTGATGTTTGTGACGATGACGCTTATCACATCAATATTTTAAATGTTTCTAAAGTCAAATAAATTATATTTAATATTAGATATACGAAGCGTATAAATTCTTATCCTGCACCTAAGTAATAATCCATTTCAATAACGCGTTCAGATCATATTTTTGACCGTGTCTGCTAATTAAGAAGGAAGTTAGAAATATTCCCCAAAAACAATAATGTGATGTTGTAACAATTCGAAGTACATTTACGCATATAAACAATTACGTATCAGTGTAAATCAGAAAAAGTTAATTTTTTCCTTTTTTTTAGTTCAGAGAAAAATCACGTTTTAAATCATTATAAACGTCACCCACAATTTTAGTTAAAAGTATTCAACTTGAAAAACCATTTTACTACCCGACAGATGTATGCAATAAATGGTGCTACCAAATTTCCAATGTAATTTCACGGAGCTTCTTAGCAAAAAGTTTTTTACAATAATTTACATTTTAACACAATAATCAACAAATAATTACAATAAATTACGTATTGTTACAATAATTTATATGTTATTTAAGTTTACTGCGGTTGTTTCTCTAATGCCATTTCTACTTTCTAAAATGATACACGGTTCATAAAAACAATCTTTACCACGTCAGTTCTAGGTAATTTTTTAAAGTAAGTTGTAATAAAATACAGAATTTATTTTATTTTAACTTTGTAAAAAAACTATTTTAAACATTTGCGCAAACATGAACTTAGTAATCTGTTGGTGTTTTTGTCACAAAATAAGAAACAATGATAGGAAGAATAACATCCCTGATGTCAGTCGATTCTGGTTGGAATATAAAAACGGCGTCCATTTTGCATAACTAAATTATCTGATGAAAATTAGCTTTTTTTTAATGGAAACGTTACTGTTGCTCTTTTTACATGCTTTTCTATTTTATTAGTAAGATAATATTTAATTATAGGCTTTATACATATTCCCCGTTGTATTTCATTTAATATCGATTGATTAAGTTAACTTGCGCGATATCAAAATATTTACGCAGTTGTCTCTTGGTATAAATGTTGCTCCATAGTATATTTTCAGTGCGTTCAAAATTGCAAGTAATGTGTTTAGATGAGTATTATTCCATCTTATTATTATTATTGGCCCTCTCCGTAAAAGACGCGCCTGCTATGAAAAGCAGGTTGCTTTTAAAAATATTAACTCTGTTCTACAATAAAACATGAACTCTGTGCACATGACTACGGGAGCATGGACTAGTAAGACGAACGTAAAACCTACGTTTTAAAACTTCGGTTGACATATAACCTCATTAGATTTAAAGTTCTCCCGGTGTGTTTCCTATAAAACACCGATAGCAATTGATCAACATATACAAGTCTGTCACAGCCTGCTATACCAAAGACATTACTTTAACAATGTCATTAAGATTGCTCAATTTTACCAAAAATAGGCGATGACAGACGCTACTCATAATACATAATACATACATACATGCAATTCATTTATTGTTTTTTATTAGTTTTGCTTCAATCCCGCGCGAGTCGACTTGTGCTTCGTTCCAGTTCCTCCGCCCGCTCCCGAGTGTTCCTACAGCTCACCGCTACCCACCATTATTCCTGTGGCGACTTCGTTTAATTTTTTGCAAAAGTTTTTCATTATATCATTTGAAAACCATTAAGATATCACGAGGGGACAACACAATATTGGTTCTAGGATTACTATCTATAACATGCGTAAAATGCAGATCAATATCTTTAATAGTTCTTCGTGATTAATCCGTTCGTACAATTGTTTTTGAAGTGAAACTTATTTGCCTGCGATGAGAGTAAAATGTAAAGGTTGCAACATCTTTCGTACAGCCTTTTTACAACATCTTTGCAACGTATGTGACCTCTGAATATCATGAATCTGTCGCAAGAAGGGCGGAAAATAAGTACTTAACCCTTACAGTAAATATTCACAAACAAAAATGGCGCTCGCTATACTGATAACAGTATCAGCTGTTTCATACGTTACGTCTGTCAGAAATAAACTGTCAATATTTGATAGATTTACTTACACTACTACTTTATTTTTCATTGAAGTTATACTTCTTTAGGCGCGTTATGAAAAAATGATGAGAGTGAAATTTTAAGATTCGTCACACAAAAGTTACAGTATGAAGTTGGATCGGTTGCAGTCTCGAAACAAAAGCTATTGGCACCATCGTCGCCTCTGTTCACTGTTTTCATATTCATAGTATTTATCCACATGTTTCTAGTGTCTACATTCACACACGTGTTTTAATTTCATATAAGTGCGATTTATATATGTGCTGATAAATTATATTCAGTAGTGATTTAAATTCAATATTTTGATTAATATATTTACTATTCGTAAATATTAGTGAAAAAATTGTGTTTATAGACTTTTTCAAGTGCTCCAATATAATTGAGGTTATCTATCCGTATGTATTATTTAATGATGCCAAAGAAGTATAACTTCTCACGCGCGTACATAAGTACACGCACCTTTCTTTTTATATTAGATTTACTTACACATAGACGTATATTTAATTTATTTGTAAATCCGCAATGAATCGCAGATATCATTCTCGTAAATATTAATTTATGACAGGAGCAATATATATAATAATATATTTAGCAGTGTTCTGGTACATTCTGGTACGTGTATTTTAATAGTTTAATAGTATTTAGCAGTGTTCTGGTACATTCTGGTACGTGTATTTTAATAGTTTAATAGTATTTAGCAGTGTTCTGGTACATCCTGGTACGTGCATAGCGCCTTTTTTCTTTTTTTTAATGATTTGTTTGTTTTAATTAGTCAGTAGTTTTCATTTATCTCATAAGCTCAATTAATTAACAATTGTCAGTTGTAAATTTACATGAAGATTTTATTTTTATATATTTACATATATGTTTATATGTATATATATATATATATATATATATATATATATATTACAAAAAAATTAAACTCGTTTATAAATCGTTTGATTAATTGAGTTAATTAAGTTATTTTATATATCTCTGGTTTCACAAAATTTTATTCAAATCTTTTAGAATATTTTTCACTTTCGCTTTCTCTCTCTTGCTTTCTCTATCTATCTCTCTGCCGTTCCCCCCCCCTTACTCTACACTAACAAATCATAGTTTAGATCGCTAAAAAAGTTTCACGTCTGTCACATGTTCTGAATTGCAATCGATCGATCGATCAAATTTTTTACATTTGATTAAGTAATAGAACGTGCAAACGGAGAAGGTGTTTAAAACCTGAAAATTCGAAAATTGCAGCCAGTCACCTAAATTTTATTTAAATGTATCGATTAATAATGGATCGATCAAATCGGTTTTCAATCACTTGTTTCGATTGTTCTCCGTCAATTTCACACAGTCGATAGTCCCGCTTACCCAACGTGAATAGATGGTGGTAATATCAATTGCAAAAGTAACGATTAATTATGTACGGTCCATGTTTGGAGTACGGTCCATGTCCAAACAATATATAGGATTTTATATAAAGGTGTAACAAAGTAAATATATATTATTCAAACTGGTGATTTTGTGCATCACACAGTCTGAGTAATATATGTATATATATATATATATATATATATATATATATATATATATAGCCACACACACAGATGAAAAAATCACGTAATTAAACACAACGTAGATAAAGCATCGATTTCAACGTCTTGCGTATTCACCGAACATGTGAACAGTTACTACGTTCGCGTTTCGCCCAAAAGAATTTAGGTCAGGTCCAAAAAACAGCATCGAGGTCTTATCCAACAAAAAGCGAATGAAAAATATCCACAGTAGATCGTGCACAGGCACACTTATGTGTCAGTGTGTTCGTCAGTTGCTTATGACAACCGTTGCAAGTGGTCGTGTGGTAGCATATTTTTTTTGAGAATACATAGTTCGTAAAAGCCAATACGATTTCGTGCTCATACCGGAAGCGCAAAAAACAAGAATCACAAAACAAATTACATCGCAACATAAAAACAAGCAGTTATTTCTAAATAAATAATTATTTGGACATCACTACGTGTATATAATGTTTACAAAATGGCGTCGATATGACATCGATTTAACATGTTATGAGTGTGAGAGAGACGAGAGTATATGCTACAAAAGTTTCATAAAAATATCAGCGCAAGTTTTAAATACTTGTATTTACCGTATTACGATTCAAGTAGTAAAATTCTAATATAACATTAATATTATTTATTTCTATATTATATTAATATAACATTAATATTATTTATTTCTATATTATATTTGAAATTAATTTGTCCTTATTTCAATTGCATTTGTACTTGCATTCTTTTGGTCACGATTCAGTTGTGATAAATACGTGACATTGTTAGGCTTAAGTGTAAATTTGGATATATATTATATATCGAGGGTCCTATCAATATTTAAAATATTTTGGTATCATTTAGCTAATTAATCAGAGAACATAACATAATAAGATCCAATATTATAGGACTAACAATATACCATGTTCAGCACTTTAGCTTAATGATGTAATGTAATATTATATATGTACATACACTTGACTCGTGGTGAAGAGAATGCGAGTCTAAATATCATTCAGGCAAGAAAAACTTAATTTTGAATATAATATAGAAATGGATAATACTAATTACATTAGTATTTTTCTACTCATTAGGCTCACTATATCTTACTCGCCAGATACACGGAATTAGAATAATTATTAATTATGTCTATTCTTATAAATTTAATTAATTTGTTTGTTTGTGTGTCGTGCATTATGTAACATATTATAATTTAATTGAATTATAATTAAAATTCACACGTTCAAATGTTTTAATCTGACTGATGAAGCACTGTAACTACCGTATTTTGACACATTATGCGCCTTCAATATGAAAAATAATATTAGATACAATATATTCTTGGAGCCCATTTCTATTGTTTAAAACAATGGTTGTTTGCCACACCAGTGACATGCCAATACTTATTTTTATTATAATTTTGTAAGTGTGCATTACGAACAAAATAAATAAAACACACACTTTCGTTAATATTGTAAAGCAGAAAACTGTCTTCCGTCCCTACAGTCGAAGCTACAGCTGAATTGAATTGAGATACTAAGCCATTTTATATATATATATATATATATATATATATATATATATATATATATATATATATAAATATGTATACATATGCATATATATATATATATATATATATATATATATATATATATATCTTTGTACATGTCCCAAAATATTATTGTATTTATAGCCGTCATCTGGGATGGCCTCAGAGTATTCACCTTGTTAGTTAACTGATCCTCCATAGAAAAAAAATGTGGAATGGATCTGTCATAGTCTTAAATATCGTATGCTCGCTGCGCCGTTTCGATCCACCAGGTAATGCTTTCTTTCTTCTTCATTCCAATCGTTTAAATAATGCTTTATTTAACAACTCGTATACATTAATAAAATAATAAGGTCCAAGTGATAACCACTTGCTAACGAATTACTTTATAAAGCGACACTAGTCTTGTCATGATTACGTAAATATTTCGTGTGATAGTAATCGGTATGCGCGTTCACCGTGGATTCTTCTAACCAACTGCATGCACTTGGGCATAATGATGACTCGTTTGGCACGGATAGCGCAAAGGTTAATTTTTTCGTAAAGGCCCAGTAGATAAGCCTCGCTTGCTTCCTGTCAAGCCAACACCACAGAGCTTTGGAATCTCTGGTCTGTCTTGAAGTCCTGCGCGATAATTCTGAAGTATAAAACTACAATTATGATAACTACAATTATGATGCATCAACTAGAAGTATAAAAGTGATAACTACAACTATGATGCAATTAAACCTCGCGTAATGATTAAGAGCGCCGAGCTTCTGAAGTATAAAAGTGATAACTACAACTATGAGGCAATTAAACCAAAAAATAAAGCATAATAAAAATGGTTTGAAATCCTATTTGTCACAAATACTTTAAAATAGTGAAATGAACAATTACGCCAAGAACTATTTTTTCTAAACAAATTAAATACAATTTTAATATAAACAAAACGTAAAAACCATTTGCAACGTTTATGTTAGACGACAACGGCGACGAGCAACGGCACGCGGTGTTTTGTTGTTTTTATCGGCGCCTGTATCAAAGCAACGCGGCGTGTTTGAAATTATATACATCTTGTTTGAAATTACAAACCACTTAAAACTATTCTTGTGATTAAACTACTCAATTTTTTTAATTGATTTTTGATGTACGATTGAAAAACACCATCTAATATATGATAATTTATTTAAAGTCAAACGGTAAAATCCGCATTGTATATGCCTATGCATACTGGTCTATTCATCTACCTACCTAATAATATCTTAGTTACTTCCTACCTACGTTTATTGCGTATATACTTTGTTGCTTTCTTGCGTATGTTGACAAGTGAAACGAATCCAAACTCGGCATGGCTACTTCTCACCGCTGAGGAGTTCCTGTTGTCACATTCTGTCCCCGCCATCATAACCTGGCCATCGTTTGTGATTAGAGTACTTATAAAAACATGTCAGATGAGTTCAATCTCGTTCTCAAATTTGTCAAAGGTGGCATATACTTCCATCTATTGAGAAGTTCATCAAGATATGTACGAAGTCCATCATTAGAACCTGGCTATATTTATATGGAACTTACATCCGAAGCTATTCAGTTAATTCGGGTTTCAGAATTACAAATAAATGAAACTACGTGATGTAGTATTATTTCTACTTTCTTTACGTCGTTTATCTTCAGGTGGGGTCGGGGTTCAGAATTTATTTCTCAATTGTTTCAAAATATTTTGGACAAAGAATTTTTCTATATTACATAATATGTGTTTTCCTAATTTTACCTATTTTTTGTATTGAAAACTTGTGATATGTACTTGAGAGCGTCGAATGCGACCCATCTTTTATTAAAAACGATTACTACCGGCCCTTATTATGTGAAAACGATCCAAGTCCTCGCAACAATGATCATAGGTTTTTTTTATATATTTGTCAATATTTTTGTAACAGACGTCGGAATGTTATTTTTACATGCGATGGATAAATATAACCAGCATTAAGGTGACTGATGCGAAGAAGAATTTATATTTAAATAAAATCCTTATAAAAACAAGGACATTAGTAAACAAGTATTAAATGTGTGCAGATTTACATATACAAAGGCATGAAGTTCTAACTATGGTGAAACCAAAAAAACAGAAATCTTGTTCATTTGTACGTACAGTTAAACTAGATAATAACGACATTAAAGGACATATATCCGTGTAATATTATTTTTCCATTTTCACTGTTTGTTTAAATTATAAAACAGTGAAAAGGGACAACGCACAACTTCGTTTGGTCACTCTTATCTTGCCTCATGTTTCCATAAGGATGACATTTCTCTTGACACATTCTCTCACTTTTATTTGTACGCACTTCCATAGATGCTCTTATATTTGTTTTATCAACACGTTACTTCCTCTCATAGACTTAAGCTAACCTTTTTTAAACAATTATTTTTGTCACTCCGTTTTTGTCATCGCATACTTCTCGATATTTATTATTACGCACGCATTATCAACACGTTTCCCGAATTCTGTACTTCAAAACGAAAAAAAAGTTTTAGAGACGCCACAGTTCAAAAGGCCACAGTTGAAAAGGAAGATAACCAAGGGGGCATGGCGCATGTCGCCTCGATATGCCTAAATCAACGCGATCACTACAACTAGTCGCATTTTGATCGCGGCAAGTAGATAGCGTTTCGAAATTTTGTCAAAATATCGAGTTAATCAGTATTTGTAAATGGAAACAATAGCATAAACAAAAAAAAAGAAAAGCAAGAAGAGTGACGTAAAAGATTTGATAGGATTATGAATTTTTAAACATTTTTCAAACTTTTTGTTGGTCTATCTCGTTTTGTTTACAATATGAAAACGCTAGTGGCAAGCAGGATGGCGCGGCGCATGGATTACTATCGATATTCTCGTTTGAAATATATCTATAATATCGATATGTTTTATCGATATTTTTTTAGAGTTAAAATGACTGTTTTTTTCAGTTTCCGATATTATGTGCGTGCAACAGAGAGGAAAAAATAGTTTCTTGCGGAATATAATGTATTTAATTTGCATAAGTCATTTGGAAGAGAATTTTGTTGTGCTTATGCATACATGGCATAATATCCATGAAATTTATATTTATTTTTTTTACTCTCATTCTCGTAACAGTGCAATTGAAAATTTTAACAAAATAGAATATCTATATAATAATTATTTGAAGTTTGAGTTTTCTTTTAATTTTATGTTATTGCACGGTGCATCAGAGACGTGGTTAGTCTCTGATGATCTGATGTTTTCTCCATAGTCATAATATATTACTTACAGACTTTAATGTTTTTGTTGGTGAATTATTTCATTTATAGCCGTTTACTGCCACTCATGATACCCACAACTTCTTTACTTAATCGTCAGCTTCTGCTTTGAATCCTCAATTTCATCCCTTGATATAATCATAAATGAAACAAGAAGCGAAATTACTTATTAATATATGGTTAGTTTATTACTTATATTTGTAAACTGTTTACTTTTGTTTGTTAGTAAATTAGTTAAGTTTATTTTGGTACCATTTTGTTTAAAGTTGCCAAATAAAAAATAACTGAAAGACAAAAGTTTAATGCTGATTTCCAGTCCACGTGCTCCTATGTTTTTTTTTAATTTTGCAGTCTACTACATCCCCATTCATTGCTGATACCCCAAGTAAAAAGAAAGTTAAATAAAATAATTGACAGAAATATAGGTTCCATAAACGCTTAAAATTATAGACAAAACGTTTTCAAACTACTAAGGAAGTTATCTGAAAAATATCTACAATAAATAATATTTTGGAAGCTTTGTAATCAGTTATAAGCTTGCATAAGACGTCTGTTTCGAATTTAAACCCATATTGATTTTGTTCAAAATGTTGACTCCAAAAAAATGTATAATTCAATTTTCTACGATACTCAATTTTGTAACAAAAAATTAAAGGCTATTCATCAAATTTATTTGCATAAAGTAGAGTTTTATTAATCGTCCCTCAAACCAAACTCAAAATCGTTAATTAAGTTATTAAGTGTGTAATTATTTTGATGTATTAGTAAGTGACTGTGTTATACATACGAGCAGTTGCTTGTGTATAAAGCGCCAATGATTTTATTGCGTTTAATGTGTGTGTGTATGTGTGGAGTGGGGCGGATGTGGCAATTATGTTTTTGTTCGCATAGCTAGTGATGTAACAATTTAGATGTAACTTGGACCCGCATTAAATACAATTCATAACATATCTCCTCAATTCTGTTACATCTATGAGCCACTCGTGCATTGGTATGTTCGTTTACAATAGACGTTTTTCTTAGAACCCTTCGACGTATAAAGTTGCAATTCAGCATACATTAATGGAATTTATTGGGCCACATATTTCGCAAAATATTATGATGAGGATTTTGGATGAGATTTTGTCCATGGAAACTAAAACTATTTTGTTTTTCAGGATTTTGAGAAGATATTTTTAGAATATTCACCCACCTCTGCCTTTACATCTCTGAAGCTACTAAAGTTAAAATTATGGGACAATGGGGTTACTAGATGAATAGCTAAGGTTTACTAAAAATACAGCGAAGGTTCTATGTATCGTCAGTTTTGAGAAATTCTTTGGTGTAAAATAATATCAATATAATATAGTTCTATGGCGGAAAATAATAACATGATAACCAGTTTAATATAAATAATACATACCCTTACACTATGACGCTTTTGCATGTATCAAAGTACGACACCCCAGTAGCCAAAATTTTACTTGTACGGAACCGGTTTTTATTTATTTATATTTAATCACATTTCCTTCTTCGTTTGCATTTTCAATAGGACTTCCAAATATTTGCTTATTCAATAGTGACCTCCAGGGTACATTGGTGTGAACTCAAGTTAGTAACTTACTTTACATTAACGGACTAACGACCTGTCCCATTTCAAACAGGTTTATTTAAATTATTTGAGTAAATTTGTTGACATTTTATTTTTTCCTTGTTTAGCGTAGTCCGACAGTTTATTTTACTTTAACAAAAATATAATAATATTCCGACGCCAACCGTGACCGTCCATTTCGTCTTTAATTGCACACACACATCGTACTTAATGTCATTAAAATAGTATTTCTGCTTTCACTGACTTTCAAAAAATTTCGCCTTTAATTGCACACACACATCGTACTTAAAGTTATCAAAATAGTATTTCTACTTTTAGTGACTTTCAAAAAATATCGCCTTTAATTGCACACACACATCGTACTTAATGTCATTAAAATAGTATTTCTGCTTTCACTGACTTTCAAAAAAATTCGCCTTTAATTGCACACACACGTGGTACTTAATGTCATTAAAATAGTATTTCTACTTTTATTGATTTTCAAAAAAATTCGCCTTTAATTGCACACACGCAACGTATTTAATGTCATCAAAATAGTATTTCTACTTTTACTGACTTTCAGAAAATTTCGTCTTTAATTGCTCACACACATCACACTCAATATTACCAAAATATATCTCAATATTATAAAAAGTGTATAGGTAAATTTTTAACTAACAAAAACGCTTTAAATGATATATGATATTTTTTTTAATGTGTATTAATACATTAGCCTAAACATTGCCACTGTTTCCCACGTACTTTTGTTAATTTGAGAACAGTTACCGTAACTTATCCATAATAGATAGATAAATAATCTCGTAGACTAATCTTTAAAACTGTGTTATACTCACAATTCCCCATACGTACCATTAGCACCTAGCATAACTGTAACAGGTTTGCCAGCATTAACCACGAAAGCGCCCAGACCAGGAACTTCGTCTCCAATTATGATGACATTATTAGCTATATCTCAAACTTTTTACAACGTATGTATATACTGTTTAACATTTGGCAATTAGAAAGCTACAAGCTATCATGATATCAAATTTTTTTATCAATCGAGTTATCAGTTTTTGTGTGAATCCCTAGAAAAAGCAAGTAGACAAACTGTCATCTTTTGGTAAGAAATATACAGCGATTTGTGTTTTATGAGAATTTATTGAATTATATTTGGTCCATTCTGATCTATTGCCTAAAGAGATTTGGGGATTTACGTGAACATAATATAAAACAACGGTTCGTCTATTTGCTGATTCTGTTCTATTTCTAATAACAGCTTCTTTCGGTTTCTATGATTGGCAACTATACTACGTGGAATTGGTCATTTCAGCTTATGAATGTAGCTCGATATTAACTACTGTTTTGTAATATTTTATTATTTTTTGACGTATAACAAAATATTTTTCGCATTACGACCATGTTTTGCCACAGTTAAATACAAAAGCACTAAATTGGTTAACTCTTATGAAGTATACATATTTAATATCGAGTAAATAGTCTCCAAAAAAAATTGTTCACTTTTATGTGGCCAAAGAACCAAGTCCCATACGCCCCAAATAGTATTCATTGATTATTATTCAACTTATCAACCACAACCCCGATAATATCCTCGTCAATACGCGAAATAAACTTGCAGGGTAACTTCAGTATATAAACACATTTGTATATATATATATATATATATATATATATATATATATATATATATGTATACATATGTATATATGTGCATGTGTGCTTACTTATATCCACATTAATTTCATACGATTATATACATATATTATATTAGTTAACTTCGTTAAAAGTAAACATCTGTAGCGATCAATTGAACGTCGCTAACCAATACATTAGGTATCATTGTTGGTCAGTCTTTATTAAATGACACATTTTCAATAGTTTTGTCATCGATCGCTGGCCACATTATTATTACAAGCTTTTCGCGCTCTACCCATACTTGAAAGGCTTGTAATAATGGGCATTTTTCGCCATCAGCATGACCATTTCCAGGAATCTGACCAAAACACAACAAAAGCAAAAAAGTCCCTAAACTCGTATTTATGATACGTAATGTGGCCTTAAATAGGCAAGTGCTCTTAGCGGTCCGCTTAAGCGCTCGTTAGATAGATTGCCCTCGGGGCAATACGCTCTGCGGGGTGCCGTGGTTTCTGCGCAGTTCGTATTAGGTTTACGTTAAGATTTGATTTAGATTAAAGCTTCCGAAGGTCACGGTAAGGTCGTTAATAGGGTTCCAGGCGACCTCCGTGCGCAAGTTTATGGCGGATTGATCCTTCTACGTTACGTCTATTGATCCAGAAATTAACCTTCGTTTATAAACTACAGACCTCGCAATGGGATCTCGCAATTGACCTTTACACAGCAAATACTGAACTTCTGTAGACCACGTTTTTGGTTTATTTTGAATATTTCTCCATCTAATTCTTAACTATTTAATAATTGTATTGACATATTTTAATTATGTGTTACCAACTTAATACAATATTTGAATTTAAAAGAAAAACCTAAATTGCTGGTCACGATAAAGAAAAAAATAGTCATAGCCAAATGGTTATTTTCATTAAATGTTTACGAACTGTGTCTGTCCACAAAATAAAGAATAACTTTATCTGAATAACCCATAATATTATTTGTTATTACACGAGAAAACACGCCTCAAACGGAAGATACCTCTTTAATGAAGAATGATACTACAAGGCTCAAAGTCAGTAAAATGGAAGATACCTCTTTAATGAAGAATGATATTACAAGGCTCAAACGGAAGATACCTCTTTAATGAAGAATGATACCTCGATATTTGTATCTACGGTACCATTCGACGATAATTACATCCGATGAGCGTTTACTTGTATTGAAACTGTGATTTCAATCGCACCCTTACCAACTCAATGAAAAAAATAAATAAATCATGCAAGTACGAGTTAAACCTCGTGCAGTGAGTACTCGGTAGCAGTACATGTAATCAAAGATTTTTAGCATTGTAATTGTGCGTTATTCAACTTTCATACGCAAACTCAAATATACCAATTTACGTTATTTTAGATTTACGTTAATACTGTAATAACATAACAAACAATTCAAATATAAAAAGGAATCATGATATTTCTTACGTATTTTGAGACGACGAACTTATTACCTAACGATTTATTCTTAAGTATTTCAAAAGATTTTGATAAATATTTTATTTCAATTATTAATATTGAATATATTTGGCATTAATTATGTAGAAATTCATTATTCACAATTAAATGAAACTACGTGATGTAGTATTATTTTTACTTTCTTTAAGTTCTTTACCACGACCTCGGTTGCGTTGTATTACAACATTTTCAGGTCGTTATTAGCATAGATTCATGCTAATAAACATGCTAAATAACTTCTTCGAGTGAGCACCTAAAGATGTTGTAATGCAACGAAACCTAGGTCGTGGTAAAGAACTTAAAGAAAGTAGAAATAATACTACATCACGTAGTTTCATTTAATTGTTATTCAATTATTAAATTACCTATAATAATTATATGACCAATTTTTTAATGTTGCCTATAATTTTAATTTAATGTTTAACATCATGATACGCTCGTAACAAACAGGCGGAACTGAAAGCTTTGAATATTTCAGAATAAAATATTGCAACTTCTTTTTTCAAAAAACCGGGTCATCAAAGTCTATAATTATGTCAAACTTTGGCTTCCTAAGTTAGATTTTTCAAAATCACGACGATGAACTATTTGGATTGATGGACGCCAACATGGTGTTTAGTTTAATCTGTATATAACATATTGACTCCAACACGGTGTATAGTTGAATCTGTACGTAACATGTTAACGCCAACACGGTGTGTAGTTGAATCTGTATGTAACATATTGACTCCAACACGGTGCGTAGTTGAATCTGTACGTAACATGTTGACGCCAATACGGTGTATAGTTGAATCTGTACGTAACATGTTAACGCCAACACGGTGTGTAGTTGAATCTGTATGTAACATATTGACTCCAACACGGTGCATAGTTGAATCTGTACGTAACATATTGACGCCGACACGGTGTGTAGTTTGACATCGACTTCGATACCGACAGGATGTTCCAGCATTAAAAAAATATACAGAAATACCGAAAGTTCAATAAAGAACGTTAAAAAAATAACAATTAACAATGAGATGCTGTACTCTAAATACTCCTTCTCCATTGTATCTTCATTATTGAAGCATGAACCCGTCTTGAAAGGCATAGCTAGAGGCGCTAACCAGCTACTCTCATACTAGGCTGTCTTCGGTTTTTCTCAGGGCGCCGGTGATAGAAAATGATGATTTTAACCTGATGAGAGCGCCATATGAAAAGCGTTACCTTTTATTCTCTACTTTCCCTACATTCACCATTTCATCTATGTTATCTGGCTGTCTAAGAGCTATGTGACCAAAGTAATTTCATTGTGGTAAAATTAAAGAGATATTTGTTTACAAATATCTGATACATTGTTGGGGCAATTTATTCGTATTCGTTTATGTAAATGTAATGGTACACTTACAAAACCCGCGAATCGTGTTCATTAAACGGTAAATGATAATCCTACAGTCTTCCAGGACCAGACCACGAGTCAGACTTTACTGGAAGCTTTGACTGATGACTCATTTTATGCCATTGGACGGAAAGACCTTTTGTTTACTGAAGTGGAAACTTCTTTAGGCGCGTTGAGTGATTTTTGGTACAGGAAAATCTCAGGGGTTCGCGTCACCGACATGCTAATGTTAACAGTATATGTATCTGTAGATATGACTATGACCAGTAGTTAAAGCATGTATATATATATATATATATATATATATATATATATATATATATATATATACAATACACATATAGGATATACATATAACATCTACCGTTCTGGCCTCATTCTGACATACGCGCGGCGGCTTTTGTACACGTATGCACATATATACACCAACAAATTGTATATACCCGACTGTATGATGTGCGCGTTGAACGTTTTTTGGATGGGTAAAATCTTGTGAGTTGACATAACTGACATGCTCCAAAAGCAGTACATCTGTAGCTATAAGGGTGACATGTTGTGCAACATTAGTGGTGTGGTATAACTATACAATTAAAGGCATTATTGAAAATTACGTTTTAGTTTATTACTTTAATTATGGGATCACTGTGTAGTACAACAGTGAGTACTAAACATATTCATATTTTGTATAGAAAAATACATAACAAAAACAAAGCATTTGTTTTAAAAATGTTTTCAAAATTCGTATCGATATTTGCGTTTACAATTTGATATTATTTATTTTTTAATATTTGACCTCTGCAATACATCATGGAATTGTTATTTCATAGTGGCTTTGAAGTTATCTTACTAGCGTGGTAAAACATATTTTAGTTGTTTGATAATATTTTTGTCGCAGATTTCAAAACAAATTATAAAACTTCTGTAATTTTATAGTTTTAAGTTTTAACTTATGTAGACAGTCTCGATAACTGCCTACGTATCCGAAATGTTTGTAACGAGCAAGGATAAGCAATTTGTTCATCCATTTATTCGTTCATCGATTAATGATATAGAAGATTGCAAGTTCTGATGTCGATACCCGTCTCGAGTGGAGCAATACAACCGACCTGCGGTTAAATTCAAGCGCTTAGAATATATAATAATCCAGAAGGCGCATAAGTACAAATCTTTTCGCGGCCGCCTGAAGCCAGAAACTTTCTCCCCCTCCACCGCGCTCCTTCTACTAGTGTCCCGCCTTGCGCACACAGTGTTACTAGCAAAATAATTTTATCCATAAACTACGGGAAATTGACGCTTATAAATATATATGCTTGCGCCAGTACGATACACATTTGCATCGATTTATGTGGTGCATTGTTTGGCTTATATGAAGTATTATTATTAAATTTCTCAAATGGTTATTCCGACCACAACCAATTGCCGAAGAATTTAGGTTAAATATTACCATTTTATTTACACATTTTACCATTTTATTAATTAAAATGGGTATTAAAATAATAATGTATTTTACTTAAACACACGCGCACACACACACATTAAATATATGTGTGTATGGGCGCGTGTATGTACGTGTGTGTGCGAGTGTAAGTACGAATGTGTGTGTACACATTTACCTACAAAATTATTTTGGTACTCTTGTCCATCATTTTTTGCTTTTTTTGTTAATATTTAGTGTCTTAAAGTAAAAAGAGAGGTTAAAAATCCCGCTGTAAACATTTGAAAATAATCGGTCGCGTACTAAAGAAATTCAAAAAGGGAAGAAAAAATTATTTGTATTAATTAGCATTCAATGCCGTAATAAAATGTCCACTCATTTGGAACAATATCGGTTCGCATTTTCAGGAAATTAAAGACGACGAAAATTAATTAATGTATCATTTGTTCTTTCGCGCGTCTCCATAATCCTATATAAAATGATTATATATGTAATAGGTAAAATATTCTAAAATTGAATATGATTAAGGAAATTTCAAATGTTACATCAAATTCTCCAATGACATCTCCCAAATTCCGATATTTTAACAAATTAAATTTTACATTTTTCAGTATCAAGCAATTAACACATTTTAACTCGGGTAAACAATTTTTAATAGGTGACAACACCAACGAAAATGACGCGCTTCTGTTAATAATATACTTCGATATTTTAAAATCCCATAGTTAACTAAAAAAAATTAAATTAAATAATAGTATCGTAAATACTACTATGAAAGATCATGCCCATTTGTTTCTTTTGCAATCCAGTGATATTTTTGCAGATGAGAATAACATAAGCCGTCATTTTAAGCGATGTTGTCACATACAATCCAAACGACCGTTCAGAGTCGTGTCTTAGATTGTAGAGGTGGGACGTATTTATTGTCACCGGTAAAAATACCCGATATCTCAGATCAAAGTACGCACTTGGTATGCAAAATACAAAATACTTGGTTAGATTACATTAACTCTTAGGAACTTAAAGATTAACTCTTAGGAACAACCAAACTGCATTTATATGTTTCAAACACAATAGCGGAAGCCTGGTTTGTGCGGATTTTTCCATTGCTTATGTTAGTGAGAGTTTATTGCAGGGGCGCAGTGTAGGTTTTATTATATTTCCGAGGGTTATACAATATACCAGTATTTTAGTAAGGGTAATAAATTCAATTGTTGTTATTATGTGAGGTTATACAATGCAAACTTTACGGTGTATGTAATAAAATTAAATGGAAGTTATTATCGGTAATATATTTATACAAAAGCAAGGGTATTTGAAAGTAAGGACAAGGTAATACACTAATTCTACATATCTCCGGTTTTGTGTATTCATATATTTATTTATTTATTTCTTTTAATTTTTTGTTTTTATTATAAATACTTATATTTATATGTGTATTAGTGCTGAAACAATTTCCAGGGTACTGTAGTATCAATGTTGTGTATTTATATTATATCTAGAAGATATTAAGAATGGGTGATGATATCAAATTTAGTTGTTCATTTAATATATTAACCTTGGTATCTTTTTTATGTCTGTTTATTTCTAAAGTTTCTAGGATATTAAGTTTATTACCTTTTGTATTTATTTGTAATATATAGGGGGCATTATCAGTATCAGGGGGTGATGGTTATTTTCAATGAGATGTTTAGCAAAGTGAGATGTGTCTGGTTTATTATTTCGCCAGCTGGCAACGTGTTCTTTATATCTTGACTACACGCACAATTTTTTTTTAACTTCACTCTTTTATGAAATGTATAATGTAAGACCTCGAAGAAAAACGTTTATCAATATTTTGCCAAATCCAGAACATATGACCAAAAGATACATATGTACATAAGTGTAAATGACAATTCATGTACGCGCATCAGAAGTTATACTTTCTTTTTTTTTATTTACCACGCAAATAATTAATGGAAATCTATAAATATAATAAAACTGTAACAGAGTGAATTCTGTCCATGGAAAATATTTTAAAAAGAGATTTATTTAAAATTAAATCTAACCGCAAAGGAAAAATTATAATAGCAACACTAATTGAATACAACAAAAAGAGTTTAAATTTATTTCATTCAATGCAGACTATTAACAATTAAGACTTGCTCCTTGTAACTCATCCTCGAGGCCATATCTCCTGGACGATCCAGTCGGTATAGTTGGAGACCCTGGTGTAGATTCCTGGAATTCCAATCGTTCCGCAACCAAATCCTGATGATACCACTCCAACGACTATGTAGGAACAAGGGATAGAGTAATCGGCGAACATCTGTAGTGGTCCTCCCGAGTCACCCTGCAAGCAAACATTACCAGTCTTACTAACCTCAAGAATACATTAATTTTTTTTCATAGAAATTTTGTCATAGCGTTGTTAATTACGTCACAAAAGCCTTTGCATATAACAACTAGCCCCTCGGGCGTGCAAGTTACTTGCTGTTTTTCTTTATGCTGTTAATTTTTAGTAAGGTGGTGACTACCGCCTCTTATAGGTGAACAATTAGGTAAGAGTGAGATAAACATAAGTTTCTCAATATCCTATCACACTCCAGGGGTTAACAGTTATATATATATATATATATATATATATATATATATATATATATATATATATCCATATAGTACCAAACATTTAATTTAATATTTTGCCGCTTAGCAATGTTCTCTTGACGTACGTAAAATAGATGCACGGCGGCGTTTCACTTACTACGCTGAGAGTATTTTCCCATCTCTCATCATCAAGTTCTGCGGACTTTGACAATTTTCATATACAGCTTCACCTTAGAAAAGATGCATGGAACATCAAGTTGTCTTTAATCCTGCTGAGATGATGAAACATATAATAAAGTACATTTAATTTTCCCACACTTTAAAAAAAATGGACCATAAATTCATATACCACCAGGTTATTCTGTTTCAGTATGCACATTCATGGAATAAAGATATATTTTCTCAATTTAAAAATAGTTTACAATGATTTTTACGTAGAAACAAATAGGGCCTATCTCTTGTTAAATTAATGGGACACCTGTAAATTTGCCGAATTTTTTTTTAAATCTTCAATTAATTTTAAAGCCAACGTCCAATCTTTGGTCTTCAATGACATGTTGCTAAATGAATCATTAATTTATATTTTTATTTCATCATACTTCTTTTCATCGACACATTAAAAATTCGCACTATTTTACAAAACATGCTCTGTCTTGAAGATGATATGTTACGTCGACATTCTTCCACTGCGAACTCAAATATAAATTTATCAAACTTTACTTCTGCTTATTCTTGATTATGGGGATGTATGCTATTCTAATCTAAATGAACATTTACTTAATAAATTAGAACGACTTCAAAACCTGTGTATTCGGTATATATCCGAGTCTCGTTCACATCTTAAATGGTTAAAGATACGTGATCGACGCAACCTTCATCTTCTGTGTTTTGTATATAATATCCTCAATAATCCCGTTACACCCTCATACCTTAAATATATATTCCAATACCTGTCATCCCACGATCTCGAACTACGATCCACAAATAAGTACACCTCCTAATAGAATGGAATTTTATGGCGAATCCTTCACCGTGTATTCTACTCGATTATGGAAAGAACTGACTACATATATCCAAAGTGCGCCCTCGTTGTCTGTGTTCAAAAGTCTATTGTAATATTAATGTAATATTATTTTATAACCACATAGTGTTACATATTTTATTTTTTAAGTAGAATTAATCAATGTTTGAATCACAGTCTGCCACAGCACTTAATGTTCTCGTCCAATTCATTATGGTTGGCTGTGAGAGATTGATCTTGTAGCAATAAGTCTGCCACTGTATACTTAGTTTTCTAAGCTTGCAGAAATAATAAATAAATATACGAACCAAGTACCACGAGCGTGCGTATGGTATTTGTGTAACATTTTCAATCCAGGAATTTTAAATTTCAATAATAAGTTCCGTGTGCACCCAGAATCGTCAACTTAAGTTAACGATAATGAAACGATAGTGGAGTCTGACTCCTTTCAAATTAAGACTAGGATGGCAGCCGGTTTGAAAGAGAATATTGGGACAATGTACATTAAATCGGCAAATTAGAGAAGTTTGAAATATAGATATCGCATTATGGGGAATCGCGCGTCAAGCGTTCTTTATACTCCACTTAATTGATACGTATATCGACTCAGTAGATTGTTAAGACAGTGAGTATTTCTGAATTGAATTGTTAATTATTATGAAAAGCAAATTTTGTACAACCTGTTTATATTTTTGTGTATCAAGGTTCTAATTTAAATTCTAACTAACTATATAAATCTGATTTTAATGCTCACTTGACAACTATCATATGGTTCCTCTTCACTTCCGGCGCACATCAGCTGTTCTGAATGCCAATTGGTCGGAAAATTGCGTAAACCTTTGTGCTTATCAATGCACGTTTCATCTGTAAATTCGTCTATTGTCGCCTGGAAGGAATGTAATAAACAATCATATTAGTAGATAATTTAGATGCGGAAACGCGAACATTTAGATTATTAATAATAATATACATATATATAAACTCTTTTGCAAAAAAACGGACACTTATAGGAATAAACCATATCAGAGTTATTTTATTATTATTTGATGCATTTTATATGGCGATATGATGAGAATATTGTTATTTATTATTGAGATATCGTTTTTACCTACTTCAGTCATTAAAAATGCGAATAAATGAAAAACCGATGTAAAGTCCACAGACGAGCGTTTTCATACTGGTACATTAAAAATGGCTAAAGTTTATTTTTGAATATTTTTTATTTATTTAATATAAAATTTGAAAATTTAGTAACGAGTATGGCCTCCTCTAGCTAAAATCAATGCGCTTAATCTGCTATGCATGCTTTCGACGACGTTTTTTATCATTTTCCGAGGAATACGTTCCCATTCAGCGACGATCACATTTTAAGGGCCTGAATATTTTCTGGAGCTAGTTTTACGGCTCTGACGCGTCGTTTGAGATTTTTCCATATGTGTTCTATCGGATTGAGGTCGGGACTTCTAGCTGGCCAGTCTAACCGATGAATTCCGGCCTCCTGCATATACGCATCAACGTCTCTAGAGCGGTGGGTCCATAAAAATGGACTCGCCCCCAACAGCTGTTAATGCGAGTTGGGCAGGAGGAAAAAGAACCTCTGTTATGTATATTTGCGCATTGAGTGTGCCATTTTCAATAAAAACTAACTCGGTACGGTCATCTGAGTTAATATCAACCCAAAATATTACGGAGCCTCCACCGTAAGGGGTGATTTCCTCAAAGCACACTTCTGCGAAGCGTTCTCCAGGTCTTCGTAAGACTCGCTGACGTCGATCCTCATCACTAATCGATATAAGAGCTTCATCGGAGAATAAAACACTATTCCAGTCTTGTTGAGTTCATGACGAAAAATTTTGAGCGAATCTCAATCTGGCAACTCGATACTCACGGAGCAATGTAGGGCCCCGACCTGGGCGATAGCTACGTACATTGACGGCCTGAAGTCTCCTTCTAACTGTCCACAGGTTTACTCGTGTACCTCTGACGTCCTCGAGGTTCTGTTTGAGATCCACGTACGTAACTTGACGATTTAGTAGCGCTTGACTGACTATGAAGCGGTCATTCCATGACTCAGTGCTCCGTTTTCTTCCAGAACCGGACCTTCTACTGACGAAACTTGTTTCTCGGTATCGTTGCCAGGTCCTTCGGACAGTGGAATAGCTCACATTATACTGCTGAGAGACATAAAATTTATTCGTTAAAATAAAAAACGTAACAAATGAAAAAGGACTTAATAAGAGTTGGATATAATTTACCGCCAAATAATACGTTTTTGTCAGTGAAACAGAATTTTCATTCAAAAAGAATAAATTTCAAATTTTTAGAACGTTCGTTTTTATGTGCCAGAATACACTACACCTGCCAGTAACAATTACAATTAATACAACCGCGTAATAAATAATATTTTATTAATAATATGACAAAATCAAAATCGGCCGTTTTTTATGCAAAAGAGTGTATTTATATGACATTTCACTTTTTTGGTAAATTAAAACTGCAGAAAACCAGTAAAGAAAAGATCGAACGCCAAATATAACTCAAATGAATATTTATTTTGAGGAAATTCTGAGTACATAAATTTATAAACGCGACGAATTTATATTTCTTTGTTGGATATTTCTAGGCGTTTCTTATAGAAATCCAAAGGCCTATGCTGTCATTTGTACAAAATAATTGCAAAATGAACAATACCTTACGAAGCTCTTTAGATTCTACTCCGTTGTTGGAAGTGTGCCCCCATCCCGTGACCATCAGCCTCGTCAAAGGGTTTTTAAATTTGGCGTAAGGTAGGCAAGCCGGTCTCACGAACTCGTTCAAGATTACCCTGTGTCATTAATTGATCGATATATAAATAGTTATTAATACACATTGACATATTTCGTTACAACCTTTACGAGTTATTGCTGGTTTACGATAGCCATGCGAGAGATCCGACATGGATTCCAACAGGAGACATCATCTAACGTCACTAACTTTCGTTTCCATTTTATATTTTAAAAAATTTTCCTTTTTTGCTGAAACTCAATTTATCGGAAACGATTTAATCTTTCATATTTTACGATATCTTCTAAGTAAAAGAAATGTATAAAACACATAAATCTTCTTTACTCCATGGCTATAATTTTATACAAAGCTCGTCAAGAGCGCATCAGATTTTGATCTGCAAGAAAATTTCCGCAGCTAATTGAAAATAAGTATTACGTGTTTGATAAAACATTCATGATTGAAGTTAATGTACGGAATATTAGCTCGTATTTTTTCTCATTGTACTCTAATTGGAAAAGTTAAGAGCAAAAACGAGGTGGTCGATTTCGTAATCAAAGATCTGATCAGATATTAGAACTTTTGGATAAGGCAATGAAGGTGGTACTGCAATAAGCCCTTCACCGTGATCAATGGAAACAGTTAACTGGGACAGCAAAGAGAAGTCACGATCTTTTAATTTTATAATTTGCCACATTCCAAGTTGGATATATAAAGATATGCTTTTGACGTTGCTTTGGATTTTGACAATTTTGCTAGACCAACAACTGATTTTTTTCGAAAATAACTGATCCTGGACTTTTCAATATTTTCATTTTTGGTGAGATAGTATTTAAAAAATGTGTACTAACAAAGGTAAAAATGATGCTATGATATTTTTAAAAACGAAAACTACACACTTTGAACACTGTGTTAATTAGTTTTGATTTAAAATATTGTTACTCGCACACAAGTCATTTAGTTGGCTCGGCTTCGGTGTAGAGTGGCTGCAGAAATTTAAACGAAACTCAGTAGTTTTGCAGCAAAAATGAAAATTAAAAATTTGTATCATGCTCTACACTGATTTTATGAATTAGAGCGTCACAAAGCAAAAATAATATATCGGACAATTTCTGCAGCAAAAGTCGGTACTGAAACTTCAATCATATTCAAATCAATTCAAAGAACTTTCAATCGAATGACACACGCAGAGCGTCCTGAATCCTGGTTGACCGAATGTGAACTTTCGTAAACTTAGGTCATTTATCAAATAACGGTGAATAGTCACCCAATGAGAGGCTCACTAGTGATAGTCTCTGCAACACGTTATCTGATATGCACGGTAATGAATATGGGTATATACTTACGTTCTGTCCAGGTGAAGAATGGCGATATCATTGTAACTGATGGTGGGTGTATAATTCCTGTGGGGGACTATTCTGGTTACGCGATACTTGAGTTCGTTACGGCACGCATATCTGCGATCGTACAGGCCCAAGCATACCTGCTTTACCTCGCCACTGTCAGATATAAATTATTTATTAGACCAACGTTCAATGTTATATACATCATGTCACATAAGTTATTGTTGATTAGTGACGTTGACGGGTTAAATTAAATGACTTAATTATAACTAGTGTGTGATTTAGTACCAAAATGAGTCAAGTTAAAATCGATTTTTATGAACTTCGAAACCAACAGGATTATGGGTATGACGCTGATAGTATATGCATTTCGCAGTATTCTGATTCGGTGTTCTCGAATGGAATAATAAAACTTCGCTAAACATTAATACACGCATGAGTTAAGAATCATTCCAATATTCCAACATATTCCCTTGCAATACCGTCACCTGGTCACCACCATTCCCTTTCATAATGCGCTCAATCTTTTTTGGAGAGCATTACTTTAGTTTTACTTCATCGAGTCAGTTCAGTTGCAAGTTAATTGCGGAGGAAATCTTCTTGTAATATGAGTGACGACTTCTACCGACTGTACGCATATCATTGACTTAAGTCACTATGGGCTTATATAAAATAAATAAGAAAGCAATCAGAAAGTTTCTTCTTATTTTTTTAGGCAAAAACCGGAGGAAATTGTTGATTATAGTGTATGAGATACTTATGTGTGTATATATATATATATATATATATATATATATATATATAGTATATATATATATATATATATATATAGTATATATATATATATATATATAGTATTTTGGCATATATTGTTTAAGTGAGTTTTCATTAATATTTATTTCTGATATTAAATTTTTCCTTTCATTAAATATCCAATAATCCGATAGCCGTCGGAAAGTATAAGTACAACCGTGATACATGTCGGATTAGGGACATTCAACTATATTATTAAAGAAGTGCTACTCACTACTCCGCGATATAGGCGGCATGCGCCGCCGTCAGCACTGCCCTTTCGCTGATGAGCGCACCGCCATTTGACCAAAATTCTCCCGTCTGCTGTCTGTAGCCGAGCATAACCTAAAAGAGCAAAGTGTTTTATTGTAATCTGTGAAAAATATAATCTACTTCGCCAACTAAAATATAAATTAAAACAATTGCAGTTCGCCTTCTAATATTTTCATTCGAAATATAGATTTAAGTATTATTTTGTAGCAATCAATTTTCCAATAATTTATGTATGTTCAATTATCAAAAATTGTTTAAAATAATTTCCTTTTAATAACCGTAATAAATACCGACACTTTTAATTCTGAAATTAGCCACCAGTAAATATAACCGAGCAGCAAGATACAATGTTTGTTGTCAAATATCGCTTTTTAACATAAAGCCATCATATTTACTTTATGATAATTCCATTTGCATCATTTGTTAAGGAACTGATTCCACTAACTGATCGAGTTCGCAGTTGGCAAACTCAGATCGGTCGTCGTGTTTTCAGGGGAGCAAACACTCATGAGCATCTTAAAAAATGTCTTGCAGTAGAAACTAATGTCCCTCTCTGTCCACTATATGTACTACCTTTACCTGATTAGGGAGATGTAAGAATCTTATAAATTAGGTCACTGTGGTAATATTAGCATCCGTCATCATCCGTCCGAATTCTAAGCTCAAGACATGCACTGTCCTTTTGAATGTAGGCCTCAAATTAATCAGGTGACGATACAAGTGTTTAAAGGTGACCATCAGAATGCGTGTTTAAAAAAGTTACAAGGTCTAGAAAAATCGCTATACTGTTTCTACAACCTTTGCGTAGGTTTCTAAAAACTCTACTCTTTCTTTAATTTTAAGTTGAGTAGTCCAAATAATATGGGTCACGGGGAGGGCGTGTTTTGTGTATTTTTCAGTGTATCTCTGAATATGTACCACTTAAAATTACGAAAAAAAAACTTTTGAAGCCCTTATACTAATATTTTCAAAAGGTACCACACCATATTTATATGGAAGTATTAGCTACTGAGGTTTGTGCAAATTGATATTATAGAGTTTCGTTACTATGCCAAATTTCAAGTTTCAACGTCAAGCGGTTTCTGAAAAAATGGCTTTGATCGACAAACGAACAGACAAGTGAGCGATCTTATAAGGATTCTTTTAAATTATTGACATAGATATATAGACAGACAGACGGACAGATAGAGCCCGAATTAAATCCTCTACTCTATTATCCACGAGATGCCCTTATGAATACTAAAATCCAAATTAAGCTCATATTATTAATGCTTTCCTAATAGCAATACTTATAGCACTATCGTCGACGAATATACGCGCTCTTAACCAATTACCGTTTCTAAATGTATTATAATTTAACGAAACGGTCAATAATGTCCACGAGCTGCCGCATTTGTACTATTAAAACCAGATATTTTCTGCTATAACCAGAGATTTTTATACTTAATCTCTGCTGGACAAAGAAGTGGATGGAGAAAGAGAAATTATGGGACAGGACTAATAGAGATGACACACAAGTTAAATAAAACAAAGTGACGGGTTTGTTTATTAACTGGAAATTTCATTCGTACATGTGCATATATAAATAACGCCATGGATTTTAAAAAGCGTTAAAGAGTTGATCAACTTTTATATGCACTTCTAATATATTAATTCGACATGTTTAAGATGACTTAGTAACAAACAATTAAATGTCTAAGAACGTTTACGTGTTGATTTCTACATTTATAAAAACTGCCTTGTACGCCATGAACTCATCATCATCATCACAGTTCCTGTCGCTCCGGTCGGAGCAAAGGGCAGACGTAAAATTTCTCCATGTGGTGCGGTCAGCTGCCAGTTGCTTAACCCTTCTCCGAGTCTTTCCAGCTGTCTTTGCTTCTTCCTGAACGTCATGATCTACAATTTCTGAATTTATTTTTTGGAATCCTTCGGAAAGTACGCTCATACTAATTAAAATATTGAAACATTGATCTGTGAAGTTATAAAAATATACGTTGATTACCAATCTGCAACTGTACCGAATATTCTTCACAAAGATTTGCATCAACCAAATGAACACTTAATGTGGATAAATGTTGCTAATTGAATTTTAGAGCAAATTAACGTTGATCCATTGTTTGATTAAGAAATTGTCTTTTGTGATGAGGAAAATTGGAGTGATGAAAAACTACATGCTATGCTTGTAACACTTTCACATTAAGAAAAATTAACTCTATGGTGACCTTTTAGTTTGGCGATAACATTGAGACCTATTTTTTCCACAATGTTATTAGAAACGCTGTTACAGTGGCTGGCAAATGCTACATAAAAATTATTATAGATTTTTCGGCACAAATTGGAAGATTATGATCTGGAAAGCACACGGTTTCAACAATCCCATGCAACCCATGACACAATAAACTTATTCAAAGATAATTTTCTAGATCGTATGATTTCTCGTTTTGGTGATATTAATTTACCACCAGTCAAATCAAATGACCTAACACTATTGGAATTTCATCTATATATTTATATTAAATTAATTAGTATATTCAAGCAAACAGACAATATTAAATGATCTAAATAATATAGTTCATATCATTGATGAAATTACCATCGATATATGTAAAAACGTGCATAAAAATAGGCTTCCCAGAAAGAATTGATATTAAGTAAGATTGTGACTCTATTTCAATTCAATAAATTTCTTGTGTTGTGAACCTATTCAATTAACCACCGCGATCCCCAAATTTAACACTATTGAAATTCCTGCTTATGTTAAATGATTAGTTTATTCAAGCAAACAGCAAACATAAAATGATCTAGAGACTAATATTTTTCATGTCTTTGATGAAATTAGCGTCGATTTATGTGTAAACGTGCCAAAAAATAGATGTTGCAGAAAGAACCGATTGTATTCAATGCCGATATGAATTTATTTTAATTTTAAAAAGAGTTCTCATTTGATTATCCTACGTGAGGATGAATAATAAAACCTTACCATGTGAGGGAACTCGAACAGATTTGCCTTGTTCCCAGCCACGATACGATCGGCCAAACTGTTTTGGAAGCACGCATGATTCCTTTGAAACTGATTCTGCGTCCCGCGCTTGCGCGTGCACACGTGGCTGTACTGCGAGTATTCCAAACATTCTAAAAAGGAATGAATAAATCATTAATTGCTTCAATATACAAAGTTTTTGCTTTGCGATTATCCGTGTGTCCACTCAATTTCATATGTATTTAACTAGATAAAAAAACGAGTGTGCTTTAGACCACACGACTGAAGTAAAACTTCAAATTCACAAAATATGAACTTTAAAATGAATTTACAATTTTATTTACTCTAAACGTAGAATATTTAACGCATTGAACAAAATAATAATTTATAAAATTGTTCGAGAACGAAATGACATTAGAAAATAATCAAAAAACCACAGTTCGCGTAACGCTAGCAAACTCGCATATATATATATATATATATATATATATATATATATATTTAATGCACTGGCTATGAGAGGAAGAGGGAAAGAGAAAGAAAATATGTGCGCGCACTGCTCTCTCTTGCTCCTACAGTGTGATACAGACAATAGGCTTGCACTGTGTCTTAGATATACGAAACCTAACTGGCTATGAGAGAAAAAGAGAAAGAAAATGTGTTCTTTTCGTAACGCTCTCGTCACGCATTCACCAGCGTACTCCCCAAGTCAAGCGTGCGTATAGAAGTTTTACTTTAAAAATCAGGCAAACCTAGTTGCATTAGTTATTATTGTTATAATGAAAGTAAATATATGTTCGTTCTCATTGCCTGTAAAATTAACAACAGCTTGAAAATAAATAATGAGAATAAACAGAATTTTCGCCAAGATTAATTATGTCGAATATATACACCCATAGACCACTACAAGTTTTTGTTGTCTATATAAGTAATTTAAAAACAATTTATATCAAGCATAAACATAAATCACTCTAGGAAGTTCCGTACACATTTTAGCACAAAGGCACACAGTATTGCTTGCTATATTTTTTAAAAATTGTAGGATAATGGCTATAGTTTTCCTACAACCTTTACGCAGGCTTCTAAAATAGCTATTTTTCATAAAATTCCATTTTTGCCTATTTTTAAATATATAGCAAATAAAATTATGGAGCTAAAAACATTTATCTACAAAATACAGGTATCATGTCCCATAACATATGTAGAATTGAAAAAAAATTACGAATGCTTAATTTGCCATCCACTTCCCCTTTTCCTAAAATGTTCATATAAGTATATCATTTTGAATATTAGTTGATGGAATATGCTCAGGTTAACATGTTTTATTACTGTCCCGAATTTTAGTGTCCAACGTTAAGCGGATTCTGAGAAAAACGACCGTGACAGAAAAACACACACATGTGAGTAAATTTATAAAGTTCCGTTTTTCCTTTTGAGTTGTAGAACACTAACATCCGGCTGAGTACTGAGCACAGGACACGTGCAAAATGTAATTCCACAATATTTACATGTTTTGAAATCGTTGCTACAATTGATCTAGTTAAAATCAAACGAATTCTTTAAATATTGGAACATGACTTTGAAACTTTATATTTCACTAATGTGACTTAAAACTGAAATAAAAACTAGTAAATAGGACATTAAATTTTAAATGTATTGTTCTATGGTTGATCCCGAATCGTGTATTCGTGAAAAATATTGATTATCCCCACTTTACTACCTGTCTCAGAATTAAGCTGGAGGAACAGTCAAATTAAAGACTATCCCATCTGAAGCATCCAATTGACGCATTAAAATATCCTGCGCAGAAGTCTACAACTGTAGAAAATGCGAAGCTGTGACAATCAACCTGACAGACATAACGAATTTAAAAGAGTTCCTTGCTGACTAGAAAATCTGAGCTAGAAATCTAGCAATGTCTTATACATTTTCCTTTTTTTCTGCTAATTTCAATAAGCGCTAATTTCCAAGTAGGATACGTCAATACTCGTGACTGGATCAATTTCGTAGATGGTACCACTATTTAAACACGGGGTATATTTTTCCATGTGACATATTTTAAAAAGGCTGATTCGATTCTTTATTATGCAATTAAAAAAATAATAAACCCATTTTTCTGTTTTTGTTCTATTCAGCTTAATATTACAAATCATACCTAATGAAAATTATGGACAAAATATTATATCATCACTGAAATGACAACTGAAAACAAAACGACAATTAATTTTATTGGTCATATTAAATTTCGAAAAAGGTTTTTTTTAGATACTTTTTAAAGTCTTGCTTTTCTGGTTGTGGTAAACATATCATGTAATAAATGCACTGACGATTTCATAATGAAAAATTTTCTTTTTTCTTTTCTAATATTTGTTTTTTTCATGTCCAATAAGAACTTTTACATTTAGAACGATGAAAGATGAGAATAGCCCGTATACACATACAAATATATAGATAGTATACGCATATGTAGACAGTTGATATGTCCAATAAGTGCTAAAATACCCGTATAATTAAAAAAGGTGCTGTAAAGAGCAAAAAGAACTGGTGGATGCTGTACGTACACACTTGGGCACGTAAAAAAGTTCCAAAATTTATCGGAACCCAGGGTTGTAAACATTAATAATACTTTTGAATGTGTAAATATATTGTTTGATACATCTTTCACATGTGTATGACAAATAATTTGAACGCCTATATCTCTTTGATCTCTGTTCTTGATTCTCTTTGAGCTTATCCCTATAAAAACAATTTCTAAACTACAAGATTTATCTGATAACGAATTAAATATTTACGATTCGACGGTGCCCGGAAGATTCGTCGAATAGAAAGGCTATTCGACCACAAAGAAAGCAACTCCTAACTCAAGAAATAATGAAGTAGAGGCCGATTTAGGCCCAGAAATATGCCGGATGGACTATTAAAAAGTGGTGGTCTTTTAAAAGTGTTGTTAGTTTGAAACAACATACCCATGTCCCACTTGTGCAAGGCAATTCAGGGCAATTATTAAAATTTGTCAAGAAAATTGGAAATGAAAAATTCATGTTCAATGAAAAATACATGTAGTACACATTACATATTATATTGCATAATACCCGATTCGTAAAAGGATATGCATAATACAGGGAAACACATTATATTTCTTCTATATTCTAAAACAATCGAAAGTGACGCAAATCAATACTAACTTCTTTTGATAAGATTATCGGTGGTCTCTAGAGGTGGTAGCGGTGGACAAGCCGGGTCCATGAGCGGTGGTTTGTAAATGTGATCGCTCAGACAGCACCGCACCGGCAGCGTGCCATTAAACGAACATAATATATTCTGTGAACAAAACAACACATTTTCATTACATCACGTACAATATCAAGTTAATATTACATAACTATAAAAGTGACTGGCGAAAAAAAGCCTGATATTACAGAAATGGAATATAATTTTTAAGAAAGCTGGCATTGTAGGGACATAAAAATCAAATAATTTCCGATTTACAATCAGGAAGAGACAAAAAATAAAATGCAGTTTCTAATCATAATACAAAACGAAAATAAAAGTATTCGTAAACGCGAATTGATATACATTTAATATATTGAGAACTACTAATGGAAGAAATAACAAAAAAATCTAACTACGTACATAATACAAAAAAAAAAGAAAAAAAAAAAGATTACAAAAAATATTCAATACTGGCTGCTTCTTTTACTTTGTGGCCATTGTCTTTACTAATTTAAATAGAAGTGTTAACTGACTGATATTCGTTCTATTGCTGTCAAAATTAATGCTTTTCCCACTATTTTTCTAATTTTATGTGGTTTTTAGACGATTTTGTCTGGTCTGCGAGTTTCATGGGTTAGTATGTGTCACATGTGTGATAAAAGAATAAAAGCAAGGAAACAAATAATTATTGCGTTACAATAGCATATAGGCCGACATTATATATTTTTGATAATATTTTTTTATTCTAACACCTTATTATATTCACTGTCACTACTTTAAACTAATATTTTATATACAATCGATAGATTTTGATGACAGCTGACGATTAAAACTTAAACGAACATCGTAGCTTTTCCGAATCAAAAGTTATACTAATTGCAAATCTCGATACGCAGCAAAATAACCTCAAAATGGCGTCGCTTCCCCCTCCACCGCGCGCGATGCGTCACTGTTCTCGCTTATTGTAATGAATTCTTTGATCCTTTAGCTATCCAGTGGTAAAATTTAATTTTTTATGTAGAGGATAGATTTGAAACTGCAATGCCAAACTGTATCTCCCAATTTTGTTATCATTAGGTTTTTTGGATTGCCCCCGTGTGGTAGCAAATTTAAAGACCTATTCACGTCAATAACATTCACAAATTATAGTCGAAAATAACCTGTTCGCAAAAAAAATGTCTCATTTTACAATCGACATAAAAAAATTTTATGTAGCTTATTTTTTTCATTATCTCTATTTGGAACGAATTCAGTTTAGCACCACTGATAATAGTTTTGGTATAACGTGAAAGATCGCTCGCGGTTATTTATTATAAAAAAAATTATTTGAAAACAAAATTACGAGAACTAACTTTCTTGCATTTTTTTGTTGAATACGTCGTTTTTATGGTATGTTCTTTTATCTGACTAGGGGCAAACGGCAGTCACTCTTTCTAATAATATAATTTTACTCTTGTAATATATAATATTCTATTATAATATTCTAACATTTTGTACCAACATTATATAAAATGTAGTCTGTCTGCATTGGCGGAAAAAATTGTATTTGGTAAAAGTCTTCTAAACGAAAACAAGGAATTTAGGGAAAACAAATTCTACTGCGTTTTGAGGTATTATGTTTTCAGCGTTATGAAAAAATGTCAAAATTTCAAAAAGTAAAAATCACTTGATATAGGTAGTACCTTAGGTTCATGGCGAATAGCGCATAATTTCAGAATCTGCTATAGTTCCAGCTATAGTTCTGTCTAGCTATAGCTCCAGTAAATTTAAATCGATCTTTTGGGCCATTTATAGTCTATGATAGTACACATTTGCAGTAACTGTACTGACATTTGCAGTAACCAGGCCGACACATTCTGCTTAACGGTTGTGCGTTCACAGTTAAAGTATTTACAACGTCGGATAACAACAAACAATTTATCTCCGTATGAGATGAAAGGTTAGAGCAACTACATACCTACATGGATTTCTGGATAAAATACAGACCAATTACCTCCACAGATAAGACCACTCATAGACGTTGATATGATGCAATAATAAGGAATGACCATTTCACCAACAGTTTATTTCAGATTTGTATATAATTGGAATTAGTGATTAATCGAAATGGGAAAAAAAGGGTAAAAGAGCCAGAAGAGAAGAGAAACCTACTTAAACTGTATTATGTCTACATTTACCTTTAAACATTTATAAATAAACCAGGTAACTACAAATGAAACTGAAAACTACAAGATTTTCGAACACACTTTAAAATTATATACACAAAACAGCATTGCTGTTTTGTGTATATAATTTTAATAATTAATTAATTTGCAAAAACAATAGCAATAATAAATTTTTTGGTTGCGGATGCCGGTAGAGCAAGCAATTATCTATAAAATGATATATAATTTATGTGGATTAGTTGTGAGGTTTTTTCTAAAAAGGGAGTGTAACATCTTAACCTTAGCGTATTAATATATATGATGATGATGATGATAGTATCTCTATTTACACACATTAATATTACTTCCATGTGAATATATATATATATATATATATATATATATATATATATGTGTATATATATATATATATATATATATATATATATTGTGAATACCTCAAAAACAATAAAATATAAAGTTATTGCAACAGTTTTCCTATAAACTTTAGATAAACTTCTGGTAATAACATTTTTTCGTTTTAATTTTATCTATAGTAATGTTGAAAACGAAAAGAAAGCGGGCATATTTTATGTCTACAAGTTCAAAAATATCTTTGAAACTGTCATAACAAATTCTGAAGAAAAAAGTTTTTGGAACACTTACAAGTTTCTCTTTTAGCTGATACTCCCCAGAATATATGGAAAGGAAGAAATGTGTCTTCATTATCTTATTTGCATGCTCTTCAATTTTTAGATCAATATTTTTGAGTGCTTCACAAAAATAGCTGTGACACCTGCCATTATAAGGCCGCAAAAGACGCACGCATACTACTGTCAATTTATCGGTTTTAATTATTAATTTAATACATCCATACTTTACTTCAAGTTTGCTCTCAAATACTTAATAAAACATCCACTACATGTACAATCACTTCCATTAAATACATTCCAGAGTTTATAATTTCTTGAATTCGCTAAAGAAAACGTACGACTTCAGACTCCTGACTCCTTATGTCGATGAATCCTGCGCCGCTCTCCGTGGGATTGGTCTGCTGGATCTCGCAGCATACCACCTCTTCCTCTCCTTTAAAGTTGCATCGTTTCTGGAAAAAAAATGTATTATAATTTAAAAATAATTTACATAAAATTGATATTGTCCAAAAGTCTAATTAAAATTCCGTTGTTTATTTTAAATTAGCATAGGAGTTCCCAATCTAATTTTAACTTTGTTGCGTATGGTACGGTACGGTAGGTATGTATGCGTATGGTACGGTACGGTAGGTATGTATGCGTATGGTATGGTACGGTAGGTATGTATACCATTAATTTGTACTCATCGGGCTCTCCTGGCTCTAGTTAAACTTTCCTCTACGGACTTCAGTTATTTTTTTTTAAAGATGAAAACAATTATTTTGACAACAGTACAGTGATTAAACTTGCAAGGGAAAGGGACCTCATAAATTATAACGTTCGGAAGAGTATTAAATAGATAGGATCACGAAAAGACCTCTTAACAAAATAACCTCCAGTTAAAATGGCTTCCAATCTTTTTGCATTTATATTTGTTAACAATTGTTTTGTCCATTTTACTCTATCTTTTATTGAGTAACTATTATTAGTTGTTATTTAATTCACTATAATTAATTCAAAATTTTAATACATACATTTTATTAATCAACTTCATTATTGATCATTTATTGAATTTATTCAAATTAATTGAAATGTTTCTCATTCGGAATAATATTATGTGATAATTTTAACATCAAATTAATCACGCTGTGCCCACTGATTTTGGTGTTGTCACAAGAAAATTATACATATATTTAAATATGTGTTCTCGAATTAAATTGTTAAAATTGTGACAAAACTGCTTGTGTGCCAATAATAAATAAATATATAAATATCGAAAAATATTACCAGATCAAACTGGTGTCAACACACATATATCAGCACGTTTCATCCGAAAGAGCCAATTTTCATTTGTATTGTCAACAACACAAATTGTTTAATATAGCTTTACAAGTATCATTTGTTTAGAAGAACAAGAAAAAATTATTATTGTGTTATGATTTAAAATACATAATCTAGAAAATTAGCTCAAATTAAAAAAGAAAAATTTTAAAAAGCCGTTGGTTTTAAAGTAATTTTAAAAGAAAATACAAATTAATGGCAATTTAGCTTTATTGAATTTTATTTTTATGATAGAGAAATGGTTACATTTTGACTCGATCCATTAGTGATTATGTCCATTAGTGATGATGTATGTCGTAAATATTAGTAACTTCTGATAATAGCATAACAAAATATGAACCATTTTACCAAAAAACGTAATTGTTGGAAACTCATGCTATTTGTTTTCCATAACTTGAAAAGGTTTTCAGTTTTTTTTATTACTGGAAATAAATAAAATAAAGGCAATTCGATAGCTGAAGGAGATTTCTTTTCATTATACCTTTTTTTAATTATTTTTTTCGTAAACGTGTCAAAGTTTACCATGAACGTCCCTTAACGAGGTCTTTAAGGTCGCAAGATATATCTTTATTTTTCTATACATCCTCAAAGCCTAATATTATTCAGTGCTTACAGCAGAAATTATGATCCTGCTAAGGACAATATTTCAGGACTAAAATATATTGTATGTATCATTGGTTTTAGCAAAGAGACAAGGACAAAAATGTTGTTTTTTTTTTCTATCCCTACCTTACTTCCTGGCTAACTCATGGTGCATCTTTTTTATGCATTATTTATTTGCTGAATCAGCATAACTCTATAGATAAATAAGTAAAGTTTTGTGATATGGAATGACTTCGGATATAGATGTGGAGGACGAACTTATGATTTTCGTTATTTCTTCAAAGGTTGTAAACAATTTAAATATTTTCCATAAGTTTCCAATCGTAATCGTAGTATTTCAAAATTAACATTATTTTCGATTACATATAAAAAAAACTGCCCGGTTTTATTACAAAATATGAAATAATATATATTTAATTCCATCTTGTAATGATTTAATAAAGCTGGTGATTTTTCAGATCCAATTCCGTTTGGATACTAATCTCACACTTGAGCTCACTCTTATAGTTGAGCTGTACTGAAATAATTAATATGTTTGACATCCACAAGGATCGTGTTATCACTTGAGAAATACTGCTTGAGATTTTAAGATCGCCATTAGCCATCAGTTGTGCGTAGAACAAGTCCCGGGTATTTTTGAAATTTGTCAAGATCCCAAAGGGTGGGAACTTTCTCTAAGTAATTATCAAGTATTATCAAGAGCGGTTCTTGTGAAATTTTTAATTTACAAAACTGCATAAAGTGAAAATCATCGTTTAACCAATGTGTGTAAAACTTGGTAAAACTTTGAAAATTGTTTGTATTTGCCAACATATCAGAAATAATCGACAATACGGTAGCAAATAATATTCCATTTTTTATTTTTGTTTTGTATCTTGGTATATCATTGAATAAGTATCCAAAAAAAATTATACTATTAATGTTATATTTTGGTTTACTGCAAAAATAAGTCAACTATCATGAATGCAGTGGATTCATTTCTTCAACTGATATGCTAAGTTCTTCAGGCTGTGTTTTAAACGAAATTTTTTTAATGGCGACGAGAGTAAATTTTCAGGATTGACAAGAAATATTACGCGACGAAACATGTAACCGATGTGTAACCGTATTATAAAAGTGATATTATTAAAAAATAAATAGAAATCATGACTAATAAATGGTCTGATCGTAGGTTTCAAATTTGATATTATAATGTCTTATTAAAATTATATATACAGTTTAAAATTAATAATGACTTAATTTTAAGGAACTTTTTTTTAAAGTTCTTAATTCTTTCTAAACTTGTTTCTTAGTCACGATGTCCGTTTCGTCCGTTTGGATTTGTAAATTATTTTTAATTGACATCATTGCGCTTTTCCTATATATACGCACGTACACATACACGCACACACACACACACACACACACACACACACACACACACGCACACACACGCACGCACACACACACACATATATAACTGATGACAATGTCACATTATGGTATCACATCGATCTGAGTCTAAACATGTTATCTTGGCAAGATCGTTGGTCTTGCTCGCTGGTCTTGATCAGACCTTCGGCCTCACATGAGCTTCATGGTTTGGTGATGGTGTCGAAAAGTTATTGAAACACCATGCGGCTAAATAGCAGACTCGTCCTATCTAGACACGGTCAATTTACTTCATTAGAACCATTAGTCTAATATCATGCCCACAGCCCATAGTCCAAGGTACTCCATAACGATCAATAACATTATTTTGATTCGTAACTTTAAAAACTTGTTTCCATATTTTGTTTGAGATAAAACTTCAGAAGATAATACTGATGCTGTAGAATCTCTCACGGTGAAATGTGCTCTCGCTGGGGTACGAAAGAAGCTCTCACAAGGACAATTTTACAAGACGCACTAAGGAATATTATTCAGTTGTATTTACAGTAGATATGTATTCGATTGTTTAAAATTCCAATTGAAAACTTTGTCAAAATATATCCTGAACCTTTGAACTGGTGCATTCTCGGTGAAATATTCACCACAATAATCCATTAAAAAAATTAGAAATTAATATTATTATACGCGGATAAAAAGGACAAAAGAAACTATTAGGGAAGGCTTAGTGTTGTTTTCCATATTAGTAGCTTGGAAGAAATTTTACAAGCTTCACTTAAAACATTTTCGGATATAAACTGAGCCGTGTTTGTTTTACCCAAAATGTATTTAACCCCCCAACCAAACGAAAATATTAAGTATTTTGTTTTAAAACCTTTACCAAAAACATACACGAGGGACTAATAATATATTTATGGTATTATGTATTTATTTTTTTAGTTGGCTTAATGGAATTAGGAGCAAATAATAATACGCCATAGGAAAAACAACGAAAATAGTGCGGCTAACTATCTAACTTTTCGGCTAACTATTTAACTTTAAGAAGAGTGTTTTTTTCTACACAAGCATTGCATAACTGTTAAAATTTAGGCAAAATGTTCCAGAATGAAAAGGAACATAATTATAACGTGGAAAATTGATTAAGTGAAATAAGATCGTGAAAAATAGCGAAAAATATTTAACGCATAGATTATTTTAAGCAAACAAGAAATAATATATGCAATCGGAATGGAAGATGATGTAAAAGGCGCAAAATAACAATACTTTATACAATGTTACTGTTGTGCGCACAGTTACGTTTAAAAATGAATAATAAACAATGAATTTTTCAAAATACCGAAACAACTGCAATAAAAATAGCCATCGATAATATACGACAGAATTGAGAACGAAACAAAGCGTAATTAAAAAAACAGTGAAACTAAACTATTGATTTAGATGCAAGAGTGAATTTAAAGAACAATGTGTGGTTTTGTCCTATTTATACTTCATTCAATTCGAAAAGAAAATATTTGTAAACAAAGCAAAATGACAGTTCATGAATTGTAAACCTTTTTCTTGCATTCACCTTAGTAATATCAATTTATTTTATATTTGTGAGCGAGAAATATAATTATTTATTTTGATACAAATTTACGCTGAATAAGTAATGTTTGATTTACTTTATTTAAAATAATTTAAATCCACATTTACATTGTATTATGTAATTACATAGTGCGTATAAATAATAAAAGCAAAAACTTAACAATTATGAAATCGCTGTCGTTTACTATGTACACAATATGTATTTTACATTGCGAAATAATACTAGTACTTGTTGGTAAATTTAATTTTCCGGGTTTTTTTGCTCAAATGAAAGGAAACAAGATAATAAAAAAGACGTATTTAGAAAAGTAGGGCTCCGACATGATTATTTCATAATAAAAAAATTATTTGAAACGTGCTCTTCCTGTGAAGAAATGCCTGTCAGTTGGTCGTCATAAATAAATTTTATGACCCCACTTTGAACTATCCTCTTTGCGTATTTAATTTTTTTTATTTTTCGGGTTTATTTTTTTTTCATATCGCTTCTTATTTATTTGCTAATTCAGTGTTTATGATTACTAATAATGAGAATTCAAACGAAAAACCTATAACTTATACTTTCTTGACAAAGTGCCCTTATGTATGGAGCTATTTCAAATCACTTTTTTTAATAAAATAATCGCGATTGACCCCTAATTTTTGGAAAAACTTTGTCTCTAACCTGCATTTTCTCATTTAAAACAAAAACAAACAGAAAATTTGCACTTCTGCTAAATCAGACTTGTTCCTCTATATGTATAGACTTACCCACGTCGTATCGAAATATCGAATATTTTTCTGAAATATTTTATACCGCTGAGTTTTTGTGATTGACAGCAGAAATTGTCCACCTTTTACAATTCATATTAGTAAAATAATGACGTAATAGTAATATTTATAACATTTTTAGCGTGACAATTTATTAATTTAACACAATGATTATAGTACATGATTTGATAATATTATTAGTGAAATACAATGAGTTTATTAAATAAATACCGACAGATTGAATATATAATTGTATCAACCGTACTTTAAGCGTGATCGGAAATCTAGAATTATCATTGTATTTATTATCTGTTATTGCTTTCCTAGAACTGATCCCGAAATTAAAAATAATAATAATAAAAAAAATAACTGACCTTCGATGGCTCGTTATTAATTCTTACTCTGTGAAATTCAGCTGGACACTCGGACAGCACTTTGCAAACGCCAGGTTTTCCTTCTACATCGCAATCTGAACCTGGGATTTGAAGCATTTATCATTTAAGTTGTCACATATTTTAAAAAAACAAATAATTACAAATACATACAAGAATTATTTCTATTTACATATATGAGAATCGGCAACTAAACCATAAAAAAAAAAATTTTTCTTTTTTTTTCATTTTATGATTTCGTTGCCGATTTTTAGTTACTCCTTAAAATTTAGCCACTGACCAAGATTTAATCCTGTATAACTGGCATTTACGTCGTTTCGCATTCATCAAGTACCTGATTCTCCCACTGACGAAACTCATGCAGTTTGCGTTTTAATAAAACCGTTTGTTATAATTATTACTTTAGTATTTCCTAAACTATGTTAATTCACCAGTCACTCGAGAGTCTTCGGATGATAATTATAATAACTTATTGCGAAATAGAAACGTCACACAATTAACGAACCTACGACAAAACTAGATGACTGACGACACAAATTTCTCCCAAAAAAGCAACATTAACAACGCGTTGAATTATTTAAACCACGATGAACTTATCTCGTCTTTCTTTATGGTTTTCAGAACACTTTGCACTTCTCTAGTCACTCGTTCTTTCCAGGCTTCCATAATACAGGAGCATCCTTATAATACCGTTATTTCCATCGACTACTCTCACGATTTGTACAGTTCTTGGTATTTGCACATGATTTTGCATATTTTGCAAGCACCCACATGGTGAACATAGAGACCTCGTATCTGTATGGCCAACGTAGCAAAATGTTTTAAAAAATTGAATATGTCTCCCCATATGTAGGGGGCGAAAGATTTGTCTGCCGGCATATTTGTAAGATATTCATTTTTAACTGAAAGTTAATTTCCATTTATATTTTTTGCTAAACCAACTTTGCTATTGTCGTCTTCCTCTAATTTTTAAACTACGAGTTTGAAAAATGTGGAAAAAATCTTGTGCTTAGTTTTAATAAACCTTTATCTCGTACTTTTAAGTGAATTTATTTCGGTTAACTTATATCGGACATCTTTGTGAGATATAGATAATTACAGAACCTTAACCAGTTCGTGTTCTGACAAGCAATTAGACAATTTTTGTATTTCTTATATGTGAAAACCTTCAACAAATATTTTATTCAAATAGAATAGATATGCGTTAATCATAGGTTTTTAAAAAAAATATGTGTGTACTCATGTACGCGCGACAGAAGTTATTATACTTCTCTGGCATAATACAAGAATAAAATTATTTAGTACGCAAATAATTAATAGAAATAAAATAATAAAAGGATTGGAGCGTGATATAAATAAATTTATATCACGCATATAAATTTTAAAAAAAGTATAAAAAAATAATTTACAATTTATAATGCAAATAAATACATATCGAAACTTAATCTCACTCAGAGAAAAACACTAAAAATATATTTTAAAAAGCTTATAAACACTATTTCTTTCACGTATATTAGCAATAAATAAATGTTTTTTTTTATTATATAGACCACTATTACATTTTAATTACTAAAAAATATTATTTCACTTAGATTTGTATGAATATAAACACGTGTTAGATAGTTACAAATACCTTAATAATTGTCATGAATATAGTATCAGTCACTACATGAATGTTTAATGAGCAACTTCATCCTGTCGATTTTTGTTCCATCACGCGCGCGCGACGTAATATTTCACTCCCAACATTTTTTCATAACGCTCCTAAAGACGTATGACTTTAAAAAAAATATACAAAACAAAATCTTCTCACATGATGACTCTAAATAATTGATGTGATTTTTTATCTAGTTGCCACTAATTGTGATTTCTTATCTAGTTGCCACTAATTGTGATTTTATATCTAGTTGCCACTAATTGTAATTTTTTATCTAGTTGCCACTAATTGTGATTTCTTATCTAGTTGCCACTAATTGTGATTTCTTATCTAGTTCCCACTAATTGTGATTTTTTATCTAGTTGCCACTAATTGTGATTTCTTATCTAGTTGCCACTAATTGTGATTTCTTATCTAGTTGCCACTAATTGTGATTTTATATCTAGTTGCCACTAATTGTAATTTTTTATCTAGTTGCCACTAATTGTGATTTCTTATCTAGTTGCCACTAATTGTGATTTCTTATCTAGTTCCCACTAATTGTGATTTTTTATCTAGTTGCCACTAATTGTGATTTCTTATCTAGTTGCCACTAATTGTGATTTCTTATCTAGTTGCCACTAATTGTGATTTTTTATCTAGTTGCCACTAATTGTAATTTTTTATCTAGTTGCCACTAATTGTGATTTCTTATCTAGTTGCCACTAATTGTGATTTCTTATCTAGTTCCCACTAATTGTGATTTTTTATCTAGTTGCCACTAATTGTGATTTCTTATCTAGTTGCCACTAATTGTGATTTCTTATCTAGTTGCCACTAATTGTGATTTTATATCTAGTTGCCACTAATTGTAATTTTTTATCTAGTTGCCACTAATTGTGATTTCTTATCTAGTTGCCACTAATTGTGATTTCTTATCTAGTTCCCACTAATTGTGATTTTTTATCTAGTTGCCACTAATTGTGATTTCTTATCTAGTTGCCACTAATTGTGATTTCTTATCTAGTTGCCACTAATTGTGATTTTTTATCTAGTTGCCACTAATTGTGAAATTTTTGAAACGATATTTGTGCGTTCGCGCTATGATCATGCTTGATGTTAATTGATGATTGTCGAATATATAATATTATCCCTATTTCATTTGGCAATTTCTGCATTTACTTTTTTTTATTGTGCTCGTTTGAATAGAATTCCATCAGTAGAACTACAATGAACTGGTGTGAACAGCAAATGAGATAATAATAGTGTAATAAATAATGATTAAAATCAATGCAAATATTGACGTTACAAATTACTTTTCCAATTTAAATGGCTTGCAAGATTTGAGTGCGTATTTGCCAAAGACAAAATTACAAAAAATCCTCGTTCTATTTTGAATGGTATTTTTAAATTAATTTGAAAATTTACAAAATCATTATTTCCCTAATAAGATAATGACTCACTGGTTCTTATAGCATAATTGGACACATGGCGCAATTCAATTATGCTATAAGAATAGACATGATTAGGTTTTCGGTATAGCATCCAACGACACTTGTTATAAATGTGGGTGAGTCCAATGTACCATGGGTACGTTTTACAACGACTGACTTAACTGACTCGCTTAATTACGTAATTATTTACTCATCAAAACCAATAGGCACTGTAACCCACATATGCACACACTTTAAAACAACATTTACAAGAAGATGGAATAAAAAATCAATTGGCACATATTGCATAAAGCGATATCTGTGTTCAATATTTCATTAATCTGCCTGTCCATCAGATTTGTTGATCGGTTATTATTTCAATCATTACACATTTAAAAAACAATCCAATAATAATATATTTGTAATTTATAAATATTGTGGCTGCCTATGAGGAACAAATACATGAGGAGTTATAGGAAAAACAGTGTCAGAACACAGTTTCAAATTTATTAAGGAGTTAAAAGTAGCGACTCCGGCACGCAGTACTCGGGATCTGTTTGGTGTCAAAAAAAACCAGAACTTGACATTTTTTTCGATGCTAACTTCGTATGAAATGCCCTATTAAAAGAAAAGCAAGTTATATGCTTGTCGTGTATTGCTTCATGATTGTAGTCTCGTGGAGTTACTAGATAATTCTCCTATCTGTGGGTGATCGTTAGTAGTAAACAGAGAAATAAATATATAAAACGCGTACGCCACAATAGTAAAATTTCCTCGCGCAGTGAGCAGTGATACAGAAAGTCAAAGGTGATTTATTTTTAAAATGATGGAGCTCGTGCTTTTGATATTGTTTATATCACTAAAACGACATTTTTTCCTCATAATGCGTTTAGTCGAATAAAGTTTTACTTCTTCCAATGTTATTTCAATTAAATTATTCACAGAATATTGTTGAGGATTACGTCCTAAGTATTTTGGCAAATATGCTAAATCTTATATGTTATAAAATTATGCTAAATCTGCCATCGAATCTATCATGAATCTTTAATATTACGGCAAAAACAAGTAAATATAGTCATTATCATACAACCTACTTTTCACGAGTTTTAGTGCAATAAAGTTTACAAAAACAATATTTTTCCTTCATATTATTTCGCAAATTGCTGATCGAAAATTAAAATATCAAATAGCAATCTTGTAGACAACTATATTTTATATAATTTTTGTCATAAATGATATTTTATAAAATTAGTAATTTACGGGGGAATGCACAGAAAACAGTCTGCCAAATATATCATTACGTGTTTATCTTTTCAACTTATTGAATACTAGTTTGTCTACAATTTTTGCTTGATACGTTTTTGTAGATTCAATCATTTATTTGATATAATCGCTGTCATAAAATAGTTTTTTTTCCAAATACCTCACTGCTTCTTCATTGTACTTTTTCATAAAATTAATAGTTTTTGGGATGTAGCCAGACAAAACTTTTATGGTAGTTTTTATAGTAGTAGTTTACAGTTAAAAATAATGAAAATGTTTTTTTTTCAAAATGTTTCTCTAATTATTCACAGAAATAATTTATTGAGTCTGATAGAACAATTTCAATCATGATTTTTGTGTAATACTTTTCTCCATAGAATTAATAGTTCAAAAGATATTGCTTATAATAGTATATTTAATATATAATTTTGAAATCAATAACTAGATTTAGTTATCGATTTCATAATTATAAAATATATAAGCTATTAGAAAAAAACAGAAAATATTATGGTTATTGAGACATTAAAAAAAACTATTTGAACCGGCTGTATCTCAAACTATCGGGCTTTGATGAGTCACATCTCAAAAAACAATGTGTGTGTGTGTGTGTGCGTGTGTGTGTTGTGTATTTGTGTGTGTGTGTGTGTGTGTCAATAATTTACGATAATTTTTTTAGACAGAAAATTAGGTAGAAAATTATTTTACGATTGACAATAACATATTTTAAAGTAAGATAAACAATTAATAGAATATTTAGGAAAACTAAAGAAATATTTTAGAAAACTGTTTTTTATGACACTGACTGTATCTCATAACATATTAATAGTAAAAAACATGTTTTAAATAAAAATTGTACTCGAGAAATTTAAAATTTCGTATTTTTACGTCCCATAGAAACTTAATGAGACATTTAAAAAGAACTATTCTTTTTAAATCTTCAAGGCACTGTTTCTCGTAAACTAATACTTTTTCAATATGACGTTTTTAACAAAAATCATACTCAATTATACGGATTATTGGATGTAAAAATAGGAAATTAAACATTTCATATTTTTACGTTCTATAAATACCTAAAGAAATTATTTTTTAAATGTTTAAAGCACTGTTCCTCATAAACTATTATTTTTTCAAAATGACGGTTTTACCAAAAATTATACTCAATTATACAGATTATTGAACATAAAAATACGAAATTTAAAACTTTCTATTTTTACTTTCTATAAATACCTAATGAAATATGCGAAAGAAACTATTTTTTTAAATCTTCAAGGCACTGTTTCTTGTAAACTGTCACTTTTGCAAAACGGCGTTTTTAGCAGAAATTATATGGAACATATTGCTTTACAACATTCATGTTTGGTATTTCAATATTTAGTCAGCAGTTCGTGAAATAATTTGCGAATTTCAAAACAACATAACTCGTTAACAGTATGGTGTACGACCATAACTCCGTTAAAGAAATAATTCAAAATTGCTTCAAAAACACTTTCAATCATTTTTATCATTATACCGACGATTACCAAGATAATTAGCTTTAAAATTTTCGCCAGTATGGCGAATTTAGCATAACCTTTCAGACTGTGCTAATTTGGCTAATTATTCAGAACGTGACCCTCAGCAATATTATTGCAAAAATTGAATTAAAGTAAATATTCATTACGAACCTACAGTTTAGGGTGATTTTATTGGACTATTTCACAAATTTCGAGGGAAAATATCAACAACGGTAAAGCTAATACAGTGGTATGTCACTGATATTGCATTTATGTGCTTCCGACCTCAAAAAACCGACTTCAAAAAATCCCGAGAAATAAATTATAGCCCTTTATATAGAAAATACCTCCCCTGATTAATAGGATAAAAGCTTCTGCAAATAGGCTATTGTTTATCTGTTGTACTTATCTACAACCTTCTACTTAATATTCTTTTGAAGCCAGCATAAAACATTACTTTGTCTTAAATTTGGTTAACTAATTTGTTTTGTATGGGTACAGTAATATTATTATTTTTTGTAATAAAGCATTTGGCCTAAACAAATGTTTTTTTTTCTGGTGGTATTATTTCTTTGTATGGTATGTAGAAGGTTGTAAATAAATAGATAAATACTAGCCCACTTCTATCTACTTTCGATATATTATTCAGTGGAGATGTTTTCCTTATAAAAGGGTATTATTTTTTGTTCATGTTTTTTGAAATCTTCTTTTTGTCAAAAAGTTATTTTGAAAGATCTACGCAATAATACTCCACTCAATTCAAATGCTAAACATTTCCATCTAAATCAAATACTTGCAATACTTTGATGCAAATTAATCTAATACTGCAGAAAATGTAAAACACAGTGAAATATCAAACAGACGAAAGAGTGAAGTACCCACTCTTATGCGAGTTAAGTACCAAGTGGACTTCATCTTTACTTCACAGTAAAAGTGAAAAAACTTCCTTTAGAGGAAAGTTATTAAGAACAAGGTACCCAAAATTTAATAATGGAAAAACTCAGTAACCACGTCCATTTTATATGCATTTATGGTACACAAAATCAACAATCAGAATGTTATTCTAAACAAAAAAAATTTCTTCAAAATAAAATTATTTCCCAAGAAAAAAATTATTAAGTTGTACTTAACGGGACATGTTTTATTGGGATTCCGTACACACTTTCGTACAGAGCATTTTTATTAAACTATTTACAAAGAAAAATATTATCTTTTACCATATAATCGTATCTTTAGTATTGCCAGGCGTAAAATTATCATGAATCTCTCAAAAATTGTGGAATTTAAAATTATTTCTGAAGAAAAAACTTATTAAGCGTACTTAACGGGACACGTTTTACTGGTATTCCGTACACACTTTCGTACAGAGTATTTCTATTAAACTATTTACAAATAAAAATATTCTCTTTTACCATATAAATATATTGTTTAGTATTGCTAGGGGTAAAAATGTCATGATTCTCTCAAAAACTGTGGCAATTAAAATCATCCCTAAAAGTTTTTGGGAAAGAATACCGAAGTAAATAGGTCTGTTATTACAAGAACAGAGTAGAATTTAAAAGAAATTAGTATTTCTAGTTTTAAATTACGTAATAAGATTAAATTAATGAGCTTCAAAAATAAAATGTTTCAGACATTTACATTTTATTAATCTGTACATAAAATAAAATACGTAACATTGTGGTCGTGCCTGTGCACACATCACCCAGAAACTGCTAGACGTAATATAATAAAACATTGCAGTTTTATTTCTTAAAGGCATTTCATAAAGGACTTTTGTTTCTTAAAAAATATTGATCAACAATACTTCTACTACTGCTCGAGTAATTAATAGGTTACTCGAGCAGTAGATTATTTATTTTAAACTACGTTCTTTCTGCGGCTCCGCTCGAATAGAACATATAAAGTTCCCAACTTCCACCTTTGACTATGTTTGAAGCTGTGAGTTATTAGTTGCTTTATCGCTGGCTAACTTTTAATATAGCTCTGTAACCTACATAGTTTTATAATTCTCCACTAGACGGTGGTGTTTATTTTTTTAACAAATGTTCTAAATTTAATAAGACCCTCATTTTTAAATATTAGTTACCGCAGAATCCCCAATATCCATCAGCCTTTAGGGCACCCTTCTGTGTATATCTTAGAGGAGAAAGCTTGAAGATCTAAAAATGTGTAATATAGCACAAGTTTTCCACGCGCGTACCCTGCTTTATTTATGTTGTTTTTTTTAATAATTAAACTAATATATCGATCTCCAACGTGAAACAATGTTCAGAGATTTATAACCTAAAATTACTTTTAAAAAGCTTCAGAAATACCCGCGGTTGTAAACAAACTCTAGCATTTGTCGTAGATTTTATAACGTTGGAAATATGCACCACATGTTTACACCTGTGACAGATATATTACGACATGTATTTACGTTATTAATATTTATAAATATTTTAATAGAAATACCATGCACGCATAAATGTTTATTAGACATGCGTACTGAACTTTCTAATTGGGTATTTGACAAATTTTTTTTTATTTCATTAATCATAATTTCAAGGTACAAGCTGATGAAAAGCGAAAACAATTTTTAATAATCTTAAAAATTGACCGAGTTATCAAAGTTTAAATTTAACCTTTAGAGAAGGACGGAAATACTGTGTTGTGACGTCATTTTTAATATGGCACATTATATTCTACGAGAGGAAAAGAGACAGGAACATACCCAAGTCTATCCGTATCTTCAAATTTAGAAGCCTACAACAGGCTTATTTTTCAATCAATTTTTAAATTTTTTTCAAGACTGGTTCCTAATTAACTTATATTTCACAATATTGTACGAAAAATATTAAAATTTAGAATGAGTCAACTACCGTATTGCAACTTCTACTGTTTTTTGCCAGGTTTCTTCAATTATATATAAAAAACAAACAATTAAGGGAAAAAAGAAAAAATGAAATACAATTTGTGACTATTACACAAAACAGAAAAGTTATGTTCACAGATGCGCATAAATTTTATTTTTAGTAAATAAATAATTTTAAGAAGAAATAAAAATAATAATCTAGAAACGATTAGAAAAAATAATTATTATCTTTCAATTCTTTAAACGTTTGTTAAGCCATTGGCTAAATTAATTAAAAATAAACTATTAACTTATATTTACATTCGTTTTTTTTCTAGTTTTACGTTGCTTTTTTCAACAACCCCGTCTAACCTGCGAGTTTCATGGTATCTCACATCCATATATAGATGACGGAACAAAATTTACACTTCGTCTTATCTTTATGATTTCGTAGAAATAGCATTTATAATTTGTTACGAAAATAACCTAACTTTTTATAAAAAATACTAGTAATAAATGTTACGCTACTAATACGCTACTTAATACACTAGTAATAAATTTTACGGCACTACTAATTACGCTAGTAATAAATTTTACGCTTCTAATACGCTACTTAATATACTAGTAATACATTTTACGTTACTACTAATTACGCTAGTAATAAATTTTACGCTTCTAATACGCTACTTAATATACTAGTAATAAATTTTACTTTACTACTAATTACGCTAGTAATAAATTTTATGCTTCTAATACGCTACTTAATACACTAGTAATACATTTTACGTTACTACTAATTACGCTGGTAATAAATTTTACGCTACTAATACGCTACTTAATACACTAGTAATAAATTTTACAGCACTACTAATTACATTAATAATAAATTTTACGTTACTACTAATTATGCTAGTAATAAATTTTTTTTCATAATTTGAGCAATTTTTGAATTGGAGCTGACATTTTTTGTCGATGTTTTCAGCAATACCTCTAAATCGTCTTATTTGATATTCTAATAACAATTTTGGCAACTTTACAACGCGCTTTTTTTTAATAAACACACTATACGATACATAAAATAGAAAAATTAAACTTGAAGAGTTGCATTCTGATTTAACTATAAATTGGAAGTTATACAGGTAAAATGGAGAAATATACGAAAGAAGCAGGAAACAACGAATATCTGATTTAATATCGCAGTGACTGCATATTCTGAGAAACTTGTTTTGAGGTTACAGTTAAGTCATAATTAAACTGCGTGAATAATATATAAGCGGGGAATAACTGGATGGTTTAACTTTATGAATCGAACAACGAATTTAAACTGATGTCGTAAACTAATATGAGTTATGAAAAAACATATAGTTGACTAAAGACGCAAATGTGGACGTATATATCATACCAGTCTCAATTTATTCCACTTGATATTTAGCCTTAACACAATTAATTACTATAACTTCCATTTCAAACTTTAAATTAACAAAAGACTGTAATAATTACTTGTGAATAAAAATATCATAATATCCTATTGTAAATATTGCTTCATAAACAATTGTTGAATATACAGACAAGACTGTAAACTATAGCATTTGTTGTTTTATTGGAGGTCGAACACCTTCCGTCGTTTAGCCATGTTTAATATGCGAAAGCAACGATCTTGGAAATGTCACGTAGTTCTCACCATGCTTAAAGATTTGTCCCGATAACAAAATAAATAAACGTGATGTAGTATTATTTCTATTTTCTTTAAGTTCTTTACCACGACCTAGGTTTCGTTGTATTACAACATCTTCAGATGGGCTATTAGCAAAGATCTTTGCTAATAGCCCACCTGAAGATGTTACAATACATCACGTAGTTTCATTTGTTTGTGCGTAATGAATTTCTACAAAATTAACGCAAAATATATTCAACATTCAAGATAAATGAAATAAAGAAACAAGTGCAGTCTAGCACCAATGATATTTTGACAATTTTTTGTTTATATGCCGGAAAAGGAATATACATTGAAAATGAGATTTAAAAAATATATATTCCGTCTAACAAATATTTATTACAAAAAATTGATTTAAAAAAAATTACGAAAAATGTCTTAAATTTGTTTAATCCTAAAGCTTTTTTACTAATTTTACGATTAATTCATCATTAAACTGACTACACGCACACAAACAAAAGTATAAACATGAATTAACGCAACTAAATAAGGTTAAAAATGGAAATTTACAAATATGTCAAATCACAGCACTTGTCAAAAGTAATCAATTATACCAATTTTAAGAATATTTTACTATCTTCAATTTACGATGTTTTTTAATACTTGGAAATTTATACCAAAAAATAGTCAAACTTTTTATACTTTTTTTTAAATTAAAATAGATCGTATTTTGAAATCTTTTTACCTTATAAAATTGAAGACATTTTTTGTAATTTTTTTTAAATCGGTTTTTATAATAAATAAAAACAATGTATGGTTGAATGCGTTGTTTTTAATGTGTTCTTTTATGGCATATCAAAAGAGTTGTCATGATATCATCACCCTCACATCGAAATAAAAAAATTATAATAACATCGTAAAAAAAATCAATTGTTTCTTCAAAACGCTTTCTCACTTTCTTAGCATTTTTTATGGTTTTACGAAAAACTGTTGATCACCTGCCTTGTGTTGGTTTCGAATCTTACACAAAGTTTGCGATTTGTGTTTAATTCAAATTAAGACAATTTTCGCCGTATGCGTATGCTAAAATGAAGAAAATGAGACAATTTTTAAAAAAAATTTTCAAAAAGTACCTTTTTAGAGCCAAAATCGTACTCTAGCGACATAAAAATTGCATTAAATCAGACTGACTTTTACACCTTAGAAGCCTTATAAATGTGCAATTACAATTTTGCAACATTTACGCATTGCAAACCATTAAAATACTTAAAATTTTGAACTATTTTTCCATTCTATGACACCCTAATTTTTTTTATATTCACAAATATAGTTTTAAGTACTTGTAGCTTTCGCGGGCAAGCAGTAAAGTAGTTAACGATTGGCCGAAGTAGATGTGTTAAGATATGCAATATATTTAGGGTCTGAATTTCGTTGTTACTTTATTCTCTTAATTTATTATATGGCAAGTTCATTCGCAAATTTTGCAAAAATACGCAAACTAAATAGGTTTGAAAGCCATAATGTTCCTATCACTTTCCATTACTGGCAATCAATTTACATTGGTAACCAAAAAAAATAAATTACGCTTTTTTGCTATAATCTAAATTAATGAAATAATTTTAAATAGAATTTGTTCCCTTTGAAATTATATTTTGTAGATAGAAACAAAACTAATTTAATTTTGTAGATTTCAAAATTTTTCATTTCAATTAATTTGTGCGTAACCCGATTTAACTCGGTTTCCATGTCGCTAGAATACAATATTGTCGCTAAAATGACATTGTACAGCTGTTAACGTGCAGTTATTACATTTTGCCGTATTTCATATATACGACGAATTTATCGAATTAAGAGATTTAAAATTTGAATTAAATACAAATCTAAACTTTGTGAAAGTCGCGAAGCATATTTCAATCTATTCGAAATAAATACAAGACGGATGACGAAAAGTTTCTTGCAACGCGGTATAAAATGCCTAGAAGAGGAGCTTACATTTTAAAAGAACGAATTTCTTTTCTGAAATTATACTTCTTTAGAAAGTATAATTTGAGAAAAGAAATTGAGTCTGAATGAAACTTTTAAAGAGCTTATTTCCAATTTTCTCTATTTAATATAATTAATTTATTCTTACAACATCTGGAATCAGCACTGCATGGATTTTTTGCAGTATTCTTTGCAGATCACTAGCCCATACAGAGAATAGAATTAATTTTGTCATCTAAACAGCGACAAGCATTAGATTTACGTTTTCCTTATTTACGATATCGGACACAATTTTTTGGAGTTTTTCTCTCCTCGTCATTCCGAGGCACTTCTCTGGAGAATGAAGCGGCATTACCACAAGTATACTTTCATCATTATCAAGACTGGAGCGATTTTTATAAATTAACGCACTCAGTTTTTAAATGAAGGAAGCACATGCTTTATTTTTAAATGAAGGAAGCACACGCTTTATTTTTAAATGAAGGAAGCACACGCTTTATTTTTAAAATTCAAGTAACAACATTCTACTTTTCGTTTTGTGTTTGTAGCAGATGTACGTGTTATTCGTCACGTGGTGCAGTGTTACTTTAGGTAACATGTTATATTTTCATTTCATCTGATAGTACTTGAGTATTATCCGACTCTGATCATTATTATCTATTCCTTATACCAAAGTGCTAAAGGAAAAGTGGTGGTAAAAACTGGAATACTTCTGGTTTTTACCACATTTTTGCCTGAAAATGTTTCAACCTAATTTCTATTACCTACTTTCTTCTATCGTTAAATTAAATATTTCATCTTTAAATAATAAGCAATTAATATGTTTACTAGCGTGAGGTCTATTTTTCGATGTTCTCGCTTATGGCGTGCGATTCCAAGTAATTTGTAGTGGAGAAATGGAAAAAAGTGTGGAAAAACATTAATCCTACTTTTTGTTTCATGGCTGTCATGGTCTCATCATTGTCATCAGAATAATCACCTCAGTGGGTTAAAAACTTTATGGTTTTAAAAAAAGATGATGGCTGTGAGTAATATAAATTCTGAGACTTGCTAAGAATAAGAAACTTTTAAAGGAACACTTAACATCTCCATTTGCGTATTATGAAAAAACCCTAAAAGTAAATCGGTCGAATATAGAAATACAAAGTAATCGTAAAGTCTCACAAAAAGTTATAGTGCCAAAGTATTTTTTACATGTCCAATTACCTCGATGTGCCTGGATTCATGCGCTTCACGCTTATGACGTGTACGGCAAAACAATGATAAAGCAACTGACGAAACGTGTTAGAATTTTCCAGCCTTTCCTAACAACAAATTGAAAAAAAAAATTGAGAGGTGTCAAGGGACACCCGGATGGAACGAAGTTCCTTTCGATTAATTAGTGAAGGAATTGTAATAAAATTTTATTTCTTTTAGGTTATAATAATAATTATTGTTATTATTTATTATTATTTATTATGTACAAACAACCTGTATACACTCAACAAAAATAATCGTCACGACACCACACTGTTCAATGCGAAATAGAAAGACGAAACGAAAATAACTGGCTCGCTTTCTATGAGAGAGAGACAGACAGAGAAACACGCGCAGGCCGCACGGCTTGCAGCGTGCCCGCTAGCAACTATAGCAAAAAGTGTCATTACAACTTTTGGTCTTAATTTTTCCCGTCTAGCCACCTTTCGCAACGCGCGATAAGGAACTTCGTTCCAAAACGATCACGAAAGGCAACTGCACTGAATACACGTCATATTGCCATCATCAATGTGACGTCATTTGTCGACCCACAAACGTAATGTCACCAGTTTGGTAGAAGCAACTTACAGATCGTATACTCGAACTCGCTCGGAGTTCCCACTTGACTATAGTTTACAGTGAAGTTTTTTCTTACATTAAGTCGCAAACCGGTCACCATACTCCACTCACGAGCCGTGTGATGTTACACTATACACAGTATGCTACACTTCTGATAGTGAAGACAAAAATAGATTCAACGCATACATTCATGCCAGCTCCACCTGTGTAAACACTCGCTGTGAGCTACAGTCAAGTGATCGGTAAGATGCTTCTATCAACCAGGTGATATTGTGCGTCGACAAGTGACGCCACATTGGCGATGGCACATATAATATACAATAGATTGTATATAATTCCCACAAATCAATGTTAGTCTTGGCCAAAAAATAATTAGCATATATTGATCATTCCAGAAGTTCAATAACATTAGCCGTGGTACGAATAAGTTTAAATTTTTACCATTCCGCATGTAAATCCATCACGTTAAATAAATCGTAATTAATTTGAAACGATTGCGTGTTTTTGATTACATCGATTTAATACATGCAGCGCTAATGAGTGGTTGCCATGTCCACGCCGTTTTTATCATGTCCGCGCATCATAAGTCATATCTCGAATGTGAAAGAGACGAAAATTTTAGAGAACATAGATATAAATTACGTCACAATAAGGCATGTCCCGAATGTGAGAGATACGAATATATTTATAAACATATATTTTAATGCAAAACTCAATCACGGATAATAATCTGAATCTGCGTAATAATTTATACTAAAACAAATATATTTATGGATTTGACACGTTTTGTATGGATGAGGCATAACTTTGTTATTTAAATCGGCGTCTCCGACAACAGGAAATACCTACAGATTGGCGACAACTAATAAGTCGCGTGCAGTTCTCATAGTTCAGTATCATTCACAAGAATCAAGAGTAAACTTTGGTTGGATTCCTAGATGTTTTAACTAATGGTGACTAAATCCTGATTCGCTACCAGATTTTCTGTAAACTACTTTTTCGAGCCGAATTACGTTGGAATCCTTTAAATTTCCCAGCGTATTTAGCTGCTCAATCATCAAATTAAAATTGCACTTAGAATTTAGTTAGCGATAAATTAAAATAATTTTATTGAACGGTATATAACAACATCTAATGCAAACCCTAATTTATTTGCGGAGGCGTAAAATAATAGAGAAATGTAAAGTTTTCCAAATTATATAGTTTTCTGTCTCTTACCAATATACAAAATCTAGTATGATATCAGAATACAATCCATTATCGTTGTCCGGCTAGTCCATATGTTTGAAGTTTAATTTTAAAAATTATAATATATTGCGATACACGTTGTCAAGAAGGAAAGCAAAGAAAAGAAACCTGGGAAAGAGACAATAATCCTTCCTTATATAATACATGTTCAGCAATATGTCGATTTCTTCACATACTTACACTTCTTTTTAATATGTTAAAAAATCCTCAGACCCCAAAACATCTTAGTGGCAAATTTAAAGATTTGTCTGCTAACAACCTTGAGCTACCATCTGAAAGTTCACTCACCCCACTTATTCCTAAACATACCTCTACCACTTACGAAAAATCCTTCACTGTTCAAGCAACAACAATTTGGAATCACCTGGATCCTGACATCAAGAAAATCACGCCCTTAAACATTTTCAAAGATCGACTGAAAAAGTCCTGCCTCTCCTGAAACCTTTTCCTTTGTGCCCTTGTCCTTTCCTGTCTTTCCCGCCACCAATCATGTCAATAGTTTGTATGACTTATACTTTTGTAATTTTTTTGTTTTTGTTTATTGTCTAATGTACTATAAAGAATTTTAGTTGTAAAACCTCTCACTGACTAAATTTCAACATCAATTATTAAGGTTGACTGGAAGATATTGCGCATGTAGCAATAAGTCTATGCATAAAAGGTGATAAATAAATAAATATCTAATCGATGAAATGTTTTTTCTATTGTCGAAATACGCGACATTAACTTATGATGCATAACCAGTATGATACGCGGTGAAAGAAACAGGATCAACGAAGAATGAGGAAAAACAACGCGATCTATTCAGAGAGAATCACAAACAAAACCTGTACACGTATGATGAGGGTTTCTCCTCGCCGGATATGGAAATTACCCAAGCGTATATGCATATGGATAGCGAGATATTAAATAAATAACATATAATGTATGTATATGATACAAAATTTTGCAATAAAGTAAATCATAACAAATAAATCGAATATAACCTAATAACGCAAGATTTGATTAATGCACTATTAATATTAATCAATATTATTAATATTTAAATATCGAAATTAAAACACTGATCAGTTGGAACTTTGCTGTAATTAAGGAACCCTTGTAAAATTACTCTCGTGTCTGTTTGTCCGTCTGTCACAGCCCATTTTCTCAGAAGCTATACGATTTCGAAACTTAAAATTTGGCATAGTAATACATCTTATTAGCCCACAAATTTCCCAGCAGCTAATTTAAAAAAAAATCGTGTAAGAACTAAACAGAGGGTAAATAAAATGCAATTTTTTTAAATTTTATATATCATATGGACTATTATTTGAAAGGACTTATTACGATAAATACAAAAAAAATTATTACATAAATGTAAATTGCATAACTAAAAATATATTCTAAAAAATATGCGACAATTGCGAATCCCTCCCGTATTATTTCCGAAAATACTGAACCAAAAAGACAGAAAACCAAAAATACAGTTAAACACGGTAGTTGACTCATTCTAAATTTTGATATTTTTCGTACAATATTGTGAAATATAAGTTAATTAAAAACCAGTCTTGAAAAAAATTCAAAAATTGCTTGAAAAATAAGCCAGTTGTAGGCTTCTGAATTTGAAGATACGGATAGAGTTGGGTATATCCCTATCTCTTTTCCTCTTGTAGAATATAATGTGCAATATTAAAAATGACCTCACAACACAGTATTGCCGTCCTTCTTTAAAGTTTAGATTTAAACTTTTATAACTCGGTACATTTTTAAGATTATTAAAAAAAACTTTGAAATTATGATTAATTAAATAAAAACAAATTAGTCAAATACCCGATTAAAGGAAAACTATAACCTTTATCCTATATCTTTTTTACGCCTGTGAAAACTATGGCAGGCAATACATTTACCTGCCCGATTATATGTTTTACGACTTATATTTGTATTTAATTTAATAGAGATACCATCAAATATTTATAAGTAGACCATTACATGTACGGAATTCTCATAGTACGAGCTCTACTCGTACTTGCCAAGTTTTTTTTAATTAACGACTCCGACTTTATTACATTTCAATTATAAAATAATCTCATTAATTTTACGATGAACACATTATAATTAAATCTCTTTAAAAAGCTGTAATTGTGTGTCTTGTGTACAACTGCTTCGTACTATGTAACTTTAATTTTATACGTCAATAATGCGTAGTTTGAACCAGTATCTCGTTGTCGAGTAAGTACTCGCCTTTACTGCTATAAAAAGAGCATGTTCCATGAACAGCATAGAACATGAAGTTTATTACTATAATATTTTTTATCCCACTTTAAACTTAATTATCGTAATCTTTCACTAACTATAATCGTACAATTCCAACAACGTGCTTGTAAGCAATCAAAAGCAAAATCATCTTGGAACCTTCGCACATACAAAGGTTTCCTGTAAACAGTAACACACTCAGTTCTTCTTCTTTGTAGCTAGTCGTCAGACGCAAGCTGAACACATATCTTGTCCTAATACCGAAACCTGTGCGAGCTACAGATTCTACTCATTAATTGACGTAAGTCATTCTTTCAACATAAAAACGGTATGTGAATCAGCACTCTCGATGTAACAATACGTTGGCAAAAACGTTCATAAGGAAACTCAAGCAAAAATATGTTCAATGACACAGCAGATGCGCCGGCGTGTAGACGTAAATACCTTCCGTATTTATGATTCCTTACGCAGAAAGGAAAAACCAACACCCAAGTTGGTAATATATATATTTATATCTATATTTAGATTTCTATCACTGACGTGTATATCGTCATTTGACAGCTGATTTGTTATACCAGATGTACATTCATAAAAAGTAACTTGCGTCTTTCGAAATCCATTTTGCAAAGAAAATTTTGCAAAAATCATATAGTGCTTTACAATAATGTATATATATATATATAAATATATATATATATATATATATATATATATATATATATATATGTATATATACCTATACATATGCATATGTATATATACATAAGTCTTTTTAAAACTACGTTACATTTATTTAAATTATTTCTCACTGTTCTTAAATTTACTAACCTTCGTATAATGGTTCTGTAAATGCGTAACAATCCCTTAATAAGAATAAAAATATTGGGAGGAACTGATTGAAATTCATTTTACACTAAACTAGCACACTTGGCAAAACGGTAATGCCGCAACGCTCGATTCGAAGAAACGCACAAAAATTAATATCTTAATTACTAGTTAACATCAAGTTAACACACTTTTAACTCACATATTAAATTCACAAGGCAATTAAATTTATTCACTAAAAATTTGGTAACTTCGTTTCCAATATTGGAAATTATTATTTTAATAAATATTTCGATTTGATTGGTGTTTTTTGTGTGCGTTGACATTAGAGGTCGTTGTTTATCAAATGGAGGTTGAGACCGCACTGAGATATGGTCAGAAGTCAGGACTGGTTTTTCAAGGTACCGCTGTTTGGATCATGTTTATCAACTTTTAATTTAGGATAAATTTATTGTTATTTATAATGACACGTCAAGTTTATAAGTTCTCGCTTAATTTTTGCTACTATATGTCAATTATTTGGGAATAAGGCATATAATTATTTGGTGACTTATCCGCATATTCACATATTTTACAAAATCAGAGCAGAATTTTTAAACCTATATACCTTTAGAATTATATGGGGTAAGGGTTAACTTATTTTCGAATTAACATGGATAATGTTTACGTAAAATGTTGTTACACTTAGGACGTTATTAACAACTATTGGGAGTCCACGTTCTTTAAGCAGACATGAATTGCGATTATGATGGTACGTACTACAATATATTGTCAGTTCTCACAACTCGATATTTTAATTGTGTAATGTACGTTGAGAATTAATACCACCATTGTACCACAGGGTGAAAGTGCAAGAAAACGCCATACAATGGTAGAAATATTAAGTTATTAAATAATTTTCTCATTCATCTCATCCAACCAGACTTTAAAAAGGCATATTTGCACACACAATTATAATTAAATCAACAGCTTTTCTCTGTCCACTGATGAATATAGGTCTATATATAGTTAAATATATAGACTTATATTTATACCTATATTCAATACTTGTGTAAAATATTAATATTAATCGTACATATAGTTAAATATATAAACTTATTCACAATGAAATGAAACTATGTGATGTAATATTATTTCTACTTTCTTTAATTTCTTTACCACGACCTAGGTTTCGTTGTATTACAAAATCTTCATCTGAAGATGTCGTCTTCATCTGAAGATATTGTTCTCAAAAGGTACATGATATTTCTTATTCAAACCAAAATTCGTTGAAAGCTTATTTTAAGTTCTAGTATCTCAATTTTTTTCAGAATTTTACACGCGTTAGTTCCACATTTTTTTTTAATTTCAGAAGCGCATTTCTCATCAACTATTGACTTAAATAAAAAAGTTCTTTTGGAACCTCTATATGAATTCTAAAGACCTGTCCGACGATACTACCTACACGCTTATGGGCACTGCATTTTTTACCAATATTCTTTTCTTTCATAATGTCATTGTACATAGCGGTTAATAGAAGACACCTACTATCCAAATTTCATCTATATAGTTCCAATAGTTTCCGAGTAAAATGGCTATGTGACAGACAAGTCCTTAGGCTTCCCTCCTAGAAACAAGTAACATTGCCTTTTTCAGAATTTTTTAAAATATTGTAAAATGCTTCAGGTACCTAAAGCCTACCTAATTTAAAGTAAAATTTTTCGTAATAACAATAATAAAAATAATACATTTTTAATTTAGAAAATCTGTGTGAAATCTTTGTTTTAGAGGAAAAATAAAAAATATAAACAAATTTTCGTAAATCATTCTAGCATTGAAATGTGGATTAACAGACCTTTTCATGGGGCTTATTAAACTATGTTAGTCTAATAGATCCGTCAACGAAGTAAACATTTTTAGAAAATAAACAATACAACACTTGCGCAGAAACTGAACTAGAGGTCAAATATTTAATGCAATTTAAATTCAATCATCTAGCAAAAGAAATAAATTAATATAAAAAACGAGTGTGCTTTAGACCACACGACTGAAGTAAAACTTCAAATTCACAAATTATGAACTTTAAAACGAATTTACAATTTTATTCATTTTAAACGTAGAATATTTAATGTATTGAACAAAATATTAATTTGTAAAATTTTTCAATAAAGAAATGAAATTACAAAATAATAAAAAAATCACCGTTCGCGTAACGGTAGCAAACTAGCATATATATATATATATATATATATATATATATATATATATATATATATATATATATATATTTCATGCACTGGCTATGAGAGAAAGAAAATGTGTGCTCGCACCTCTCTCTCTTATCCCTACAGTAATATACGAAACGTAACTCTCTTTCTTTCTATCTTCACAAACTTATATCTCCCTCTCAACTTCTGTTCGCCTCACCCGATCACACTTTTCGTAACGCTCTCGTCACGCATTCACCAGCTTACTCCCCAAGTCAAGCGTGCGTAAAGAAGTTTTACTTCAATAATATTTTCTTTGGCCACTTAAATAAGTTCATCTTATTGTAAATAGGCATTTCCTTAATATTTACCTTCATTTCTGTTGGTTTACATAGTTATATATTTACGAAATTTGATAAAATTTATTTATTAATACGTGAAGAGAAAACTTTGCACCTCTTTTTAAGCATATTGCACGTACGGAGGAGTGTGAGATTTGGCATAGTCAAAGTTTATACGGAGGAGTGTGAGATTTGGCATAATCAAAGTTTATATGGAGAAGTGTCGAAAGCTAAAATGTATATATAATATGTGCTACAAATACATTAAATTATATATTACAAACACATTAACGGTTTACTTTCAACAAGAAAAGATTAATTGTTTATGTTCATACTATCAATATCAAACATATAATGGACTGTGGTCAAACAGTCGCACAGAGTAGAGATTGTCGCTAAAGAATTTCAAAATGTCAAATTGACAGAATGAGCTTCGAGCTGTGAATATTGTGTGATTTCGAATGTTCCTTTTTCAACAGTCTGTGGAGTGTATGTCAAGGCAAAAAAGCGTTTATTTCATGTTTTGCATAATAGATATTTGTGTTAAAATAAATACGAATACAAGCTGTAATTGTGCTTTTTTCAACTCTTGCTAAAATTCAATTTTAAACTTCATAGGTATTGCAAGAAATTAAGGAAAACAACACACGATAATAACGTATTTGCACACACTCTTAGTTGATGTAACAGAACAAGGTTAAAAAAAATTATATGAAATGATTACAGAGGTATATATCTTTACTCAATAACGTTGAAACTGGGAAATTAAATGAATTGTAGTCGAATTTCGGCCACTTGATGGCCGCTAGTAACAATTAAAACTCTTCAACGTTTCGAGTATGTCATAAGACCAATATCAAATTCACTGGACCTTATTAGCCATAAGCATTTATTATATACAATAGCTATTTTAATAAATAAAAATTTGCAATAAGGTATAACATATTTTGGCCTTTAAAAAAATTTGAAATAATATTGAAAAGAAAAAGGAAAAACAAAAAGGCAACATATTAAATAAAATATGCGAACGTATTTTAAAATAAAATTATAAGACAACTTTTCCGTAACGGGCACCAGAAATGAACGCGGCGTCATCTTCAAGCTAGTAAGCATGAGCGATATACGGCCCGCTTTGGTAATATCATATTGGTCCGTTCTATATGACTGTAAAGTGTTAACCAAATTAAAATATCGTAAAGGTGGTTACCTTTACCTGGGCCTTATTATAAAGGGGATCCTATTACACGCAGGGTCTCATTGCCACAGTTGTCTGTCAGTTACAAATCCTCAAGTCGTTATTTTAAGTAAATTGTCAAAGTGTCCATCGCTTAGACTTTGGCTAAAAACTATTTTAAGTCAATTAATTTATTTCTTAAAAAATGGTTTTTCATAAATACATCTTAAATGGTAAATTTTATTGTATAAATAGTCTTTAAACTATTTGTAGATTATACAATTTTAAATAAAAATAGATTTCTTTATTGCTTTTCTACAAATGATCGTTCTTGAGATATCATCACTATTTTAAAAATTTGATAAGACATACACACGTACGCGGCGTGCATACGTAACAGACTGACATGCATTCACACACGTTGAATATATATATGTGTAAATATATATATATATATATATATATACACACACACATACATATATTTATATGCATTATAAAGTTATAACAGAGTGAATTCTGTACATGGAAATTTGTCCTGTTCTCTGGTTCCCCTTACTCTATTTTGTTCTACATTTTGGCGCATAGACTATCGTTTATTCCAATGCTAAATGAAAAAACAGCTATTAAAATTTATGAAACCCACGTAGGATATTAAAAAAAAATGTCTCGATGCTAGCTTTCGGCAGGAACTTTCGCTCACACGTATTTTAACACGTATTCACCGGTTTTTTAACACTAACAATGATTTAAAACGAATAGGGGAATCATTCGTAAAAGTAGCCGTAAGAAGCGATTATTTCTAGTATTTTTAAAGAATACCAACACTGTGACAAGTATGTATAAAAAAAGTAATGATAAAATAATAAAAACAACACTACTGGTCCAAAATTTATTCGGAAATAAACATTTGACGTTTTCTCATTGTTACGACGTAATATCATAATCATCTTTCGTATTGCAATAACACTTATTATTGTAAGAGTAAGGGGAACCAGAGAACAGGACAAATTTCCATGTACAGAATTCACTCTATTATAACTTTATAATACATATAAAAAAAAAAAAAAGAAAAAAAAAAAAAATATATATATATATATTCCTGAGTTGACTTCATCAACAACATATAAAAACTAAACAAAAATAATTTACTTGGAAAAATGTGAATCGTTTAAAACTATTTGTAGAACATTTTTTCCATAATGTGGAATTTTACGAGCAAATCCGTAAGCAATTGTAAATAGATAACAAAAAATAAAAAGCAAAATATAAAACAGCAACTTGAAATATTTTACGAAACGATTTTTACCCTAATTTTAAGCTTTTGCATGAAGTTTCATAGTTTACTTATAGAGTGTATAATATAACTTAGTTTACTTATAGAGCGTATAATATAACTTAGTTTACTTATAGAGTGTATAATATAACTTAGTTTACTTATAGAGTGTATAATATAACTTAGCTACACACTTCCAAAAAAATATAAAATAAACTCTTCTCTGACACCAACCTAACACCATTAACGTAAATACGAGAAGTGAAATGTACACATAACGTGTCGATATCTGATACCACGTCAACTATAAGTAACAATTTACATTAAATTCTTTGAAAGTTCCCAAATATCTGCAAATAGATTTGGTCTCGGTTAAAGTCCGCGCTGATAAGGTCTCATTCGCGCACTCGTCACGGTTTTATCGTATTAAGTTTACGGCTGAAACGTAACCTGAATTTAAGTTCGTTATTAAGTCACAAACGATACGTCAACTTCGGTTAACCATGAGTTAAGTTTTATTTATTTTTTATCGTGAAAACGTCTGTAAATTCCGTTTGGTAGCCAGCTCAAAATTTTCGATGCAACAAAAATATACAGAATTTCGTGACGCGATAACTTTATAAATATCGGACCGAAGGGAAACTGCCGATTAAATTCAAATAGCTTACTCTTTTATGCCAGTTAGTTAGGTTCTTTCAACAATATAAAAGTTGTGTGCGAAGAGACTGAAATATAAAAGTACACATATTTTAAAGGCGGTCTACTTCGTGAACGCGTGAAGTCAGGACGCCGGTCTAGGTGTTCATGGAAAGCCTTTAAGTAGTTCCGATAAGACCCCGAGAGATCCCAATAATACGACTTTGGGAAGCTAAACAATTATATTTTGTCAGAAATATCGGTCTGTATGAGAAGAAAACATGGCCAGAAGCTAAGTATACGACATTCAGCGGAAAGGGCCGATCGAGCAGAAACAAAAGGTGGAGAAACAAATTGGCTTTAATAATTAAAATCATAATTTTATTGCAAAGTTGAAAAATGCAAGCGAGTGTGCGTACCTGCGCACGCTCGCTCGCAGGGATGCACACACGCACGCACGCATGCACATACACGTTTTAGAAAATATGGTCTTTACCTAGTACGCACTATTTTTTAAATCTTTTGTTTCACAATGGTACAGAGTATAAAAAATATAATTACCCAAAACCTTCGACCACTTAAAGTATTGAGAATATTTTAACAGTAAGTTGAATCTATGTGTATGGATAATTGGAAAACTTTGTTATTTTAAATTGTAGTTTAGAAGATATGATCATATATCTGAACAGAGCTCGCTTCTCAAATACTTCTCTTTAATATATTAGAATACCCTCAGGGTCCAAATTAGAAGTTTCATCTGTACACTGCCTTGGGCTACGCTCAGACAGCTTACTCATCCTTCATATTTTCAAATACAACTCTACCTCTTATAAAAAATCCCTTATTATATATATATATATATATATATATATATATATATATATATTTATATATATATATATATATATGTGTGTGTGTATATATATAAAATTTTAATTTAAAAATTGGGGAACATGACTTTTTCACGCAAACTCCTACGATTCGGACAAGAAAACAGAAGATTCGAAAAAAAAACGAAATGGACTCATTTGGTTTTTTTTCAATATTCCTGTTTAACCGATTTTCTACTTTCACGGCTACTAAAATAAACTGGGTAAACATTAAAACCTTAGCGTTTTGTAAACAAATCAGCAATAATCCTAACTGACTATATTTCGGCATTATATAATCCCATTAGTAAAATCATATAAGGGCATCATCAATCCTTCATTATTTTATCTAAATTATTATCTTATATTTTAAAATGTGACTGCACGCACAGTATGTAAAAATACTTTATAATGACTTGTAATGCAATAAGTCGTTTATATGTACGTATAGTACATTGCTTATATACATAAAATGAAATAGTCAGTCTTACATATGAGTATCACACGAGTTATGAAATATTCCTTGAATATGTCTGGTCATACCCATTCAGTTTATTTTTACCTGCTTGTGTGTAAGCAAAAGAAGGGTTATGTTTATCAGCTTTACTACCTTCGTTTAGGAAACAATAGTTAATGAAGACCAGACAAGTTTCGACACGATTATCGACTGAGCATCAGCTGTAAATTAATATTTATGACGCTGCAGACAATGATTAGTCATTTACATATAATAATTCTCTAAATTAATCTAAACTTGTGTCTCGTGAGTGAGACACCAGTTGAAGTATCGATTTTACACGTTTCAATCCACTCGTTCTGAATAAAATGGAGGTAGCAGTCAATTATTTTCGATTTCAATCTTGTGAAACTGTAATATTTTTTCATCTTCTCAAAACAAAAGGACTAATTTTTCCAATGTAATTTATTTTATCCGCCTGCTCTTCTGTGGATAAACCGAATCTCACCTATTTCCTTGGTTTTTCTTACATATCTACACCCATGTCACAAGTACAATCATTATAATTTAGTTCATTGTGAGTCGATATCATATAACTAAAAGTACATTATCTAATTTTTTCTAAAGCTATTTTGTCTAAACATGTTTTATCTCGTCTCGACTAACCGGTGTGTGCCTAGCTTAATGTTCCCAACCTTCCTATTTGCCCGAGACATATCCTAGTTTTAGAATGTATTTGTATCGTCCTAGATATATCTCAAGAACACATCCTAAGTTTTTAAGGCATTCTAGGAAAATCCTGCGTTTTAGAAATGTGCCATTTTTACGCCGCGCTGATGGCGCGCTGCAAGTCGATTGTCGCTTCTTGAAAACAAATCAACACGCTGCTTGTCGTATCTTTTCATGCTTTTTCCCGGCTTCCAGTACAGCTAGTGTCTAGCGACAAGCAGAGATCATACACTAAAGTGGCAAACTTGTAAACGTGCGGTTATCACCAATTTTAGTGTTTTAAGAATAATAACATGTAATTTTTTTAAACATTTGGCAATGGGCTTTATTGCACTTATTTGTCAATTTTAATATATATTACATGCGGCGGACTTATTTCTTTAGAGCGACCTCTTTCAGCCAACCATTAAATATTTTAGTAAACAGTAGTAGAAACAAATTATAATAGAAACTGCCGACATGAGTAAGATGCGAAAAAATCCGTAAAGACAAGGTAAATGACATAAAAGAAAAGGGTTCAGGAGAGGTAGGAGGACTTTTTTACTTGATACTTGAAAACATTTATGGAGATGATTTTCCTGGTGTCAGGATACAGTTGATTCCAAACTTTCGCCGCTTGGACAGTAATGGATTTTTTATAAGAAATAGAGTTGTGTTTGAAAATATATGGGATGAGTAAGCTGTCTGAACGTAGCCCAAGGTAGTGTGCAGACAAAACTTCAAATTTGGACCCTGAGGGAATTCTAATTTATCGAAGAGAATCATTTGAGAAGTGACCTCTGTTCAGATATATGATCATATTTTCTAAACTACAATGTAAAATAACAAAGTTTTCCATTTATCTGTACAAATAAATTCAACTTACTGTAAAAATATTCTCAATACTTTGAGTGGTCGAAGGATTTACTTAATTCTATTTTTTTATGCTTGAAATCATTGTGAAACAAAAGATTTCAAAAACAGTACGTAACTAAGTGGAGCATTTTCCTATTATCTATTTTAACCCCACGTTTGCCGGCCCATATTTTCAAAAACATGCCATAATGAAAGGGTAATTTTGACAAAAACTTACAAAAAATATATCTTTCACTTAAACTCATCTAATCTGGATCAAAAATTATCTTATGTGAGTTTCTTTCGAGCCAAAGGAAGTGTGATAGGTTTTATTGACATATAGTTTATGGATGTTTATTATTTAATTGAAATTATGATGGAAATATAGGTGACTTCCAATCACCCTATACCGTATCTACACTTCGTACTGGTTTTAATCTGAAATGTCCTGGCTCTTCGAAATAAATACCGTGATTTTCAAAATATGGAGATGACAATCCTACCTTAACTATATGCGTTAGATTGTTTTACCGTCTTAGGGATTTCCAGCAGCTTAATGGATTTTAAAATATGAGGTGGTGTTAAATCATTCTTAATCTTGTGATTGACACAGAGTATAAATATTTATGTAATAAAAACACAATGTATTTGTTTGCACAATAACATTATGTCCCGACCATAATATTGTCTCTTTATCTAATCGAGATAATACACCGAATATACTATAATTATAACACATATTGTATATATTAAACAGGAATTTAATTGAATAATTGCGTCCATATTTTAACGAAAAAGTTATAAGCGAAAAATAAATTAAAAACACTTTAAAAACAAGTCGGACTAATTTTTTTTATAATACAGTGCATGCAATTATAGAGTTAATTCGTATGACGCTAGACATCTACAACGTACAGTAATATAAGAGACCGTGTTCAATCGCATGTATCGTCACAATTTGAGTGCATTTTTTAAAATATAAAAAATAATTCAGCTCAATTCACAATGATCCAGTTGTAAAATTGCGTTTAGAGAGTCGTTTTCGAGTCGAAAAATTTTTTTTTTATTCGTTTAATCTAGAATAGTTAGACGCAGCCAAAGACCATCAGTTATTTTTTTCTATGCCGTATAGACCTCCGACTACGTGTAATATGCTTTGATTAGTATCAGTTTAGAGAACTACAACTCATGAGGAAAATGTGGTTGTATGAGTTAGTTCTATCATGTATTTTTATAATGAATATGGTATGACTTGTATCCAACATTTTCAACCCTCGGTTTTTTTTAATTGTGTAATTTACATTAACTCGTGGTACCACAAAGTTGATGACTACAACTGGATGGTACCGTTTGCTTAATCGCACACCATTCACTACATTTAATCAAGCCCATGTTATATCATTCATTTTACTTAACGTATAAGTTAGCTAACATACGACAATAGTGATTATCTTAAGGCCTGGTTACACGGGACGAGTTACTGACATGCCAGTGGAACAGTACTCGCCCTGTTTACTCGCATGCCAGTAGCTCGACTCGCCTTGCCCGGTCACACACGTGCGAGCTCCTGGCATGAAAGTAGACAGCTACTGTCCTCTCGCATTCAGTATGTGCTAAGCTGGTCTACACGAACAATGTTATCGCGAAATACACAAGCGGCCGTTGTTCATACCGTAATTAAAGCGGTTACAAAAATACTTTGCCCTGACATACCTCGATAAATAAAACAAATTTGAAAAATTGCGCAACATCATGCAAGTTGACGTCCGAGAGGGATGCGAGCTGTTACGGGAAGTGTGGTGGGGGAAGACGAGTGGCAAGTGAAAACAAAAAACTTTGTAGTGACTCGCATGCCAGTAGATGTCCCACCTGCACGTAGGAGTTACTCGTATGATGCGGTCACACGGGGCGAGTAGCTGGAGGCGAGTAACTCGCCTCTAGCCACTCGTACGCCAACTCGCCCCGTGTAACCAGGCCTTTAAGATTCGATTTAAAAATAGGTATGTCGTATCACACTCGCGTAGTCCTTGCCTTTATTGTTCGTTCTCGCACCATATTCGAACGCTATTTTTTGTTGGTTTGATAGAAAAGAATAACATCGTATGAATTTACAAGCAGAAAGAAAAGGACGAAGCCACTGGTCGACGGTGACAGAAGATTTATTTTTATAGTTCGTCTCTGTATTGTTTTATAGATTATTTTGTTTTAATTGCGCGTCAAGTAAGATTGAATCGTAATGTCACTTTTAAGGTCGACCTCAAATTATCTATTAGATATTTTGTTATTTCTTTAAATATGTAGATTCAAGAATTTCCAATAAGAAAACAGATTTTATTGGCATTTCTGCAAATACAAAATACTTTTTATTTAATGAAATATGTAACTGTTGTCTAATTTAATAACCAACTATAAAAATAAGTCGTTCTGGCTTCCAACGTGCTCCATATAAATTAATATCCTATAAAGTCAGCAGTAACTTCCACTATCTTAGCAACATTTACATAAAGTGAAATAAGACGCCACTTTAAAGTAAGTGAGGAAGCTGTCAAAATAATGGTTTTATTATGATACAATACGCGGACGTCTGCTCAAAGTATAACCTTTACAAGTGTAGTAATTTCGTAATGTTTACATTATTCATTAAAGAAACACGATACAAAATAGGACTGAGTGACACCAACCCAATGACGGCCTGAAGTTCATCCATTGTTATTTAAACAATTCTCGAGTTTACGCTTTAATTGTAAGAGAAAGCAGTATTTTGATGTTTAAATTTATAGAATAATTAAATCATAACCACATATACTTCATGCAAACATAAATCTTTTGTGGAAACCTCAAAATTGTCCTAAACCTGAAAAAATTAGTTAAACTCAATTTTAAATAAAATTGAATTAGTAAATATAATACAAAAGTCATATAAAAACCTTTGACGATATTTGACATTTAACATAATCATCACGAAGATTTTTTTGCGCCTTTTTACTTTTGTATGTATTAATATGAATAAACTAATATTAATTGACTGACTTAATTGATTAACAAAAAATCAATACAAATTATTTCAAACTCTAGTATTGTCAAAATCTATTATGTTACTAGCCGGAATAAGTGAAAAGTTTTAATTTAAACTTTCTTATTTCTCGTTTTCTTAATTAGTCCGATAAAAATAATTATGAAATCTGATAAACGTAGCGTTTTCCCCTAATAAATTGTTGCATATATTAATATGAATAAACTGACAATTTAATAATTATAATTAATTAACTCACTGTATTGATTAATCTAAAACCAATACAATTTATTCCAAACTCTAGTGTTGTCAAAATCCATAATCCGGTAGTTGACTCATTCTAAATTTTGATATTTTTCATACAATATTGTGAAATATAATTAAAAACCAGTCTTGAAAAAACTTTTTCGTTTGATTGCAGAGTTTTAAGAAGAAATTAAACAAACTTTTGGATTTATCGTATTTATCGTATGCAATTAGAGCGCTGAACTTCTTGAAATACATAGAATATATTTTATTTTCGTCATCAATAAAATAAACCCCTAAAATAATTTTCATCATCAATAAAATAATTCCCTAAAGTATCCCCTAAAATTTCATTAATATCGGTGAGTTTACAATATATCTGATATTATCAATCTCTATGATGGTACCCCTTATTTTTCGACAGTATTTATAAAATAACAAGTGTCAACACGTCAAAATAAGACATGTTCACAAAAAATTGTCGCTGTATTAAAATGGCTGCAAATTAATATTTAAACAATTAATAACAAAAATTTCAATTGGATTAAATTTTGCCTAAGAAAAAGACACCATAACCTTGAAACTCGTTGAAAGTTTAAAACGGAAGAAACGTTAAAATCAGACATGTTCACAAAAAATCATACATGTCAACATGTCAAAATCAGACAGTTCACAAAAAATAGTCGCTGTATTAAAATGGCTGCAAATTAATATTTAACCAATTGATAAGAAAAATTTAAATTGGATTAAATTTGGCCTAAGAAAACGAGACCATAATCTTGAAAATCAGTGAAAGTTTAGAATGAAAGAAACGTTACCGTCCGAAAGAGGATGTCAGAACTAAATTGTAGGCGGGTAGCCCTACGAGCTACCTCTGCCCCTGTTGCACTAAGATCTTCGTGAAGTTACAAGAGAAGCAAAACAGTTTATTCAAGTGCCTGTTTGTCATCAACCGCCGCACTTCACATTCCTCTTAATTCTATTATTTGTTCTAGGAAAAATGTGGCAGAACAGGAAAAATTTTAATTTGTTATCTGCAAAACCTGAAATTCAACATAATGGTTTAACTGATTCTTTTTCATTCTCTTCGTATTTTATCAGAATGAATTTCTGCAGAAATGTATCGTGATGATATTTGTACGTAAAGCAATTAACACAATAAATTAATAAATAAACCGAGATTCATCAACAGATTAAAGTAGTATTTATGATAATATAAATATCTACATTATCATTAAAATAATGTAAACCTATTATTGTCGCTTTTTATTTTTAAATAATAACTAATGTAAAGTAATACGATTTTGTATTCGATCATTTAAATGGTGGCCAGTTCTCAACCACTTGTTCCGAATATTTATCGCTCGAATGTTGTAAGTCAACAAGGCTTCCCGCAATCCATAGTCTCGCTTGTCAGACGTAAATGTGATGGTAAAACCAATCGCAAAAGTCACCATTAATTGTGTAAAGTAAATGTAGATAACGGCACGTGCACTTATCGGGGTAAAACCAAGAGTAATGTTTATTTAAACAAAAAGTGATATTACGTAGATGATGCAATTTTGTCGCTCGCTTCTGGTCGTGGCTTCGTATGAACTTCACGATATGACAATGTCAGTTGTAAGCAGAGATCACTTTCCAAATAGATCTTGAAGACTAGTAGAGGTTGATAAATCTGTATACTATTGTAAAAATGTAATAGATGTGTGTTTGCTTCTCCAAATCTGAAACGCATATTTTTAAAATATTTGTCTGTTTCTCTGTTTATTTATTCATGAATAAGGCAATACTGCTGAACCGATACTAAATATTTTTTTACCGTAAGAAAGCACTGGATCAAACTTAAGATACGTCTAATCACGTTATGACCGATAGGATGGAGCAGAGGAATTTAATTGTGCTTTATTTCGGCATCATATAATCCCATTAGTAAAATCATATAAGCGCATCATATAATCCCATTAGTAAAATCATACAAGAGCATCGTATAATCCCCTATAATGAAGAGGAAATTTTTGTTGGTTGTTTTGTTAGCGATTCAGGCTATAATATACTCTCAGTCATTTTTCAAGCCTTTGCTTGTCTATAACTGCTTATATTTATTTATCTATTTACTTCCTTGGTGAATAGTTATCTCGCAAATTTATTGTTGCAGGAACAATCTCTTACAGAGTATAATAGGACACATAGATAACAAAATATGATAGCGAAATATAATAAGTAATTTTTTAAAAGAAACAAAAAAATAATCTAATTTGTTATGTTGGTAGCTTTGGATCGGGCTTGTGCATTAGGAAAAAAAAGGATTAAGGGAGAAGGATATGAAAGGAAATTAAACGTAGAAATTAAAGTTTGGGGATGCATGATTTTTCAAACGACTTTTGAATAGTATGGGAAATTAATTTTTTCCACAACTCGGCGGCATGACCAGTGAACGAATGCTCATGGAAAATGATAGTGTGTTTGAGGATAAGAAGCGTGGGAAGTTTCTCAGAATGTAAACCCAGGCAATAGACAGAAAGAGCTGTGAAGTTTTTTTTAGGATATTGTAAAGCAGTAAAAGAATGTGATAATTGTGCCGCTCACGATTCTTCATCCATCTGAGCGGCATCCTAAACTTGGAGATGTGATCAAATTTTGTAAGGCTGAAAATGTAAAGAATACGTACTCGTAAATGTTGAAGGTACGAACAGATATAACAAAACTGTGGGATTGACCTGTTTGTATAATGAAGATATTTACGAAAAAATATTTTAGTGGAATATAAGTAACGGAGTACAAAAATAGTACTTTTTGGATTATTTCTCTGTTTGTGTGTTTATCGGTGAATGCGTCACGTAAAGCTATTGAATTAATTTGGATGATTTTTTGGAAACATACAGGGCTTAACTTGAATTAATATTTTGTTTTTATTCCATCGCAATATATTTTCATATCTGAAGAATTGCGAGTTTAATGTTTTAAAAAATTCATTTATAATTGTATTAGTGCAATAACAACGAGGAAGTGCTAAGATACTCGATGTATAGTAATTACACAAATGTATAGTGTATCTATGTACTTCGACAGATGACGCTACGTATATTTTAAACCGCGCAAGTTTTCCAGCCGGGCGTACATTGGTGAAATGGACGTGGCCAGATGGAATGAAGTGGTGCGGGAGGGGTTTATCATTGAATGTACAACCCGAATGCGAGCAGAGTCACAAGGGCAAACGTCATTATCGGTCACCTTCCACATATAACATTCTTAAATATTTTTATATATTTTTATAAGATTTCTTTGTTTTTTTTTAATTTCTTCTAAATTTTAATCTGATATGAATATTTGTAATTCAATTACTTTGGTACATTTTGTATTCGGCTATATAAATTTCACAGTTATGTACTATATTGTCCATATCAATATATACATATAAAAATGTAGAATTATCCTGTCTGTACATTGATTGTATTTAGGGGAGAGTACTTAACAAAATCAGCCACAACTAAAACGGCTGGATTTATATTATCGAATAATGTAAGAAGTAGAACGAGTAATTGTGTTGCTGCAAAATGGTAAAAAATAAAAAGCATCCATAAGTAATGTAGGTAAACATATTTAGCCTTTTTTTTCTAGTACTATATTTGTCATAAATAACATTTTCAAATTAATATTTTTAAGTTTTGGTGCGTTATACGCGGGTAAATATTTTTTTAACACTATGTCAGATTTCAAGTTTCTACGTTAAACTATATATAAGAAATACGGCTGTGGCAGACGGGTGGACAGATACGTGAGTGTTCTCAAAAGGGTTCCGTTTTTCCTTTGAGATACGGCACCTCAAAAAGGTGATCTATTTTGTTGAATTCGCTTCAGACTTTGAAAGAGATGTTTCTTTGGGGAAATACATTTTTTGGTCTGCTAAATTAAAAAGAATGTTATGCCACGATTTGTTGGAAAAAACTCACTTTTCGAACCTGCGTAATCAAAACTTTTTATTAGATCGGTTTCTAAACCGTATATCAAAATTTCCTACGGTGTACATTTAGTCAACTACCTGATCTCAGAGGAATATAACCAAAGTAATAGAACACAAAAATATTATTTTTAGAGTATTTTTTTGTTTATTTATTCGAGCATCAAGCAAGAACAACTATAAGAATAACCGATGAAGTTTTACTGGTTTGTTCCGTTAACCAGGGGCAACATACAGACTATATTTCATAGTAATCGACCAAGTAAAAAGAACATGTGATAAAATTATGTTTAATATAAAGTGCATTTTCTAAAAATTACTAACTTGTTGTATTAACTTAATATCATTAACCTAACTGTTAATAATATTTTCTAGAGTTACCCGCGAACGAATTCACGGGCACAGTTAGTATTAACTGTGCCCGTGTTCGAATAAATACTTATGCACGAAACAAAACCTCGGCACTGTTTCTTTATCACGAACAGAAAATCTTCCATTGACAAAAGTGACTATCGGTTATTAATGCCCACTTCACCAATGCGGGAGAGATGGATTTCCACACCAAACCTCACTCACAATTTAACCGCAAAACAAAGTTAACTCTAATTTAACTTAACCGGCCTGTAGCATAAAATTGAAGAAACTCGCTTCAAAGACGAATTAAACTTTTTAAAAACTACCTCACTGATAAAGGCGGTTAACTTTAAGAGTAAACATGGCCATTTGCTAACTGACTAAACTCGACAGACGAACGGTGGCACTTCGACAATTCGATTTGAAGCGGTATTAAGTTTATTTTTGTGAGATTCAGCTGGGGATAAAGGTTTAATTAATTAAATCTTAGTTTCAATTGCCGATGATATAAAATAAGTACACAAAACATAATAAAATTATGGTTTAATAATCTAAAAAACACGCGTTTGTAGTAATGCGAAATAAAAAATAATCTTTAAATATAAATGTTTTGATTAACCCATAAAGATAAAAAAATGGACTTTAATGAAAAAAAGCGAGGCGTGCTTGATATTGCCCTTTCGGTCTTGACCAACATTTTTATATAATTGTCTTACATAATCTTTATATAAAAAATTATTTTGTAGCTGATATTATAAAATAGCGTGTTTTTTTAGTTTTGTTTAACTATAATTTTGTTTTTCTCGTATTAAGACAAAATTGAAGTTATATGCGATGGGGACACTCGAGTCTTAGCATTTTATTCGTGACAATGAACTTAAAATCATTGTATTTATGTTCGCATAAACTGGCCATCTCATCTAAAGCAACACCATCACATGGAACTCTGTTAGTTTCGAGAAATTAAGTTCTTCCCACGTGGTCTCCATCAAGTAACATATTTTTTGATAGGGAACAAACAATATTTAGTGTCAATCTAGTGTATACAACCTGTTATAAAAATTTAGGCATTTTTTAAGAGTTGATCTTAGTGAGAATACCAGATCATGATCATTAAATTATTGTATTGTCATAGATTCATGATATATGTTCGAAATTTTAGATAAGAAATATTCCATTACATACATACAAGTGAATTTATTAAAAGTTTGTTAAAAATGGCATCTGTTTATTTCTAGTATTTAATATTTACTTCTAAAATTTAATAACACACACATCTATCATTTAATATATAAACAGTCATATTAGATAATTGGAACTAACTATCCACAACAAAGAAAACAAACAAAAATATTTGTGTTCAATTAATCTACTATTTACCTAAAATTTTGCGATTTTCAAAATAGTCATTAAGAAGGCTCTAGGAGCAATCAAGAAATAGTTAAACCTTATGAAAATTCATATTTTATCGAAATTACAAACACATTGATTTAAAAATTATAAAAAAAAATGATTTTCTAGATGTTCCAACAACATTATATAGTACAACAACCACTTTTTCAGATGATACTGCAATAATGGCAGTGGGAGAAACTGTGGAAGGTTTAACTAAAAAATTGCAATCTGCTCTCAGCAAAGTAGCCATCTGGACAAAAAAATGGCGCATTAAATTAAACGAATCTAAATCAACACATATCAATTTTAGAAATAAAAAGATAACCAACAACCAGTCTTTATTAATGGCACTCAATTATCATATGCCAACCGCTAAATAACTTGATATGAATCTTGACGCCAAGCTCCGGTGGAAAGAACATATTAAGAAAAAACGCGACGAACTTAAATTAAGTTCAGAAAAATGTATTGGTTGCTTGGTCATAATTCTGAGCTTTCAACATGCAACAAGCTTATTTTGTATAAGCAGGTCCCATACTTAATTTGGAGTCATGGAATACAGCTGTGGGGCTGCGCCAGTAAGTCTAATATCCAAGTGATACAAAGATTCCAAAACAAAGTGATTAATTGTGTAGTTAACGCGCCTTGCTACATCCGTAACTGTGTTCTAGATCACAATCTTGAGGTTGAGATGGTAGATGATACTATTAGTAGATTTGCTAATTCTCACCTAAAGAGAGTTCAAAACCACATTAATCCAGAAGTGTCCAGGCTCTCAAACGTGCAAAATATTATTAGAAGACTCAAAAAAATAAAACCTTTTGAGCTTGCTAGACATTAGAACACTAAGTGATTCAAAGGAAAATCTTAGTCGAGGCAGCACATAATATATTAATTTAGAAACAAATTAATTGCTGGTTATGTAACAAGTTTTAATAAAAATTGTAATATAAAAAACAAATTATTTTCTAGGACCAAATGTTAGGTTAAAAAAATACTTTTCCAGGTATAAATAGAATTATAATTTAGTTTTCGGTTTGTATTTTAATTTTCGACCTACTAACATACATATTAACATTTCAATTCAACGCTTACGTTATCCTATTTATGTGTTCTGTGAACATCCGCTAATCCATATTCTTCGCGCTTCACGAAAGTAACGGAGTGAAAAATTAAGGTAACGGAAATGCCCACAGCTTTTCACTTCTTTTCATTCCAAAAATAATTTTAAGCCAAATTGTTATTTATTCACTCTCCGCTCTTCGCTTTTGAAAACAACTTAGATAAACAAATCAATTAAATCATTCGCAGGACTAACTTAGAGTAACTTACCTAATTCCTCTTCTTGCCCAAGAGCAATCTTCATAAACTGAACAAAACAAATTAAAAATAGAATTAAACAGAAAAGCTTGTGCATTTTATTACTTTTAAACTTAAGCTTGTGCATTTTATTACTCTACAAAATATCAATCACAAATGGGGAAGTTTACGCGAGAATAACATTGTTTTTATGCCTACGTGCGGATATTATCTTGCTTATTTTATCTCTTTCCAAAACTCAACTAAAATTGTATTGCCTATCTACAGGGAATATTGTTCAATTGTTAATATAAAGGATACAATATAATAAATCATATCGCGGTTTTGAAACAGAGATATTTAATAAACTGTTTGCAATTATAATAACAATATCAATGTTTTGGGAAAACCTCGGCTCTATCATTTTTGTGTAACCGGACTTGGCTGTCCAACGAGAATAAAATTAACACTTTAAGTACGAGTCAAATTTACCCGGTTCCATTTTTTAATTTTTCTTCATTACACGATACGTGCATACTATATCACTGCAACAATGCCCACACAGGTGCACCTGTCCCATTTCATCTGCCTATCAAACCTTTCACATTAACAAATTATAGGAAAACACAAAATAGTTCACAAACAGTCCTTCCTTCTTTTATTATTATTATTTTTTTTGTAAATAAATTCTTCTCATATTTTCAATACTGCTGTTACCTATTATACACTAGAAACGATGATTTGAATCAAGACACCGTTGCTACCTTCGCTGATGAATAGCAATCGAAAAGTTAGCAATAAGAAAATAGCAATCGTAGAATGTTTCAGCAATACTATCAGTCAGGAATATTCACGAAGAAGTAATTCAAAATCAAACATACATCCTTAGACCAAATATACAGCTGGACTAAAAGTAGAGGATCACGTTGAATGAAACCAAATCCGTTCACACTGACTTCATGAATAAAAAGACCGAAAATCATCCAATCTGAATAACAATGCCTAAATCCTATACGAATGTGCCGCAAAATACCTGGGTATCACACTCGATGCGAAACTAAAATGAAAAATATAAATAAAGAACAAGAGCTTGAAATAAAATAAAGAACATGAAATGGCTACTAGCATGACAATCTAAACTAGCCATCCAAAATAAGATTATCCTCCGCAACGAGATTTTCCGACCTGTGTGGAGTTTCGGCGTTAAACCTTGGGGATGTGTCAGTAAAAGTTCTATACGGTTTATTCAATTTTTTTAAATAAACGCTTAAGAAACTTCTTACATCCACCGTCGTATATCAAGAATATTGACATTCACAGTGACCTACGAATTGACACAGTTCAACAGACAATCACCAAAAAAACCAAGCGCTGCCAATTAGTGTAGAGAAGTGATAAATTGACAGAAGCAAAGTACAGTGTGAGCGATAAAATAGCGTAAAAACAAGCGACGAAGCCGACAGATAACTAAGGTCTACTGTTGTGTAAGTTTAATTAGGTATTTATAAAAGACCTAAGAATAAAATTGCATAAATCGACTGCACGCTATCATTTGTGTTTGGCACGTTGCACTGTTAAGTTCATAAATACCAAAAAGAAAATAATAAAATGCTCGAGTATTATTATTTGACCTTAGTTTACATTTCAATTTTGGTTCTTCAGGCTGCTGCCCTTCCGAAGACGCCGCCATTAAGTAAGTTAACTTATAACATATTCTAGAAATAATCCGATTATTGAAATATATAATTTTTGGCTATAGAGAAAGTAGTGAATGTTGAGAACAACAGAAGAGGGCTGCAATGAAATCGAATACAGTCGAACTGAGAATTATTTAGTAAAATGCAATGCGCAAAAAAGTAAAACTATTATGAGAATTCTGGCAAAAACGTTCATCATGAAAGACATTATGCAATATATGTGATATAAAAAAGTCACTATCCCTGAACTATTTTTAAGGTATTTACATGCATGACAAATTACGTATTACATACATTCTCCTATGTTGGGAGACTTTGAATTCCCCAATCTGACTTATAACTAACAATCTCTTTATAGATTGTTTTTCTTTAAATATATTTAATTAATATAATCGTAATATGTTATCTCTCTTAAGACTAAATCCAGATTAATTTATGCTTAATTTATAATCTATGATGATTCTTCTTGAGGAGAGACATATCGATGTCGCGACACTGATGTGGCGTCAGTGTTCCGGTAGCGGCATATGAGTTGTTATCGGATATTAGCGACATGGGTTTTATAAATAATATTAAATTCTTTCCGATAATACAACCTTCTTAAGCGAAAAAAACCTTAGAAAGCGAAAATAACAACTATATTTAAAAAAATTATCAGCAACAAAAAAGAAAATGGCAAAAGGAAGGAAAAGCTTTTGCTCATGGACTTAACTCTTTTTTTTCACAAAGGTGATCACCTACAAGATGTTCACACTCGACGTATATGCGTAAGGGCAATTGTTCGTACAGATTTCATAAATATTACAAGGGGTTTTATAAAAGAAGTATACAAAATGAGAGAAACAAGGCTAAACATTGTTGTCGTACACGTGGAATTTAAATGAAAATTTACATATTAATTAGAATAAACGAAGTAGCTAAACGTATTTTTTTCAATTTTCGTATTTGATATAAGATGAAACAATAGGAAACCACCAAAAAAATTATATCAGATTAATTTTTCCCAAATAAATTAAAACAATTATCAAAACCAAACGTTATCTTCGAAACTATTATTTATTTCTATACTCAAAACATCACTTGAGTTAAAATTATTTTGCAAATGTATTATTAATCTCGAAACAGAATAAACTAACTACAGGTAATTTTGTTCAATTTTCATAACATATTTATTTAATCATATTAATTTATCACTCGTATTGACGTTAATTTCATTATTAGTAAATTATTAGTAATTTTTTTTTTAGTTCGTAGCTGAAGTACTAATTCGGTCAATAATATTCCCGTGAATACCCAATAGATATAGGTAACGTAAGTCATAAAATTTCAAAGTTAAAACTTCAAAATATGCGTAATATAAAATTTTCGAAACTTACTTTGTTTTAACATTTCGTAAAATTTATAATTTTTCAAAATTACATCATATCATATTCCTTTTAATTTGGTCACTTTTATATGGGCTTACACATACACGGAATGTTTTCCAACAAATATATGTTATGTTATCCATAACAATCCTTGTGGTTAGAAATCGTTTCTTTTTCAATATTTTGCGCAACGAGAACTGGCGTGGAATTTAATAAAATTATTTTATTTTTAAAAACAAATAAAAAGTAATGTACCTATTTTCAAGAGTCGAAACTAAATATTTTTTTTCGATGCGTATGATAAAACTATATTTAAATATGTTTATAAATAACTTGATATTAAATCGCCAGATTGCAGTGACGTCACGCCGTCAAAGTCAATGAGGTTATATCCACATAACAGATATGTAGTTACAATATAAAATAATTTAACAGCAGTCTGTGTAATGTGTATTTTTGTGCATTCGTAATTTACTGAATTGAAATGGAAACAGAGTTTATTAAAGCAGATTTGAGAAACATTCCTAAGTTAAGACAGAAATGATTCCACGCTCGTCGGGAGCAAAATTTATATTTTCGAGCATACCGATAAAAAAACTTATCCAGTGAGCTAGGTTACGTCTTAATATTTTTTTGGTATTTGATTTCAAATTTCACGCCAGTGCATAGTTTTTTAAAATGCATAGGTAGGCCAAAAATCTGGTTCATCTTCTATAATTGCAATATTTTTAACAATTTCCTGTTTTCTTACGCTTTAAAGTCGTAAAAAGTATGACAAAATGACAACCCTATTTGAAAAAAATTTACTTCGTGCATATTTATAGGTATTCCGGCCAGTTTCCGATATCTTTCTTCATCTGTAAAAGTATTGGGTAAAATTATAAAAGTAAAGACGAAAATATATTCGCTAGTAGGAAGGACATTGCTTCTAGTAGGAAGTAGGAAGAATGACAGAAATGAAACATGTAGGCATTTGGATCGTTTGATAGAGTTAAAACTGTTTATTTTATATTCACAAACAGTTATTAAACTATTTTACCAGAATTCTTGTCAATATTCTCATAGAGACGAAACACAACACTTCTTGAATGTATCTACTTCCTTTCAAAAATGTTGTCACTGTTATCCGTTATAGTATAATGACATCATATTTTCACATTTCTACCATGAAGTATTTAATAATTGTAATATCCTCATATTGATACAAAAACTTGCTCCCCACAATTTTTCCAAGGCTTTCGACAGAATATCCCAATGGTATAACGTTACATCAGGAACCTGATATTTCAGAGTGTCTTTTCCGTTTAATTTAATTAATAAACAAACACTTTTTATTATTTCTTTGCTTTAATTGTATTTATTTCAATTATAAATCTTTAGTGTAAATTTAAACAAATTAATGTGCACGTTCCCCATTCTCTAATTTGTTTTATAGACCTAAAACACATTTCAATACGAAGCCATATTCATCTTCAATTATATCATTAATCTCCAGAAATGTTTTCTGAAAATATATTATTCTTGTGTCACGCCTTGTTTACATTTGTACTTGATCAGTGCATAATAGGTTTCATTAATTATATAATATGTCTTCTTTAAAGGCTCAATTGTTTCAAAGCCTTTTAGCATTACAATTTCAACATCCGCAACAGTAATAGGAAGAAAAACAGAACTTTCATAAGATCACCCACATGTCCGTCCGTCAGTCACAACTGTATGATGTAGAAACTTAAAATTTGGCATGGTAATAAAGCATGTAAACCGCATATTCTTTAATAGATCACACTCAAAAATTTTTGTATAGCAATTTTAGACAGGAGATATGACAATCTATTTTTTTTAGTTTCAAATATCTAATACTGAAAGACCAAGGTATAAGATTTCCACAACTATTTTTTTCTGAATTTTATGTATGATATTTCTAGAGATATTTTTAAAAAGGCTTACAAAAATATTTTATTCCTCCACAGCCTTGTCATATGTCAATCTATATCTTGTAATATGGTGAAAAATAATATTAATTCTTGTAAATAGAAAATAGTTTTCATGCATTTTTTTTTCTTTACTTAAACAGTATTAGCATTGATTATGTTCATATCAAAATTCTGAATCCTAGACCGTACAACCCAGCCTTTAATTCTATGTGCACACTTCAAGCTTTTTTCATCTGAATTTTCTATATTCAACTAAAATCGGTGACATTATTCACATATTGCTCTAGATCTTCACTACAAGCATGGTGATCATTTTTTTCATTTTGCTATCCATATTCAATAGATAAAAACAAGGTGACATTGTGAACAAATTATAACAATTCATTTAATTTCTTCATGTATTCATATAGGCATTTGCATCAGTGTCCTCTTCATTATAATTTGGGTATAATGAGTTTTGTGACATAATTTCATTATGTTAATCAATTTATCTATTTTCCTAATAAATTGGTTAATTTTGTTTGAACAAGGAAATGCCGCAGAAGTGCATGCCAGTAATGTGTGATACTTCAAAAGACTTGATGTAATATTTGGATGACTTTGAATTGACATATCCAAATGGAATGATTATACCATAGTGTGGAGTTACTATTGCTGGGGGGCCATAAGCAAGGGGGAAGGGCTCGATCCACAGTGGACATTTTATGCGTCTGCAGCAGTATAGCTCAGGGCTCATTTCAACAAACAGCCAAGATGTCGATCTTAATTTACAGATTAGACAGACAGATTATATCTACAGATCTCAATCGCATCTACAAGACACAAGCATTTAACTTAATTGATTTTAGTAAATGAAAAAGTTAAAGTAATAAAATTGAATTAAAAAAATAACATTATTGAATGCCTCACAAAATCTGAAACTAGTAAAAAGAATCAATATACCTTTTTGATTCAACAATTCTAATGAATCCGTCGAACTCTGTCGATCGAGATACACTGTAATTCACTTGATTCTGAATCAAATTGGGTTTGGATTTTCTTTCATACCTTGCAGGCCTTGAACTACCAGCTAAATGCACACACATATTTGTGTAATAACATAGCACTTTTAGTTTTTCTATACTTTTATCATTAAACCTTTGGCAATTGTCAAGTGGAACAATAGTGAACTATGAAAGCTGGTTACTAAAAGGTTTTCCCACTAAATACTCTACTATAAAATATATAATGAGAAACTACTTAAGTTACTTGCTTTGTATAAATATTTCTTATGCATTATTAGCTTTGAAAACAAATATGTAACTTATATTGTCACCCTAGCATTAACCAACCCATGACAAGTGGGAACCCACTAACTAATAGATGTGGTCCTACAACGAAAGCTAGATCACATAAAAGTTTCACAATAAAACACTAATACTACTATATATTATATAAAATTCATCATATCGGCTTACGTTATTGCCCTGGTGTGTTGGGTTCATCACAAGGCATATGGCCTTTGATGATGCGGCGCACCGCGGGAACCCGGGTCGGCTGTAAGAGATTCCTCTCGTGGCAATAAGTCTGCCATATGTATCAATCAGATACATTAAAATAGATAAAATTATATTAATTTACTTTATATTAAATACTTTAATATATATATAATTTTACTTTATATGTATTTAAATAATTTAAAAAAATTACGTTATAAAGGTTTTTTACAAAATGAAGACAAATATTGAATATCTTTGTCCATTAAGATAATGTAAAAAAATAGGATAGGTGAAGAATTCATTACAATAAACAATGCTAGCAGCTAAATATGCAACTAATATCATTCAATAAATATCGAATAACAAAAAATCACCAGAACAATTACAATTAGGAATGATAACAAAATCATACTGATATATCGGTATCAATATGCCAAGATTAGGAATAAATACGTATTCCTTAAATATTCCTAACAACTTAGCTTTAACATTAGTTTCTAATAAAACTAGATTCAAGTGTTGTGTGTTTATTTTATGTCATTTACCATAACAGAAAAAGTTCAAAAATTACTATAACAAACCCTGGATTTTTTTGATGTGTTAACTTTTAACTTCCTACATACACCTTTGTACTTTGCTTAGGATGAAAATAGTTTTCCCTAAAAAATTGGAAATAGATGTAGCGGTATAACAAGAAGAAGGAAAAATCATGCACTTGGAAATATTGTAGGTATACTGTTTCACTGAAATAATACTGAGTGCCTCCATTTTCATTTATTTTTTTATAAGGTTCCTAGCCTTTTTCTGAGATGTAAAGACTGTAAAAATATGAAAATCATAAAATGCCAAAAGGCCTTTCTCTTAGATGTAAAATTATGAAAAGAATCCTCAAGACGATGCACAAATGTGACGAGTGAAATTTAGCAACATCCAATCTATATTGGTCGTGATAACATAGCAATGAGCAATATGGTCTATCTCGACCAAAGAAATCATGAAAAATAGAAAGAAACTGAGGAACATTAATCATATGTATACCTTACCACAAATGATCTATAAATAAGAAGCTTTACTAACCAATGGGCAGCTGTCATTCTATCGGTAAATCTGAAATAATATGGAGGTACATCCTGAAAAGTATTTTTTGTTCCCGGTGGCATAAAAGAAACCTTTTTTAAACTGCTCCTGGATATTTTTGACGGTCGACAAAATGGCTTAAACAGTTTTTAAAATCTAATTTAATCTCATCTGTGTCAAAACTCTTTTACGTTATGTCCGAATACAAAAGAACTTACCCTGAGTTCTCTGGAATTGGGAATTAATTGTTTAGAATGAAAGTAGTGTGAGATGCAAAGAATATATTGAAACACTCAGTTTTATTCAAACGAATAGTTTTATTCAAAACATCAGATGAAGCGAGAAACTGATACATTATTGTACTGTGATATGGAGACTTTTGATAAACTCTCCCTGTTGTACTGAGGCTACCTGAACTTGACGAAATTCTCTTGTTTATGACCTATGTTTCAAAAAGTGTAGAGGTACGCTGTACAATACAGCTGTTATGTATTTTATTTATACTGGCAATATGGAATTACATTTATTACATCTAACAGTCGCTCTGGGAAAGACCTAAAATCACAAACCCAATGATCAAACCGAATGTCAAGCGAACTGAGAACAAATAAATGATAATTTTCTATAATGAAAATTATCATTTGTTCTCAGTGGAGTTATCCACATGGTAAATTATTTCATTGCGCTTGTGATTTCATACATGCCCTCTTTTTTTATCATTATCCGTTAGATTCACAGAACAGAGACAAATGTAAAAACATCATCCATGTAAATTTGGCATACATTCTTTCTAAGTAATTGAATATGAATATTGTTTCAGAATTTATAATATCTAAAAAAAGTATATTAGTTGAAAGCAATCAGTGATTACACTCTTAATAAAACAATGAAATATTGAATATATTTTTTTTATTTATTAAAAAATACAAATGCAGTATTGACTTGACAGTTAATCGAAAGTAATAATATAAAACAACATTTTTTTATCAAATGGTAATTAAGCTATTTTTAAGCATATACATTATAGTTAAATTTCACAAGAATGTTAAGGTGTATAATATTTATTAATTCCTAATTTGCCACATTTATAACAAAATATTATACATTTTACATTATATGAAATCGTAATAAGAACTTAGAGTAACGTTTGGGCTTTCGTAATAAGAGCTTCGTGTATGTACGTTTTCCCTTGTACAGTTCGTAGTACATTTACAATTAGTCTCCTCTTTAAACCAAAGTGAAGTACATTACCAATAAACTAAATTCATTAGTTTGCACATAAGTAACATTAGTTTGTAGTAACCATTATTTTGTAGTACATTGTGAGTGTAGTCTGTCTTTTTGAAGTAAAATTAACAATAGTACAAATGAACTAAATATGTGAGCACTGAACTATTGAAACATTCATTCTTTCAAGGTAAATTGGTATATTATACTAGATCGTAAAGCAATATATAAAAAGAACGGAAAAACGGAAGATAAAATAAAAATTGTTGTTATTATTCTAACTTACTTTAAATTTTCTTTTACCATATCTGAATCAAATCTTAATAAATTGGGAGTTAACGAAAAATTAATTTGGAAGATCAAGCGTTGCTCGCTGTTCAAAATCATAGCCTAAAATCAAACTATAGATCAAAGACTTAAGCTTGTACCGAAAAAATCATATTCCAATAACAAAAATTCTATGAAAAAATCCTTTTTCTTTCCAATGAAAAAATCATATCTTGTGTTCGAAAAAATCATATTCCCAAGATTGTAAATATAATTTTAATGCACTTCAATGTCATGGATGCAACAAAGAAAGACATGTCATGAAAGTTTGCATCGCACCATTATTGAGACCAAATCTAATAAACAGGTCAACCATTCAATTATTAACAAAAGTGAACTTGTAAACCATATGACAATGCTTGCAAATGAATTAGGTAAAGGTGAGAAAATTCAATTTGAAAGCGATTCTGACGGCAAACTTATTATAATTAATATAAATTAATTCAGGTGACCAAATTTAAAAATACTTATATTAAAAACAAATTTCATGTTCGTAACTTTTGAACCCATTGGATATGTCAAAATTATTATTTACTGCACCTTGTTGAACTTTGACATAAATTTAGGGAGAAACTGGATCAGTAAGTTTTAGGTAAAATGCTGATCCAATTCTAAGTACAATAAAATAATCTGTTGATAACATGTTGCAAGAATGCTCTGATCTGTTTGTACAGTGGTTGGAAAACAAAATAAGCGTAATACATATTCAATAAAAATATACCATTATGCTAAAGTGATCTACATTAAGCGTGTTCAGTGACATGCTCTGAGAGAGACTGTTGAATGAAAGCTGGAGAAATTAGTGTCAGAAGGTATTAATGAGAAAATTGAACACTTGAGTAGGCTGCAACCCTTGTAATTGTGCCAAAATCCCGTAGACATCTTAAACATTCTTAAAGATGGCGTGTCTGTAACTACTTACCTGAGCTCTTGAACTCGATCTTGTAGAACAAAGCTGTTTCTCTCTAAGGAAGTTCAAGCTAACAGAGACTAGATCTTTAGCTCCTGCAACAATTAACTAGAGTTGGAAAACCGAACAGGTAAATGAACTTATAAATAAATTTGCAATTTTTTAAGACCTTATCTTTAAACTTTAGTTTTGAAGTCATATAATAATAAAAAAAGCATAATTAAAGAAAAAATATAAAAGTCAGAATGGCAATCTTGAATAACAAAGACAACTAATTTTTCCTAACAATCACAAATAATCTTATACCTTAATCTTTGTAAAAATGCTATAACCACAAAAAAAGAACTGAACGAGTATTCAAACTGGTACTACATGAACATCTATAGGTCTTTTTCTATTGCAAGAAACTAACTTTCTGATCAAAATTAAATAAACTAAAGTGGAACGTAATAATATTTTTCTGCATCAATTAACACAAACTTATAATTATCAAAATCAAATTAACAATATATATTAATTAACGAGTTACATTTAATCATTTCAACTTAGCCTACTTATACTTATAGGTTTTTGTAATCAGCTTAAATTTATAGGTTTTTATATTTTTTTCTTTACTTAGTGGTTTTTTGTAACCAGTTTATTCAATAATATCACAAACTTTTCTTTCATGGCACCATTTTCTTGATATTATATAAATGATTATCCGATATCTAGCCAAGAAATATTCAAGTGTAAGACTAAATAACGATTATAATACTACTTTGTACTATAGATATATTGGAAACTTACTCATAAAAATCTTACAACTTCTTTGGAAACCATCCTTTCTATTGTGGTATGCTTTAAATTTTGTAAAAATTATGGTCTTAGAAGAATTAGATTCTGTTTGTGGAAAAAATCGAGTCTATATTTTGCTGACGTATTGGCAGGGTACTGGTGTAAGCATTATTAAGTGCTACAAGGTTACTTTGTCTTTTTCTGGTATTCTCTCTTCGACAGAAATTTATTGACATTCATTGAGCTTCATTTAAATCATATCTGTAAGATTATTGTGATACAGAGATTATTTGGTTCTACTTTTATCTCTCGAACTTTGTTCCATTTAGCCTTTTCATTATTATATTGTTTCAACCATGCTTATTGTTTTATATCTGTTTTAAAATCTTAAATATCCTCCCCTGAAGACACTTCTTACTTCACAAAGTCCACCAATTACCTTGCATCATCCTGCTCAAATGTAACCTTCTTGAAGCGTATATATCATCTTGCTTTTAGAAGAAATTTCAATTAGGGCATGCATACTGTCAGCACGCTCACTGTCAGCATTTCACAGCATATCTGAATGATAAGCTGTTAATTATCATACTTGCGAAAACTGAGCGGTTGTGATTTTGGCCGCCAAAGTTATCTGACCTTAAACGTATATCTTAGATTCCCTTTCCAGCAACTTTTGTAATATAATTGAACAAACAACTGACCACTTCGTTGGGAGCTTTGTAATGATCTCTTCGTACATTTAACAGGTTCCTTTTCTGGTTCCCATATCAAATAGTGTAAAATGAAAAATTGATAATTTCTGTTTATAGTAAAAACAATTTGTTTCATCATATGGGTAGTAGAGAACTTTTTGAAAATTAAAATTGGCTGCTAAATCTTTATGGGTTCACACAATGCAAACGTTTTCAGGTCTGTGAGATATAGTGATGTTTTTATTCTCTTACATATATTTTAAAAAATCAATATCGAACCATTCAGCGGTAATCTGCTTATTTGTTAGTACTACAGATATCACATTGTTCCTGCCTTAGAATAAAAATTCCTTACCTCCTCTAAATAACCCTGTTACCGTGATTGGTCAATAATTTTCTTTTTTTTTTATTAGCCAATAATTGTGTCTAACCAGTTATCTTTCTAACATTTCCTCATCTGTTTAGATATATTTATGTTAAACTTACGACGCTTTCTACTTGTAGCTGACGATGGTGTAGAGCAGTCACTAGAAGCTTCAGCAGCTGAGGCTGTTGCACTCGTGCTTACTTAAAATTGTGGATATTGTTTTGGACTAGAAGTAACAGAATCATTGTCAAAGGTGTTATCCTGTAGACTGACATCCTGATTGAACTGTAGAATTGAACTTCTCGATTCGGTCAAGGACTTGATTAAAGAATGTCGGTGCACTTTCATTGCACTATGACTACATTGCATATTTATACAAATAGAAGCGAAAGAAGTATATTCGCATGAGATAGGAGTCGCTGATTGTGATTTGTTAATTGATCTCTGTAATAATGGTTCAGTCCAGGAAGTATCTAACAGTTCATTCTGTACGAGAGATCGAGAATGCTATCATTCTTTATTCTCACAAACTGTCTCTTCTTCAATACAAATATTTTGCAGCGTTTATGGTTCAAATTTACTCGGATATTACCTCACTATCCGTATAGCTCACTATCTGTACGCTTTTTAATTTTTCGTATCCATTTTGTCAATTTACAGTAAATCACAAAATCATTATCGTGTTCATTATTCTGTTTTAAAGAAATAGACAGAAAAAATTGATCATTTGAGTTCCTTTTTCTATTTCTGATTAATAAAAGATGACTTTTTTAAATAACAAATTAAATGGACATTTTTTCCAGCCTGTTTCTCATCAAAAGTATTTTTTTATTTGTATCTTTTTTATAAACAAATTATGCCCCTTAACAGGTAAAACTATATTACCATAACATAATGTTTAGGGAGCAAATTAAAAAAAGAAATTTGTGATTTGTCATAATTTTATAATTATTTTCATCATGTTTTATATAGGTATTTCGAATATATCTTTTTAAAATTATTTCTTGAATGGATTTAGGTAAATTATTTCATTTAGATTCTTATGGTATTATTCAGCATTTTAATGCAACACATATATTTTTGCAGTAGGAAATCCTTTAATGTGTGAATAGCTTTTTTTACGATTTTCTTGAGATTTATTACAGAATGCCCACTAACAATTTAAGATTGCGAATCAGATTGACGAATGTTAAAGATTGTTTTTATTAAGCATCATATTTATTTATAATGTGGAAAAAATAAATTTGGTTTTTTTTTTAAATGTTCTGGGACTTTCAATTTGACACTTTGAGAAATTTTTATTTTCTAGAGTTCAACAAAATAGTGGCTCTCGTCCTTCACCTATCTACAGGCAATCGAAAGATTAAGTCTATATTAATAATTCCTCATTTGTCCACATCAGATTATCCATTCCAACTAGAAAGTAACAGCTGGATACACCAACATTCATACATACTTACCTAAGAGACTGATAAGCACAATACTCTCCTTGGTGTGCTGCAGTTGAGTAAAAGTGGGACTGAACACAATTAATACTGTTATTAATATATTAATACTATTATATAAATAAATATTTCACTACTCAACTCAACAATGGAGTAAATATTCTACAAAAGAGCTCATTTCTTACATTTTGTTTAAGTTGTTGATATCAATTTTTATTTTTGTTGAAAGAAAAGGGAAAATCCATCTCTCATAAGATCACTTATATCACTTGATGTAGAAACTTAAATTTTGACATGGTAATAAAACAATAACCCACTCCTATTTAAACAACTAACAATCAAAAATATTTGTAAGGAAATTTTAGGAATGGGGAAATTAACTACCGGAAATCTTTTTTTTAAATTGTTTAAACTGTTTTAAATTGTGTTAAAAAGCAACAAGGACCTTAAAAATATTTTTTATAACTCTAGGTTATCTTTAGAGATATACTGGAAAAATATTCAAAAAGGATATTTTCGCTCCGCCCCTCCTTTAATTTCAAAATTACCCAATCTAAAATTATGAAAAAAAAATGTTAAATTATAAAAATCCTACGCAAAGTTTGTAGGAAAACTATTATGATAGTCCTAGATCATATAATTTTTTAAATAAATACCATGATTTTATACCCGTGAAAGGTATGCAATATATTTATGTTATGAAAAATATTACTCATAAACATTTTAATAGAAATACCACGCACTCTTAAATGTTTATAAGCGCCTAAATGTGCATGGAATCCTCATAGCGCAAGTCTTACTTGGACTTGACAGGATTTCTATTTCCGATATACATTTTTCTGTTGCAACTTTATTCAACGTATTTAAGGTTGAGCTTTCAGAGCTCATTCTGGGCTAACTTTTTTGCATTTTTCTGTTAATATGCACACATAGTGTGTATATCAAGACAGCAGATGTGAAAACAACATTTACAATAGAAGAATTAATTTCAATTGTGAAAAACAGATCTATTAAAAAAATTTTTACTTCTAGCATAAATTTTTAACTACTTTACCAAAATTCTGAGTACTACGCTTTCAAGTTTATATATATTTATACCCTAAAGTTACTAACCTCTAAATTTATTTTACATAACGAAAATATATTTCTCCTTTATACAATATCTTATTAAATACATCCCATTCTTGCAGGGTGTACACAATATTTCACTCTGCCATACCGAGTATCCGTGTTCCATTGATTTTTGTTGTTATGATTTCAGTATTTAACTCTTTGTAACTTTGAGTATCACACATTTTATTCTATCAGCTGCAAATACTTCTCCGTTCACATTGTCACCAGATTTGATATTTCTTTTAAACAAATAAGTCTTTACTTCTCATGAACTCATTATTCTTAGAAATATTGACATGATGTTCATAGTTTTAACTAAGTTAAAACCTAAATTATACGCACAAGTACCCGTATCGGGTACTTAAATAAACTTTACTCCTTTTGCCATGTATTGTAATGCTTTATATCCTAACTAACGGCAACACAGGATGCTACTCAATGGATGGCTTATGTCGTAATGTTAAATAAATATTTAATAGGGCAAAAGTTTTTAATTTCCATCTAGTAGAATGCTCAAAGCCTAACAAATCATACCCAAACTTAATTACACTGTATTTTAGTGCTTACTATTGTACTTCACTGCAGCACAGGATACTTTTATTCAACTGAGAGCTCCTTTGGTATGTTAAAGAACTGTTTAAGTGTTCAGAAATTGGTTACTTTCATCTTGTAGAATACTTGGGACACTCAGCAAAGGAAATCAGGCACAAACATTAGTATATTGCATTGCGTTGCAGTGCTTGCTTCATAATTAATTGCAACAGAGAATCCTGTACAATAGGTGGCTTGTTTTGTATTCTTAAATAAAATCTTTACTAATTGTACAAAAGTTTTTAATTTTCATCTGGTAGAATGCTCAGAACATTCGCAGCCAAACAAATCATGCCCAAACTTAATTACACTGTATTTTAGTGCTTACTATTGTACTTAATAGCAGCACAGGATACTTTTATTCAACTGAGAGCTCCTTTGATTTGTTAAAGAACTGTTTAAGTGTTCAGAAATTGATTACTTTCATCTTGTAGAATGCTTGGGTCACCCTCAGTAGATGAAATCATGCACTAACTTTAATAGTGTGTGCACTGAACAAAGGTGTTTATCATGTTAATACCGTTACTATGGTTATAATGTTTGACAGCTTAGATTCTGGAGATAATAATCTGTTATATATTAGTTGTTACTTTTAATGCGAATTCGTCCATCATATTTGTGATATGTTGATTTAGTATTATATGGTAATTTGCCAAATTTTCATTAGTGTGATTCCATCACTCCCTCCATCCCCTCCTTTAAATGAAATGTTTGTTATGTGAAATTTTTGCCACATTGATTGTTTATTTTCTTCTTAAGAGTAAGTACAGCCTCGTTAGCGTGTAATACACAACACATTAATAATCTAATTCATATTTTAAAAAATAATTCATGCATAAGTACAAGGTAAAAACAAGATAATACAATTCGTAATTTAAGATTATTTCGTCAAATCAACATACGCGGCTCGTAGCATCTGTTCATGGAATTAATAAATCGTTGAATAAATGACACGAGCAGTGCCATTCATTACGTTTTCATTCTTTTTTCCTGCTTGCCCTCCATTCAACCAGCGACCTTCATAAATATTCTATGAAAACTTAATAAACTTTAAGTCCTTTTTCAAGTGTTTGCTTAAATATGCATATATTTATTTATGTATTTACTTCCTTGATGAATAATTATCTCACGAACTTATTGCTACAGGAGTCATCTCTTACAGAGCATAATCCTAAGTGATAAGACGCAAAGATGGCAAAATGTGGTAATGAAATATCATAAATATCTTTGAGAAGAAACAAAAAAATATTCTACTTTTATATGTAGGAAGGAGTTTTGTATCGAAATTGAGAAATAGGAAATGGATAGAGAAGTGTTAAGGGAGAAGAATATGAAAGGAATTGGAATGTGAAAATTAAAGTAAGAGGAGATATGATTTTTCAGAAGACTTTTTGAATATTTGAATGGATGGTGTAACTCCGGTATTGGAATTGAATTTGTTCCACAACTTGGCAGCGTGAGCAATAAATGAATGCTCATAGAAAGAGCTAGTACGTTTGAGGATAAGGATCATGAAAAAATAACAGAAATGTCTCGGCACGTAAACCCAGGCAATAAACAAAAAGAGCTGTGAGGATTTTTTAGGATATTGTAAAGTAGTGAAAGAATGTGAAAATTGCGCTTATGAATCTCCATCGATTTGAGAAGCAGTCTAAAGTCAGAGATGTGATGACGTGGGTTGAAATAGTAACAAATTCATGAATATTGTAGATACGACTAGATGTAGTAAAACTGGAGAATTGGATTATTGTACAAACAATCCGATTCTCCAGTTTTTCATTATTCATTATTTAGTTCATTTAGGTGTTTATTTGTGCATATGTCACATAAAAGCAATTGACTTAATTTAGATGACATTTTTGGAAAAACTTAGGTTAAATTGAAGAAATATTTCGTTTTTATTTCATTGTAATCGATTCGCACATCAGAAGAAATGGGAATTGGTTGCTATGACAATAACAACAAGAAGTGCTTAACCACTCGAAACATAGCAATTACACAAACGTAAAGGTATAGTGTATCTATGTACATCAGTAGATGGTGCAACACGTATTTTAAACCGCACAATGAAATTCTCCAACCTGGCGTAATTGGTGAACTGGGCGGCCGGATGTGAAGTGTGAAGTAATACGAGATAGTTTGGTCCTTGAATAAACAGCCCGAGTGCGGTCGAACTTATAAGGGCAAATTTCATTATCTGTCGCTTCTTCACTTTAGGTCCTTAGCTTTTGAAAACTGACTTTAGATAAATGATTAAATTAGATTGACTCGCCTAATTTCTCTCCTTGTCCGAGAAGAGCCGTCTCCAAGAACTGGAGAAAAAAAATTTTAATGAAACAGAAAAACGTGTGCATTTTATTACTTTTAAAACATTACTATACAATATAATGTTTTAAAAGTAATAAAATGCACACGTTTTTCTGTCACAGATGTCAATCTCAGATAGAGAAGTTTACACAAGAATAATATTGTTTTTATATCTTGTTTTATCTCTGACCAAAACCTAATTTAAATTCGACTATCTGTTGCCTATCTGTTGGAGATATTATTTAGCTGTTAATAGTATTTAAATGACAAAATATAAAAAATCATATCTCGTTTTGTTAGAGTTATATATTAATAAATTTTATGTAATAATACTAATGACATCAATGTTTTGGAAAAACTTCACTTCTTTTACTTTATATATTTGAATACGACCGTTTATTCGAAGTCCAAGGGGAATGAAATTAACTCGTTAGGTATGAATATATATATATATATATATATATATATATATATATATATATATATATATACATATAAATGAAAATGGGTAATTGACTATATATATATATAGTCAATTTACCCATTTTCATTTTTTTTCACTAGACGATACATGCGTACTATTTTACTGCTATAACACCCTCATTACAACTGTCTCAAGTGCCTCGACTGTCTCTACTGCCTTTCTAAAGTTTTCATATCACAATTATAATAAAAAGGCAAAGTCGTTCGCAAACAGTTCTTTCTTTTATTATTCTCTTTTTAAATAAATTCTCCACATATTTCCAACACTATTGTCAGAATTTTATACCTATTATGCACAAGAGACATCCCTGACTTGAGTCGTGATACCGTTGCTGATGACACAGTAATCCTATCAGCTGAAAATAATCACGACAAAGCAATACAAAGACTGCATACTTCCGCAGACTAAATATACAGCTGGACAAAATATTGGAGGAGCAAGTTGAATAAAACCAAGTTTATTCACACTGACTTTAAAAATAAAAGTACCATCACCCAATTAAAATAAACTATGGGTAGATCACATGCAAGTGTGCTACGAAACATCTGGGTATCGCACTTGATACGATACTAAGACAGAAAGTACAAGTAGAGAACAAGAGCTTGGAATAAAATAGAAGAAAATAAGATGGCTAATAGCATGAGAATCCAGAATAATATTATCACCTACAACCAGGTTCTCAAGCCTATGTGAAATTTCGGCTTAAAGTTTGGGGATGTGCTAGCGAAAATACTAAGCGAATGGTTAAATGATTTCAAAACAAAACCCTAAAGAACATTTTAGATCCATTATGGTAAAGACCTAGAAATTGACTTAAAAAATGACTAGAGCTCCCATTCTGTAATTTCTCAATTACGTAATTACGAACTGATTTTGAACTTTTTGTAAATCCATAATTCAAAGGTAAAATTCCGTAATTACGGAAGTATGTATCTCGATTTAAACAATGTAAATAACATATCAATCGAGTCTCGATTTTCATTACATTACATGCTAAAAACCGACCAAGTATGAGCCGAATTTGCACTCATAGGGTTCTGTAGTACCGAATAATATTAAATTTAGAAGTTTGTATTTCTCGAAGACGCTGTGAAAAACAAGTTATTCAAACAAATTTTCAATGCAAGTTTATTTTAAATTCTACTACATTAATTTTTTTCAAAATTTTACACACTTTAATCGAAAAGATAGAGGGCGGCACATACTACTTAAGACTTTTGAAACGCATATATCACCAACTCTTGACTTAAATAAAAAAGTTAAGTTGGAAGATCTATATAATTTTTAAGACCTATCTAATGCCACATGCATATGTGCATTGGATTTTGTTTATCCATCGATTACATGTATGGAGTGCCAACCCTAATATTATTTTCTTTCATAATTCCAATATTCCATTGTACAGCGGTTCACAGAAGACACCCACTGTTCACATTTCGTCTATACAGGGCCAATAGCTTCAAATAAAAACATACAAAACATACGAATAGATAGATGGACAGCCCTTTGACTATGGAACCCTGAAAATGCATAAAATTGCATACCAATATAGGTTGTAAGGTAACACCTTTGAAAATAGTGACGGCACGATCAGTCCGTACTAACCAGTTGCGTTGCGGTAATTCTTCATGATTTTTTTAGCTTAGGACAGTTCATGCACGATACGATGATTATTGAGTGATAATTAATCCTTTCAAATAAAGAATAGAGTTCAATATTGTCTAATGACCTAACTTAAGGAACACCCATAAATTGCGATGCAAGTTCCTTTGGGTCAGTCTGTGAGCATTGTTTTAAAAATTCAAAGAAAATTTTATTCATTGCTCAGTTGTCAGTCATCCAATTCACATTGACTCAATCAACATGCTCAAAACCAGTTAAAAATTTTCTTTTAGAGTGTGTTGTGATTTGTGGAGTTACTAGCGCTTGTCACAAAATTATAAATAAATTGTAATTCGACTATTCATTTGGATTATAAAATGCACAGGGTAAAACCATGTGAATATTCAAAATGATTTTAACAAGTAACTAATTTGTTTATTTATGGAGCAATTTTATAAGTACTAACCTAACATATTATTAAATTTACACCTGTAAATGTTACATTTGTTTGAGTGTAGTGATAAAATGAAGTGAAAAACACTTTGTTATACCTTTGATTAAGTAAGTTTTGAAAATATTATAAATGTTGGAAGATCATAAAATTGATTTTGATAAAACAAACTATTGTTTATTAATGTATTATTAAATTAAATTGAATTTGATTATTAGCATCTATGTCCCTTTAATATAATCAATGTTATATTTCAAAGCTTTCATTGAACTTAGTGTTGGGTTAATTATTTTTTTAGGTCATCAACAAAGAAAACCGTACAAATGGAGTTTTTAAACAAATGCACATAATATTCGATTGGAGAACATTTCTTGAGAGAAGATAATGGACAATGAAAACAAAAAAAAACAAACGTCATGAGCAAACATTGCAAAAAATATTAAAAACTCTTGGTAGTTCAGATGGAGCTTTACATACACACATGTGTGCTAAACATATTAATGAAATGCCAGAAAAAGACTCCGAAAGGACCAATATCTCAAGCATAACTAAAAATGCTCAGGATCATATCAGAAAAACTACGAATGAACTTCCAATAAAGAATACTAAACTCCCAGATTACTATTCAAGTTTGTTATCCATGGAGGCTCGTGTAACAAGAATGGCAGCCCTAGATGGGTTTCCATTTAACAAGTTTTGTACTAACGAAGCTCTGTTTAGACAGTTTGGCTACGATTTACCAAAATCTACTGCAGCTGTAAACTAAAAGAGAGCAATCAAACATAAACCAAATTAATTAAACAATTTAACAAAATTGAAATCCAAAATCAAAGATCAACTATTATTTTTGACCAATGGGCCACCAGACCAGAAAGTCCACGACGATGTCTGCAACAACCCCAAATGGAAGCTGCAACCACAAATAGGGATAATTGGGACAAGGCCTAAACCATCGCACAACAGATGGAAAAAGAGATACACAAAGCTATGACATGAAACCAAGATTTAGAGAAAACACATATCTAGAATAAATGCACATTCGAGTCGAAATGTGCATTTATTTATTTACGAAATTTGAATCTATTATTTGAGTCAAAATGCGCTAGCGGCGGACACAAAGTCTACTTATCAGCTATGTACAATTATTTATTGTCTGTACCATCTAGAGGTGTATGTTGAAGCTGAGCGGGCTGATAAAAAAAAAGTAAAAAGTAAAAATAATTTAAAATATTTCATTTGTTTTTTTGTTTCTTTAATAAAAATGCAAATAACTTCAATACTACAATCTGGCTTTTATTAGTTAAAACTACAAAAACACTTTTTAATACTCGTAATCAAGTCAGTTATGTAATTACGTAGTTAAAGTCCATAATTTTGTTACTATTTATGTAATTGTCATATCCTTAATTTTGAAAGCCCTTGAATTGACACTGTTCGGCAGACAGTCACCAAACAAGCCAGGAACCAAACTGAAGAACACCCAAACTGAAAAAGGCTTCATCACCAAATGATCATTGTGGCTTTCCAGTTCCTGGACTACACAAACCAAGTGAGACTACTCCAGAGGACCAAACCCCACCAATTAGTATAGAGAAGTGATAAGTTAACAAAATCAGAGTACTATGGGGTAGTGTACACAATAATATAGCATATAAACAAATCACAAAGCTGATAGAAGACTAAAATCTACTATTGAGTAAAACTTAAGGCTAAGCTGTGAGTGAGAAAACTCTCTTTAAACGTTTTTATAAATAACAAGTTGTTAAATCTCCAACCAGATTGAAATGACGTCATGCCGTCAAAGTCAATGAGGTTATATTATAAAATTATTTGAAAGCAGCTTGTGTAATGTGTAGTTTTGTGTATTCCTTATATACTGAATTAAAATGGAAACGAGCTTTTTTAAAGCACATTCGAGACACTTTCCTAAAGTTATGACAGAAATGGTTACGTGTTCTTTTTGAAGAAATCCAAATTTTTTTAATATACTGGATGAAAAAACATACCCAGTGAGTTAAGTTATAAATGTCAAATATGTAAGCCAAAAATCTGGTTTATCTTCTATAATTGCAATAAAACTGACAATTTCTTCTTTTTTACGCTTTAAAATCTTGTAAATATACGAGAAATTATAGCATTATTTGAAAAACTTCGCATCCTATAAATCTGTACTTCCTCCAATTTTCAACATCATTCTCCACTTGTAAAAGTATTGAGTAAAACCAAGAAATCAAAGCCGAAAACAACTTCGTTACAAGGAAGTATAATTGCTGCTAGTAGGAAGAATGGCAGAAATTATATAATCATTTCCAGAAATAAAACTAAACAAAACGTGTTTTCCTCAATCAACTGACATGAGGAATGGAATGTGTCACTTTTTTAAATTTAGTAACATTTAAAAGATTGAATACACACAAAATAAAAAAAGGACATTATTAATAATCAAAAATGAGGGTTTGATACACCTCTATCACAATACAATTCAAAGGTTATACCGAATATTATTAAGTCATCTACAATTACGTTATGCTTTCCTGTTTTATTCCCCTTTCCAAAAAAGTCCCTTCCTAATTGCTCTTCCTTGCTTTAAAAATTAATCAAACATTTGAGACGATAAATTTAAATTGGTTTTGAGAGTGATAAGACAAAACCGAGTTGTTTGCAAATATTTCAAACTGGCTGTGCCTACGAATTCATTCGTGTGAAATTTGGAATAAGAAAAGATTTTATAATTTTTTTTCTCTCTCATATTTTACTCTTGGGTATAAACTATTACCATACCAAATTTCATCAAAATCCATCCGGTAGATATAGCGCGATTGATGGACAACGTAACAAACAGACAAATATTATAAAAAAAAATTTTTAGCTTCTATTATTATTCTATACGCTCAATCAATTACTCTTTTTAAAATATTTTCTGTTACAATTTTATTATTTGAAGGAAGGAAGGCTAATTATCTACAAAATTTGTCGATTCTCTTTTTTAACGAAAAGCAATAGTTTCAAAAATTACTTATATTGACGCTCTTCGGGTGCGCATGCACACACACACACAATGGCATGAAAATTTTCCATTGATAAGATTCTGCTGTTTTCTTTAGTCTGCAAAATCCTTTTTGCACTACTTATACTTAACAAACTAGAAAATTATTTTAATAACCTACAACATAATAGACATTGCTCTCAATAAATAAAAACACAATGTGTGTGTAAGCATGCTTGTCTTTCATGTATAGGCTTTGTCAAAAAATATATGCGTAAGCCATATGAAGATTAAACACTAAATGATCCAAACCTATGAACATTGTATACTTACATTTTCAGTTTTAAGTTTATCGGTTTAGAAGTCATTAATGTGACAGGTAAGTGGACAAATACTAATTCATTTTGCTTCTAAAGTTTCCTATTTTTCTGGTACCGTACTGATCAGTAGATTTTCAAAAATCAAAGAAAAGAAAGATGAATTTTTAAACAAAATAATGTGTGAAGATACGTCCTTACAAGGTCACGACGTTGGAATTCGTATAGTTACTGAACATACAACTCTTTTTTCAATAAATAAGAAAAAATATGTATGAGAAACAATTATAAACTGAAGGTAACATGCATCAATCTTTTTTAAAATTCTCAACATAATTTTACCACACAATCCGGTTTTTTTTATTGTTTTCAGGATAAACTTACTCTTGAAAATCGAAATTTTAACTGAAACAACATGCTGCTAATTTCGCTATTTAGCACCCTTTCTAGTGGGACATTTTTTATGCTATGACCTTTTCTTACGAAGTAATATAAGTCTAGGTCGATATTACTCAAACTTTTAGTGAACTAGTCTATACCGGCATTTCACCAGTTGGCCGGTAGTGAATATGAACCATTTTTTCCGTCATACAATTCCTGTAAAAATTATATTTTAGAGCAATGTGCTTAGTACGTTTATGGAAAACAAAATTTGTAGACAATTTCAAAGCACTTTGGTTATCATTATACAGATATATAGTACAAAGTTTGTCAGTTATTTCATAAAATTAGTTATGTAAAAATACAGCTTCCTTACAACCTTCTGCGGGTCTATATATTCCGCCTGTGTTGGATAAGGCTACAGTTTTCTGCTTCTATTGATTACTAAAGATTACAGTTCCTGAAAAAATAAAACAAAAGCCAGTATATGACTTCCGATTCGTTACAACACTCACCCAACCAGCACTAATTCAGTATTAATATTTTTACTACATTTTGATTCAAAATCCTTTGTTTTCAATGCATTTGGCATAAGAACAATGTTCAATATTATAACAATTATTGAATTGGCTAAGATAGCCCACTGAATAAGCGATATCAGGTCTAGTTAATACTGTTAATTATATTAGGCTATCAATCAACTGTTGATGACGTATGTGACCAATAAACGTTTCATATTTACTTATATTTTATGCAACAACTTGCATAAAAGTCTTGCATAATTTTCCTAATTAAAATTTTTCCATTAGCTATATCAAAATATACATTCATACCTAATTACTATTTAATTTCTCCTAAATCTGAAGCTAATACCCTTTTTAAATACCTAGTTTAATTTAAACCATTTGAGAAAAAAAGAAATCATCCACATACACACACTGGTGGTTTTACTCTTACTACTGTTAGCCTTTGTGTATAAACATTACTCATTCTTAAATCTTGTATATCTTGTAGTCACTAAACAACTATCCACTTTCTTGTAAGGCTCTTGAAGACTGCTTTAAGCCATTAATAGCCTTTTTTCATTTGAGTACTTTATTACTTTTAAACTGACTAATCCTTCTGGTATTTGCACTGTCTCCTCGAGCTCGCCATTCAAGAAAGCGGTAGCCACATCAAGATATATAATATCAAAATTAGGCTGCACAGACAATGCAAACAGTAACTACTGTGTCATGCGCCTCCACAGGGGAAAAAATCACAGAGAAATCAATGCCCTCTTTTTCATGTAATCCTTTGGCCACCAGTCTAGCACGGTAAAAAACATTACCATCAATGTCATGTTTTTTAACACCCACTATCACTTTACCCACTGTACCACTTTTTGAAGCATCGACCAGCTCCCATGCAGTATTATCCTCGAAACACTAAATGTCCTCCTTCACAGCATTCAACCAATGCTCTTGTTCTTATGCTTTAAATGGTTCTTACAGAGACAAGCCATTACAATCATCAAATATACTTGTTACGTATAATATACATATAACCATACCTAAGACAATTTTCTCTGCTATTAACATTTCAAGTTTTCCTGGCTTTTTGAGTTTTGCTAACAGCTAAAGAAACGATATGATTTTTCAAGAAGACTGCTATGTTGACAGCGTTTGTCCAATACTGTTTGCTTAAATTGCCTTCAAATAATAAATACCTAATCCTTTTCACAATTGTTCTGTTGGTCCGTTGACTTAGCCCATTTTACTCTGGTGAATATGAGTTAGATTTCTGATGAATTTCTTCCCTTCACTCTTCAAATATTTTTCAATTTCATTACCACAGTACTCGCAGCCATTGCCCATACTCAGTACTTTAATTATCTTATTTAACTGATTCTCAAATCACTTGATTTGAATTCTTGAAAGTAATGCAAAGTTTAATTTTTTACTGTGAGAAAATATATAGTATATATCTAGTGGATAAGTTGCAGAGTATCAGTACATCTGGGGCCAGCATTTACGAACGGTAACTGTGACTGTTTCCCCTCACAGCACACTTCACTCTTTGATTTGATAACATCATATTATCACAATAATTTAAACCCTCCATAATGCCATTCTTAATACTGTTCATATCAACACTATTAATGTGGCCTAATCGCCCGTGACATATATCACCCATTCACTATAATCAAAACTGTCGACAAGTAACCTTTTTTGTTTGTGTTTAAAACTTGTAAACACCGTTGATCAAGTCCGCTTCAGCAACAAGTTGACTTTTATTGTCAATTTCAAATATGACATTTTTCATTTTTTATCAGTTCACTGACTGACTAACAAGTTAGTCGAGAGATTCAGAATACACAAAACATTCTTCACTGTGACTTCCTAACTTCAATCAATGAATATTTTTACAGCGCTTATCAAAAACCACAAAACCAAGGTACCAGACCTTGATGGAAATGGAAAAATATTAGAGACAATCAATATCCCAAACACTTATTAGGAAACAGTTCTTTGGCAATCTCAATACATTTTAAAAACGAAAAAGTTCATATAGCCAGAAAAAAGTTATATAAGGTACGGGAACATATTGAATATTTTCCTGTTAAATATGTGCACTATTATAATAAAGATACATCAGCCTATTATTTAGATGAAAAACTCAATGTGAAAATTAGGCCTACGTCGTACAAACAAAAATACCCAGATCACCCAGTAAAATATAAGTTTTACTTGAAATATTTCCAAGAAAACTTTAACTTATTGTTTTGTCTTTATTGTTTGGCTGTGCACTGTGTGAAGTGTTATCATGTGCAGGAGATTTTCTATCTCCGTCAACTATGGCTATGTGAATTACGCATATTTGATCTGAAAACTGGTAAATCAGTACTTTATTCTTATTGTGAAGGAATAGCTAACAAAAGTACCAACGAAGTGGGCACCTTTATGCTGGATTACATTAGAACAAATATTAGCAGTGATATTGACGAACTTTACCTGTTTTCAGATGGTTGTGCCGACCAAAATCGCAATCATCCCGCGGTCCATATTCTTTTATCAATGGTAGCTGAACAAAATAATATTATAAAAGAAATACAATATTACATACCTAAAATAGGTTATTCATTCCTGCCAAACAATAGAATGACTGGGACAGCAAAGAGGCATATTCAAAAAATTATAGGATTTACGCACCAGCTGAGTATGACAATCATAGCTAGGGCTAACGAAAATTTTGAAATAAGAAGACCCAAAACTAAAGATATTATAGACATAAAAAAATTGTGGCCAAATTGAAATAAATGAGCAGCCTAAGAAACTGTTGCTATCTGTGGATTCCTACAGTAGAGAAGTACCCAAGGATAAAAAAGTGACTAGCTATTTCCAAAGTGTCACATTGCACGTTTCTCAAGTCTAAACCAGGTCTTGTGACAACTCGTGCATCCATAGATTGTTTAGTCAGTCATGAATTCTAGTTATTACAGAGGGCAGGCACCAAGTCGCCCTTACCATATAGTAGTGATACTCCGTATGCTGGTAAAGTGTCAATCAATGAAAATAAAATGACAGATTTGAAAAAGCTAAGAAAATATATCCCAGCAGAGTACCAAAATTTCTATACAGAGGTTTTTGCATGGCCAACGACTTCAGCAAACTATGAATATGAAGAAAATAATGGTGATTAACCAACGTCCCTTCTAAAAATCTTCAGTATTTGTATGTTTCTTTCGAAAAAGACATAAGCCCAAAAAATTAAATTCAAAATATCTATGTGAAAATTGTTTCTTTATTAATAAATATATATAATCAAAATCATATATTTTTTTATCTATCAACCTCTATATTCAATTAATTTAGCACCATAGACTTCTCTTACATGAAACATATTTTTGTTAATCCTGAAAAGTTTTAATTAATTAGCTCATGCCCTTTTCAAAATGATGGGTTTAATTGTTTTAAAACCTTTTAACATTACAATTTCAAAATTTGCAAAAATAATAGAAGGGAAACAAAACTTTTATACAAACACTCACATGTCCATCTGTAGGTAACAACTGTTTTATTAAACTGAAACTTTCATCTGAAACCATTTGATGTAGAAACTTGACGATGGAAAGTTGACATGGTAATAAAGCGCATAAACCACACATACTTCAATGAACTGAAAAATTGTTATATAACAATTTTAAAAAGGGGAATAAAATCTTTTTTAATTTCTCATAACTTGTGGATATAAACTAAAAGAACAAGGTAAGTATTATTTTTTTTTCAGAATTTTATATATAATATTTCTAGAGATGTTTTCGAAAGGGCATACAAAAAATATATTCTTCCTGCCAGCCCCTTAATGTAGTGAAAAACATTAGAGAGCTGGCAACATTAATACTTGTGAATAGTAGATAATTCTAATTATACTTAACAATTTATTTTTTATTTAAAATATTTTTCAGCTTAAACAGAATTGGCATTGTTACATTCACGCCTGTGAAAATTCTGAATGTATATTTTTAAGTTTTTTCTTCTGTGTTATCTATGTTCAAATAAAATGGGCGACATTATTCTCTTACCGCTTCGAGTGTAGCGATAATTTTCTCACTTTACACGCTACATACTTTTTAATGAATAAACTTGGACGATGATTTCTCCAGCGTGATATACAAAATTTACAGTGCTATCTATTTATTTACATATGATGAAACCGCAAAGGGTCCAACTTGGTGTATCACAACATGGGGTTTGTCAAGACTGTCGGTACCGTACTGTTAAATTTTCCAGTATTTGACATTAATTAAATAAAAAGAATGCTTTTATTCCATCCTTTCTACTTGAAACTTTTCAATACACAAAAGAAATTGACATTGTGAACTCTATTTCGTTCATGAATAAAATTCGTAGAAAATTGTAAAATTTTCAAATAAAATATGAAAGTTTTATGTTTATACTTTGAATCGACCATGCAATTATTCTCAGGCGAAACTTGTGTAGTGGGAGAAGACCTTGGCAGTTGTACCTATTTATCTGATTGTGCAGAAGAGATGTATCGAGTTTTGGTGATGAAGAAGCAGCCTAAGGTAAATATAAAGTGAATCTGTATTCTAAAACCAAGCATAGGTCTATTTAAAGCATTTTATCTTATTGTTATAAAAGTGAGAGTATATCAGCTGTCAGTACTGATTACACATATTTTCATAATTTCTAATTTACCTATATATTTGAGACATTCATGAAAATCAACTTTACAAGTGCATAATATCGATATACAAGTTGAAAAGATCCCAAATTGCCTTACCAATTGTCCAAAGATTATTAACTTCATTGTTTAGAATTTTTAGCATTCCCAATCTCGAGACCCATATGCAGTTTGTATTTAAAATCGTTCAGATAATTTTTATGGTAGGAATAAAAGTAGAACATTTAAGACAATGAAACAAAATTCATAGTATCTTGGCATGGTTTACTTCAAAAATATGTTTTTTCTAAATATCATGTGATTTCCATTGGAGGGTGTCAGCAAATTTATCTTTGTTATCGATTTATAAATAAAATCTCAATATTTTATCTATTACAGAAACACTGTATGTTCATTGGTGATTGGCAGGTTGTATGTTGTAAGGGGAAAGCCCATGCACCAGTATTAGTGGCACCTAAAATAGCAGGCAAAGATGTAAGTAAATTCAAGTAGACCTGGAACGAAAGATTTGCATATTGCTGTATTAATTTTTATTACAATTTTGTAAATGGTCCACTCGACGAAACAAAAAAAGGTGAGCAAAAGCTCAACTCCAAACCCACATAGAAAGCAGTAGTCTTGCGCACACCGACATTATAAAATTAAATGTTAAACTTTCACATTAGGTTACGTCATTTCAACAGACTACACAATAATACATTTATTTGGATTTCAATTTAAAGCAAGTAATTCATTACAACTTTATTTTTCGAGGTAATGGAGATTGGGATTCAAAAATAAAAATCCCTGAAACGATTTACATATTAGAAATAGTTCCTATCCATGATTCGTTCACTTCTTTTTGCAACCATAAAAAGTTCAAATTCATCTCCCAATATGAATTTTAAAATTCTAGTTGTTTATCACATGGTATTTTTATAAATGCCAGAAATATTTGTAAAGTTGGAGGATTAACGTAATAAATATAATAATATTATGAATAATTTCGAAGTCTTCATTTTATATATCTATACATATATATTTTTTCAAGGATTAAAACAATTGTTAAAATCTGAATTCTCAAGTTAAATGTGTGTGCGATATTTTAATAATCTTAATCAGTTTAACAAGATTTTTTTTCATTTAAACAAATGACACTCGCATTCACTAAACTACCTAAATAAAAAACAAAGTGTGAAATTGTATTATTCACAAGTCAGTTTTAATAATTAACTTTAGTAATTCATCTTATAAAAAAACCAAAATCACTTTGTCGTAACTAATGTTAAAAAACCAAATTCTTGAGAGTATTAGTAAATAAATAAATACAATATCCATAAAATAGAATGCTGTTCATTTACATGGAAGGAATGAGTTTTCCTGTTGTCGAGACCTAACTAACCTCATTCTTTAAAAATTCAGTGCCACAGGGGAATATTTTTTAAGATTTGTCTAATTACAGGATCCATGTAAAAGAAAATTTAGTAGTACTAGATTAGCGGTTTCTAAGTTTTAGGTAGATAATTAAAAACCTTATAATGTGCATCTACATTTCCAACAGAAATTTTCAAAGATTGAAAATAAAACACATTGGAACTGAATGTTAATCTTAAATACATAGTTACTTTCTATGTACTCAGATACAATATCCGAAATACATAAAAAGAATATAAATGAATATAATTATAATAATACTCTAAATATTTTTATCAGAATTCAACGCAACAATTTTCCATGCAAATTAACGCACAATGAATTGACAAAGGGTAGACAGATACTAGCGATAGGGGGTGCAAGGATAAAAGGTTTAAGGAAAAGAAGAGTGAATTGCAAGTATATGCACCACAGTTACTAGTAGGAACCTCACAGCATTCTGTCAAAGAAGCCTAAGGATACGTATCACGTACGGATATATATCATGTATGGGAAAGCAAAAGAAGAAGTAAACAAGGTAAATCCCTAGAAAGAAACTACGTTTCTCATATCGATAAAAAAAGGAAAAAGAGATCGTTCTAAAGGTGACAAGACAGAAAATATTAATATATAATATATGACACCAAACAGTATTGTCATACAAGAAGAAGAACGGAAACTTGCCAAATATATCACCTATTGTACAGACATATGCTTCTAATTGTTTATAAACGAAGTAAAGAATCGGCATCAAATATGTTTTAAATAGCCTGAAAGACTTCATTTTTCTATGAGAAGAAATCTTAAATTGGCTGGAATCCAATTTACAATCTCCTTACAGATAAGTTTCAGCAGGATTAGTGACAAAGACTTATTACATGAGAAGTTGGGGCTCTAACTTCAGCTGAGTGCAGTACTTTATTGACCCATGTTTTTGCTGCAAATTCCTTAGACGAACCAATTCCTCCACTTTAACAGTTACCTCAAATTCGGTATCAAGAATGTTTTATTAGAGATGGATCTGTACGCTCAGCACAGGCTGAATGCAAGATGAAAAATTCATTATACTTCTATAACATATCCAGTTCTCGTTTTTATGAAAATACCTTTTTTACAACCCCATAATTAAAATATGCCAATTGCAATAACGGTATTACTTCTCAACATCCATCTTTGGACTTTTTTGAACCGAAATTATTAACATTTAAAAAGGAAATACAAAATATATTAATTGTAAATTAAAACCAGCTAGGATAGAATTAATTTTTTGTTCAATATGTAGAAAATGACATAATTCTAAGTTAGTATTAACTTTAATAAATGATAATACATTTTTTAATATTTTTAAAAACACAAACTTGAAATGTAAACATACTCGTAACAATTTTATGGTCTAGTTTGTACTCTGTTCTTTTTATTACACATCTATGTGACTGCAACTTGTTTCGAGAGCCTTTCAATAAATAAATAAATAGATAGATGCATGGACCCATTGAATGGAAATTTGTTCTAATAAATTTATACAAATACTCATTCGTAATGGACATATCAAATCAATAAAATGGTGCTCGTTTGTAAAAAATAAACCAAACCCAAGATTTACGAAACAACGTAAGATTACTTGTAATCTAAATAATACCTCCAATAGTAATAAAACATCCACACTATCACTTTCGCAACTCAATTACCCTACCAAGTACCAAGTCCACCCTTCAAATATTCATTTATTGCCCACTTTATAAATGTGACTTACTTTTGTATTTAGTAAATTTAAAATATATAATTTAAATAATATACTCCTTTGCAATATGTAAAGTTGCTATGATGCAATGTACCAGTGATAATTTCAACTTGCCATTTAGTCATACTTATTAAGAATATAAATTGTTGATTTCAGATCTACTGTACTTATAATGGAACACTGCCCTTCAAATGCTGCCCATCTGATGATTGTCCTATAAAAAATGAAAATGACAAAATCTATAGCAACCGCAGCACAGTTGAAATCATCGAAGACAGTGAGTATCCACCACTGTCGGTGCCCATTAATAAACCGATTAACAATTCCACATGTCAAAGAAGTAGAATGCCTATGAAAATAAGAACGGTAAATGTTGATCAGTGTGCTGAATCCTAGAAAACTACACAAACCGTTAACAAGCATATGGAATTAAAAATAATTTGGCAATATATAATCAATTTCCAATAAAATTACACGACATTTCATTTATTATCGTTTTAGGAAAGCTTTTTATAGCCTAATCTGTTCTGAACAATATATAATCCATGCAGTAGTTTGTTGTGTGTATAATCGCAACGTTTGTTAGTTTTTTCATTCAATTATTTACAATAATCGCCAAGAGAAATTAATATCATTGATGTGAAAATTATAATGGTACAGCAGTTATTATAGTACAGTATTCAAAACAATAGTTATTATGGTATATTATAGTACTGTATTTCAAAACCGACACCTTCTTATTTTTAACGTCAGTCATTTGGTGTTGAAAAAACAGAATTTAAAGAATTCCAAACATCTATAGATGCCAGCGTTTTACAATTGCAGTCAATCAGCTACATGCCTTTGCCACGTATACATGTGATTATCTCCGCTCGCCATTTCGACATTATAACATCTCCATTAACCCCTTAATGTTGGGTTTTGATCCAGAAAAATTAATTTCAGAAATAGAATCTAAACTAGTTTTGCAAAACAAATCTCCAGCAGAACACCCAATAAAGTCAATGAAAGAGGATTTTTGAGAGAAACAAACAAAAAATTTAATAGATAATTACGTTAAAATTCCTAATATGGAAATAACAAACAAATATAAGTATATTTTTGTTACATTACAATTACAATTATAGAGTCATTTTCATTTGTGAGATAACTCTATAATCATAACCGAAGAATTGATAACTTCCCTTCATTTCTCTTTAGGTTTATTTCAATTATTGTGCAAAAAAGATTACAGAAATACTGCTTTCTATTAATCTTTTAGATAAAATCTCATGAGTGTCACAGTTCCCATGCAATTTCATCCATTGGAATTAGAAATGTTCCGCAGTAAAAGTAGATAAGAAATAAAGAGACTATAGAAATAGCTTAAATTAACACTTCAGGAAAACTGTATAAGAGATACCTTATTTATAAAGTCACAAAATATATTTAAAAATGTCTACCAAATCTGCGTAAAAATCGGTCTCGTAAATGTCATAATTCAATTTTAGATTGTTTTAAAAATACTGGTGAAAAACTGACTGACACCTCACGAGTCTAATATATAGGGGTGAAGCTTAACGCAGTGCCAATATAGATATAAGTAAATATTAATGTATAAACACTTAAACATAAACATTGTTTGAACTTACCGAAACCTTTACTTGAATTTAAATTGATTCCAAATTGATCATCGTAATCACACAATACCGACGGGTGCATTGACAGCTACCATATTCCATTTACCATATTAATTATTAATATTTTTTTATACTATTAACATTTGTATTAAATTTTGAAAGTGATATTTTGTGCTTTGCGTCATGTAAATAAACGCAATTTGTTTCAAGTTAAAAAAGTATATGAACAAATGCCATCTCACTCGAACTATTACAAGTGACAACAAACAGAAAGAAATAAAAGTATGACAGTCTTATGATTTTCGCTAGATATTGTCCGATATTTATGTGTCATCTGCTCCCTAAAATTTTAATTCTTTAAAATAGATAAACAAATAGCATTGATAAATAATTTCAATCACTAAAAGACATCAAATCTTCAATTTTGTTAAACAGACTTGATTTAACTCCAGTTTTTCATTAAACATCGTATTTTCAGATTCATTTAAGTCACTGGAATCTGTGATTCAAATTCAATACATGTGATTAAGTAATTTGGACGATTTAATTTGGGAATATTTCCCGTCCAAAGCTTCTACGACATTAGTAAGTTGGTTCATTGATGAAATTCCTCTGATATTTTTTTTGAAAACCCTAAGTTTTTTCCAGCACGTTGATTGACACTAAATGTTCCTACATTGCATCACAAAATTGAACTAAAATTCAAATTTATAATGAAGATAGCAAAAATCATTACTGGATGCTAAAACTTGTAATTATGCACACCCAAAAATACTAGAAGTGAGGAGAATCATGAAAATCTATCATCATTAGTACCACGTGAAGTAATCAATTCAAAGGGTACAGCTGGCCTTCTAGGTGATCCTGCAGAAACAAATGCAAATATTTTTTTTATCAGTCCAATCACTTAATGCATAACTAAGCTTTCAATTTTAAACCTCATACTAAAGATATTATTCCCTGGAACACCAGTTATTCCAACGGGCACACAAATATACAACCACCACCTGGCTATTCTTTTCCACAAACACGATACCAAAGACGATACCAGTCACTTCAACAATCAGTGTATTGAGTACACTCAAACAAAAACCATTCACCTCTCACCATCCACAGCCCCACGGCCAAAAATAAATTCAAATATTAGATTATCAATTCAACCCACCGTTGACAGCATCTCAAACCTAATCTACTCCTAGTTGTTGCTTCGATTATGTAATGATTCTCAACCTATTAAGATACAGAACCCGCCCCTTAACTATAGTAAATAATTATTGATATTTAAGATTTATTTTGTTTGTCTTTAATGAAACTATCTCTTGCTTTCTCCAAAGATGTGACTTCACCAATCATTTCGAGCAATCTTTCAACAGGTGATACAGCCTGTCTCATGTTTGTATCTTGGTGACTTATTTCGGGAAATACAATATGAAACAGTTCACTCAATGTGACAAACATTCCAAAATTGTTAAAAAATTTACTCTGATATTACCTCCCTATCCGAATAGATCTACAAATTGTCCTTTAAGGATTGCTGTTCTTTGATGGAATATACACAGAATCTGTTCCTCCTCTTTTTCTTCTGCTTATGATACAAACTGCAACTACTAGAATTTCCGATATACATATCGTAATCAGCAAAGACACATCAATATATTGAGCCATAACCTTTCCCATCAACTACAAACTAGTTAATGGTTAATAAAATGAAGCTATAAACTAATTAATCAAATAAAGGATCATGGAAATTTCCAAGCATTTTATTAGTTGTCTTGCAATACAATGATAACAAGATAATTTCAAAAAGAATTTTTTATTTTCATATTTTAGAAACGCTGAATGGCAATTTCATGGAATGGAATTTTTGTATTATAAACATTTTATACTTTTTTATATTTTAATGTACCTGTTTTAATATAAATTAAATAGTATTTATACACCCCACCAGTCCAGCCCCGCTCGACTCCAACTCATGAGATCCTCTAATGATCTATGTCCTTGATGATCAGTGGCTGGAAATCGCACCCGGGACTCCGTAGTGCGACACCAAAGGGCGTAAACCTGTGACGTTGCACTGCGGAATCCCGGGTTCGATTCCCAGCCGATGGTCTTCAAGGACATAGATCATTAGAGGATCTCATGACTTGGAGTCGAGCGGGGCTGGACTGGTGGGGGGATATAAATACTATTTAATTTATATTAAAACAGTTACTTTATAATATAAACAGCACCTCACTTTTTTACATAGCTAAAAACAATTAGCTCACAAGAGCCAAATTATTTCCTCTTTATCACAGCTAACGAATATAACTTTCAAATATCAGACTCTTCACGATTAGGATATGCATGTTTCCTACAATTAAATCAAAAACATATTGCTTGCCCTATAATATTCAAAGCTAAACAATAGTATGTGTTTATTTTTTTGTATCAGTCTTAATCAATTTAAAGGAAATCATAAAAACTTTGTTTTTTTTTTTAAAAATGGACAGAAAAATTGATCACTCAAGTTCCTTTTTCTATTTCTGATTAATTAAAGATGACTTTTTCAAATAACAAATTAAATGGGCCATTTCTTATCAAAAGTAATTGTTGTTCCTACGACTTGTGAAGATTACTCTGTCAGTTTTGATAATTTTTACGTGATCTTCTTTTATAAGCAAGTAACAGGTAAAACTACTTTATGATAGTATATAAATTCAGAGACAAATTCAACAAAAATATATTATTTGTCATTTCTTTCTGCATGTATTATGCAGGTTTTTAAATCTATCATGTTTTAGGCAAGTATTTTCAAAACTGTTTTTTCAAAATATTTCTTTGATGGACGGAGATAAATTATTTTATTCAAATTTTTGGAAATATTCAACATTGTCATATAAAACATGTATTTTTGCAGTACCCTTTGAAGACTTTTTCATTTGTGTAAAGGGGCATAGGGAAAATATACAATTTTTTCCTCGATTTTCTTAGTATTTTTTATAGAATACCTACTAAGAATTTAATGTTAAAAACCGTATTGGCAAGTTTGAACATTTTTTTTAAATATCATATTTATTTAAAATATGGTATTTTTATTTGATGGCCTTTTGAAATTTTTATTTTTTCACATTTGACGAAATGACCAAACCTCCTCCCGATATCGCATGAACCGTGACATCGCCTCCCTGAGAAAACCTGAAAGATTAAGTCTATGTTAATGACACCTCACTTGTCTCCTTCAGATTACCCATTCCAACTCTAGGAAGTAATAGCTGGATACACCAACATTCATACATACTTACCTAAACAGACTGATAAGCACAATACCCTCCTTGGTGTGCTGCAGTTGCTGCACAGCATACAAACATTTTTTTCATAACTCTAGATATTATACCCTCAGAGATATACTGGAAAAATATGCAAAAAAGATATGTTTCCACACCTCCTTTCTTTCAAAACATAAAAAAGAAATTATTTCATTAAAAAACTACAACGATTATCCAAGAACTTACAATTTTTTAAATATGCACCAATTTTTATATTTAATAGGAACAGCTTGCATTTCTGCAAGCCGTGTCCACTTTGTCTAGCATCGTCATTTTTCAACTTTTTTATTGATTTCCAGAACAGTCGGCCGTCTGGACCATGGGTTGTCTTCAAGTGAGACTCTGCTTGTTTAAAGATACTGTACCATTTATAAATCTTCATTTTACTTGTGCAAAAGTCCCCTTAAACAGATGCCATCTCTTCCAGTGTAGTTTAAACCAATTTTCCTTGCTTGGTAAGGAACTTTATAACTGCGTGGTCCTAGATTTTCTCTACATTTCCCACTCCCAACTGAATAGCTTGGTCGACGATAGTTCAAAGAAGTTTTATCTTATTTGGGCTGTTAGCCCAAATAAGATAAAACTTGCTATTTATACTAACAATAAGTCATTGAACTCCTTACAGCTCATTAAAATACCCTCACTAATAACTTAATTACCAGTTCCAACAATAATCCATCCTTAATAATGCATCCTCATAATATCCAATTAAATATATTCCATTCTCGCAGAATGCACGCAATACTTTACTCTGTTATGCCGAGGGTCCATGTTCCATTGTTGTCACGATTTCAGTATTTAACTACTCTTTGTAACTTTAACCAATTCTGTACACTTAAACATTTCTTTAATAAATCAAACAAGCCACCAGTTAAATAAGATACAGTACAATATACATTGTACTGTAATACATTATATACATTATATACATACTTGGAGGTTAATTCTATCAACCACAAGCACTTGTCCATTCACATCGTAACCAATCTTTCCACTTCTGTTCAACAAATAAGCCTTTTTATTGCTCATCCTCATTCTTTGTTCATAGAAATATTCATTTTTCTTCATAATTTTAGTTAGATTGAACTCTAAATTATAGTTTCTAATATACGTATAAGACCTATACACCCATATAACTGTATTTAAATAAACTTTACTCACTATTGCCATGTATTGTAATGCTTTATATAATAACTAACTGCAAAACAGCTGGTACTCAATGGGTGACTTATGTAGTAATGTTAAATAAATGCTTAATTTTACAAAAATTGTCAATTTTTCATCTAGTGGAATAATTGGAATATTCGCAGCAGATCCAGTGTATATTGCGTTTTTTTTTAAGTAAATTTTATTGTGCTGTATTTTAGTATTTGACATTTTTATTCACTGCAGCATAGGATGCTTTATTTAACCGGTGGCTTGTTTGATTTGTTACAGAAATGTTTAAACGTACAGCAATTAGTTAATTCAGTGTAGCTCAGGATACTTTATTCAATTGGTGACTGGTTTGATTTCGTAAAGAAATGTTTAAACGTACAGAAATTGATTAATACTCTCAGCAGATAAAATCGTGCACAAACTTTATTGCACGGTGTTGTAGTGCATTGTACTGTAATTAATTGCAGCAGAAGATATTTTACATAATTGGCGGCTTGTATAGATATCATTAAATTAATGTTTTATTTACGAAAATTGTGTGCTTATCACCTTGCAGAATGCTTACAATACTCACAACAGATCCAGTTGTGCTACTGCGGAATGGTGGATTCTGAAGACTTAGGCACAAAAATAATACATGGGAAAAGGGTAGATAGCGCGGAATTCCCACATATGGTGAGTGAAGATATGTATAGAAGTACATCAGACTTTTGTCATGAGTAATACTAAGTTTACAATTCATTGATACATCAGCTAAGTCCCTACGACCCTTTTAGGGTTCCATAGCCCAAACTATACAACGGAACCCTTATAAGACAACTTTCTTGTCTGTTTGTCTGTAACAGCTGATTTCATCAGAAAACATACGACGTAAAAACTTGAAGTTTGACATATTAATACATCATATTATCGCACATATTTTGCGCTTGCTAACGGTTTTTAATATGTTCATGTAATAATCAAAGAGGGGATAAATAAAGTAGACAACATTTTTTTTTCTATTTCATGTTATGTGGAGTGTCATTTGAAAGAGCTTGAGATGAGAAATTGAAAAATATTTTTTCAAAATAAATTGTGTATCTAAAAAGATGCGGAAATAGAGTATTTTCCGCCTCCCCTTATTTCCAAAACTGCTGAACCGTAAATCACGCAAAAAATGCTTAGTAAAATCTGCAAGATTGCAGGTAAACTATAGCGAGATATAATACCTAGATCTTATAATTTTTTTAATATGCACCGTGTTTTTAAACCTGCGAAAGATATACAATATACTGTGAAAAAATAATACTTTTAAATAGTTTCATTAGGAATATTATGTAACCTTAAATATTTATAAGACATGAACAAAATGCTCACGTCGCGAGTTCTACTAATGTTTGACGAGTTTTTTATTATGCTCACCCAAAGAAACCTGTCAAGCACGACTAATGTAAACCCAGAAAATACGATTGCTCATATTTAATTAAATAAATTACGGCAAGTGAAAAAGTTTATTTCTTTATGTAATTAATTGGATTGAGCAGAGAGTAGTGCCGTTGAGACACTTGTCAAACATATCGCTGCAATATTTTGCTTTTTGTATTCCCATCTTGTGATAGATCGAAGCCATACTTTTTAAATAGCTGCTAAAGTTCTTCCGTATTCTTAGCTTATTAATACTTACAATGTTTCTTCATATAAGAAATATCAGTTAACTAAAAATAAAAATAATATAATTGCACAGAAAAATGCCATTCAACTAAAGCATGCAGTTCAGTCTTTTTTAAAATTTGCAAATGTATCTTGTAAGTTGTAAAATTTTTAAATTTTTACTCACATAGACAATTTGTTTAGTTCCAAACCAGACTGATTTTAAGCAGAAACACAAAATTATAAATAAACACTAAATGTTTATACATATACATACACATATATATATATATATATATATATATATATATATATATATAGATATATAGATATATATAAAATACTATTTCAGGCGCTGCTTGGTTATAACAGAGATCACTGGGCCAATGGTGGGACCCTCATCAGTGATAAAGCCGTACTAACAGCGGCTCATGTTTTGGAGGACAGGGAAAAGTAACTAACATCACCTTTCCTAGTATCAAAATTTAGTAATAAGTATGTATGAGATATTTCAGAAAAATTAACTGAAATAATAACTTGATTTCACCAAAAACCAACATGACAGATCATCGGTCATTTGTTGTTTAATAAGTATCATTTAGTAACAAGACAGCAATAGATGTTTCATTTTGATAATTTATATTTTATGAAAATTTACCAATTATATATGATTCATTCTGCCTTTCTCCATCACTCCAGAAGTCTCTTAATTCCATCTTTTCAAAAGTTCCGAAGTTTCTTAGTAAATTGAGGTGAACTTTTAAATTAATTATTAAATTATGCCTTATTCTACTAAAAAACATAAGTAACGAAAGGAATAAATAATAATCGGAAGCGGAAATACGCTAAGCCGAAATACTCCTTCTGGTATTCCAATATTATTTGTCATTTGACTGGAATGTTAATGATCCCTACTCTGCAGATATTTTACGTGGAGATAATCATTTATTTCTAAAAGCTAAAGTTATATATAGCCCTATATAAAACATATAAATCCAAATATAATTATTTATTTCCGATAGCCAAAGATGCATAGACCCTATGCTATTATGATGAAAACCCTAAGATATTATGATGAAAAACAACACCTCGTCTGTTCACTAATTCTAGTACTTTTGTGGCGATTGATTCCTTCAGTTTATATAAAATACAACAGTCTCTTTGTTCAATTGATTGCTTCACTTTTCGAAAGCAATTCATAATAATCTATCGTTTTCCAACCTGACTAAATGCATAACAAAATGGTTTCATGTATGAAAAACAGACTTTGACACAGTTAAACTCTTTTTACTCTTGGTCGAAGAATGTTCATGTTAAGTATTCTCGTAAAGTTCCCAACTTTCATTTCCAGTAACTAGTCTCACCAAAAAAAGTTCGTGTTCATGCCGTCAAAAAGCAAATCATACAATGAAACACTGTGTCATATTATGAGGAAGCTATACATCTAAGTGTAATCCAACTATGCCAGATGGTTACGGGTGGCTATTTGCAAAATTTTTAGAGCATCCGCTATTAACAGTATATAATGGATTTTGATAACGTCATAGTTTCACGGCTGCGTTTCTACTATGGCTTGATGAGGTCCATGCTTGTAATAAGGATACCGTTACAAAAATTGACATGAAAATATCTTCTAGGCTAGATTAAAAGTACAGGCTTTGGAATTTTTAACCAACTGAAAATTTTTGTTTAATGGCATCTTAAGAGTCCAACACTTTCCACAGCTGTGGAAAGTATCGCAGATACGTATGATACACAAAGCTGGCAAATCACTACATGACGTCTCGTCATATAGACCTATTAGCTTGCTCCCAGTATTATCAAGTCTTTGAAAAGCCTCTTCTACACAGAATCAAACCAATACTGGATGAGGATAACATCATACCAACACATCTGTTTGGATTTAGATCTCAGCACTCTACGGTGGAACAGGTCCACAGAGTGTACGATAGGATAAGAAAAGGATTAGAAGAAAAAGAGTACTGCTGCTCAGCATTTCTGGATATACATCAGGCATTCGACAGAGTATGGCACAGAGGCCTACTTTACAAAATTAAGACCTACCTTCCACACAGCTACGTGGAATTGCTGAAATCATATCTCTCAGATCGAATGTTCCAAGTGCGAGTAACTGACGTCACATCTAAGCTCTTAGAAATTCAAGCCGGGGTTCCTCAGGGATCAGTGTTGGGCCCAGTGCTATACACCATCTACACAGCAGACTTACCAGCAACAGATGGCGTGACTACTGCCACATACGCCGATGACACTGCAATCTTGGCCAGCAGCGCAGATCCTGTGGTGGCTTCTGAGATGCTACAATGAGGACTAGACAGTGTATCCTCATGGCTGAACAAATGGCGAATAAAAACTAGTGCTACAAAATCTGTACACGTCACCTTTACTCTGAGAAAGGGCGACTGTCCTCCCATACAGCTGAATCAGACTACTCTGCCACACACAGATAGAGTAAAATACCTGGGCATGCACCTGGATAGGCGTATGACGTGGAAAAACCATGTAAAGAGCAAAAGAGATGAACTCAACATTAGATATAAGAATCTCACGTGGCTGATTGGACGGAACAGTACTCTGTCAATCGATAATAAGCTACTAATATATAAGACAATCCTTAAGCCTGTATGGACTCATGGCATACAATTGTGGGGCAGTTGTAGTAGTTCCAACATCCTGATACTGCAGAGAATGCAAAATATTATACTCCGATCTATATGTGATGTACCATGGTTTGTTACCAATGCCGAAATACATAAGGAACTTCAAATGAACACCATAAAGGAAGAAATCCTGTCGGCTACAGATAAGTATAGGGGGAGACTGGAGGCCCACCCTAATGAACTGGCTGCAAAGCTATTAACGCGCACTTATCAAAAGCGATTAAAAAGGAAAGATATTTTGAGTTCCTAAGGAAAGAGGAGATGTTCTCACTGGAGGACACACTCTAAACGAGATTCAACACTCTTCACCACATCTGATAAAAGTGAAAGCACTGATTGCAGATAAATGAAAAAAAAAAATAAAAAATAAATAAATAACACTTTCAATAATTTAGAGTGGGAGTTCACTGTACCAGTGCTTTTATGGACGAGCTCCCACTGGTCTAGATACTTTTAAATTATATTGCTATCTCATATTTGCGAGTTTGTGAAAGTATCACTTAAAATGGTGTGTATTGTACCCGCTTACAAACCGCAAGAAAAATATCAGGACTCAAATTGTTTACATTACCAAGATGCAAAACTTGTAAGCATTTTTTTGTCATATTATTTTTTTTGAGTACAACAGGTGCAAACTAAAATGCAATTACTAATATTAAAATCAAAATTATAAAATGTTGAGTAGTTCTAATATAGACTTGAACATGTAATAACATTTTTCAGCAGATTCATATAATAATTTTAAATTCCATGGAAATGGAGATTAAAACCTTTATAAGCACAATTTACAATTCAATTTTTGTTTTGCTTTAACAGGTCAATCGAATGGCTCAAATTGTAACATCGAGAAGATTGAGCAACTGGGTGGAATATTCACAATTTTAGTGTTTATGAGAAGCATTATTTAATTCAATTTTAATACTATTTTATCTATAAAATAGTTACATTTGAATGGAAAGCAAAGTCAAAATTTACTAACATCGACCAAACATATTATAATGAAACCAGAGATGTTGGAACAATAGAAAAGATCAATGGAGTAATGATTCAGACACTGGATACAGGGGACACAGTGGGCAACCAGCCATACATGGAACAATGAAACGAGCTGACACTAGATCAGTTGCAGTGGTGGCAGGGGATCACCACCAAGATATCAGCCTATATAATTCATTTTAATACAAGCTGTCATCATCAGAATACAGATGATCACTTGATGTTTTTAACCACTTCGTTAATTGTAAAGAATCTCACACTAGTCATTCTCATTTTCAATTTTTAACAATGCGTTTACTTAGTCGTCGGTTATCCGGAGTTGCCAGATAAGATGAATACCAGACAAATATCTATTGCATCTCAAATTTTAATCACCAAATAATGTTTGGGAATATTTCATGTCTCCATAAAATATTTATTATTATAAGAGTACATTTCTGGAACCAGTTTTACCAGAGTAGCCGTTACAAAGAGATAATAAACAAAAATTGAGAAATTCCAAGTTTACAAAGAAAATACATGTACTGAACAAAACAATTTAACAGACGATTAATTAAAAAGTTTGCAAGAATCTAAACGTACAAGTACTTTAGAAAATATAAAAAATTAAATAGTATAAGATAACCTAATGAATGTAACACCTTGATAACCTAATGAATGTAACAACAAATTATTTTACTGGTATACAACAGAACTTAATGTCAATTTTGCCAAATTAATAATCACAACTACAGCAAACTATACAAAACAAAGTGTTGCCATACCAAAAGATGGACAATAAGCTTGAAATTTAATGTAGTTATGAAGTTAATTACGAATGTAAAATGCTAAAGTTTCAAAATATTAACCACAAATTAAAATAACAATTTTAGAAACTCTGTCCTGTATACCATTTATATGAATTACAATAAAAATGACGAGATGGAGCCAAAAATGTTGAACCTGTTAAAAGAAGGATTATTTATTGGAAAATGTTCTTACAAAATATTCTTATGAAAACTGATGAAAACATACCTAATAAAATATATATTGAAATAATTTTAAGCACACAAACTCCAATTAAAAATTTTACCAAAATTTCGAAATATGTTTCTTCCATTAATGGAATAACCTAAAGGATATGCTGTGACATCCAGCATGTGTATATATGTATATTTTTTATTTTCAGCTGTATATACTTTCTCCCACTAATAAAATACACTACAGGATACTTTATAACATCCATGAATGTATTGTCTGTCTTTGTATTTTTTTTATATTTACAGCTGATGTGTCACATATAAACCAATTATTACCCAATGGTGCTAGCTTCCTGACAATATTCCATCTGCAAATCTTTGAAGTCTTGAAGTCTGCAAACCGTCGAAGGCTTAAAAGTCTGGATATTTTTTTGAAATGAATATATTTTAAACATATACTATAATTTTGAAATCTCAGATGTACTTATGTTTTATGAAATGTTAACATTGATAAATAGTTTTAACAATATTTAAGAATACTTTTAATTAATTTATTTCTTAGCAGTTTTTAAAATTCATTATTAAAATCTGTGGATGAAGACGCTCCGGACACAGAACCATCCACAAGCCCTACGGAGCAATTTGAAGAGAATGCTTCTCTTCAAATTGCCCACTTCACAAGATCTAGTCATAGAACGAAACCTAAGTCTTGGTTAATAATTTAAATAATGTAGATATAATACTACATCATGTAGTTTCATTTAGTTGTGAATCAAAATTAAGAAATACAAGATTAACAAATCTAGATATTCGCAATTAAATGAAACTACGCGATGTAGTATTATTTCTACTATCTTTAATTTCTTTACCACGACCTAGGTTTCGTTGTATTACAACATCTTCAGGTGGGATATTAGCAAAGATTAACTCTTAGGAACAACCAACAGCATTTATATGTTTCAAACACAATAGCGGAAGACTACTTTGTGCGGATTTTTCCATTGTTTATGTTAGTGAGTTTATTGCAGGGGCGCAGACTAGGTTTTATTATATTACAGAGAGTTATACAATATACCAGTATTCTAGTTGGGTGTAATAAATTCAATTGTTGTTATTATGTGAAATTATACAATGCAAACTTTAGGGTGTATGTAATAAAATTAAATGGAAGTTATTGTCGGTAATATATTGCAAAGGCAAGGGTATTTGAAAGTAAGGCCAAGGTAATATACTAATTCTACATATCTTATTATCGGTAATATATTTATACAAAAGCAAGGGTATTTAAAAGTAAGGACAAGGTAATACACTAATTCTACATATCTCCGGTTTTGTGTATTCATATATTTATTTATTTATTTATTTCTTTTAATTTTTTTTTTTTTTTGTTTTTATTATATATACGTATATTTATATGCGTATTAATGCTGAAACAATTTCCAGGGTACTGTAGTGTCAATGTTTTATATTTATATTATATCTAGAAGATATTAAGAATGGGTGATGATATTATATTTAGTTGTTCATTTAATATATTGACCTTGATATCTTTTTTATGTCTGTTTATTTCTAATGTTTCTAGGATATTAAGTTTATTGCCTTTTGTATTTATTTGTAATATATAGGGGGCATTATCAGTATGGGGGTGATGGTTATTTTCAATGAGATGTTTAGCGAAGTGAGATGTGTCTGGTTTATTATTACGCCAGCTGGCGATGTGTTCTTTATATCTTGTATTAAAATCTCTTCCTGTTTGACCTATATATACACTATTACAATCGTTACATTCTAATATACCACCAAAAGATTGCCTAAATATCATTTCAGATATCCTAGAAAAGAAAAAATTGAATCCCATTGAAGCATCGGAAATTAGAGATCTCTTTAAACTATGCACAGACCAAAATTATTTTCTATTCGATAACAATTTTTTTCAACAAGTTAATGGCCTTGCAATGGGCTCCCCCCTCAGTCCCCTTTTAGCCGAGTTATTTATGAATCATCTAGAAACCAGCCTCTTAAACAGTAAATTAGCGACCAATATATTATACTATTATAGATACGTTGACGACATCCTTATCTGCTGGAAAGGTACACAGCGACAGTTAGACCAGTTTGTTAACTTTGCTAACTCCCTACACAATAATATCAAATTCACTTTAGAAGTAGAGTCTGATAATAAACTTAATTTTTTAGATATAACAATAGAACGCAAAAATAATGAACATAAATTTAGTATATTTAGAAAAGACACATTTACAGACTCCATAATTAATGGTCATTCTCAGCACCCTTGGTCCCATAAGTTAGCAGCATTTCATTCCATGATTCACAGAGCTTTAACCATCCCTCTTGAAAAACCTAACCTACGTAAAGAAATAAAAACTATGAAACTAATCGCAACAAATAATAATTATGACCCATCAATTGTCACAAAACTGTACCATAATAAATTAAGAAAAATACTAATACAAGAAATATACCCGGTCGCACCAAATAAGAATAATATTTACTATAAATCTATCCCATACATAGGTAATGTATCACTCAAATTAGGAAAACTCTTAACTAATAATAAAAATTTAAATAATATAACATGTACGTATAGTACCGTAAATAACTTGGGTAAAACCCTTATTAATAATAAAGAAAAAATAGATAAACTTAAAAAGAGTGGTATCTATAAACTTAAATGTAACGATTGTAATAGTGTATATATAGGTCAAACAGGAAGAGATTTTAATACAAGATATAAAGAACACATCGCCAGCTGGCGTAATAATAAACCAGACACATCTCACTTCGCTAAACATCTCATTGAAAATAACCATCACCCCCATACTGATAATGCCCCCTATATATTACAAATAAATACAAAAGGCAATAAACTTAATATCCTAGAAACATTAGAAATAAACAGACATAAAAAAGATATCAAGGTCAATATATTAAATGAACAACTAAATATAATATCATCACCCATTCTTAATATCTTCTAGATATAATATAAATATAAAACATTGACACTACAGTACCCTGGAAATTGTTTCAGCATTAATACGCATATAAATATACGTATATATAATAAAAACAAAAAAAAAAAAAATTAAAAGAAATAAATAAATAAATAAATATATGAATACACAAAACCGGAGATATGTAGAATTAGTGTATTACCTTGTCCTTACTTTTAAATACCCTTGCTTTTGTATAAATATATTACCGATAATAAGATATGTAGAATTAGTATATTACCTTGGCCTTACTTTCAAATACCCTTGCCTTTGCAATATATTACCGACAATAACTTCCATTTAATTTTATTACATACACCCTAAAGTTTGCATTGTATAATTTCACATAATAACAACAATTGAATTTATTACACCCAACTAGAATACTGGTATATTGTATAACTCTCTGTAATATAATAAAACCTAGTCTGCGCCCCTGCAATAAACTCACTAACATAAACAATGGAAAAATCCGCACAAAGTAGTCTTCCGCTATTGTGTTTGAAACATATAAATGCTGTTGGTTGTTCCTAAGAGTTAATCTTTGCTAATATCCCACCTGAAGATGTTGTAATACAACGAAACCTAGGTCGTGGTAAAGAAATTAAAGATAGTAGAAATAATACTACATCGCGTAGTTTCATTTAATTGCGAATAATGAATTTCTACAAAATTAACGCCAAATATATTCAAAATCTAGATATGTTAACACATTTTCTCATTTATGCAAATAATTTTGTGTTTTACGTTATGATCACAAATTATGTATAATTTTTTGCTCTTTGCTGATTTTATAATCTTAAAAATACCAACTTTTTCAAATTACATTCTATTTCTGTATGCCAGGCCAACTTTTGCCGATTTCCAAATTGTTTACACTAACTATTATCGAACAATACTCGTACTTTATTAATGCATAATGTTATTTCATTTTATTCAAAGAGATTGTTATTGATATCTTATTCAATTGCTTTTAAATATTTGTTTCACTCATTAGTTATTTATTTTTTTAGAGGTATTGTACAGTTCGTATGCCTGGGAATTCTCAACAAGACAAAAGCGTGCTCCGACCAAAATAAATATAAAGTGAAGAATATTACTATGCATGAAGGTTATTACCCTGCCAACTATAGCCATGACATTGCTCTTTTATTTCTAGACAGAAGGTTAGTAATAATATACTTTTAAGTTGATAGTTTTTAAGTTTTTCATTGGAAAGGAATCAACAGTTTTTACAATAAATTACTATACATTTTTCACACACAAACACCCGCACAAAACTCAATGACAATAAACTGTAGATATTAATAGTGACACATAGTGCCTTATAAGCGATTACACGTAACTTGCCCTGAACATTTAGCATATATAAATCACACATTTCCGAAAATTTAAATATATTTAATTTGTGATATTCAAACGAAATCCACACTTCAATATATGACTTGTAACACAAAGCGAATGTTTCATTCCTATCAAATTATAAAAACTCTTCGAACGGGAATTGGTCCATACTAAATTAAAATTGATTACCTCACTTCAGCCTGTTAATTCATAGTCCTAAAATAAGTTGGAATTGATGAGGCTATCCCGGCTATATTCAGATTGAAACATTCATGTGTTTATTATACACACAAACAAAGAATCTTTGTGTATTATAACGCTGTCAGTGTCGCCGTCATTCTCGTAATTATCTTGTTCGCAAGATAATTTTATAAATAATTTAGATAGTTTTCCAGTTTATTTTCTGAACGTGCAATTTTTTCATGAAAGTGAACAAACAATAGTGACTATCGAATGTTGCTCTGTTTATTATATCATTAAAGTAGGATTTTTCAACTTAATTTTTAGTAAAAAAAATAATATATTTAAGAATTCCTAATAAATTTAGCAGAAGGCATTGTCAAAGTAAATTTTACGATTAGTATTGGTGGCTAATCAGAAGTTGCATTTCAACTAAAATGTTTGGTGACCTTGTTTATTATTCGGAACTGAATATAGTAAATGGAATAAAGGTGATTTATGCAATCTAGGTATTTGACAAATTCTGATAAAAAATATGTTCAGAAAAACATTTATTGTGCACTGTAAAACTATAAAAAAGTGGGCTCTTCGCATGTAGAAATTTGTAACAAGGACGATCTAGCTATTGGGAATCGGAAACCTAATGAAAGGGTGGGGAAAAATAAAATTAAAGAGATTAATGTATACTATTGTATCGATCTCACAATTAGCTTTACAACTCAAGAATTAGCTTTACATAGTCACGACGAAAGTCATAGTTCAGTAAGTAAGGGTTTTATTGTTTTGAGTGCTTACAATTCAGTTTTTGAGACATATTTGCAATCTATTATATCTTCAATGCTAGGGCTACCATGGCGGTCGCAGATTCTTGCGTGCGTGTGTGTATATCTATATAATCTTTATATGTCACTACCTTCACAGCTTGCCTTTCCCAAAAAGCACTGCATGCCACTGGATATTAAATGATTTGTAACCAATAAGCTGTACTTACTATCGACAAGTCAAACTCAAACTTAAGATGAATTAAGATTAAGACCTGTGAATTAAATATATTTTGTGCAATTTTTATCTTTGTCCGAATAGTCATTTATAAAAATCTCCCTCCTCCCCTCACTCTTTCATGTAAATTCCCATAAATTTCATCATTCTCATTCTCCATGCTGCTAATCCCATATATACTTGGGATCAATCCTCTTTACAGATTGTGCCATTTTGCTCACATTTCTAATTTTCGTCCATTTCGCGGGGTGTCTTTCAAGGTCTCTCTCTTACAATAAATATTGCTTTAGTCATATGGTCACCATTTCTGCTTATCACATTTCCATGCCACTGTAACTGGTTTTCTCCCATTTTCTCTGCAATGTCTGATCAGTTCTTATGATTTCACCAACAGCAATGGGCAGATATTATTCTCATGAGCTCAAAAACATGAAGTATGGCTAGTTTTATAATATGTTTATAAAAAGTGATCCTCACTCGAGCCAACCAGTTGGAGCTATGGTTTATATCTTTTTCTATGATGAAATTTAGTACTACAATGGAACCCAGGTACTGGGTCAAATAACTTTGGGGATGCACCATTGATTGCATGTTGTCCTACATTATTGACTTTTGTTGTAGATAGGTTGCAAATGCATATATTCTCTTTTTTTCTACTGCTTTTTAGACCTCTCTTTTCCAGTATGGATTTTAATTTTCGGTCGGTTTGGATTTCCGAATGTGATTCAGCCATCTATTTCCAAGTATATCCATCCATATGTCTAAAGTGATATGAATGATGGCCAGATTGATTAGGAGGGGACTTGGAGTAGAGCCTTAATGGCCAATTTAGTCTCAAAATTGTCTTCATTTTGACACTCGTTCTCCCTGTTAGCGATTCTATCACTTACAAAGATTTTGTTAAATAAGATGTATTAGGCAACAAATGATTTTAACTGGAATAAGTCTGAAAAATGAGAGAGAAAAAATGTGAAAGTGTGAAGACCACATTCTCGACCACCAACAAACTTCTTTTCCAGGGTTGCTCTGAGCCACCGTGTGCGGCCGGCCTGCTTGCCTGTGAGGCGATCAGAAGAATCATCGATTTTAACAGTCGTAGGCTGGGGCACAATCAATAAGGATATCGAAGAGCAATCAGACATGTTACTGAAGGTAACGATTTTTATTATATTTTTTTAAATATCGATTTTTCATTTATCTATAGGATGAGTCCAGTGACTATTGTACAAACCTAAATTGTAACAACCCGGGTAACATTTTAACAAGTATCAATAATTTGCATTACTTTTTACTCATATTTTTCTTGTATCCCAAAATTATTACGAATTTATTTATTTATATAATTTCCTAATATTCATTTATCAAAACAGTTAAGGAAACATTTTTCTTTTGGACAAGATTTATTTCACCACAATTTTTCAGTTTTGTTTTCTTAATTAAATTTTTATCAATTAATACTTTATATATTATATATATATATATATATATATATATATATATATATATATATATATATATTTATATATAAGTTTATTTACTTTTCAATTTCAATATTCAATACCAGCCTATTTGCAAGTAATATGGAAAAGTAGCTAATACGGAGAAAGTAGTAATTTAATAAGTGATTAATTTTATTTATATCTATTGTACAGACGACTGTTGTGGAATCTTCTACTTCGAAGTGCCAAGGGGAATACAAAGAGGTAATGAAGGACACATGGAATGAGAATAATATACTATGTGCTAAAGGATCGGCAACATCGAATAATTCGGATGGCACCCACGCGGACAGTTGCCAGGTAAACTACTTTCATTAATTTACCAATATGTCTGGGAATTATTTCTCACACTACTTTATTGCCGAAACAGAACGAAATTGACTCTAGCATATACATAGTTATAGAATTTTAATATCTAACACTTTTAATATCTAACAATAGAATTTTTAATATCTAAAAATATTATAGTCCAGCATTTTTAATATCTAGCAATAGCATTTTTAATATCTAACAATACTATGGCTTCCATTTTTCATATTTGCCAAAAATTTCTGGAGTATTATGGAAACTTCTTGAAGGACTCTAATGTATATAAAGACCATGGTAGTCTATCTTCTGTTCGGTTAGTAACAGAGTTTCAGCAAATAGGGAACGAACAAAATATGGTAATTTTACAAAGACACTTTAGAGTGCCCACGTTTCAAGAATCCTGGAAAAAACAAGCAAAGCTACTCGCAATTTATGCCCAGTAACGGATAAAGTATGTTCTCGTGTAACACAGCCAAACATTAATTGGAAAATTTCAAAGAAGGAAATTCTGTTTCTCTCAAATAATCCTCATCCAGGTAAACTTTCTACATTGAATTTTGAAAAATTCAAGGGTCTTATTGATATTAAATTCCAGGTTACTTTCATGCCCTCATACTGCAATAAAAAAACAACTTCGTATTTTTGGGGTACAATTGGAAATATTCTGTTTCTGTTTCTGTAAGAGCTATCCAACTTGTTTGTTCATTCTTGTTAACCTGCTGCATGAACAATCAAACTGTCATTAATGTATTAATTTAAGTTGGTATTTGATTGATTATGCGGGCTAAGCCATATTTTTGAATGGAAATAAATAATGCTCTCCTATTCAGCTGATTTAAAACTGCGTGAAAAAACATAGTCCCTTAAAAATAGCTTATATAAAGTTTTATGTAAAAAAATACATATAAAATTCAATATAATTAAAATAACACTTGCGAGAACTTAAATTTTACAGCGTTTCTTACTACTGACTGATAAGACGAGAATAATAGCGCTTGAAGATAACGTGAAACCTCGAACAGTGAAATTAGAGATTTCACTTCTCCTTAGTGTTTGTAACTGAACAACTTAATTATTTTTATTAAACTATTTAGTGATATCAGCATTAGTAAAAGGTGTCATTTAACAAACTAACTAGTCTTTCCTCACCATTTATACATTATTGATGTTATCTGATGTATCGAGTACTTCTCATCACTACCATTATTTACATTAAATGATTCTTCCATTTCCATTTAATTACCAGATAATTTCTTTTCAATTATATATTTTCAATATTATATTTATATTTGAATGTGGGTCGTTATTTGGTCTCCATACTACAAATAACATATTGAGTGAATAAAATAATTACGAAAGAGGTTTTCGATTACTCTTCGCGATAGACTTCTGCTTAGTCGAGAACATGGACTACAAGAGAAAAAGTGCTAATCTGTCGTATTTATTTCAATCATGACTAGAAAAAGCGCTAATATCTTGTATTCATACAATATCATAAGTTCACACGATTGTCCCTCTCTTCTCTCTCTGCTCAACTTCAACAACTTGAGCAGATCCCTTAAACGTTTTCCACAAACATTTGTCGTCAAAGTTTATAATAATAATATACCACTTTTATAACCCCCTAATTCAAAAGTTCTCTTTAAATAAGGATTCGTTCCTGAAGATCTCTTTTTTTTAATTTTTGGAAGGATTTATTTATTTATTTATCTACTTTAATGTATTTAATTGATACAAATGGCGAACTTATTGCTACGAGGGAAACCTCTTACAGCCAACAATAACACCAGTCCAGCCCCGTTCGACGTACGGCCGGGAATCGAACCTAGATCCCCGGAACCCAGAAATCATTCATGTTTAAAAAGAAAATAAACAAAATAATTATTAAAAAATGAAAACCTAGCCGTAATAAAATTAATTACTTCTTATATACAAAATAAAATTAATTCCAATTTTAAACCAGCATTAAAACTAATATTACTGATTGATCAATACATTACAAAATAAAGTCACAATTCTTTGCACACATAGTTATAGTCTAAGATTCATACTCTAATCTTTTCATCATATGCTTATCTGACTATAAATAAATAGGTTCTCAACTTTATTGAAAAAATGTCTACTTGATTCAAAACAAATTGATAACTGAATGGAAATGTCTTGACGCACCCACAAACAATTATTTAAATGATATTTAATAATACAAATGCGACCCGGCATTATTTATATACTGTTTTGTTGCGGTTTCAGGGCGATTCTGGCGGACCCCTCACACTGAGAATTAAGAATGTGACCTGCTCATATGAACTCGTAGGAATAGTCTCGTTTGGTATCGATTGTGGTCAAAGCAGTGGTGTATATACTCGCGTATCTGGATACTTGGAATGGATTGTAGAAAACGTGTGGAAGAAGGAGCATTAACTTGACGACCAGAATATAAGAAGATAACACTATTACACTTCAGAGGACTTCACTAAATACATTTTATTAACTAATTTAAAGTTATTGCTTCGAGTGAAATTTTTAATTCGCCTTGAATATTTGCGAGTTTTCTTAATTAATAAAAAATCTAATTTAAAAGATTATCCACCTCATTTTATTTTTTTTTTAATATAACTATATCGATTATGGAAAAATAATGACAAACATATAATATAACAACAATAGTTGAACATCTAATCTTTTGACACTTTTCAACATCTGAAACAAAATTTAGAAAAAAATAATTTGTGCTTGTTGGACACTAAACAATTTGGCATCATCTTTTCTCCGGCGCTGCGTCGAACATAAATCCACCTTTTTGAACCAAATATTTTAAACTTCGATTCGTCAGTCCAAAAGACTTTTCAGTCTTCTTTTGTCCAATCTTGATAGGCAAGACCCGCTGCTTCTGTCTGTTTTTGTTTTGTGGCCTTAGCAAAGGTTTTCGGACAGCAACAGATCAAACAAGTTAGGGTTGCGCAATCATCTTTTTACTGTAGTCAATGATACAGGTTCCTATCGAGATATGTTAACTTGAAAGCAAATTTCTGGCTCTATTAGGCGTCTCTAGAAGTTGTCACTCTCGGTCATCCTGAACATAGATAACACTTTCCTTGTGCGATGAACACAAGTCTTCGACATTTTAAATGTGTGGCAATTGCATGCCCGGATTTGTCTCTGTGATATAAAACAATGATAGGAGATCGAATTTCAGTGCTACTTTCGCATGCTTTTCCCATTTTGAAGACGTCTTGACTGCAAAAACCACAAGTGCAGACGAAGTAAAACTATTTGTGAATAATTTCATAAAAATATAAGTAATCCAAAAGTAAATCTATTTTACGAAGTTAAAACAATTGGTTAATGCAAAATAATTAGTAATAAGAAAGTCATAAAATATAATAATGACTCTACCCACCTAACTGTCGCTCGGAGTTCTTTGATGTTTTATACCAGAACATGTTTATAGCACCTTCACTCCAGAAGTACAGTTTGGATATTTCTTGGTAATAATACAATATGCAGATTCTTATTGTATTACCTACAATTTTAGTATATTTAGAAACAATTTAAGTATTTTACAAGTGATCTGAAACTTTTAGCCAGCAGTGTACATATATATATATGTATATATATGTGTATATATATATATATATATATATATATATGTATATATATATATATATATATATATATATATATATAAATATATATAGATATATATATATGTATATATATATATATATATATATATATATATAAACATTGACATAACAAAATTCACATTTGTTTATGTGGCTGCTATGTGCTGTGTTTCTCTTTGGATGTTGTGTTTGTGTCTATGTATCCACTGCATGTCCTTCTGTGATCTGCCTGTGCAGGCCTCTGTATAGTTGTCATCTGTCTGTGTGTATGTTTGTTTGTGCTGTTTGCATGCATACGTGCATGTTCATGTATATGTGTTTGTATACCCTCAACTTAAGTGAAAATTCACAAATAAATGTTGATGGTCTAAGTAAACTCACGCACTATTCAATTGGTGACAAACTATCATGATATTAATATTAACATTATTATAATAATTTAGAGTGTACGTCTCATAAACAATCAACATGTATGTTAAAAATTATTAACACCTTGTGATATAAGTTCATTAAAATGTAGTTTTATGATGCTCCACTATATGGCGATATTAGTTTTAATAAATGTTTTTCAATTGAATAATCGATTTATATTCATATGTTAGTAACTGCCATATCATCACTATCTGTTACATTCCAGGGTTCCCTCTTAGATAAAGATAGAGGGGGAAAGCTTGAAAATCTAGAAAAGTGTAACATAATACAAATTTTCCCACGCAAAGGACAGGCAGAGTTGCTTGTTTATGTGTAAATTGGGTGACAAACTAATAAACCCCTAACACTAAAAATGGCAAGCCTCATGCAAATACAACGACACCACATCTTTATTAGGTGTAGTAATATATAAACTTATAGATTCATTACTACTATTTTCGTATCTGGAAAATTCAATATTCAAACAGTGCAAGTTGACTTGTATATAACGGTGATTATATAAATAATGAAGTGAGCTTCTAAAGGTGTATCAGCAAAAGTATTAAACAACTGTTTGAACTCCTCAATATCCAATACTCCATTTAAAACATGAATTGAAAATAAAAATAATGCATAATTAAAACAACCTCATGTAAAATATTTACTAATTTAAAAATCAGAGTTTCACAAACTTTTTTACTGTCAATAACAAACATAATTATTAAAAAAATAACTACCTCATACCTAATTAACTGTGTTTCACCTTTAGATGGCGCTTCAATATTCCTTTATCCCTGCAGATTTTCGGACAGAGCTTACATGGAAACAAAGATTGACCCACATGCTTCCGCATATGGAAATCCAAGGCCTTGGTATTTCTAAATACTTTTTCACACATTTGACAGCCAAACTGACTCGTCCTACTTGCAGACCTCCTTCTCACAGAACCGGAACGCCTGTGATCAAGTAAAATTGCCCCCATCTTCCCGCGACTAACCGAACGAGAATAGGTATCACATTTGGGCATAATCAAATCAGATTTTCTAATGCATTTTTCGCTTTTACATCTCACAGGTTTCTTGATGCTTACCGAAATTTTTTTTTTCAATTTGTTAGACTTTAAAAGCGTGAGACAAGTTTTGCAGATATAAGATCGCATTTCAAATTTGCTCAATGGCTTCCTCGCGTTAGGCAGTTTAAAATTGGTGTGGCAAAATCTGCACTGCACTGTGGGTACTATCTTCTCGTATCCCGCATTTACAGGCCTCGCTGCTCTGGGACGTAGGTACGATGAAACTTTACATATGTTTTGTATTTTCTGATTATTGGTGCGATATTTTGGAGAATTTATATTTCTTACAGTTTTTTTCATCAGATTCGAGGTATACGAAGTCTTGCAGTGGAGTGAGGTCTGATTGTTACTTTTCATTTTTTGAATACCTAGTTATTATAGAAAATAAATAAATTTAGAAGAAAACAAAATAATAAAATTAGAAAACAACAAGAAGAAATATATGTATGGCAAAAAAATAATTGTTACAGATATTATTCAATGATAAAAGACTAGTAATATTTTAATAATAACATGAAAAACCGTTTGTTAATTAAAATTACATTTGAAACATATACTAATATAAATGAGGCATTTTCTATTAAATTAGGTTGGCTTTAATTTAAAGAAATATGCAGCATTTGACTCATTAATCAAGTTTTGTAACAAAATGGTTTGTTGAAAAAATTATGTACAGAAAAAAGTTGGTTATTCTGTTTATAATATAGAATATTTTGTATTTATATATAAAAAAATTTTGCATTTAATTTTAAAAAAATTCTTTTAGGATGACATTATTCCCTTTTATGTTCAAAATTGATTTTTTTTTACTCTTATATCGCATATTCAAGTTTTCCTATAGCCACAAGTAGTTGACTACCACAATTTAAGTCACATTTGTGCGAGAACAGTTTCCATATCCTAAGCTTTCTCCTACTATTCTTCAGTAACATATCAATGATTTTGCAAGAAATACCTTGCACGGGGATAAAGAAAATAAAGATTTAAACTTTGGTTTCAATTCACTGTTTAGAATTGTTTGGAATATCTGATTTGTGGACCTTTGAATTTACTTTAACAACGATCACTATGGTACTTGCTTCATAATTTCTTAAATAAAATTTCTTTCAACTTCAGCGCATTAACGAAATCTAATCAATCAAACCCCATAACCTATCTCGATATCCAATATTTGTGCCAAACTGAGCGTAGTAAATATTTTTGACAAACCCATTATGTTTAAACATCCATACAGAAAATTTACCTGTTATGGGAATATAAAAATGATAATTACTTATACCTGTTACAAAATACTAGGCCACACATGGCGTGCACACTTCTTTCTATAGCATTTAATTGGGAATACGCAACATTAACACTTCACATATAGTATTCAATATTTATTTACTTTTTATGTATCGGGATTTCCAGCAATGTCAACACAACAAAACAACAGACAAAACGATGCCATATAAGATATTGGAAACTTTCCTTTATACAAGCTTGGGACTATCTAGTTTAGAGAATATTGTTACCTATTACTAATGAGTTAAAATTGAAGTGAAAATATAAATAAGCAACACTCTGATGATGATGCATATAAGACAATTACAATTTTACGGCTGGCTAATTTCAAAATTGTCTATTGGAAAACATATATTAATTAATTTATATTTACACTCTCCTTCAACATTTTATACGACTATTTTACGATTATACATGTATTTAAATATATTTTGTTCTTTCACTCATTTGAATTAATCTAAACAAAAAATTGTCAAAATTAAAAGTAATGGTTATTGTATAAAACGCAGTTTGAAATTTTAAATTGCAACGAAATATGAACACATTTTTTTACCAATGTCAATTACACCTTTATATGCCAATTTTAAATATTTATTTTAGTTTTAATGCAAAACCAATCTATGTTAACTTTCTACGTATACTCATCACATCTATTCCATTTACCACAGGCCTTCGGAGACTATGAATGAACATATGCGTGCCAAATATTGATCCGCAAAGGTGTTTAGACTGGCAAATATTTAGTATGAAGTAAGCACAAAGTACGGGAAGTGGAATACTAACTTGTCCCAGAGTACGACAGACATAAGCATATTACACAAAATATTTTGTATTTCATTCTTTCCAAAGAAGGGATTTATACAATGAATGCAATTGTTTTCGTACATCTGTAATCAATAATAATAAATAATAGCGGTGTCATTAACCGGTATCTGTAGACTGTCATAATGTAATATGTCTGGTCCATGCAAATACCTCCTCTTAGTATGGAACAAAGTAAGTGTATAGGTAGGCCTCTAAGCACCTCTGTATTAAATATATATATATATATATATATATATATATATATATATATATATATATATTCATACCAACCATTATTACAATCATCAGGACCCTTTAGGTTTCACTTGGTCAATGCTAATTTTCATAAATTAAACTAATAAAAGTTGAGCAATTTTAACATCAAACTACTGAGCGTTTGACGTAAGAAACGCTAAACTATGAACAAAGACATAATTCCCAGTGTTACGATATATTTAGCAAAACCTCGATGTTTAGATAATTTGCTAATTGCTGTAGTTGATACAGACATACAATACAATCTGTTAAATATTTATGAACATTTAAGAGAACATACTATTTATGTTAAACTCGTTTTTAATTTTGCAAATAATGTGATAATTTTTGCAACTTTACTTATTATGAATAGTGACTCATTAGTAAAGTTGTCATCACTGCATTATTTTAAAGAAATATGTAACAAAATACTTCTCTGCTGAAAGTGTTTTAATTACACAGCTTCGCCAACAAATGTCTAAGAATAGTATTTAATTCATAAATACATCCAAATAATATTTAACTTAAATTTCTTACAAATTTTATTTTTGACTTATTTCAAGGTGTCTTTATTTTTCTGAATTTACTTTTTCAAACTGAAGTGCTTTTTTCAAACTGACTGCTTGAAGTGAATTTACTACTGAAATTGAAGTGAATTTACTACTGCTTGAAGTGATTTTACTGCTTGAAGCAAATTATATTGATCTAAATTTGTTGTAACATAAGAAAAGATGGTTTTGATCTTTGTAACATAAGAAAAGATGGCTTTATTAGACAGAAACGTAGTATTTTATGGTCAAAACGTAAATATTACAACAGAAATGTAATTTAAAGGCGAAAAAAATTGTTTTTATACCGAGTATGGATGAAGGCCAAAATTTAAAAGAATAACCATTATGTTCACATCTTTTAACTTAAATAATTGAGTATAGAATTTGAAAAAGTAAATTCACTTCAAGCACTAATAAAAATAAATTCACTTCAATCATTAGGAAATTCACTTCAAGCCGTAGTAAATTCACTTAATTTCAGTAGTAAATTAGGGTCTAGTATTAACTTTATAACATAAAAACTATAATACCGAGTGCCCAGTTGGATCTGTCAGATTTTATTGCTCAGTGTGTGGATAAAATTATTCTTCTACACTTAATATGATTACTAATCATGTAGTATTAAAAGGCTATATTTATTTAGCTAGAGGTAGATCAAAGGGTACACTCATGTAAACTATATATACTAGTGATCATCCAGTTGGCGAAATTCAACCGTAATATACTTACCTACTTACGTTGTTGAAAACACTAGTAGGTAGACGATATTAAGTCAATTCAGATTGCTGCTGCAAAATTTTCCTTTTCAATAGTTAGATATATATTATTAAGCAAACTAACAGGTTAAGTCAATCTGACGTTTTAAAATTCTTTAGCGACAATTTCTACTCTGTGCGACTGTTAGACCACGTCCTGTTGTGTTTGACATAAACATTATAAACGTAAACAATGAATCTTTTAATGTATTTGTAAAACATAACATATATAAATTTTAGCTTATATATATATATATATATATATATATATATATATATATATATATATATATATATATATATATATACACACACACACACACATATATATATATATATATATATACACACACACACACATATATATATATATATATATATATGTCCACATTTACCTGGTGGTGGTGGATCGGAAGCGTCGTCGCCGTAGGTGGAGATCGAACTGGCTGCTGCACGTGACGCCACCAGCTGGCGGAAGCAGAGCGCCGCGCGCAACTGCCGTATGCACTCCGCGCAGATGAACCGCACGCTCCTCTCGCCCTTGCTCTGTACAAATCACACGCTGCTAATGAGAGCTCTCAAGATAACACATGTTTTCAAGGTTCCGCAGGAAAACGACGAACCTTTATAATATCGTCATATCTGTTTGTCCGTCACTGCCTTATAGTTTCTATGGAATTTTTCAATATAAAATTATTAATTAGACAATTTTTCCTAAGGTCTTTTCAAAAGGTGGGTAGAATTACAATCGATATTCAACAAGTAGATGGGATATACATATAAAAAAGAATAAAAATTTTATTGTTTTGTTGTACACCTTTGCGAAAAAAGTTTTAAAAAGTACAATCCAAATATTAGGCACAAATTATAATTATCACATCCCGCATAAGAACAATTATCACATTATAATAACTTTTACCTTGAAACCTGCATAATACAATCCTTACTGTACGTTACCTCGGTCTTCCCTTGATAATACCTTCAAATAATTACTTTTATTTATACATCAAAATATATAATGTTGTCGATCCACAACTATAAAAATAAATTAGTCATTTGGAAAAAGGAAACTTTTAATGATACGGCTTATCAAAAGGAATGACGAAACGAATACCAACCGTGTGGAAATATTCTCACTTACTCACATTCATAGATAAGTACAGAACTCACGTTCAGGTTTTTGTACTTATCTATGATTCGATAATAATCATTAAATGAAGAGAAACTTGAGACGAGCAGTTTATAAAAGAAAAATATGAAGCAAGTACCACACGACATGGATATATTCTCACTTACCTTCGTAAATAATTACAGGACTCGCATACTCATTTAAAAAGAGAAACTTGGGACAAACCACTTTATATAAAACAAATACCATGTGGATATTGCTGCACTTAATCACATTCATAGATAAGTACGTAACTCACTTTCAGGTTTTTGTACTTGTCTGTGATACAAAAATAATCATTTAAGAAAGAGATACTTGAGACGAAGCTGTTTATATAAAAGAAAAATATAAAGCAAATACCACACGACATGGACATGTTCTCACTTATCTTCGTAGATAGTTACAGGACTAACATATAAAAAAGAGAAACTTGGGACGAACAAGTTTACATAAAAGGAAAATATAAAACAAAACCACACGACATGGATAAGTTCTCAGATAAGTAAAAGACTCACATACGGGTGTCTTTTTACCATTATATTTAAAATTGGGGCAATTGGTACAATATTCCATGTTTTACCGTACGTTCGCGCATTCAACCAAATTGAACGTAACTAAAGTTAAAAATGTATATACGGTTGACGGAACGTTTCTTTCTAGAGATGTATCAGTAAATCGGCTTAATGAAGTTACATTATAAACAATTATTTATATTACATCTGGTAAGTACATTGTACAATGCAGGAATTTAGAAAATATGAGTAATTTGAAAAGGAAACAGATGGATAAAATGTTTAAGTTTAATTGCAGTAACTCTAACAATGGTGGTGATGATAAAAAATTCCTTCTACAACATTAAATTGGCAAGAGTTATTTTGAAGGAATTATAATACATTGAGGGATAAATATACCGAAAGGTATAAGTTTTCCAAAAGGAAGCATAAATATGTCTAAAACTAAAGAAGCATTTGACCTAAATAATACCGACTAGGATTTTGATAGAGTTTCAGTATATGTTCAAGAAGACTAGGAATTTGATGGGGTTTCAGTATATGTTCAAGAGTTTCAGTATATGTTCAAGAAGTAGTTTGAAATGTACGAAGGATGGACATAAACTTGATACAGAATGCATAATCGAGAAATGTTCATGTTTGATTGAACCGAACCCCACTACTTTTATTTATGAGACCATATAAAAAGCCAAAACTGACCCGACTGCCATCAATATTAAGTCAGTCAATAGTGCAAAAAGTGAATCAAGAGTTGTAATTATTAAGTAAAATAAATATTAATATTATTTGAAAATGCTATTAGTAAATTAGTCAACAGTGCACAAAGTGAATACAGAGTAATAAGTAAATAAATTAATAGTCTTTCGTTATTGAGAAACTTAATTAAATATTCATATTATTTGAAAACGCTATTAGTAAATTAGTCAACAGTGCACAAAGTGAATCCAGAGTAAAAAGTAAATAAATTAAAAGTCTTTCGTTATTGAGAAACATAATTAAATATTAATATTATTTGAAAATGCTATTAGTAAATTAGTCAATAGTGCACAAAGTGAATCCAGAGTAATAAGTAAATAAATTAAAAGTCGTTCGTTATTGAGAAAGTTAATTAAATATTAATTTTAATTTAAAAATGCTATTAGTAAGTCAATAGTACAACGAGTGAATCCAAAGAATAATAAGCATCTGAAAATATTTTTCTAAATATATTTCTTTAAATAGTTTTAGTCAAGTTCGACAAATTATTTTTTTAGAACGTCGTAAGTCATCTTTATAGAAAGAATTATTTCTCAGAGAAATCAAGCGATGTCTGATCAACCTACCTTACACGACAGCTATTTGACCGCGAACAAGCGAACTTCAGTTCGCTTGGAGCAAGGTCGAGTATGGCACATTCTACAACGAAAGTTTGACACCTTAATACCGGTCGAATAATAACATGCCTTATCTAATACGTGGATAGCTAAAAGGAAGTCTGTTTCAAATTGTGATCCAAAAATCGCATATAATTACAAATCAGTAAATACAGGCCAATTAATAACTATTCCATGTAGACTTTGTTCAGCTCCTAAATTTAAAGATGAATCAGCAAGTTTATATTATCAGCAAGACAAAGTAAAATTCTACAGCCAAGTTCTACAGCCACCTCCAGAACCTCTTAAATGTCTGTTTCATCAGCACAGCATCCTTTCTAAATAAAAATTTATTAAACACTTTAAACTTTTTGATAATGCGTTTCAAGTGGCGTTGAAAGCACAAGGTCAAGTGTATCTTCTTTTTGGTAGTTTTCTACCTGTCGCAGAGAATACAGACATTTTTTACAGAAATAGAAGACTACGATGCTCATGGAAATGTTCGGCATACCAACATAAAAGTTTAAATCCAGATTTAGTACGTCATTTACAAGAAATTTTACACGAAAACAATAATTATATTTTGTAGTTCAAGTGTTTAATAGAGTCTGTATCACAAAATGAACCTAATTTATATATTATAATTCATGGTGATAAGTAACCCTTCAATCGACATAACAGTAGATACAGTCCACCCCCAACCACTGAGGTCCAAATTCTTGTCTCTATTAAAAAACGGACAAGAATTCGGACTGAGAGGCATTAGATACAGTGCACCCACAAAAGTAGATACAGTCCACCCACAATCACTTAGTCCAAATTCTTGTCCGTTTATTAATAAACGGACAATAATTTGGACTGAGAGGCAGTAGATACAGTGCACCTACAACAGTAGATACAGAACACCCACAAGCACTGAGTCCAAATTCTTGTCCGTTTATTAATAAACGGACAAGAATTTGAACTAAGAGGCAGTAGATACATTGCACCCACAACAGTAGATACAGTCCACCCACAACCACTGAGTCCAAATTCTTGTCAAGAATTTGGACTGAGAGGTATTATGTTATGTGGACGAGATAATGAGAAGCAAAAAATTAATTCAATCGGGTATATAATGCTCTACAGTATCCTTTAATGTTTTGCAGGGGTTAATATTGATATGAATATCCATCCTGCAAATTAATCCTAATAATGGAGCACATCTATGAAAGAGCGTTTCGTGTATGAACTTTTGTACGTATTGAATGATGATAGGAAGTGAAGAGTTCAACTCGATTGTGTGTCATGGTATGTCGACGAATCAATTTTGGATGGGTATAATCAGCGGGTCTTATCAGCTCCTTCCCACTTAATTCTGTCAGCTTTGCGTCTTATCGACTAATATTATTATAAAATTAAAAATATATTTTCAGTAGGTTGTTAAGAAATATTTCTGTGATAAATTATTTCATAAACTAAAAATAATTTGAAAATTTTATTTGATAAAGAAATATTTCATAATAATAATAATAATATAAATAAATTTAGAAGTTTCACATCTGTCATGCTTCCCGTGACCGCTCACATTTTTTTTCTATTTTCTCGCGATTCCTAACGTAGAAAATGTTAACTAATAATGCAAGGTCGAGAACCATATTTTTAACTAAACCATTACCGAATGACCCAAAGCCAATATATAAGTAATGTTACTTAGCAGATTTTTAAATATATGTTTATTAGATATCACATTTGTTTATAATACCATATTATACCCGACAGTCTGAGTGCCACGTATTTGTTCAATGTTTCATTTTAACATATATTCATTTGTTACTAAAAAAATCGTAAAAAAGCAAACAATTAATTATCTGGCAGTTTCATTACTTGTGACAAAATTTATATTAAAATCAATTACTACAGCGTATCTTAAACATCATTTTGGTAAACAATCACCCAATCACGGATTAAAATTGCTTTCAAGCAATACGAAGGAACGAGGACAAACATTTTCTTACAGACGTACACGCTTTTCCATGACTTTTCATTGCTCAGTGCCGCATTATTCTCTATGTCCAACTCGAAAAAGTTAGTTTGTTTATTAATTAAAGTGGTGTCTGGTAAAGAAATTTCTTTTTAAATGATAATCGCTATTTCAGCATTTCAAATTATATTAAATGTTTTCCATTTCCCACGACCGCACAGCTTCCCAAAGGAGAATCGGCAAATATATATGGAATATTGGTCTAGGCACCAAAAAGGACAATACATAAATATTCAAAAAGCCATCCTAATTTTCTGTAATGATTATTACATAAATAATCAAAAGGCTATCTTAATTTTCTGTAATGATTATTAAATAAATAATCAAAAAGCTATCCTAATTTTCTGTAATGATTATTACATAAATAATCAAAAGGCTATCTTAATTTTCTGTAATGATTATTACATAAATAATCAAAAACCTATCTTAATTTTCTGTAATGATTATTACATAAATAATCAAAAAGCTATCTTAATTTTCTGTAATGATTATTATGGCAGCTAATTTAAAATCGCTATGAGAAAAAAGTTATGACGACGCTAAATACCGCACTCTTCCCATGATTGAGAATTGACAGGATGATTGACAGAAGAGCAAAGCGGGGCCTTGTCGGAGGGGGCGGGGAGGGGGCTTCAATATTCCAGCCAAGGAAAACATAATTGCGATTTTAGATTTGTGATGCATCATTAACGTTTCAGTGCCTTTCCCAACTACAATGTCGGACTCAACTATTACATAAGCGGCATCTGCCAAGAAAAATGATGTACCGATTCCTTATAAACATTTCTGTGATCTATACCAGACCTTGAATCGTGCGGATAAAAGATACATATCCTGTCCACAAAACGAAAGCGCGAAACACAATTAACCACCAAGCAAGCCAATAAGTTCTAGTTGGTAACTTTATGTCGTTGGTCGTGAAAGTGGTTAATGGGCGAGTTAAACGCGGATATAAACTATTAGGGCAAGATTATTTTAATAGCACTTTAAGGAACTTATTCCCAGGTTTTAGAACATACTAAAAATAAACGATTTTCATATCCAATAATAAACGATTTTCATATCCAAAATAAACAATAAACGATTTTCATATCCAATAATAAACGATTTTCATATTTACTATGTAAATGCAGTCGCAATATTGGATTTTATAAACGAAGAGGATATAATTGAAGACGATAGGTAAAATAGAATAATAATTATTATTGACACTATGTGTTTACTCAGTCTACATGCTTTTTTTATTTCCTAATAACATGTACAAAAAATGATCTAATCTAATAACATGCTACAATAATAATCTAACCGGTATAAAATCAGCCTTTCAGGCTTCTTGCGGCCAATTGATTGGAACTAATTGAAGACGATGGGTAAAATACAATAATAATAATTATTGACACTATGTGTTTATCCAGTCTACGTGTTTTTTTTATTTCCTAATAACATGTGCAAAAAATTATCTAATCTAATAACATGCTACAATAAATAATCTAACGGGTATAAAATCGACCTTTCAGGCTTCTTGCAGCCAATTGATTGGAACTAATTGAAGACGATAGGTAAAATACAATAATAATTATTATTGACACTATGTGTTTACTCAGTCTACGTGTTTTTTTTATTTTCTAATACCGTTTACAAAAAATAATCTAATAACATGCTACAAAAAATAAACTAACCGGTATAAAATCGGCCTTTCAGGGTTCTTGCAGTCAATTTATTGGAACTAATTGAAGACGATAGATAAAATGGAATAATAATAATTATTACGCTATGTGCTTACTCAGTCTACATGCTTTTTTTATTTCCTAATAACATGTACAAAAAATAATCTAATCAAATAACATGCTACAATAAATAATCTAACTTGTAAAAAATCTGCCTTTCAGGCTTCTTGCAGCCAATTTATTGGACCTAATTGAAGACGATAGGTAAAATACAATAATAATAATTATTGACACTATGTGTTTACTCAGTTTTTTTGCTTTTTTATTTTCTAATACCATGTACAAAAAATAATCTAATCAAATAACATGCTACAATAAATAATCTAACCTATATAAAATCGGTCTTTCAGGGTTCTTGCAGCCAATTGATTAGAACTAATTGAAGACGATAGGTAAAATAGAATAATTATAATTATTACACTATGTGCTTACTCAGTCTACATGCTTTTTTATTTCCTAATAACATGTACAAAAAATGATCTAATCTAATAACATGCCACACTAAATAAACTAACCTATATAAAATCGGCCTTTCAGGGTTCTTTCAGCCAATTTACTGGACTTAATTGAAGACGATAGGTAAAATAGAATAATAATAATTATTACACTATGTGCTTACTCAGTCTACATGCTTTTTTATTTCCTAATAACATGTACAAAAAATGATCTAATCTAATAACATGCCACACTAAATAAACTAACTTATATAAAATCGGCCTTTCAGGGTTCTTTCAGCCAATTTACTGGACTTAATTGAAGACGATAGGTAAAATAGAATAATAATTATTATTACACTATGTGCTTACTCAGTCTACATGCTTTTTTATTTCCTAATAACATGTACAAAAAATGATCTAATGTATTAACATGTACAAAAAATAATCTATTCTAATAACATGTACAAAAAATAATCTAACCTATGAAATATCACCGTAACTTTTTTCTCGCATCGATTTAAAATAAGCCACCATAATAGCTGTTGCGTCTTGAAATAATTTTCTAATAATCATATGTGTGGTGCTTATTGGTCTCCTATACCATTATCTCGGTCTTCCTTTACGACTTATAGCATTAGATTTACATGTATATGTGTGTTTTAAAACACATCTACACACGAACGAAACAAAAAAGTGGAAAATAGTCGCTAAAAATACGACTAAAATATATAAAAAAGAAACAAAAAACAACCTTACTCTAAAGGTTTTGAAATCATTTTTTTTTTTTAATTTTAACTCTGATTTATTTACCGTCCGTACTCCCATCGATTTCATTTCATATGTTTACATTGTTTTCAGGATTTCCACAAGACAACAAATCTAGACAGCTAAAAATTGCTTCCTACCTTAACTCCAAAACACGCGTGCAGCATGTAGTCATAATCCTCCTCCTCCCCGTCATGAATGTAGATGTCGCCCATTTTCTTGAGGCCAATGTTGCTATGACAAAAAGTGCAACCCTCAAAGAGGCAATCGCCGCGTGGCACCGGCGCCCGGGGCGCGCGCTCCATCGTTGCAACTGGCGCGTTCGTCATTTGCTTTTGCCCTGTTTCTGTTGCAACTGTCCCAAAATTTTATTTCGAAATTTTTTTACAAAACCTGAAAGAAATAATTTTATCTATTCGAGTCAAAGAAACAATTATACCAAGCAGCATGTGAATTAATTATAACCTATCTTAATTTACATAAATTTTCCAAACTTGGATTAAAAAAAAACGAGTGTGCCACAAGACTGAAGTAAAACTTCAAATTTACAAAATAATTTAAAATGACTTTACAATTTTTAATTACTTTATACGTAGAATATTTAATGTATTGAACAAAATAATAATTTATAAAATTTTTCAAGAGCGAAATGAAATTACAAAATAATCAAAAAATCACCGTTCGCGTAGCGCTAGCAAACTCGCATATATATATATATATATATATATATATATATATATATATATATACATATATATATTTCATGCACTGGCTATGAGAGGAAGAGAGAAAGAATATGTGCGCGCGTACTACTCTCTTTTGCTCCTACAGTGTGATACAGACAGTAGGCTTGCACTGTGTCTTAGATATACGAAACATGAGAGAAAGAGAGAAAGAAAATGTGTGCTCGCACCTCTCTCTCTTGTCCCTACAGTAATATACGAAACGTAACTCTCTCCCTCTGTCTTCACTAACATATCTCCCTCTCAACTTCCGTTCGCCTCGCCCGATCACACTTTTCGTAACGCTCTCGTCACGCATTCACCAGCTTACTCCCCAAGTAAATCGTGCGTAAAGAAGTTTTACTTCGAAATGAAGTCATTTATGATAGAAGTTGCTGCTTTACGCCAAATAAACTCTCTCGGTCGTAATCTTATTGATACATCCTGTTAAATAAACAGAACGCATCAACGAGATAACGATACAAAACATACAGGGCAGTCCGTCAAATATTTCTCGTAAAGGAATCAGTCCAAACATCGGCATCAAATTTGCCTGCAAATAGCCCTGAACTAAACCTTATAGAGCATCTGGAGTACGAAGTTAACAAAATTGTAACTCAACGCACTAGCAATGTCAACTCACTTGCGCTATGACATATTATGATAGTGAGGAAAATATAACTAAATTAATTTAATTTATTTAAACTATCGCAGCAATTAATTTAAGTTATTTAGACTATTGCAGCAATTAGTTTAAGTTATTTAGACTATCGCAGCAATTAATTTAAGTTATTTAGACTATCGCAGCGATTAATTTAATTTATTTAGACTATTGCAGCAATTATTTTAATTTATTTATACTATCACAGCACGCTGCGTATAATCATGTAAAAAGCATTATCTGTGAAAACCTTCACCCGCGCTTCGGTTTTACTCTTTTTATTAGGTTCAAAAAGCATCACCTTTTTGTATTCCTTAATCACGAACCAACTTTTATTTTGCAACTTGAAATTTCATGATGAACGCTATCATAGATTTAATCATTTTTTCTACTCGAATAACAGTCTCAGGATACATTTCACGGTACATTTCAGCTACGCTCCTATAATTTACTAGACGCTATATTTGATCCGTGATTCATTTCTCTAAAATGTTATTAATTTATCCAGTAGTCATTTTTTGTTTTTCACTGTAAATTGATCAAGGATTAAACTTATTTTCTCCAGAATAGTAGTGTGTTATACTATATCATGAGCAGTTGGCTGCATTCGTTTTAGATAAAAAAAACTAGAGAAAAATACACACGACATGTTTCACGGCATAAAAATGAATGAACGTAAATATAAACAAAATGATAATAAACGGTTATACGATATGACCGCAAGCTTCATACTTAACTATATCTGCCCGTCGATTCTGATGATAAATGAAATGCATGTATCAACTGTAAGCAACTTATTTGTAAATAGGGAATAAATTGAATGACCAAGTAAGTATTCAATGAAAGTCTCTTATTATTCTTATTCAACTAAATGATACATAATAAGCCATACAAGCACGTAACAATCGGAAACACATAGTGTTATCGATGTGGAAGCATTCTTTGGTTCTAACGATCGCATTGACGTTCAATATATAACTTCGAACAATGCGTTGACATCATAACGGCCTTCCTTAGTTGCACGGACATCGTTCCTCGGAGACATACACCAGGCGAGACTAACTCGTGGTAGGCGCGTGCTGTATATCAGGTCTGGTTTCACTGTGAGGTTCGTTTTGATCTACACGCTTTTGTTTTGTTAATGCCTTCTTAGACATACAACAAGGTGGCGTCACTAAACTCACTATGTCTATATCGGTCGTACTGCCATCTTGTTGAGAACATAACTCTTCAACAGATGGAGATATATCGATTGTGCTCCATCATGATAAAGCCTACCTATGTTTGGCACTCCAGCAAACTCAATACAAACTAAAAGAGACACAGGCATCGATGCTCAGTTTTAGGATCAAATTTAAATTTTCACGTCGAATAAGTAATATACAAGTTATAAATCACATTTTAACCTCAATCATGGAATCTATATCTACTTAGCTTGAAAATGACACAACAAATAATTTAATCGAACGAAACGTCTGCCTACAACAACCAGTTAGACTATACTAAGCGCGGCTCGGAACCAATGTCGCCAACTTTATTTTTAGGGGATCGTAACAGCATACACTAGGAAAAATCGTATTTTGACAAGAAGTCTAGAAAAAAAAATAGTACGCGTTGAAATTTCAATAAAACAACAGTAAATGATTCAAATACGTAATATAATTATAACTTTGAATCAACATTTAGTATTTGGCATTTAGAATAAACTTTTAGACAGATTATAATCTATTTATCTAGATTATAATATATTTATTGATTAGATAAAAACAAGTAGTGATTTTCTGAACCTCTGTTATAACAACTCTTCTAAAATATAGGAAAATACCTGTGACAGGTGTCAGTCATTTCCACGGAGATACAGATAAAAATCACGAGTATGTACGCGGATAACAGCTATCCCAGATATTTTATAAGATTATAAGTTTATATTTGCAATACGTTATTGCACAGTGCCATCTATGGATACAGATTTGAATATTAGTCACTATCAGAGTCAATGCGCTCAAAAGCAGACGTGAGAGTCAAAGTATTTATTTTTTGTACATACTTAAATTTAATTTACGCAACATCTCATTGGATGGCAGGAAATCGATACAAGGTCCAGTTTCCTTAATATGTTGTGCAGAAAAAATAGTCCCACTCACTGTTTCTGTATCAATATATTCCGATTTTTTGTTTAAATTAGATTAACGTGACTGAATACTCGTTCACATCGTGCATTAGTATGGGGAATGCACAAAGTGTCTAATATGATAGCTCCTTATAATCTTGGCATATGTGTAACTCACTCCAAAATTTGTCGAGCGGTAAAATCAAATCTAATTCATTGAATTTTCGCGGAACATGTCTCCCTTGATTATCAATTTTTTTGAATTAAGGTCACATTTTCTTTCAGTACTATTCTAGGTCAATAACAATAAATCAATCAATGGAAACATCGAAGGAACAAATTCTCGAAATTTTGACGCTGCAGCATTGGCAGAATGCAGTACTGAAATTTTGTTTAAAAGGAGGTCACTCATGCGATAACGCTTTTTTATTTCTTTAGCACTCGTAACCAGAAAATTGCGACAAACATTAAAAAGATTATTGAGTTCCGATTTCTGTCTTGAAACTTCTAAATATTTGAGATCGTTCATTACACTGACACCTAAGTATATTCGCTCGTTTCTTAACCACATTTCTTGATTTTCGAAATTTATTGCTTGAAGTTCATGTTTCATAATCTAATCTCTGTTTAAAAAAGAAAGTAGTAGGTCCCGGTATATTTCGTGAACTTTGTCATTTAAGAAAGATGGAGATGGGAGGCCAAATGGGGAATTTATTTTAATTAATTTTTTTATAAATAAATAAAATGAGAACACAAAATTATTGTAGACGACCAATCAAGAACAAACGATTTATGCTAATCAAAATCCAAAATTCATTTCTTGAGGGGATAAGTTTGTTGACCCAAAGAAGTTTAAGGTTCGTTCAAGTCTGTTGGTTGTTATTGATTTTTTATATCGACAAAATGTATTTAATTTGGTATTATTTTTTTAAAATTTTGTTATGAACATTATAAGATTTGAAAAGGTCGTATATTTTGCGTACGATTTCGAATATGCGATCGTACATCGTATGAACAAAAAGGTCGTATATATATATATATATATATATATATATATATATATATATATATATATATATGATTTAAATCGTACGATTGGCAACACTGCTCGGAATTCGAGCAAAGTGTCAAGGGTATCGCTTTACCTGGCACCAGCAGGGGAGGGGAGTGAATGAGCGCGTTTCCAAACAGTTTGACGTAGAGTTAAGCCTCATCAACATGAAAATAATTGATTTTATATTTACAAAAATATAAGTTGTAGTGAGGTCTGTTTCCGTTGCATGATGTTTTCGAATATAATGCGTGCATCTTCGGGCGAGACATTGTCACGACAAAGGCTTCAATATCAAGGTTTTAGAATGATTGCTCTAACCATTTAATGGGTCCTAACTATCTAACAGGTGTCAAGATTTACATGAAAAAATATAACACATCAAATAACCGAGAAATTTGGTATAAAAAATTAATTAATTGTAGAAAATCAACTTCTTACGGTGGTGAAAGTAGGTATCAAAGTTTGCACAGAAAAATTGAAATGACGCGTCTATTAGTTTTAAATCACATGTAAATCCAACACTTCATTATATTCATCTAATTCAATACTTCATCATATTCATGTAATTCAACATTTTATCATATTCATGTAATTTAACACTTCGTGTAACTCAACACTTCATCATATTCATATAACTATATCACTTTAGAGGGAAATTCAACCCCCAATGGCATAAGGGGGAAGGGGGAATCACATTATGTAATTCAACACTTCATCATATTCATGTAATTCAACACTTTATCATATTCATGCAATTTAACACTTCATGTAACTCAACACTTCATCGTATTCATATAATTCAACACTTTAGAGAGTTTTCAACACTATACAGGGAAATTCAACACTCAAGGGCATAAAAGAGGGGTGGGAAATTTTACATGAAAATCACATCGTGATGGCAAAGTTCAGGCCCTAGGTGCACCCCGGAAGGAGAAAGTTTGAAGATCCGCAAACGCATAATATGGCACGGCTTTTCACGTGCAAAGAGCGAGCAAAATTACTATTATATATTATAAAATACTTTCTAACCATGTATTTCATAATTTTAATAAAAATTATGCTGATCGATCAGGAACAGGTTCAGCGCATGTAGCAGACGTATAGTTAGTGTCTACAATACCGGAAATCAATATACCTAGCTTACGTCGGTCTCCGCCGTGTAATATGTGTGTGTGGCTCAACATTGAAGTGTCCACTCCACTTATTCTCATTAATAGGTCGACGCTTGCGTGTGTCAGTTTTTGTGTCAGACTTTCTACGAAATAAAATAAATATTTCGTTTATAAAATAATAAATAGTTAAATGACAAAACTTTCTTTCTAATTTCGTTTTGCACAAAAAACGTTTTTTGAAGCATTTGCAAATAATCATAAATCAGTTAAGCAAACTAGTCAGCGACTTTAGTGATGGGTGCATGGTTCGCAGACTAGTCGGTTTAAATATTTTTAGCCTCGTAAATGTTAAAAGATACTTTTATATGAATAGATTTTGTTAAATAAAAATAATCTTTTTTTAATATCATTAATTGAGCATGATTTCAAATGTTCAAATAACCAATCATAACCAATTATTATCAGATACAACCGATATAGATAGGTTGCTAACATAGTGTCCATTTTTAAGTCTTTTTGTTAGTTTTCACATTATTAACAAATATTAATTATTCATTAGCTATAGTTTACCATTTATAAATTCTTCATTTGGAATATCTTATATTCTAGTAAAGAACACAAATTACATAACAAAAATCAAATTAGCCTTTCATTTTTTTTTATTTCATTTCTTTGAAGGTACTTTAGTACAAACTACTAATTGAATAGTCGGTTGTTCATAAGCTGAATAGTCAGCTAGTCAGCAAAAGCCTTAGTCGGCACATGTGTAGCAAATACTGAAGCTACACTTACCAAAAATTTCTAAACTTTTTCTTACTTAAAAAATCCGCGGTTTGTCTGAAACTGTTTTTGTCTGAAACTTAAAAGATACAATGTCAGCTCTGTCAAAATTGTTCTTTTTCATTGTGAATCATTAAATATATTTATATACTGAGCGCGCCCCAGAGGCGATTGGTAACTAAGAAATATATATTTTCACTAAAACTAAAAGACTCATTGAGACAAATACGATGAGCCCAAATTCGTTAAATTTTCTTTTGCATATTAACAATTTTCCATAAGCTTCTCTATAACCCATTTATATATAGAGAAGCTTATGGAAAATTGTTAATGTGCAAAAGAATCATTTGAGAGAGTCATTTGGTTGCAATATGCAACCAAATGACTCATTGAGCCAAGCCCAAACTCGATGGATTTACTGTTATGCATTAAACAGTTCCTATTACTACACCCTTCCATCATCATCATACCAAATTACTGCATTATCACCAGAATTGAATAAGTTTACATAGTTTCAAGTCAGTACTGTATTTAGAAATAGGTGAAAAGTGAGCTGTAAGATTTGCTTACAATGTTAGAAAGTTACAGTTAACAGAAGCGTGTTAAAAATGAGACACTAAATTAACAAACGACTTAGCAATTACATATAAAATCTGTGAATTTCAAAGCCATTAATCATCGCCACAAAACTCCCTTGAAAGTATAGATGCGCTTTCAAAAAACGTAATATATCTTATGGAAGTTAGAACGCAATGTTGAAGAATACCTGGCTTGTTATTTAAAATAATATATAAAATCTTTATAAAACCGAAACTAAGAAATGGGTTCCACATTTCCTTCTTTGACGCATTCCATTTATGATGCTTAAAAATCGGACTAATAAATTCAGACTGTCGGAGATCAATAAAACATTTATGACTTATTGTTACTCGCTTCCTAAATTTCCTACTTAAAAAATATCACTTTTCATTATTTATATTTTATCGCTAAAAAAAGATAAGTATGGTTTGTTCCCAATTTTGTATTATAAATATATGTAATATTAAGAATATTTATGGGACTACTTTAAGCTAACGAATTCTACTGAAAACAAGATTTCATCAGCCTTAGTAAAAGATGCGTGTATAGCTTCAAAATCAACTAAACAATGCGAGTTAAACACGTGTTTTTAAATTGAAAATCAGCTAATCATTACTATATGTACATTACTATAAGTTTCAAACATAAACGTGGCAAAATTAAAAATAACACAGCAAATAATTAGACGCATTGGCCAAAATTAAAACTTTATCTTTTGACAGTGAAAAGTATGTAGTTTTGGTGTCCGATTTGACACTGAAATTTGGAGCAATTTACATACTTTAAAGTAGATTTCACACCTGGAGCTACCTTTTTATAAAATTAACTTTAATTAACTAACAGGGTTAGAAACAGCATTGCAAATAATTACGCGCATTGGCCAAAATTAAAACTGTATCTTTTAACAGTGAAAAGTATGTAGTTTTGGTGTCCGTTTTGACACTAAAATTTGGAGCAATTTTCATATTTCAAAGTAAGATCCACACTAGCAGCTGCATTTTCACATGAATTTGCTTTAATTTCACATATTATTTATATTCGGATACAACTTGTAATTATTATTTTTTTACAAAACTTAAGGATAAACTCCTTTGGATTCAGCAAACGTTTATCCCGATTTTCTCACACAAAGAGCGGAAGAAATTACTAATTTTGTTGCCTTACTACACTTTTATATAAACTTAGGATACTAGCAAATTTTAATAGATATAAAGGACGAACGAACATATATAATTAAAAGGAACCCCCATCGAAACGACAAAATACTGAAAAGCTAAAAATATTTGATACAATTGTTTAAAGGAGAGAGATTTTCAAAAAGAGCTACCGTTACGGACGCATACAATTCTGCAAACTTATTCTTCCAATACAGATATTTAATCATTAAACAAGCAGAATAACAATTGATTGAATTGTATACTTACATATTTACTCCACACGAAAAAAATTAAAAATTTTCCTATTTGGAAACCAATCAATTTTGAAATGTATTTTTCAATTTTAAATGTGAAACGTTGAAAATATTTGGTTCTTCATGTTTTTATAATATTCTTTTAATGTCAAAAACTAAATTATTCGATTGCGTTTTACTTCTTTTTGAAATTGGTTATTTTCGCTTAAAAATTTCAGGCAGTTACCTCTAGGTATTCGTAGCGAAACGTTGTAATCGCATTTACTTGATAAAACTAAGTAATATAACCCTAAACTGTGTGGTATACTACATCTAATTTGTCTCGTTACCTCCCATAATCTTTTTTCCGTTATTGAGTTCTTACAAAAATATTTTTTATTAATCTAAGGCAAATCAAAGATATTATTTATAAGCATTCACATACGATTATAAAAAATAAGTAACTTCGAGATTACCTATAAATAAAAAAGTATCTAAAGGTCGTTGAAAAAATGCAAGCTCTTCGAATAATTAAATAACTAGCATATAATCAAACGACAAGAATTGTTGTTATCGATTATATCTCCGAAATAAATTTTCTGAAATTAAATCCAGTCGTCGAGAAGAAAATCTTACAGCGGTCGAACCACGCTTTTACTTAGTTATAGGGACAGTGCTAACAAATAGAGGGCACTTGAAAACGATTGAAATAAGAACTTTGGTTGCATGTTTATTAATGTCAGTGCAATATTTTACTGGCAGTCAATAGTAAAATCATTCAATGTTAAGAAGTCGTGTTAAGAATAAAAATGAGATTCGAATTTTGAAAAACTAAAGTCTGTATTTATTTTTATGAATGCTTTGATAGAACGAATGCTTATGAATGTTTTTTTATTAATTTATATGAATTATTATTTCTATTTTTTTATATGAATTTTTTTTATGAACGCTTTTTACTTTAGACTGTTCAAAATGACTTTGACAATGTGGGATTTTGGCATTTTATTTAAACCTGTACTCCATTCCATTCCAACAAAGAATATTTGTAAACAAAGCAACATGACAGTTCAGTTATTGTAAACCTTTTTCTTGTATTCACGTTAGTAGTATAATATGGATTTATTTGGTGTTACACTGTATAAACAATGTTTAATTTATTCGATTAAAAATTGTTGTTACACAAATTTATGTTGTATAATGTAATGCCAAAATAAATATAAATAATACCGAGCATTCAATTTTTTTCTAAAGTTAATTTCTGTAGAATATATATATATATATATATATATATATATATATATATATATATATATATATATAATTAAAAATAATCATGGAAAATATACAGCCAAATAAAAGCAGAAATATTTTTTAAAAAATACCTCCGTGTATTATTATGTATTATGTACAAAATGTGTATGCTACATTGCATAATAGTACTAACACTTGCTATTTTTCACTTTTATTATGTTAAACACCTGTATACGTATAAAAATAAGTTTCTTATATAGAGCATCAATGTTCTGTCTCATTTACTTTTTTTGCCTTACTCATGCTGGAAACTTGTCAGTTGAATATCATCTATTGCAAACAGAAACTGATTTCTTGTAGATATTTCACTTGAACACATTATAAAGAAAATGATAAATAACATCTATAGATATGGACTTCATACTTATCGGATTATTAAATATTTTTTCGAAAATGTACATATAGCATCAATGTTCTGTCTCATTTACTTTTTGCCTAGGTCATGCTAGACACTTGACAGTTGAATATCATCTATTGCAAACAGAAACTGATTTCTTGTAGATATTTCACTTGAACACATTATAAAGAAAATGATAAATAACATCTATAGATATGGACTTCATACTTATCGGATTATTAAATATTTTTTCGAAAATGTATATATAGCATCAATGTTCTGTCTCATTTACTTTTTTGCCTCGCTCAAACTAGAAAGTTGCCAGTTGAATATCATCTATTGCAAACAGAAACTTATTTCTTGTACATTTTATATAAATAAATATATATATACAAAGTGAAAGAGAGAGAGATGATTTGAAGAACTGTACCGTGTTTCAATTTTATCGACATTTTGTCTAAGTTAGGGTATTTTTTATCTATCTCCATTGGAATACTACACCATAATTACACTTTACAAATAATTTATATTGATTACAATATGTACGCTATGAGGCCTCACGCAAAAAATGGCAGTAGTGTAACCAACAATTCATTAATTTTTCCACATATGACACTGACGATATCTTGCACAATGCCTATGGATTATATATAAAATGATTCCGTTCACATATTTTAAAATGATCGCTTTTTGGTTCGAATATGAAACAATTAATGTCGAATTTAATTATACGAGTAAACACAGAATGTTTGCCGCTGAAGATCAACAACCCTCAAAACCATCACGGGCTCCTGTTAGTTATACAAACCAGTTTTAGTAATCTTTAGTATTTAGAGGATGAATGGTTTATCTGAAATTAATACAATTTTGTCTGAAATTAATACAATTTTATCTGAAATTAATACAAATTAATAAATATTTAAATTCTGACCGCTGCACTTTTACTTGCAAATACTTGAGACGAGTGGACCAGCGACACCCAATAGGAGGACCAAGGCCTCATCAACGCAGCTCTCGGGTGAAAATAGTGGTAAACAGTTTCTCCGCCTCTTAATCTAAAAAAACGAACTGCTAGTTCCAGTGACTTGGTCAGAAAGTGGAAAGAGTCTCACTGTCTACCTCTTCCATAACTCCATTATTTTATGCTGCTTCTGCTACGTTGAATATATTAAAGATGTCCAGAAGTTCCACCTATACTTTAATATCCAATATGGTACTCTTTATTTTATATACTTGTATACTTTATAATTGTATTGTTTATACTTATATACTTTCTTTTTTTTTTGTTTGTATACTTTATTCTTTATTAAATAATGTTAAAGTACTGAAACATGTTGATAAATACATAAAATATTCTTAATTACACAAAACTCCATTAAGTACATTAAACCTGTCGAGTACAAGTATAACTCGCACTACGAGAATTCCGCATACAATTAAGCACATCTAAATATTTAAGGATGTATAGTATTTGTAATAAACTATTTACAAATACTAACATTACTTTTCATCGTGTAAACTTTGTGATACATATCTTTCAACAACTGTCGGTCGTGGATTTTTTCAAAATCTTTAATTTTGCTTTTTATTTTATACTTTTTGGAGATAAATGGGAATATTCGTTACAACTTAATATTGCAGCGCCCCCTGGCGGGCTAATATCATAGTACCTACCTAAGAACCGTCGCCGTTTAGTTACAAATATTTTGCAAAAAACCGTGTCTAAATCGAACAAACTATTTTGGAGATAAATGAAAAAATTCGTTTGCAACAAAATGTTGCAGCACCCCCTGGTGAGCTAACACTATGCACCTATATAAAAACCATGGCCTATTAGTCCCGAATACTTTGCAGAAAACCGTTTCTAAATCGGTCAAATCATTTAGGAGGTAAAAACAAAAACGGTGAAAACATTTGTTTGCAATAAAATATTTATTGCGACGCCCCCTAGTGAGCAATCACCTTAACATTTACTTAAGAGCCATCGCTGGTTAGTTCCAAATATTTTACAGAAAACAGTATATTGAATATTGGATTGCACACACAAACAAACAACAAAGAAACAAACAAACAACCCTAAACGCATATACCTCCTCCGTAACATCGTGGGTAAAAATACTACATTATTTTAAATATTTATAAGTGCCTAAATGTGTACGGAACCCTCTTAGTGCAAGTTCTACTCGTATTGACAGACTTTTATGGAATTTTTAGCAATATTTCCAAAGATACCTTATTATAATTTCAAAAAAATATGTATTTTTGGAATCCCTATAAATAAATGCGTCAAATGGTACCCCACATGATAAATTAAATTGAAAATAAATTCCAGTAAATATTTTTGAATGTTAGTAATGAAATATGTGCAAGTTGATATGCTTTGCCACTCTGAAGATTGTCAAGATTCTGCGTCAAACAATTTTTAAGTAAAATGTATTTTACAGATGGGCAGATACTTTAGAGATCTTTGAAGGGTTTCGTCTGTTCTTCGTAGTTAGTTATGAGGAAAATGGAAGTTTCCGTATACAAAATTACATATTGAATATTTTTTACGTGACATACTACCAAATTTCCCATTAGCATAGATTTAAGACGAAACAAATATTCCTCCGTCAGATTTTAGCTTACTAGATACAGTCAAAAATAAACGATAGTCTACAACCGATGGTTTCAAGAAACCCTAAATATATTTGGACCTTTGCGCCTCAATATCATGACACCGTAAATATTATTGCTTCAGAACGCTTGAAGGTTATATTACACAAAGGCGCACGTCTTATTATATTCGGTTTGACCTGAATGACAGAACCAGATCTTATTACAATTTAAAGCCAATATTTTACAATGACTTTTAATTTAGATGTAATTCAGACCTTGCTAACGGAGATTGTAGCAGAAAACAGCTCGTTTTTACGGACTATTTCCTTGATTTAGACCTTTTTATTTTTACAATTACGATTTACGTCCATGTGACATTTAAAAGACGCAATAATTGAAATTTCGTTTTTTTTTCGTCCGACAGTTTCGGATACTTTAGTGCATAGCAGCATAATTATTAATTTTCTTCAAGAGGGAAGTGAAGTGCAGCAGTTGATGAAGAATAGATAGTTGAATAAATGCTCGCTATCTCGCTTCAGCACAAGTGTCTACGTATATCGAGTGTGCGAGAGGTAGAGTCTCGGCTCGTAAAGTCGCCTGCTTGCAATTTGACGATACAATCGTCTTCCGGATGACAACGTTTCTCCCGCTATAAACCTTCATCGATTTTTACGCTTACCATCTCTTTTTCGTACGCAAATTATGTTTACATATATTAATTTTTCTTATCAATTGGTTAAATATTTATTTGCAATCATTTTAATGACAATTTTTTGTGAGAAATCTGATTTTGAGCTGCATATATTTATAATTTTATAAATAAAATGGAAAAGACAAAAAGTGCAATCTTATAGGCACATATATGTATAATAGTAATATACATATATGTGCATATAAGATTGCACTTTTAAAAGTGTAATAATAATATAAGTGCAATCTTATATGCACTATATGTAGATAATATCATAAATAATAAATCATTATCATCGGTGAAGTTTTAGATTAAGAGAAATGTTGCCAATTTATGTATGAGAATTCGGCACTTTATTATGATCTATATATAGTATTTATAAGTATATATAAGTACGTATATTGATATATTAGATGTAATGATAATGACAACGATTGGTATGTAGGTCGCAGGCTGGCGGTTGCGTGACGCGGGCTTTAAAAAGGCAGGAGCTCGCGGGGATATCGCGACGGGCGCTGTCTGCTAGGGTGTAGTTTCACTACTTTGCTCCTGAACATCACACACCTTTTTCTTCTAAGTAACTAAACGAACTAGCGTTTGGTAATCAATTATATAAATAAAGAATATACAGGAGTGAATTTGAATACGACGAAGTCACGGAGATGTAATTTTCTGCGATATCTCGAAGATAATAATAGAAACTGTTTTTGAATTTCGAAGCGGTTTCGAAGTTTTTCAAGTTCAAAATTTAAATTTAAATTTGGAAGGAAAATTGTCGTATGAAAATTCACATTCTGTTGAATATACAGGTTGTGAATTTGGATACGACAAAGTCACGGAGATGTAATTTTCTTCGATATCTTGAAGAGACCATAGCGCCGTTTAAGAAAGCCGTCGTATGGCAAAAACGGAACGTATGTCTTAATTCATTTTATAAATCAACTGACCATTACGTAATTAACCCTCAAGCGGACAACTGATTTTTTTCAATTTTCCTAAAGATCATAAATTTTTCCTTTACGCGGAATATGAGAAAATGGTTTTCATTGTTATCTTCGGGATATCGATGAGAATTACCACTCTACGGAGTTGCTATATTCACCTTTACATCATATGTAATTACCATTAAAGTTTTGTTCACTTGAAAAGAATGTAAACATAATAGATTCAGAATGAAATAGATATCGTCTCTCGTGTACGGATTTCGACGAAATATTTTCTAAACACCTCAATCGCTACTGCTCATCAATTTTTTGGAAAGTGTCCCACACGTAACGTGTTCATAAACAAGACAAATACGTGTTGTAAAATGCTAACTTTTACGAGTATTTTGCTACACTATGGGTCTAAAAGAAGGCTAAAAATTAAATAAAACCACCCACGTGCGTAGGTGGAAAAGCGCAAAGTAGGGATTTGTAGTATTCTGTGTATCTTAAAATTGTTGATACAAGTTAACTTTAATAAATTCAATTGGAAGTTCTGGTCCAATTATAGTACTTAGCGGTAATTTTTCAGGTTTTCCAAAATCGTAGCCAAAAAATTAGAGAGTGTGTAGAAAAATGTTAAAGATAATTTTGGATCTTTATTATTAACAATCAGATCTTAAAAACGAAAAAAAATGTAAATAAAAGCACAATTTTCCTTTTCAATACCTTTCCTTCCTATGCTACCTAACTCGATGAGTTGCACGAAAAACAATTTCTCGCCTTTCTATGATGGGAAAAGTTCTACATGAAAATTTGTATAATACTACAATTATTTTTTTAACGTTTTACTATATATCCGTGGATATCGATGTATCAGGAAGTCTTCTTTCACCACCAAGATGTTCCAGGCTCTTCTGCAGACGAACAGATAATTTTTAAATACCTCCGACACAGAATCGAAGATCCTACAATCCTGATTTCAAACGTTAGAATTGTTTGTTTTTCCCAGATTTATAGCCACACTTTGAGGTTTTTGTTTTATGAGCAGAAATGGTATTATGACTAATTTATAATGGTCATAGAAGAAACGTCTAAAGATAATGGATTAAGTGCGTTACCCAATTATAGCGTTGGCTGCAAAAGTATACCGATGACCTTTATCTAAGCTTCGAGTATGTGACAGAAAAACGGAAATAGTGCACACATTTTTTTTAAATTGAAGATAATGAGAATAGCGTGTAACGGGGTACTTACCTAATCCGCCATTTTGAAAAATAAAACTTGTATTGAATCTCGTAAACGGTGAGATAAATCTAACATCATTTAATCCTGGAACACGTTCATGTTTTTGTCCTATTTAAGTTATTTACCTACTTAGTAAATATTTAGATAGGTCGGCAGAAGAAATAAGGCGCAATGATTTTGTCAATAATCAAAAACCTGTCAAATCCAAATGGAGCTTATAATACAAGGGTTCTATACAGGTTGGTACACGAATAAATATTTAAGGATGCATAGTACTTTCAGGAAACTATTTTCAATATAATTTTGTTTACAACGTAAATATATTCCCTACTTTGCCTTTCACAGACGTAAAAACATACAGCACATTTAAAAAATTCTAATATCTACAATCATAACTATAGTTTTCCTGTAACTTTCGTTTAAGTTTCTACAATCCATTTCATAATTTTACTTGGAGTAGTTTAGGATCGTATATTTTTGCATATCCTGAAGGACATTGAAGACACCTAAAATTGAAGACAACTTACACTTTGAAGACACCTAAAATTATGAAAAAAAATATATTCGACCCCCTCATAACTAGCCTACACTGTATATGAAGTTAAGAAAAGTAATTTACACAAGTTTTCATTTTCCCCTTAACCAAAGTTTCCATATTTTTTTAAATTTTTCCACCACACCGAACATCAAGTCTCTACCTCAAGCTGTTTTTGAGAAAAATTACTGCGACAGACGGACAAATATGTGAATGATCATATAAGGATCTCGTTTTTTCTTTTGAGATATCGAACTCTAAAAAGGGACTTCACCTTACGTACCGTGTGATTGTTGCCCTGAATTGGTGATGATTGTTATCTTAAATATTCGTTTCACGTCACTTCCAAAATGTCATCGTGTGATGACACTAAAAGGAACAAAAGAGAGAGAGAAAATGTATCATAATTGCATAAATTAAAATTTAGAAAAGGACCGATATCAAAAAATGGATGAGGATGAAGGAGATGGCGTAAAGTACTTAAATAAATAGTAAATACAGTAATAAACAATTTATATTAAGCTTAGATGGCTTAGAGTACTTAAATAAATAGTAAATACAGTAATAAACAAATTATATTAAGCTTAGATGGCGAAAAGTACTTAAATAAATAGTAAATACAGTAATAAACATATTATATTAAGTTTAGATGGCGAAAAGTACTTAAATAAATAGTAAATACAGTAATAAACGTATTATATTAAGCTTAGATGGCGAAAAGTACTTAAATAAATAGTAAATACAGTAATAAACAAATTATATTAAGCTAAGTTGTTAGCAACAAGTACGATACTAAAATTTTGACCGATTTTTGACCGAATAAACTGTAAAATATTCAACTAATGAATTAATTTATTCCACTGATAATCAATTCCGTGCAAATATATATAAAGAAAAATTCGCCACCCCAACCCTTATTGGCTGAAATATAAGATTCCTATAGATATTTTGAAACATCCGACACGTTAAACAACCCAACCAAACCGGAATTTCTTGGTGACTGTGACACATTTTATAAAGAGGCACTACTTATTGAGGGACTACTTATTAACTTAATTTCCTGTATATAATATACGCAAATTAAAATTCACCACTCCCAACCCTTACAGGCTAAAATGTAACATTTCTACAGATATTCTGAAATATCGGCGACATTAAACAATCCAACCAAACCGGAATTGTTTGATGACTGTGACACTCACTACTGAGATACATTTTATAAAGAGGCACTACTTATTAGCTTTATTCCCTGGTTACATTAAAATAAACTGCGAACGTGGCTTACCTTCTGAACTCGAACAAACACTTAATACTCTCTAAGCATAGGTAGCTTAGTGCCATCAAAATGTGGTAAAAGTAGGTAAGAACTTTAAAATTATAGTATTTTAAGGCTACAAGTTGACCTCGGAATATTTTAACCATCGGACATCGGAAAATTTTGTGGCTTTTTTTCAGAATTCTCCTCAACGGATAACTGACGATTTATAGATCACAACTCCGAAAGGCAATAAAATACAAAATAAGCCCACAGAGGTTGTAATTAGCCCCGTTGTCAATTCTAAAGCGCCCCTAGTAAACATGTATCGTAGACAACGAAAGATGTAACTGAAACCGGTTCAGTATTATGCAACTATATAAACGATTCTGAAAAATAAATGACCGAGCAAGGGATAATGAAAACAATTGTGAAAAAACATCTTATTTTTTAACCGACTTCAAAAAACTTTCGCATTTCGTCGGAATCTTTTTTTTATGTATGTTCAGCGATAATTCTTTACCGAGTGAACCGATTTCGACGATTGTTTTTTTTATTTGAAAGAAGGTGTGGTCCCATGTAAATATGATGACGATCTGGTGATTAGGTCCGGAAATAAACGATGGAACTCCTTAACTAATGGCAGTAAATCAAATATGAATTAAGATATTTGCTACGGGTAGTTGTTATTTTGCAAAATAACTAAACTTCTTACCAGGTCAGAATCTGATGATAAGTTCTGGATGTGAACAATGAAACTCCTTAACGGATATTAGTAAATCACCCGTGATTAAAGATATTTGCCTCTAGTAGTTGTTACTTTGCAAAATAACTACACCGTAGACCAGGTCAGGCTCTAACGATGCGTTCTGGAGATGATCAATGGAACTCCTTACCGGATAGTAAGTAAATGAAAGGTAATTCAAGATATTTACAAATGGAAAATTTTACTTTGCAAAATAACTGCACCATCGACCGCATCAGCAATCGATTAAATCGAAGTAAATCGATTGTGATTCAATATATATATATTGAATCACAATCGATTACTGGTTACTGGTTAGGTGTTACTTTATTTATTACTTTGCAAAATCAGATATTGGATTTTGGATATGGAGAATGGTACTGCTCAAGTGGTAGTTTTTAATTTGGAAAATCAGATATTGGATTTCGGATATGGAGAACTGAACTCCTCAACGGCTAACAGATAATCATTGGCGGCTACTCGCTTCATTTGGAAAGAGCTACAAGACGATTACAACGCTTTAACTCCTATCCAAACTCGCCATTAACTGTTTCACATAAAAAAACACATATGTCGCGAGTTTTTAATAAATATACAAATGCATAGGTGTTCACGCAATAGAATGCTAGTTCAAACGATTTACATTTTTGATATTAAAACACAATGTACACTTAAAATACCAATTAAACTTGCATTTCGAAAAACGAACCCATAAACAACTGAATTCCAAACCACTGCGCCGCGAGTCATAAATAGCGACGATTGTCACGGACGGACAGCGCACGGTTGGAACAGAATGATATCCAGTGCATATCAACTCGCGGGTCGTTTAAATATTTATTACTACTAAACAGTTACTATGAGACTGAAAGAGCACGAAATGGTAAAACGTGACAAAAGTGAACATATGTATTAAAAGATTCACAAAATATTGAAAAATAACAGACGATGCTACAAAAAGTACCTAGCTTTGTCGGGAACTACATATAAAGAGTATTTAACACGTGAAAACGTCTGAATATTAATTATATATTTCCAGCAATTAAAAATATTCTACATTATATGTAATGAATTAAATCGTTTGATATTACGTTGTTAAATGGTTATTTGTAGATATAAACGCGTTATCATATAAGAGTCATGCTTTAATTTAATTAGGTCTCTGTTAGGTGTAAAGAGAGCGAGATAACTATGATGTTAAACTAATGAAAGTAAAGCAAGCAAGGGAATTATTGAAAGAGGTGAGAATGAATGAACAAAGTGCAAGGTTTACACGTATTACTAAGGTCAAATATACCCATAGCGTTAGTAGGCAGAGAGAGAAACGAAAGAATCAATAAGGTTTTTTCAAATAATTAAGTATTTGTTATAATTAATACAGTATTTGATTACAAAATTAGAATATGAATATTTAGAAATGACATATCATGATAATTTTGTTAGCCTGAAATCTCTTTTTCAAAAACAATTTATATTTTAATATAATTTATTGACGCTATCTTAATTTTCAAGTTTAAAAATAAAGCGACTGTCAACGTGTAGTATTTTTGGGTTCCAACCATTCATTATTACCGTTTTAATCGACACGATTGTCATTGAATTAAAAAATCGGGTAGACCGCAGTGGAGTACGCGAAAGGTCTTGAGCGTACTAGAGAGTGTGTAATATAGTAAGTCTAACACGTTCCCTGTGGAGACGAACACGTACCGCCGAGTTCAAAGGGGATCGTCGAGGGCCGGGATCTCTCTCTTGCTACCCGAGCTCTTGCACGCCAATTTTGTACGTTAAATACCGCAAGCGTCGGCGCCATAGTAGAGCAGTCGTCAAATTTATACAAAAAAAAAATCTTTTTTTCAAATTCTACAACTTCTAACGTTCATGAGTATGAGTTTTAGGTATCACATCTATCATAGCGTAGTGAGTTCTGTCAAACGCGACTGAACTCCCGCTCGAATCGATCAATGTACTGCTGGGTAATAAATAATTAAACACAGGTAAATTTAGTTCGGAATGAGTCGTACTGCCCGCGACTGCAGGGCCATTTACGCCATACACTGCCGAGTAATGGCTTCTATCCTCTAAATTATGGTACTAAAATAATACCGATAGGTGCTATACTTCCAAAGTTATAAGCGATCTTGCCATAACATATTTCGTCACATATGGTTTTTGCAAAATGAAAGACGTTTCACGCCAAAATATATACGTTTAAGAAATACTAATGTGCCCTATGTTGACAGCCAGTAAACCTGCCATCTCATTCGATTTTTTGTTGAAAAATGTGAAATAATTCTGCAATATAAAATTCCTTGCAGAATCATTTTAGGCTTTCGACTGAAAAATTGAGTGAGTTTAATAGGATACGCGTTTTCACTTTTTAATGGTGTAAATAATTAGACAACAGCTAAAATAAAGAGTACATACAACAATAATATACTTCAGCCATTCATCGTCATTGATATGGGAACTCAGTAGCTCCACCAAGATGTCGGTCCTATTCTGTAATTGAAGAAGTATTGGTGCACGTAATAGGCAGAAGGAATATTGCCACTTCGCCAAAATAAAAAGTTGCTTCTCATTTGGAGTATGGGAGTACGAGAATGGCTTTGCCATAAAATGGGAATCAACCTGGAATCTATCTATTTTAACAAGACTTTTTAATTGTTCTAAATTTAATGCCTCCCATATTCTTCTATGTAAACTCTGAGTGAGATCAAAATTTCCTTCTTTGAATTAATGGAATAAATGCTCGGCTATATCATAGGAGAGTAACACGTCTTCACCCACGATTGAGCATACATTGCTTCTTACTTCCATTACTTTTTTTCTTTAACTGTGTCATCAAGCAACTGTACTCTAAGTTCTTTTTTACTCATCGTAACTCAGTTGTCAACTGAACAGAAGATTCAAAGAGGAACCAAATATTTTCGATAAGTTTCTTTAACATTCCAGAGATCATTGGCAAAAAGTTGCAGGTTTTGTTATTTGCCAATCTAATAAAAATTAATGAAAGACACGGATGAACTGCGAATTGATATTGGACAGCCCATCTTCTCCGATCACCGATCGCAAGTTGCAAGCTATACACCGACTGCTGTGCGTCGCAATATTTTTGATATTCCCATCGAGGTCGTGTCCCAACGAGCGCGCCCCTCGCGCCAAGGAAAGAGGTATTTTCACTTTATAGTCGTATCTTCTACATTTTTGTGAATTGTTAAAGACATGGACCACAGATCAATTGAGCGTTTCATTAAGTTTTGTTCAACTGTTTAACTTTCAAAATTGCCTTTTGGATCTGGAAGTAACTATTACGTGAAACATCTACTTGCCTTGTGGACCCGGGTTGTAGTACTAAAGTGACCTAAGTGATTCGAACTAATTCAAGTTAATTAAGAGTTGTAACGTGAATAAATTATTAATTTAATACTTAGTTTTAAAGTGTTCACGAACATAGTGTGATTTTCAAGGTAAAAGAAGAGATTGCGAAGTTACTAGCGTCAACATTGTTTCTCAAATAGTGCCTCTCAGATATACAGAATTTATTAATTTACTAAAAAAAAGAAAGAATTTATATTTATGACAATGAAATGTGCAGACAACATCGTAGTGTTATAGAAATTAAACTATTACGTCAAATACTGTGAAAATATCCATAGAAATTCCAATTCTTATGCCATTTCTTAGTACTGATTGGCTTATAAGTTAAACAGATTATAGAATTCCTCATAAGTTAAACAGATTATAGAATTCCTTTATAATGCGGTTCTAGAACTAGTATCGTCAGTATTATAAAAACATGGTAATTAAGCAAACATAAGAAATTATAAGCTATGAAGAATGTAATTCCTTTCAGTTAAATATACAAAGTTTTAAATTTAAAAAATCGAAATATGAATCACAATTACCAACATGGCAACACATACAGAGAGTGGAGTCGCCATTTTGTGTTATGTACAGTGTTGGAAAGAAACGTTTTTGGATCTTTACACTCGCGTAATAATTTTACAGTACCTGGCCTTGTTGGTGTAGAATCGCACGCCATAAAATCAAGTTTTCGTAAATATAATGGTACGACATCAGTCGTATATCTGCTAAAAATGATAAATTGCGAATCAAATCCAATATCTGATCAGTGATCACTCTATTATTGATACCGGTGGTCGCCCAGTGATAGAAATTCCACCGTAATGTATTTACCTACTCGCTTTGTTAAAAACATTAATAGGTAGACGGGAATAAGTCAATTCAGATTGCTCCTGCAAAATTTTCCTTTTGCAACCGGTGAATATTAAGCAAGCTATATTTCAATAATATATATAACACAAATGTCTAATACACAATTGACATACACTCCACAGACTGTTGAAAAAGGAACATTTAAAATGACACAAAATTCACAGCTCGAAATTCATTCAGTCAATCTGACATTTTAAAATTCTTTGGCGACTATCGACTATATGCGACTGTTTGACCATAGACTATTCTGTGTTTGACATCGATAACAGAAATATGTTATATACATACATAAACATGTACATAAATAATTAAGCTTTTATCGTTGAACGCAAACAATGAATCTTTTAATGTATTTGTAAAATATAATTTAATATATTTGTAACACGTATATAGAAATTTTAGCTTTCTGCGCTCCTTCTCCATATAAACTTTAACTATACCAATTCTCACACTCCTCCGTGAGCGCAATATGCTTAAAAAAGATACAAAGTTTCCTCTTCGCGTATTAATATATAGATAAGCAAAATAAAATCTCATGTCATAGATTTGACATGACCATAACAAAGTTAAAAAAGTCTGACTAAGTATAAAAAAAAGAACCGAAATTTACTTTTTAAAACTAAGGTCGCATGGGCGAATTATTGCGAACGAGTAATGATTTAAGGTTGAAAACCAGATTTTTAATCCAAACATTACCAAATAACCCAAAGTCAAGTTTTTTTTTTTTCATTGCGTGTTTCTAAATATAATTTCTATTAAATATTTTATTTATTTATATAAAACGTTATGTATTTTTGAAATCTGCTCACCGATGCCTTTAATTCGATACCCTTCTTTCAAACTTTTATTCTTTTGAGTTATACTATTCCCTACTTTTCCATCCGGGTTACCTCAGGGCCCTTCCGGGATCCCGTAACGCTCTCCCTCATACAAAAATAGGAACCTTCGAAGATCCTCTAATAGTGTCCCGTTACTACCATCCAGTGCTTTCACGCAATGGGCTGAAGAACTGTCACTAATCGATGAGCCATTTGACACCTCCATTCTTTTATGAACGCATTTTGTGAACGCTCTAAATGCGTCAAAGATCAGTTCACTCTTAACCGAGTCACGGTGACTGAAGACACGATGTTCCAAAAAATTGCGTCCGAAAATCTATATGTAACCTGGTGCGTGCTGTCTATCAAAACTACATGCAGCGTCGTGCTCATTGCAGTGAAACAAAACGTAATTCATGTCCTGCGTCTCGGAATCATAGAAACATACCGGGCTGTCTCTCAGAACAGAGCTAAACAAACTGGCATGGAAAGCGCCGTGCCCCGTAACAAAACAATCTAGTAGTCTCACCTTTAGAATTCGGAGAGGCCCATCTAGACTGTTAATGAGCACATAAGATCTCCAAAATACGTCTCTTTCTATCAATAAGTGGTTCATCTGCTTATAACTAAAAGCATAATGGGCCAGAGCTAAAATTCCTACCCCGTTATACTATTAAATCCATTTTTACTATTAAAAAAAACAATAAAACATGCAGCCGTTGAGATTTGGTAATACAATAAGGCAATAGGTCATTACCTAACATATATACTCGTACCGCATATACCGGCTTCGTCTAAGTCATTTGTTCACGTTCCGACAATTGCGCATGATATAGTAATATACACAATTGTCGTGACGTGAACAAATGACTTAGACGAAGCCGGTGTTTGCGGTATGAGTATTTCGTTCTCATTTTTTTTATTCCAGGTTAATTAATTGAATATTTTCAAATCAATGCAGTATTCAAAGGCCCTAGAATCTGATTGCATGTGTAGATGTTGTTGCAGGGACTATGTTTGGATGTACGCTTTTTAAAGTTATGTTTTGAACATACGTTTGTGAAAATGGTGTTTGAATTCACGTTTGCGGCAATGGCATTGTGGAGACGGTGTCACAGATTCGGTGTATGAGCAAAGGTGGACAAGTTTATTATAGCTATGAAAATATGAAAAATGTATTTTATGAAATTATCTACATTCTGCCTTGTTGTATTGAGCTGAAATATTGAACTGAAATGTTGAGAATTAGGTATTCTATATATATTTGGGGTGGACAAAACACATGAGGTTTTAATTTTTTTTTTCAATTTCTTATCCTTTTCCAATTTTCTTAACATAGCAACCAACAGTTCCAAAAAAAAGTAATATCTTCGTCATGTATCTGCAAGTTCTGTTTCTATTTTAAAATGTTTAATAAACGCCGGTGATAACTTTTATTCTGGTGCGATCAGAGGTTGTTTGTTAATATGCGTAGGTTAAAATTATTGTGAAATTGCCTCAAATGGCACATTATTCGGATCAATGTATCTATCTTGGCAAATGTTAAAACTGCCAGGTCCAATTTGTATTTCTAAGAAATCAGCGCTTTGGGAAAATGGTATTTCATATTTTTTCATTTTTTTTTAATTATAACTAGTACTAAAACGAAAATAAATAATTAAATATCGTTACTTAAACTATGTACGACTCTATATATAACACATAGAATTTTTGTTCAGCGGAAATTAGTATTAAGTAACAGCATCATTTCATTACACTTCCGGTTGTTGCTGTTCTATAAAATAAATAATCGCAGACGTGGTGTCTGCGATTTTTTATTTTAAAAAGCGTTTATTATTGCGTAAGACGCTGAATCACGATATTATAATTAGAAAAATACTGCTGATTAGTTTTATTTTGTATATGCGATGCCGACCGTAATGTTTCAGTTATTGATATAAAATCATGTAGATCTAACAATGATATAAGCATACGAAACGAATTTAATTTTAACTGAAGACTCATTCGAAATCGGTTAAATCTTCATGCGTCTACGTGCAATGTTAAACTTACAAAAGAAACAGGTACTTTTCTATATCTATGGCTCATTATAAATTCATTATAAATTGGTAAATTCTCACAAACGATTCATAATTATTCTATTATTGCACTTAACATTATATTTTACCTTAAACTTTACACCACAGTGTCATACTAGAGTTGAAACGTATTTACTATAACAGATATATAGACCCAGTACTTTTGTATACCAGGTGATACCTAGTACAATAAAATCAAGTATCTAATACGCTGAGTATTATCGCTCGAGTACTAGGCAGGCTGAACGAGAGCTAATCAAATGACGTTTAGGTGAGCAAGAGCGAGAAAGGTGCCCCACGCTCTCCCCACATATTCATACGCAAGACACTGCGTACGTTACTCTTTTGAAATATTTAAGATACTTAATACTTTACGATACTTAATGCTACTAGGCATCGCCTCTCATACGATACTTAATGCTACTAGGCATCGCCTCTCATACGATACTTAATGCTACTAGGCATCGCCTCTCATACGGTACTTAATGCTACTAGGCATCGCCTCTCATACGATACTTAATGCTACTAGGCATCGCCTCTCATATGATACTTAATGCTACTAGGCATCGCCTCTCATACGATACTTAATGCTACTAGGCATCGCCTCTCATGCGATACTTAATGCTACTAAGCATCACCTCTCATACGATATTAATGCTACTAGGCATCGCCTCTCATACGATACTTAATGCTACTAGGCATCGCCTCTCATACGATACTTAATGCGACTTTCCGTATCTTTTCCAAGTTTCGTACGTATTGGTTATATTGAATCAATTTTTGATCTGGTGTAGGAATAAAGCAAGCAAATAATTGTCATTTACACAATGTTTTATAACTATAATTATTTATAATTACGAATTCGATAAGGATCGATAACATAACTATGTAATTTTTCTATATTTATATTAGTAATTATATTAGATATTTGAAAAAAATCGAATTTGCAAACTTGACTTTACGGTCTTTCTCCGATCACAAGTTAACGGTCCTAAAAAAACTAAAATAGCAAGCTTGCTAATAATTAAAACAGAATATATATAAAATAATATTTGCATTAAGGCATTAACAATACAGAAATATAAAATACATATAAAAACTTGAACGCGTAAAGGACGGGTGACTGTTACTCACTGTTCAGATGGACGTTCATTTAATAAATACTCCAATATCGTATGTATATCGTAGCGTGCGTACACATACTAGGTGATAGTTCTGGAACAGGTATTTGGAACAAGTACGTCCAACAAGCTACACTAGGTGAACGTCGTATCAAAAATACTTAGTACGACCCATCTCTACGTTATAGACGTCGCCGACTTCTGGAACTTAGCGTGTTTTGGATTCTGTGTAATGATTGAGCGGAATAAAGTGTGTAGACCGAGAGTTAACCGAAACGGAAGCTAAACCGAAACAAGAGTAATTTATAGCAGTTCTCGTGATCTTAATGTATTATGTTCTATTGACGGAAACTGAAATTACGAACTGAATCCACAGTTTCTTAACTATATCGCGCGACGTTTTATGCTCTCAAATTGGGCGTGATCCTTCTATTCATTAACTACATAACTTTGCAATTAACTGGATCCTTCAGAAAGTTTTGGCCTCGCGCTTGACCCGATTTTTCAAAAACTGTTTACTGAGACGCATAAGTTTTACGTGCATTTTTATTTCCCTGTTTTATTTAGCCCTGGCATGGCAAACTTTCATTTTGAAATGGTGTAACGTGAATGACCTACGCGAAAAACCGTCATGCAGTTTCAAATAATTTTTTCCAACCATCGACTATTTTCACCCACCTACATTCCCGATTTTGGATCTTATAAACTCTATTCTCATGTTGGAGTACCGAAGTAAGACTTACATTATGAGGAGTCAATGAGAGTGTGATGCTGGCCTTACTGTATTTAATTTTATCTGTCCATGACTCCGCCAGGTCTACTTATAACTTATAACACGTGATGTTCTCCTCATTAGATTACCGAAATATGACTTACATTATGAGAAGTTAATGAGAGTGTGGTCCTGGCCTTACTGTATTTAATTTTATCTGTCCATGACTCCGCCAGGTCTACTTATAACTTATAACACGTGATGTTCTCCTCATTAGATTACCGAAATATGACTTACATTATGAGAAGTTAATGAGAGTGTGGTCCTGGCCTTACTGTATTTAATTTTATCTGTCCATGACTCCGCCAGGTCTACTTATAACTTATAACACGTGATGTTCTCCTCATTAGATTACCGAAATATGACTTACATTATGAGAAGTTAATGAGAGTGTGGTCCTGGCCTTACTGTATTTAATTTTATCTGTCCATGACTCCGCCAGGTCTACTTATAACTTATAACACGTGATGTTCTCCTCATTAGATTACCGAAATATGACTTACATTATGAGAAGTTAATGAGAGTGTGGTCCTGGCCTTACTGTATTTAATTTTATCTGTCCATGACTCTGCCAGGTCTACTTATAACTTACAACATGTGATGTTCTCTTCAGGTCAATCAAGGGAGACGAACAAGGATGGGGCCCCACGGCGGCGGGCGGAGGGCCGCCAAGGAAAACACGGTGCGATTCCGCGGTGACACCGAACACGGCTAACTCAAGTTCCCCGACCTGGTGAGATACGTCATGGGAGTTATGTGTTATCTATCTATCTATGTATACCGCCACGCCATCTCACGACGAGGCGGGGTAAGCAGCGACGATGGCACACCGTAAAGATCGCTCCTAGCACAATTCATCAGACTCCCTAACTCACACCAAGCTTCCCGACTGCTTTTCTTCTCTTCTTTTACTAGCAGTTTTCACGTATTCTTTCAGTTTTTCACAAACTGTCCGTTTAATTACAGGTTGTTTACTTTAAATGCAATACAAACGGAGTTAAACTCATTAAGTCAACCTATTTTTGTTATCTGATATTATAATTATTATATTATCCATAATCGTTAAGTAGGATTAAAAAAATAGAAAGCAAAATTTAATCTATAGACTGAATCTGTTTTAAAAGAAGATTTGGAATATTATATGTGTTCCAAATTTATTTAAAAATGTTATTGCAGTGAAATTTGCTATGTTCAAACAAAACTCTTGAAAATTGTTGAATGTAATATCAGAAATAAATTAATACTTGTATTTTTCTTTATACTTGATAATTCATTGTATAGTCCAGTATACAAATCCTACTTTTATACAAATACTAAAACCATTATAGAATAATTTTATTTGCGAAGTAGTTAAAAGAAAAAACACAGTAATTCCGTCTCCATCGTTAATCCCGAGCATGCAGAGAAGAAAATGCAGAAGCCAATATTAATCTATGTTCTACTTACACAAGTACTTATTTAGAAAGTATATGCTTATGGAGCAAATCCCATTTCCAGATTCATTCATGGTAGAGAGAGAGCCCATTATTTTATTTGCTTATATTGTCGTAGATAAGGTCACCCAGATTCGCTTTTGTCAACGCGCCAATTTAAAGCAACTAAAATCGTGTAATTATTATCTATTATTTATTTAAGGTCTTGAATATTACTTTTATTTTTTTATCCACTTATTATTTAAAAAATCCTTTAAAAAACTCCATTTTCAACGTATACACGAACATTAGACTTATATAAGTATGTATCAACATATCATTGATTAGACTCATGCAAGTACCAAGATTTTATTGATTTCAAAATAGTGCGCAAAAACTTTTTTGACAAAAAAAGTCGAACCAACTTCAAATAACTATCGACTAAGGACAGCACTGAAATGATGAAATAACGAAAATACAATTACTCACTCGCAACTTTTGCAGCACGACGTTGTTCTGAAAGGAAATAAATATGCAAAATACCGCTACTGCTAGAAACTTTCGGAATCAATACCAATCAACGCCTCTCTTTCTCCCTTACGTATATACAAACTCACACATGAAGATGAGTGTTGTTCGATTTTTATTTATATTTATTGTTTTATATTATTATTATCATATTTTTATTTTTTTATTTTTCATTAGATTACCGATAAACCTAGATCAACCAAATTCGATTAACTCACCTATGCTGATAATAGCCGAGAAATTCTGTGGTGTACTTTCAATTTTTGTGTAATCTTTCAATTGAAAAAAAAATGTGCGTGTAATCTTTCAATTGAAAAAAAAATGTGCGTGTAATCTTTCAATTGAAAAAAAATGTGCGTGTAATCTTTCAATTGAAAAAAAAATGTGCGTGTAATCTTTCAATTGAAAAAAAATGTGCGTGTAATCTTTCAATTGAAAAAAACATGTGCGTGTAATCTTTCAATTGAAAAAAAAATGTGCGTGTAATCTTTCAATTGAAAAAAAAATGTGCGTGTAATCTTTCAATTGAAAAAAAAATGTGCATGTAATCTTTCAATTGAAAAAAAAATGTGCGTGTAATCTATCAATTGAAAAAATCGTCGAAATTGGTTGATAAATACGAGTTATACAAAATAATGCAGTTAAAACGATAACTTAATATTTTAAAATTGATTAAAGATAAGAAATTAAACAAAAAATCACCTAGGTTCAAATTAAATATCACACTAATTAATATTTAGCACTCATACCACTAAATCTATCATCGTATTCTTAAAGCGATCAATACAGAAGAAAAAAAAAGTCAAAACTGAAAAACCCACTGTAAAATCTCTCCCATATAAATTTATAAATCGCTTCATATGGAAGCGAAATTATTGCATTCGTTTCACGAATTCTACGTATTTCAAAGTCAAATAAAGTCACAATACACTCGATGTCAAGGAAATATTAGGAAGGTCACCTTAAAATTCCAACATTATCCAGGCTGATTTATGACCATAGGCTGATCTTAGGTTTGATCGGCTTTGATGATATGACCATGAAATGTGCGGTGGTCATATACATGGTAGATGTGTAAGCTGATATACATCACCACAGCATTTACTCAGAATAAAATTTAACTTATTGCTCAGACTCCATTGGTATTTAGAATCGATTTGTATTGAGTCAGATTCCCAAAATTGCGATGATTACTGACTGCCTAATACTAGGGCGGGAACTAAAATTATTTCAAAGACCTTAGCAAATACAGATAATAGTGGTATAGGTCTATTATTTTATATATCGAACTTAGAATCAGACTCTAGTCATAAACAAAAACGAAACATATGAAGAATTATTCTTTGCCACCATTTAAAATTTTTAGTCGTTTTAAAATGCAACTTCTCTAGAATCGTAATTTGAAACTCGATGAAACGAAATTGCGTCACGACAAACAAACAAGTGAAGCTTCTTTAAAATCGTTATTTGAATTTTAGGTCTCCTCTTTGTGCCATACTTCGTAGTAATTCCCTTTTGTCTACTAAGCATTGTACACATGTGTGCGCCTGTTTATTGCCGAGCTAAAGCGAGAGAGCAAGCGTCGGTGTGTATCTATATTGCACACTGTCTAATACTTGCTCTGGTCTTAGCGTTCTATGTGTGTATGTTAGTATATGTGTTAATACGTGTCTATGCGCCTGCGTATTACAAAGCTTTAGTAAAAAGCCAACGTGGTGTATTATTTATGTGTATTTTTATTTATGTAAATAAGTTAGTACTTGAATACTATACTAATAAGTTTCACTTCTACCGTGTGTGAATTGTACACAAACACAATTTAATTCTTTTGTTTGCCCTTAGAACTTTCCTAGGGTGAAAAAATCTAAATATTTAATATAATGGACACAAATATATCCACTGTCTCAAGAAAAAAGATTGTTTGCGCCATAAAGTAGCATTTGTGACAAGTAGGCAGATTTGTAAGTATTAATAAGTATAACAATAGCAATTTCTTTCACCTGAACCAAAAAATATTAACTATAATTGCATAAAGAAGCGACACTTACCTCCCCCCGCCAATTTAACGTCACCTGCAGATAACGAGTACGATCAAGAGTACGCGTTCCCCGGTTGCCGCTTGCTGCGGGCGAATGTGTATTCATTCAATTTTGCGATGTTTTGTTGAGTTTTGTGTAATTCAGTCTTAATTGATAACTATTCATAATATTTCAATATTACGGTTTGTTATTGCGCTGTGTGCGAGTGCTTAGAAAACAATAAACGGACTAAGGATAGGAGATTGTTTTGTCTCCCCCTTTTTGTTTATTGTAAATAATTTTATTTTGTGTCACCAAATTAATTGATTGGTACCTATTATTTTATGTCCATAAACATGTCACTAAGCTGTTTTAAATTTCAAACTTTTCTTAAAAGTCATTGTTTTGTTTGAACGCGATGTGGTTGGAAAACATAACCTTGTAGTATCAGCCATAGGCTTATTATATTGTTTATTAAGAAATCTTTCACATCACAACGAAGACAATATTTCAGTGTATTACGTCTATAAAGAAACAAAATTTATTTTGATTTAAGATTTTATTTAGCTTTTAGGATCCACATCAAGTACCTTTTTTAAAATTCTAGCGTAATATTATTATTATCAAATTACTTTCACAAAATTAAATATATAGTATAAAATATATATTTGTTTTAATATAATAGCATTTTTACTATTAGGTAATAATAAAGACGTACGCACCAGTACAGAGTTACTGCGCCAGCATGCCATCGAGACAGTTATTCTGTTAGACTATTGGTAAGAAAGAGAAACAGCTATGTTGCTAACGCATAGCGTCAACTAGCTCGATGGGTGCGATTGCTCACAACGATCGAGCATAATTTAATCATCACTTCTCAAACATATACGCATAGTTCTTAAACATTTTAATCCCTTCATATTAGTTTTATACACCTTTACACGCTTTATATTAGCTTCAGTTGTATGTATACATGTATGTAACAGAATCTTTCAGTTAAATTTTCACGCACTTCCACTCATCCGAATTATTTGAAATTTTGCACACGTACCAAGAACGAATGACAATATAATAATTTCATAAAAATACATTTAGAAAATGAAGTTATAATTTTAAAACAAAACTAAAAACACGCTTTAGTAGCAATATGAACTAAAAAATAAAAAAACAATTTTAAAAAATGAAAATTTTGGCTAAGAGCGAAATTATGTCTCACAACTCGTAATAACTTAATTTTTTTAATTAAGTTAAAATAAGAATAAGGGATTGATAAAAGAATTAAGCAACGCGTTTTGTGTAAGTGTAAAGATATACTGACGTTTGATATCGTGGGTGAATCCATATTTGAAGACGATCTTGCTAATTTTCACTTTTTTTTCTATATTAATATAAATAAAAAACAAACCCCTTCAGTGAACCATCTGCGTGTACCGTTTTTATACACCAACTATAATTAACTTACTGACTGTCGATTAACCTGAAACCGATATAATTTTTTGAAAATATTAGTATAGTTGGAAAAGGAACTATGGTATTACTACAAGGTATAAATAAAAAGGAATTTGTTTTAATCACTTTTCTTTCTTATTTTTTGAATAATTCCAGTCTAAATAGTTATAAAACCAGATAATCGAAATAAGAAATTTTCAAGCCTTTTAATAAAGTCACTACAAAATTCACTAGCAATTTCGATTTTTTCTAGTCTTCTCTCTTAACAAGCTTGCACGGCATCTGTACCAGTTCTGAGATTCATCGACTGTCTCATAATAATTTGCCGTAAGTGCTCTCTAGGCAAACTAAGATTTTAACACCGTGTATGTCACAAGGAAATCATTATGGTTTGGATTTTTTTACAAACAGTGATTACGTAAATTCTAAAGCTGCTTGAAATGATGATGCCAATGACGACGCACCAACTACTTGGTATATACCGTGTGCCCAGCCAAAATCTATAAAAAAAAGAAACAGTTAAATTATGGAAGACGTATAGATCTGAATGAACCAGGTAAATCAAATCCATGCTTGGGTAAATGCTGTAGAAACAACTGTGGTGAATATTTATGGAAGATGGATCATACACTTAGGAAACTATTGGAATATGGTAAGAACTGATCATCAAGAAGATTGGATTCTAGATGTATCCAAAAGAAAACGGAACAAATACAGTTTAACGCCAATGAAAATGTTACTGTTATTAATTTTTACATAAAAGAATATACTTTAAAATTTTTAACAATAATTAATTCCATAAACTTTAAAATACATTTAACAATATTTAATTCCAGTCGTGATTATTTTAAAATAAAAAATTCATTTTGGAAATAGTTCCATACAAAGTCCTTTTTTTCAAGAATCTCTGTTATAATTTCTTCGCCTTAAAACAGAAACTGACATTAACAAAAAACATACCAAAAAATCCAAAAAAATTTAATAAACAAAAAAACGACGGTTATTTCTTCGTGATAAGAATATTTTTCAGATCAATTTTTTTATTAAAATAGTTGCAAACGGAATTGTTTTCTTAAATAGTTTATTTTTATGTATATTCTTTCATTTAAACATAGAAAAAAGGTGAAATTATTATCGGTGCATTCTCTCCTGATTAAGCAGATTACTCTTGATTTGGAGAGACGGGATGGATATCATTCTTACATGGATCCATAGTCACTGCGGCATAGTAGGTAATGAAATAGTCGAAGCAAACGGGAACGAGAGCCATGTTTCACTAGCAATTTCATTGAAGATATCATTCTCCTAATTCAATCCTGGATGGTCTCTAATGCCCTCTGGCATGGAAAAGATCACTTTCAGAAAAATCAAATGGTGAAATTGTGTCGCCGAAAAGTGAAATGAGCTCACTTACAAAGTTTTTGAGAAGCCTTTATAAATATTTTAAAATTATTTTACCTGGGAAATTGTGACAAGTTATTAAAAATCCCGGGTCAAAATTTACCAAAGATGTCATAATGATAGCTACAGATTTTTCTACAAAGGAATATTTCAGATAATTTATATTAATTTAATACAATCAGTAAAATTATCCTTCAACTATTCTTAACTTGACGCATCTTATTTATTGTATATCATTAATAGTCCAGATGAGATTCGAAATTGTACTCATGAAATTATATAAACTATTTACATACTAGGCAACACAACTGTTTACATACTAGGCAACACAACTCTTTACATGCTCATTAAATTATATTAACTATTTACATACTAGGCAACACAACTTTTTACATACTAGGCAACACAACTTTTCACATGCTCATGAAATGATATAAACTTTTAACATACAAGGCAACACAACTGTTTACATACTCATGAAATTATATAAACTATTTACATACTAGGCAACACAACTGTTTACATACTAGGCAACACAACTGTTTACATACTAGGCAACACAACTGTTCACATACTGTTTACATACTAGGCAACACAACTTTTATATTAGGTATAGGTAAACTAGTGATACAATGGATTATAATCTAACTGCATACCAAAATCAAGCTTCACTAAAGGGACTAATATTTTCACTTTATGTAACTGATTTTGATGCAAGTTCTAAACATCGGGATACAGTTAAATACTTGACGTTTTTAACCATTTAAATAGTTCTAAAAAAACGTATCTTTCACTACACATCTTCATTTTTAACCTTAAGTTAATTGTTCAATGACATTTGAGTAACGTAAATGTTTCATTACGTTATCTAAATAGTTAAATAGAAAATTTAAGTAACATATACCGTGAAAAAGTTAATTATAATTAATTTTTTTTTTCACTTTGGACCAGTTCATGCAAATAATAATCACATCGACAATTTAGATACGATTGCAATTTTATTGGAACCAGAGGTGGAAAACGTCCGAAAAGTCACGAAGGCGTCTCGACGCACGACTAGTGAACGCAAAACACCACTTTGCCCGCCTGGAAAATTTATGAGAAATTGAAACTTATTTTTGTTGAATGCATATTTCTGTTTTTGTATTGCGTTAATTAAAATTGTTTTATTAAAAAATGAGAAAATAACCATCTTATCACTTTTTCCATTCCAAATTAACATATAATTTTTGGAACGAATCTTTTAAATTGGCCAAATTTTAGCGATTTCGGCGAAGAATGAGCTGCAAAATCCAATTTTCTTGAAATCAATTTACAAAACCAATAAAAAAGTACATATTTGAATTTTAGGTCAAAATTTTAATCATTTTTAGTATAAAAATAATTGCAATACATATTCCCCGGTTTTAGAGGAACTTGCAAAATTAGACGTTTTCGTTGAAAATATAAATGCGCCTTTAATTCGGTATTTATATTTAATTGAATGTTATTCAATTTAGCAGTTTTTGATTTCAAATAGTAAAAAGGGTAGACAGACATGTGTCGGTACTTTATTAACAGATGATTATGCATAAGTCGTTAATCATTCATTCGTTGTTAATTGTCTCAGAGTATAATTTATTGGTGACTCTTTGGTTTCTTTACTAACAGCCCACCGTCTTTGCTGATAGCCCACCTGAAGATGTTGTAATACAACGAAACCTAGGTCGCGGTAAAGAACTTAAAGAAAGTAGAAATAATACTGCATCACGTAGTTTCACTTAATTATGGATAGAAATATTTCTTAATGATCTATAGAAAACATATTTTCAATTTTATGATACTGTTAGTCGACAAGACGCTAAACTGGTCAAATTAAGTCGTAAAGAGCCGACAAGACCCGAAGCGGGCAGAATGGCACGTCGCGACGTGCCATCAGAATGTTTCAACTCTATCCAAAAGCGCCATCTGATGTTTCACATTAAAGTATTTCACCAACAATTAAGGAAAATTTAAACATGTAGTTGTATGTTAGATTATCCTTTTCCTAAGAAAGAGAGATGATAATCGATAAAATCGATGAAGCTTTGTACCAGAGGAAACGATGCCAACCGGAAGACGATTTTATTGCCAAATTTCAAGCAGGCAACCCTACGAACTACGATTCTACCTCTCGCACATTTGATATACGTACACACTTGTGTCGAAGCGAGATAGCGAGCATTTATTCGAATACCTATTTCTCATCAACTGCAACACTTCACTTCCATCTTAAGTGCTTTTATAAGTTTTATTGATGTCAAGAGAGAATTTAGAAAAGCTAAAAGGTTGTTATATTCTGAAAGCTGAGATACGTTTTCTTGATTGTTTTTAAAAATATGTGTAATATAATAAAATTGAAAAAAACTCAGTCTGTACACTGAATATTTTTATCTAAAACTAAGTGCTACCCACTAAAAATACACTACTAAGCCGAAAAAAAAAAGTTTTTAGAATTTTTGTCGGTTTGTCGGATTGCCTAATAGTGTGTGCGCACCTCCATTGTGAAGGTTAATCTCAGCAAAAGCTAAATAGATTTGGATATATTTTTCAGTGATGTATTTAGATTTTTCTTTTTTTATGTCAATCGCGTCACAAATAAAAAATATACGTCAATCTTTAATTTACCTTCGTTATGCACGCTAATATCAGAACCAGCGAAACCAGTTTGGGTGCTAACTATTAGCATTTTTAATACACTATATTCCTACAGAATTCTGAAAAAAAAGGAAAAAATGCTTAATAACTTTCCTCATGTACGCGCGACAGAAGTTATTATACTTCTCTGGCATAATACAAGAATAAAATTATTTAGTACGCAAATAATTAATAGAAATAAAATAATAAAAGGATTGGAGCGTGATATAAATAAATTTATATCACGCATATAAATTTTAAAAAAAGTATAAAAAAATAATTTACAATTTATAATGCAAATAAATACATATCGAAACTTAATCTCACTCAGAGAAAAACACTAAAAATATATTTTAAAAAGCTTATAAACACTATTTCTTTCAAGTATATTAGCAATAAATAAATGTTTTTTTTTATTATATAGACCACTATTACATTTTAATTACTAAAAAATATTATTTCACTTAGATTTGTATGAATATAAACACGTGTTAGATAGTTACAAATACCTTAATAATTGTCATGAATATAGTATCAGTCACTACATGAATGTTTAATGAGCAACTTCATCCTGTCGATTTTTGTTCCATCACGCGCGCGCGACGTAATATTTCACTCCCAACATTTTTTCATAACGCTCCTAAAGACGTATGACTTTAAAAAAAATATACAAAACAAAATCTTCTCACATGATGACTCTAAATAATTGATGTGATTTTTTATCTAGTTGCCACTAATTGTGATTTCTTATCTAGTTGCCACTAATTGTGATTTTTTATCTAGTTGCCACTAATTGTAATTTTTTATCTAGTTGCCACTAATTGTGATTTCTTATCTAGTTGCCACTAATTGTGATTTCTTATCTAGTTCCCACTAATTGTGATTTTTTATCTAGTTGCCACTAATTGTGATTTCTTATCTAGTTGCCACTAATTGTGATTTCTTATCTAGTTGCCACTAATTGTGATTTTTTATCTAGTTGCCACTAATTGTAATTTTTTATCTAGTTGCCACTAATTGTGATTTCTTATCTAGTTGCCACTAATTGTGATTTCTTATCTAGTTCCCACTAATTGTGATTTTTTATCTAGTTGCCACTAATTGTGATTTTTTATCTAGTTGCCACTAATTGTGATTTCTTATCTAGTTGCCACTAATTGTGATTTCTTATCTAGTTGCCACTAATTGTGATTTTTTATCTAGTTGCCACTAATTGTGAAATTTTTGAAACGATATTTGTGCGTTCGCGCTATGATCATGCTTGATGTTAATTGATGATTGTCGAATATATAATATTATCCCTATTTCATTTGGCAATTTCTGCATTTACTTTTTTTTATTGTGCTCGTTTGAATATAATTCCATCAGTAGAACTACAATGAACTGGTGTGAACAGCAAATGAGATAATAATAGTGTAATAAATAATGATTAAAATCAATGCAAATATTGACGTTACAAATTACTTTTCCAATTTAAATGGCTTGCAAGATTTGAGTGCGTATTTGCCAAAGACAAAATTACAAAAAATCCTCGTTCTATTTTGAATGGTATTTTTAAATTAATTTGAAAATTTACAAAATCATTATTTCCCTAATAAGATAATGACTCACTGGTTCTTATAGCATAATTGGACACATGGCGCAATTCAATTATGCTATAAGAATAGACATGGTTAGGTTTTCGGTATAGCATCCAACGACAGTTGTTATAAATGTGGGTGAGTCCAATGTACCATGGGTACGTTTTACAACGACTGACTTAACTGACTCGCTTAATTACGTAATTATTTACTCATCAAAACCAATAGGCACTGTAACCCACATATGCACACACTTTAAAACAACATTTACAAGAAGATGGAATAAAAAATCAATTGGCACATATTGCATAAAGCGATATCTGTGTTCAATATTTCATTAATCTGCCTGTCCATCAGATTTGTTGATCGGTTATTATTTCAATCATTACACGTTTAAAAAACAATCCAATAATAATATATTTGTAATTTATAAATATTGTGGCTGCCTATGAGGAACAAATACATGAGGAGTTATAGGAAAAACAGTGTCAGAACACAGTTTCAAATTTATTAAGGAGTTAAAAGTAGCGACTCCGGCACGCAGTACTCGGGATCTGTTTGGTGTCAAAAAAAACCAGAACTTGACATTTTTTTCGATGCTAACTTCGTATGAAATGCCCTATTAAAAGAAAAGCAAGTTATATGCTTGTCGTGTATTGCTTCATGATTGTAGTCTCGTGGAGTTACTAGATAATTCTCCTATCTGTGGGTGATCGTTAGTAGTAAACAGAGAAATAAATATATAAAACGCGTACGCCACAATAGTAAAATTTCCTCGCGCAGTGAGCAGTGATACAGAAAGTCAAAGGTGATTTATTTTTAAAATGATGGAGCTCGTGCTTTTGATATTGTTTATATCACTAAAACGAAATTTTTTCCTCATAATGCGTTTAGTCGAATAAAGTTTTACTTCTTCCAATGTTATTTCAATTAAATTATTCACAGAATATTGTTGAGGATTACGTCCTAAGTATTTTGGCAAATATGCTAAATCTTATATGTTATAAAATTATGCTAAATCTGCCATCGAATCTATCATGAATCGTTAATATTATGGCAAAAACAAGTAAATATAGTCATTATCATACAACCTACTTTTCACGAGTTTTAGTGCAATAAAGTTTACAAAAACAATATTTTTCCTTCATATTATTTCGCAAATTGCTGATCGAAAATTAAAATATCAAATAGCAATCTTGTAGACAACTACATTTTATATAATTTTTGTCATAAATGATATTTTATAAAATTAGTAATTTACGGGGGAATGCACAGAAAACAGTCTGCCAAATATATCATTACGTGTTTATCTTTTCAACTTATTGAATACTAGTTTGTCTACAATTTTTGCTTGATACGTTTTTGTAGATTCAATCATTTATTTGATATAATCGCTGTCATAAAATAGTTTTTTTTCCAAATACCTCACTGCTTCTTCATTGTACTTTTTCATAAAATTAATAGTTTTTGAGATGTAGCCAGACAAAACTTTTATGGTAGTTTTTATAGTAGTAGTTTACAGTTAAAAATAATGAAAATGTTTTTTTTTCAAAATGTTTCTCTAATTATTCACAGAAATAATTTATTGAGTCTGATAGAACAATTTCAATCATGATTTTTGTGTAATACTTTTCTCCATAGAATTAATAGTTCAAAAGATATTGCTTATAATAGTATATTTAATATATAATTTTGAAATCAATAACTAGATTTAGTTATCGATTTCATAATTATAAAATATATAAGCTATTAGAAAAAAACAGAAAATATTATGGTTATTGAGACATTAAAAAAAACTATTTGAACCGGCTGTATCTCAAACTATCGGGCTTTGATGAGTCACATCTCAAAAAACAATGTGTGTGTGTGTGTGCGTGTGTGTGTTGTGTATTTGTGTGTGTGTGTGTGTGTCAATAATTTACGATAATTTTTTTAGACAGAAAATTAGGTAGAAAATTATTTTACGATTGACAATAACATATTTTAAAGTAAGATAAACAATTAATAGAATATTTAGGAAAACTAAAGAAATATTTTAGAAAACTGTTTTTTATGACACTGACTGTATCTCATAACATATTAATAGTAAAAAACATGTTTTAAATAAAAATTGTACTCGAGAAATTTAAAATTTCGTATTTTTACGTCCCATAGAAACTTAATGAGACATTTAAAAAGAACTATTCTTTTTAAATCTTCAAGGCACTGTTTCTCGTAAACTAATACTTTTTCAATATGACGTTTTTAACAAAAATCATACTCAATTATACGGATTATTGGATGTAAAAATAGGAAATTAAACATTTCATATTTTTACGTTCTATAAATACCTAAAGAAATTATTTTTTAAATGTTTAAAGCACTGTTCCTCATAAACTATTACTTTTTCAAAATAACGGTTTTACCAAAAATTATACTCAATTATACAGATTATTGAACATAAAAATACGAAATTTAAAACTTTCTATTTTTACGTTCTATAAATACCTAATGAAATATGCGAAAGAAACTATTTTTTTAAATCTTCAAGGCACTGTTTCTTGTAAACTGTCACTTTTGCAAAACGGCGTTTTTAGCAGAAATTATATGGAACATATTGCTTTACAACATTCATGTTTGGTATTTCAATATTTAGTCAGCAGTTCGTGAAATAATTTGCGAATTTCAAAACAACATAACTCGTTAACAGTATGGTGTACGACCATAACTCCGTTAAAGAAATAATTCAAAATTGCTTCAAAAACACTTTCAATCATTTTTATCATTATACCGACGATTACCAAGATAATTAGCTTTAAAATTTTCGCCAGTATGGCGAATTTAGCATAACCTTTCAGACTGTGCTAATTTGGCTAATTATTTATTGGACATTTGGCTAATTATATATTTGGTGATTTTATTGGACTATTTCACAAATTTCGAGGGAAAATATCAACAACGGTAAAGCTAATACAGTGTAATGTCACTGATATTGCATTTATGTGCAACCGACTTCAAAAAATCCCGAGAAATAAATTATAGCCTCTTATATAGAAAATACCTCCCCTGATTAATAGGATAAAAGCTTGTGCAAATAGGCTATTGTTTATCTGTTGTACTTATCTACAACCTTCTACTTAATATTCTTTTGAAGCCAGCATAAAACATTACTTTGTCTTAAATTTGGTTAACTAATTTGTTTTGTATGGGTACAGTAATATTATTATTTTTTGTAATAAAGCATTTGGCCTAAACAAATGTTTTTTTTTCTGGTGGTATTATTTCTTTGTATGGTATGTAGAAGGTTGTAAATAAATAGATAAATACTAGCCCACTTCTATCTACTTTCGATATATTATTCAGTGGAGATGTTTTCCTTATAAAAGGGTATTATTTTTTGTTCATGTTTTTTGAAATCTTCTTTTTGTCAAAAAGTTATTTTGAAAGATCTACGCAATAATACTCCACTCAATTCAAATGCTAAACATTTCCATCTAAATCAAATACTTGCAATACTTTGATGCAAATTAATCTAATACTGCAGAAAATGTAAAACACAGTGAAATATCAAACAGACGAAAGAGTGAAGTACCCACTCTTATGCGAGTTAAGTACCAAGTGGACTTCATCTTTACTTCACAGTAAAAGTGAAAAAACTTCCTTTAGAGGAAAGTTATTAAGAACAAGGTACCCAAAATTTAATAATGGAAAAACTCAGTAACCACGTCCATTTTATATGCATTTATGGTACACAAAATCAACAATCAGAATGTTATTCTAAACAAAAAAAATTTCTTCAAAATAAAATTATTTCCCAAGAAAAAAATTATTAAGTTGTACTTAACGGGACATGTTTTATTGGGATTCCGTACACACTTTCGTACAGAGTATTTTTATTAAACTATTTACAAAGAAAAATTTTATATTTTACCATATAATCGTATCTCTATTGCCAGGCGTAAAATTATCATGAATCTCTCAAAAATTGTGGAATTTAAAATTATTTCTGAAGAAAAAACTTATTAAGCGTATATAACGGGACACGTTTTACTGGTATTCCGTACACACTTTCGTACAGAGTATTTCTATTAAACTATTTACAAATAAAAATATTCTCTTTTACCATATAAATATATTGTTTAGTATTGCTAGGGGTAAAAATGTCATGATTCTCTCAAAAACTGTGGCAATTAAAATCATCCCTAAAAGTTTTTGGGAAAGAATACCGAAGTAAATAGGTCTGTTATTACAAGAACAGAGTAGAATTTAAAAGAAATTAGTATTTCTAGTTTTAAATTACGTAATAAGATTAAATTAATGAGCTTCAAAAATAAAATGTTTCAGACATTTACATTTTATTAATCTGTACATAAAATAAAATACGATAACATTGTGGTCGTGCCTGTGCACACATCACCCAGAAACTGCTAGACGTAATATAATAAAACATTGCAGTTTTATTTCTTAAAGGCATTTCATAAAGGACTTTTGTTTCTTAAAAAATATTGATCAACAATACTTCTACTACTGCTCGAGTAATTAATAGGTTACTCGAGCAGTAGATTATTTATTTTAAACTAGGTTCTTTCTGCGGCTCCGCTCGAATAGAACATATAAAGTTCCCAACTTCCACCTTTGACTATGTTTGAAGCTGTGAGTTATTAGTTGCTTTATCGCTGGCTAACTTTTAATATAGCTCTGTAACCTACATAGTTTTATAATTCTCCACTAGACGGTGGTGTTTATTTTTTTAACAAATGTTCTAAATTTAATAAGACCCTCATTTTTAAATATTAGTTACCGCAGTATCCCCAATATCCGTCAGCCTTTAGGGCACCCTTCTGTGTATATCTTAGAGGAGAAAGCTTGAAGATCTAAAAATGTGTAATATAGCACAAGTTTTCCACGCGCGTACCCTGCTTTATTTATGTTGTTTTTTTTAATAATTAAACTAATATATCGATCTCCAACGTGAAACAATGTTCAGAGATTTATAACCTAAAATTACTTTTAAAAAGCTTCAGAAATACCCGCGGTTGTAAACAAACTCTAGCATTTGTCGTAGATTTTATAACGTTGGAAATATGCACCACATGTTTACACCTGTGACAGATATATTACGACATGTATTTACGTTATTAATATTTATAAATATTTTAATAGAAATACCATGCATGCATAAATGTTTATTAGACATGCGTACTGAACTTTCTAATTGGGTATTTGACAAATTTTTTTTTATTTCATTAATCATAATTTCAAGGTACAAGCTGATGAAAAGCGAAAACAATTTTTAATAATCTTGAAAATTGACCGAGTTATAAAAGTTTAAATTTAACCTTTAGAGAAGGACGGAAATACTGTGTTGTGACGTCATTTTTAATATGGCACATTATATTCTACGAGAGGAAAAGAGACAGGAACATACCCAAGTCTATCCGTATCTTCAAATTTAGAAGCCTACAACAGGCTTATTTTTCAATCAATTTTTAAATTTTTTTCAAGACTGGTTTCTAATTAACTTATATTTCACAATATTGTACGAAAAATATTAAAATTTAGAATGAGTCAACTACCGTATTGCAACTTCTACTGTTTTTTGCCAGGTTTCTTCAATTATATATAAAAAACAAACAATTAAGTGATCGACAATTGGGAAAAAAGAAAAAATTAAATACAATTTGTGACTATTACACAAAACAGAAAAGTTATGTTCACAGATGCGCATAAATTTTATTTTTAGTAAATAAATAATTTTAAGAAGAAATAAAAATAATAATCTAGAAACGATTAGAAAAAATAATTATTATCTTTCAATTCTTTAAACGTTTGTTAAGCCATTGGCTAAATTAATTAAAAATAAACTATTAACTGATATTTACATTCGTTCTTTGTTGCAGAAATTAATGAATTTTTCGTTTTTTTTCTAGTTTTATGTTGCTTTTTTCAACAACCCCGTCTAACCTGCGAGTTTCATGGTATCTCACATCCATATATAGATGACGAAACAAAATTTAAACTTCGTCTTATCTTTATGATTTCGTAGAAATAGTATTTATAATTTGTTACGAAAATAACCTAACTTTTTATAAAAGATACTAGTAATAAATGTTACGCTACTAATACGCTACTTAATACACTAGTAATCAATTTTACGGCACTACTAATTAGGCTAGTAATAAATTTTACACTTCTAATACGCTACTTAATATACTAGTAATACATTTTACGTTACTACTAATTACGCTAGTAATAAATTTTACGCTTCTAATACGCTACTTAATATACTAGTAATAAATTTTACTTTACTACTAATTACGCTAGTAATAAATTTTATGCTTCTAATACGCTACTTAATACACTAGTAATACATTTTACGTTACTACTAATTACGCTGGTAATAAATTTTACGCTACTAATACGCTACTTAATACACTAGTAATAAATTTTACAGCACTACTTACTTATAAATTTTACGTTACTACATTAATAATAAATTTTACGTTACTACTAATTATGCTAGTAATAAATTTTTTTTCATAATTTGAGCAGTTTTTGAATTGGAGCTGACATTTTTTGTCGACGTTTTCAGCAATACCTCTAAATCGTCTTATTTGATATTCTAATAACAATTTTGGCAACTTTACAACGCACTTTTTTTTATTAAACACACTATACGATACATAAAATAGAAAAATTAAACTTGAAGAGTTGCATTCTGATTTAACTATAAATTGGAAGTTATATTGAAAGTTATACAGGTAAAATGGAGAAATATACGAAAGAAGCAGGAAACAACGAATATCTGATTTAATATCGCAGTGACTGCATATTCTGAGAAACTTGTTTTGAGGTTACAGTTAAGTCATAATTAAACTGCGTGAATAATATATAAGCGGGGAATAACCGGATGGTTTAACTTTATGAATCGAACAACGAATTTAAACTGATGTCGTAAACTAATATGAGTTATGAAAAAACATATAGTTGACTAAAGACGCAAATGTGGACGTATATATCATACCAGTCTCAATTTATTCCACTTGATAATTAGCCTTAACACAATTAATTACTATAACTTCCATTTCAGACTTTAAATTAACAAAAGACTGTAATAATTACTTGTGAATAAAAATATCATAATATCCTATTGTAAATATTGCTTCATAAACAATTGTTGAATATACAGACAAGACTGTAAACTACAGCATTTGTTGTTTTATTGGAGGTCGAACACCTTCCGTCGTTTAGCCATGTTTAATATGCGAAAGCAACGATCTTGGAAATGCCACGTAGTTCTCACCATGCTTAAAGATTTGTCCCGATAACAAAATAAATAAACGTGATGTAGTATTATTTCTATTTTCTTTAAGTTCTTTACCACGACCTAGGTTTCGTTGTATTACAACATCTTCAGATGGGCTATTAGCAAAGATCTTTGCTAATAGCCCACCTGAAGATGTTACAATACATCACGTAGTTTCATTTGTTTGTGCGTAATGAATTTCTACAAAATTAACGCAAAATATATTCAACATTCAAGATAAATGAAATAAAGAAACAAGTGCAGTCTAGCACCAATGATATTTTGACAATTTTTTGTTTATATGCCGGAAAAGGAATATACATTAAAAATGAGATTTAAAAAATATATATTCCGTCTAACAAATATTTATTACAAAAAATTGATTTAAAAAAAAATTACGAAAAATGTCTTAAATTTTGTTTAATCCTAAAGCTTTTTTACTAATTTTACGATTAATTCATCATTAAACTGACTACACGCACACAAACAAAAGTATAAACATGAATTAACGCAACTAAATAAGGTTAAAAATGGAAATTTACAAATATGTCAAATCACAGCACGTGTCAAAAGTAATCAATTATACCAATTTTAAGAATATTTTACTATCTTCAATTTATGATGTTTTTTAATACTTGGAAATTTATACCAAAAAATAGTCAAACTTTTTATACTTTTTTTTAAATTAAAATACATCGTATTTTGAAATCTTTTTACCTTATAAAATTGAACACATTTTTTGTAATTTTTTTTAAATCGGTTTTTATAATAAATAAAAACAATGTATGGTTGAATGCGTTGTTTTTAATGTGTTCTTTTATGGCATATCAAAAGAGTTGTCATGATATCATCACCCTCACATCGAAATAAAAAAATTATAATAACATCGTAAAAAAAATCAATTGTTTCTTCAAAACGCTTTCTCACTTTCTTAGCATTTTTTATGGTTTTACGAAAAACTGTTGATCACCTGCCTTGTGTTGGTTTCGAATCTTACACAAAGTTTGCGATTTGTGTTTAATTCAAATTAAGACAATTTTTGCCGTATGCGTATGCTAAAATGAAGAAAATGAGACAATTTTTGAAAAAATTTTTCAAAAAGTACCTTTTTAGAGCCAAAATCGTACTCTAGCGACATAAAAATTGCATTAAATCAGACTGACTTTTACACCTTAGAAGCCTTATAAATGTGCAATTACAATTTTACAACATTTACGCATTGCAAACCATTAAAATACTTAAAATTTTGAACTATTTTTCCATTCTATGACACCCTAATTTTTTTTATATTCACAAATATAGTTTTAAGTACTTGTAGCTTTCGCGGGCAAGCAGTAAAGTAGTTAACGATTGGCCGAAGTAGATGTGTTAAGATATGCAATATATTTAGGGTCTGAATTTCGTTGTTACTTTATTCTCTTAATTTATTATATGGCAAGTTCATTCGCAAATTTTGCAAAAATACGCAAACTAAATAGGTTTGAAAGCCATAATGTTCCTATCACTTTCCATTACTGGCAATCAATTTACATTGGTAACCAAAAAAAATAAATTACGCTTTTTTGCTATAATCTAAATTAATGAAATAATTTTAAATAGAATTTGTTCCCTTTGAAATTATATTTTGTAGATAGAAACAAAACTAATTTAATTTTGTAGATTTCAAAATTTTTCATTTCAATTAATTTGTGCGTAACCCGATTTAACTCGGTTTCCATGTCGCTAGAATACAATATTGTCGCTAAAATGACATTGTACAGCTGTTAACGTGCAGTTATTACATTTTGCCGTATTTCATATATACGACGAATTTATCGAATTAAGAGATTTAAAATTTGAATTAAATACAAATCTAAACTTTGTGAAAGTCGCGAAGCATATTTCAATCTATTCGAAATAAATACAAGACGGATGACGAAAAGTTTCTTGCAACGCGGTATAAAATGCCTAGAAGAGGAGCTTACATTTTAAAAGAACGAATTTCTTTTCTGAAATTATACTTCTTTAGAAAGTATAATTTGAGAAAAGAAATTGAGTCTGAATGAAACTTTTAAAGAGCTTATTTCCAATTTTCTCTATTTAATATAATTAATTTATTCTTACAACATCTGGAATCAGCACTGCATGGATTTTTTGCAGTATTCTTTGCAGATCACTAGCCCATACAGAGAATAGAATTAATTTTGTCATCTAAACAGCGACAAGCATTAGATTTACGTTTTCCTTATTTACGATATCGGACACAATTTTTTGGAGTTTTTCTCTCCTCGTCATTCCGAGGCACTTCTCTGGAGAATGAAGCGGCATTACCACAAGTATACTTTCATCATTATCAAGACTGGAGCGATTTTTATAAATTAACGCACTCAGTTTTTAAATGAAGGAAGCACACGCTTTATTTTTAAAATTCAAGTAACAACATTCTACTTTTCGTTTTGTGTTTGTAGCAGATGTACGTATTATTCGTCACGTGGTGCAGTGTTACTTTAGGTAACATGTTATATTTCCATTTCATCTGATAGTACTTGAGTATTATCCGACTCTGATCATTGTTATCTATTCCTTATACCAAAATTATCTATTCCTTATACCAAAGTGCTAAAGGAAAAGATGTGGTAAAAACTGGAATACTTCTGGTTTTTACCACATTTTTGCCTGAAAATTTTTCAACCTAATTTGTATTACCTACTTTCTTCTATCGTTAAATTAAATATTTCATCTTTAAATAATAAGCAATTAATATGTTTACTAGCGTGAGGTCTATTTTTCGATGTTCTCGCTTATGGCGTGCGATTCCAAGTAATTTGTAGTGGAGAAATGGAAAAAAGTGTGGAAAAACATTAATCCTACTTTTTGTTTCATGGCTGTCATGGTCTCATCATTGTCATCAGAATAATCACCTCAGTGGGTTAAAAACTTTATGGTTTTAAAAAAAGATGATGGCTGTGAGTAATATAAATTCTGAGACTTGCTAAGAATAAGAAACTTTTAAAGGAACACTTAACATCTCCATTTGCGTATTATGAAAAAACCCTAAAAGTAAATCGGTCGAATATAGAAATACAAAGTAATCGTAAAGTCTCACAAAAAGTTGTCGTGCCAAAGTATTTTTTACATGTCCAATTACCTCGATGTGCCTGGATTCATGCGCTTCACGCTTATGACGTGTACGGCAAAACAATGATAAAGCAACTGACGAAACGTGTTAGAATTTTCCAGCCTTTCCTAACAACAAATTGAAAAAAAAAATTGAGAGGTGTCAAGGGACACCCGGATGGAACGAAGTTCCTTTCGATTAATTAGTGAAGGAATTGTAATAAAATTTTATTTCTTTTAGGTTATAATAATAATTATTGTTATTATTTATTATTATTTATTATGTACAAACAACCTGTATACACTCAACAAAAATAATCGTCACGACACCACACTGTTCAATGCGAAATAGAAAGACGAAACGAAAATAACTGGCTCGCTTTCTATGAGAGAGAGACAGACAGAGAAACACGCGCAGGCCGCACGGCTTGCAGCGTGCCCGCTAGTAACTATAGCAAAAAGTGTCGTTACAACTTTTGGTCTTAATTTTTCCCGTCTAGCCACCTTTCGCAACGCGCGATAAGGAACTTCGTTCCAAAACGATCACGAAAGGCAACTGCACTGAATACACGTCATATTGCCATCATCAATGTGACGTCATTTGTCGACCCACAAACGTAATGTCACTAGTTTGGTAGAAGCAACTTACAGATCGTATACTCGAACTCGCTCGGAGTTCCCACTTGACTATAGTTTACAGTGAAGTTTTTTCTTACATTAAGTCGCAAACCGGTCACCATACTCCACTCACGAGCCGTGTGATGTTACACTATACACAGTATGCTACACTTCTGATAGTGAAGACAAAAATAGATTCAACGCATACATTCATGCCAGCTCCACCTGTGTAAACACTCGCTGTGAGCTACAGTCAAGTGATCGGTAAGATGCTTCTATCAACCAGGTGATATTGTGCGTCGACAAGTGACGCCACATTGGCGATGGCACATATAATATACAATAGATTGTATATAATTCCCACAAATCAATGTTAGTCTTGGCAAAAAAATAATTAGCATATATTGATCATTCCAGAAGTTCAATAACATTAGCCGTGGTACGAATAAGTTTAAATTTTTACCATTCCGCATGTAAATCCATCACGTTAAATAAATCGTAATTAATTTGAAACGATTGCGTGTTTTTGATTACATCGATTTAATACATGCAGCGCTAATGAGTGGTTGCCATGTCCACGCCGTTTTTATCATGTCCGCGCATCATAAGTCATATCTCGAATGTGAAAGATACGAAAATGTTAGAGAACATAGATATAAATTACGTCACAATAAGGCATGTCCCGAATGTGAGAGATACGAATATATTTATAAACATATATTTTAATGCAAAACTCAATCACGGATAATAATCTGAATCTGCGTAATAATTTATACTAAAACAAATATATTTATGGATTTGACACGTTTTGTATGGATGAGGCATAACTTTGTTATTTAAATCGGCGTCTCCGACAACAGGAAATACCTACAGATTGGCGACAACTAATAAGTCGCGTGCAGTTCTCATAGTTCAGTATCATTCACAAGAATCAAGAGTAAACTTTGGTTGGATTCCTAGATGTTTTAACTAATGGTGACTAAATCCTGATTCGCTACCAGATTTTCTGTAAACTACTTTTTCGAGCCGAATTACGTTGGAATCCTTTAAATTTCCCAGCGTATTTAGCTGCTCAATCATCAAATTAAAATTGCACTTAGAATTTAGTTAGCGATAAATTAAAATAATTTTATTGAACGGTATATAACAACATCTAATGCAAACCCTAATTTATTTGCGGAGGCGTAAAATAATAGAGAAATGTAAAGTTTTCCAAATTATATAGTTTTCTGTCTCTTACCAATATACAAAATCTAGTATGATATCAGAATACAATCCATTATCGTTGTCCGGCTAGTCCATATGTTTGAAGTTTAATTTTAAAAATTATAATATATTGCGATACACGTTGTCAAGAAGGAAAGCAAAGAAAAGAAACCTGGGAAAGAGACAATAATCCTTCCTTATATAATACATGTTCAGCAATATGTCGATTTCTTCACATACTTACACTTCTTTTTAATATGTTAAAAAATCCTCAGACCCCAAAACATCTTAGTGGCAAATTTAAAGATTTGTCTGCTAACAACCTTGAGCTACCATCTGAAAGTTCACTCACCCCACTTATTCCTAAACATACCTCTACCACTTACGAAAAATCCTTCACTGTTCAAGCAACAACAATTTGGAATCACCTGGATCCTGACATCAAGAAAATCACGCCCTTAAACATTTTCAAAGATCGACTGAAAAAGTCCTGCCTCTCCTGAAACCTTTTCCTTTGTGCCCTTGTCCTTTCCTGTCTTTCCCGCCACCAATCATGTCAATAGTTTGTATGACTTATACTTTTGTAATTTTTTTGTTTTTGTTTATTGTCTAATGTACTATAAAGAATTTTAGTTGTAAAACCTCTCACTGACTAAATTTCAACATCAATTATTAAGGTTGACTGGAAGATATTGCGCATGTAGCAATAAGTCTATGCATAAAAGGTGATAAATAAATAAATATCTAATCGATGAAATGTTTTTTCTATTGTCGAAATACGCGACATTAACTTATGATGCATAACCAGTATGATACGCGGTGAAAGAAACAGGATCAACGAAGAATGAGGAAAAACAACGCGATCTATTCAGAGAGAATCACAAACAAAACCTGTACACGTATGATGAGGGTTTCTCCTCGCCGGATATGGAAATTACCCAAGCGTATATGCATATGGATAGCGAGATATTAAATAAATAACATATAATGTATGTATATGATACAAAATTTTGCAATAAAGTAAATCATAACAAATAAATCGAATATAACCTAATAACGCAAGATTTGATTAATGCACTATTATTATTAATATTAATCAATATTATTAATATTTAAATATCGAAATTAAAACATTGTAAAATTACTCTCGTGTCTGTTTGTCCGTCTGTCACAGCCCATTTTCTCAGAAGCTATACGATTTCGAAACTTAAAATTTGGCATAGTAATACATCTTATTAGCCCACAAATTTCCCAGCAGCTAATTTAAAAAAAAATCGTGTAAGAACTAAACAGAGGGTAAATAAAATGCAATTTTTTTAAATTTTATATATCATATGGACTATTATTTGAAAGGACTTATTACGATAAATACAAAAAAAATTATTACATAAATGTAAATTGCATAACTAAAAATATATTCTAAAAAATATGCGACAATTGCGAATCCCTCCCGTATTATTTCCGAAAATACTGAACCAAAAAGACAGAAAACCAAAAATACAGTTAAACACGGTAGTTGACTCATTCTAAATTTTGATATTTTTCGTACAATATTGTGAAATATAAGTTAATTAAAAACCAGTCTTGAAAAAAATTCAAAAATTGCTTGAAAAATAAGCCAGTTCTAGGCTTCTGAATTTGAAGATACGGATAGAGTTGGGTATATCCCTATCTCTTTTCCTCTTGTAGAATATAATGTGCAATATTAAAAATGACCTCACAACACAGTATTGCCGTCCTTCTTTAAAGTTTAGATTTAAACTTTTATAACTCGGTACATTTTTAAGATTATTAAAAAAAACTTTGAAATTATGATTAATTAAATAAAAACAAATTAGTCAAATACCCGATTAAAGGAAAACTATAACCTTTATCCTATATCTTTTTTACGCCTGTGAAAACTATGGCAGGCAATACATTTACCTGCCCGATTATATGTTTTACGACTTATATTTGTAAATAATTTAATAGAGATACCATCAAATATTTATAAGTAGACCATTACATGTACTGAATTCTCATAGTGCGAGCTCTACTCGTACTTGCCAAGTTTTTTTTAATTAACGACTCCGACTTTATTACATTTCAATTATAAAATAATCTCATTAATTTTACGATGAACACATTATAATTAAATCTCTTTACAAAGCTGTAATTGTGTGTCTTGTGTACAACTGCTTCGTACTATGTAACTTTAATTTTATACGTCAATAATGCGTAGTTTGAACCAGTATCTCGTTGTCGAGTAACTACTCGCCTTTACTGCTATAAAAAGAGCATGTTCCATGAACAGCATAGAACATGAAGTTTATTACTATAATATTTTTTATCCCACTTTAAACTTAATTATCGTAATCTTTCACTAACTATAGTCGTACAATTCCAACAACGTGCTTGTAAGCAATCAAAGCAAAATCATCTTGGAACCTTCGCACATACAAAGGTTTCCTGTAAACAGTAACACACTCAGTTCTTCTTCTTTGTAGCTAGTCGTCAGACGCAAGCTGAACACATATCTTGTCCTAATACCGAAACCTGTGCGAGCTACAGATTCTACTCATTAATTGACGTAAGTCATTCTTTCAACATAAAAACGGTATGTAAATCAGCACTCTCGATGTAACAATATGTTGGCAAAAACGTTCATAAGGAAACTCAAGCAAAAATATGTTCAATGACACAGCAGATGCGCCGGCGTGTAGACGTAAATACCTTCCGTATTTATGATTCCTTACGCAGAAAGGAAAAACCAACCGCCAAGTTGGTAATATATATATTTATATCTATATTTACATTTCTATCACTGACGTGTATATCGTCATTTGACAGCTGATTTGTTATACCAGATGTACATTCATAAAAAGTAACTTGCGTCTTTCGAAATCCATTTTGCAAAGAAAATTTTGCAAAAAATCATATAGTGCTTTACAATAATGTATATATATATATATATATATATATATATATATACCTATACATATGCATATGTATATATACATAAGTCTTTTTAAAACTACGTTACATTTATTTAAATTATTTCTCACTGTTCTTAAATTTACTAACCTTCGTATAATGGTTCTGTAAATGCGTAACAATCCCTTAATAAGAATAAAAATATTGGGAGGAACTGATTGAAATTCATTTTACACTAAACTAGCACACTTGGCAAAACGGTAATGCCGCAACGCTCGATTCGAAGAAACGCACAAAAATTAATATCTTAATTACTAGTTAACATCAAGTTAACACACTTTTAACTCACATATTAAATTCACAAGGCAATTAAATTTATTCACTAAAAATTTGGTAACTTCGTTTCCAATATTGGAAATTATTATTTTAATAAATATTTCGATTTGATTGGTGTTTTTTGTGTGCGTTGACATTAGAGGTCGTTGTTTATCAAATGGAGGTTGAGACCGCACTGAGATATGGTCAGAAGTCAGGACTGGTTTTTCAAGGTACCGCTGTTTGGATCATGTTTATCAACTTTTAATTTAGGATAAATTTATTGTTATTTATAATGACACGTCAAGTTTATAAGTTCTCGCTTAATTTTTGCTACTATATGTCAATTATTTGGGAATAAGGCATATAATTATTTGGTGACTTATCCGCATATTCACATATTTTACAAAATCAGAGCAGAATTTTTAAACCTATATACCTTTAGAATTATATGGGGTAAGGGTTAACTTATTTTCGAATTAACATGGATAATGTTTACGTAAAATGTTGTTACACTTAGGACGTTATTAACAACTATTGGGAGTCCACGTTCTTTAAGCAGACATGAATTGCGATTATGATGGTACGTACTACAATATATTGTCAGTTCTCACAACTCGATATTTTAATTGTGTAATGTACGTTGAGAATTAATACCACCATTGTACCACAGGGTGAAAGTGCAAGAAAACGCCATACAATGGTAGAAATATTAAGTTATTAAATAATTTTCCCATTCATCTCATCCAACCAGACTTTAAAAAGGCATATTTGCACACACAATTATAATTAAATCAACAGCTTTTCTCTGTCCACTGATGAATATAGGTCTATATATAGTTAAATATATAGACTTATATTTATACCTATATTCAATACTTGTGTAAAATATTAATATTAATCGTACATATAGTTAAATATATAAACTTATTCACAATGAAATGAAACTATGTGATGTAATATTATTTCTACTTTCTTTAATTTCTTTACCACGACCTAGGTTTCGTTGTATTACAAAATCTTTATCTGAAGATGTCGTAATACAACGAAACCTAGGTCCGTGGTAAAGAACTTAAAGAAAGTAGAAATAATACTACATCACGGAGTTTCATTTAATTGTGAAAAATGTATTTCTATAAAATTAACGCCAAATATATTCAATATAGACTATATTATATTCAATACTTGTGTTAAACTTTTATATATAAAAGTAAACACAAGTGATTCTACATAAAATTTATTTTAAACTATTTACTAATATTAACTATCTGTGCTCACGGTTCCGCTCGTCTGCACCTTTAGAAAACATTATTAAGTGTAAGATTCATACACGTAACGCCACCTATTAAAATAATTATATAAATAAAGATTATTTTAAAACAAAATATACTTTGCGAAATAAATTTGGTAATTTTACATTTAAATAAATGTAAAATTACCAAATTTTCATTTTAGTTCATCGAAATTCTATGAGCTGTTCTTATATGACATGTAAACAAATAAATAGACTCACAGATGAACAAACAAAAATGTTAAAAAGTTACTTCTTTTATGTTTTTTTTTGTAAGTATATTCTTTGTACAGATAGGTCATCTCTACATTTTTTTATATGTACAGACAATAAAGTAAGCAACGACCGATTTATAAACCCTAATATTAAACCTACCAAAGTTATGAAATTACCAACACTGAAAAAAGGTCCAAATTTTAAACAAATTGAGGAAACGCAATAAGCTTATATATTATTTTTACGTGATGCGTACACAAACCAATGCAGACCAAGCAGACAAAGAAACAAACATTCCAAAAATAGCCTTAACGCATTCTCTTACTTATTTTTATTTTGGGGGAGATCCCCATTTATTTTTTGCAAGCAATTTATAGCATGTCTAAATGACAGGGAAATCAATGTTAAAGGAAAGTGAGGGTGAGAAAACTCAAATTGACTACATTTTCTAATACATCAAGTTTAAACTTTATTTGAAAAACACCAATTCTTCTGAACGTTTTTCCCAACGACACGTCGCCTGCAACGACATATGTACACTGCGACCTGTAACTATATTAACAAATCTTTCAACTATGTATATGTTAACAATTTTTTTCCGTCATAACCTAATATTTTTTGCTATATTAGGTTTTACATAATCTCTGCAAATTTCATGCATTTAGACGTTTTAGTTTCGAAGTTAGAAGTTGATTCAAGATGGACAAGTAAGAGTTTTCTTCTGACTCTTCAGTATGGAAACATAAATAAAACGGTCAACTGCGAGTCGGACTCGCACGTGAAAAGTTATCTAGCACCAAACAATATTAAACTTAAATAAGTTTACATTTCTCTAAGCATATGAAAAACGAAGTTATTGCTGCAGTTGGTATCTGCAGTTGTTATATATAATACATATATGGGATATTGTTCTCAAAAGGTACATGATATTTCTTATTCAAACCAAAATTCGTTGAAAGCTTATTTTAAGTTCTAGTATCTTAATTTTTTTCAGAATTTTACACGCGTTAGTTCCACATTTTTTTTTAATTTCAGAAGCGCTTTTCTCATCAACTATTGACTTAAATAAAAAAGTTCTTTTGGAACCTCTATATGAATTCTAAAGACCTGTCCGACGATACTACCTACACGCTTATGGGCACTGCATTTTTTACCAATATTCTTTTCTTTCATAATGTCATTGTACACAGCGGTTAATAGAAGACACCTACTATCCAAATTTCATCTATATAGTTCCAATAGTTTCCGAGTAAAATGGCTATGTGACAGACAAGTCCTTAGGCTTCCCTCCTAGAAACAAGTAACATTGCCTTTTTCAGAATTTTTTAAAATATTGTAAAATGCTTCAGGTACCTAAAGCCTACCTAATTTAAAGTAAAATTTTTCGTAATAACAATAATAAAAATAATACATTTTTAATTTAGAAAATCTGTGTGAAATCTTTGTTTTAGAGGAAAAATAAAAAATATAAACAAATTTTCGTAAATCATTCTAGCATTGAAATGTGGATTAACAGACCTTTTCATGGGGCTTATTAAACTATGTTAGTCTAATAGATCCGTCAACGAAGTAAACATTTTTAGAAAATAAACAATACAACACTTGCGCAGAAACTGAACTAGAGGTCAAATATTTAATGCAATTTAAATTCAATCATCTATCAAAAGAAATAAATTAATATAAAAAACGAGTGTGCTTTAGACCACACGACTGAAGTAAAACTTCAAATTCACAAATTATGAACTTTAAAACGAATTTACAATTTTATTCATTTTAAACGTAGAATATTTAATGTATTGAACAAAATATTAATTTGTAAAATTTTTCAATAAAGAAATGAAATTACAAAATAATAAAAAAATCACCGTTCGCGTAACGGTAGCAAACTAGCATATATATTTATATATATATATATATATATATATATATATATATATATATATATATATATATTTCATGCACTGGCTATGAGAGAAAGAAAATGTGTGCTCGCACCTCTCTCTCTTATCCCTACAGTAATATACGAAACGTAACTCTGTTTCTTTCTATCTTCACAAACTTATATCTCCCTCTCAACTTCTGTTCGCCTCACCCGATCACACTTTTCGTAACGCTCTCGTCACGCATTCACCAGCTTACTCCCCAAGTCAAGCGTGCGTAAAGAAGTTTTACTTCAATAATATTTTCTTTGGCCACTTAAATAAGTTCATCTTATTGTAAATAGGCATTTCCTTAATATTTACCTTCATTTCTGTTGGTTTACATAGTTATATATTTACGAAATTTGATAAAATTTATTTATTAATACGTGAAGAGAAAACTTTGCACCTCTTTTTAAGCATATTGCACGTACGGAGGAGTGTGAGATTTGGCATAGTCAAAGTTTATACGGAGGATTGTGAGATTTGGCATAGTCAAAGTTTATATGGAGAAGTGTCGAAAGCTAAAATGTATATATAATATGTGCTACAAATACATTAAATTATATATTACAAACACATTAACGGTTTACTTTCAACAAGAAAAGATTAATTGTTTATGTTCATACTATCAATATCAAACATATAATGGACTGTGGTCAAACAGTCGCACAGAGTAGAGATTGTCGCTAAAGAATTTCAAAATGTCAAATTGACAGAATGAGCTTCGAGCTGTGAATATTGTGTGATTTCGAATGTTCCTTTTTCAACAGTCTGTGGAGTGTATGTCAAGGCAAAAAAGCGTTTATTTCATGTTTTGCATAATAGATATTTGTGTTAAAATAAATACGAATACAAGCTGTAATTGTGCTTTTTTCAACTCTTGCTAAAATTCAATTTTAAACTTCATAGGTATTGCAAGAAATTAAGGAAAACAACACACGATAATAACGTATTTGCACACACTCTTAGTTGATGTAACAGAACAAGGTTAAAAAAAATTATATGAAATGATTACAGAGGTATATATCTTTACTCAATAACGTTGAAACTGGGAAATTAAATGAATTGTAGTCGAATTTCGGCCACTTGATGGCCGCTAGTAACAATTAAAACTCTTCAACGTTTCGAGTATGTCATAAGACCAATATCAAATTCACTGGACCTTATTAGCCATAAGCATTTATTATATACAATAGCTATTTTAATAAATAAAAATTTGCAATAAGGTATAACATATTTTGGCCTTTAAAAAAATTTGAAATAATATTGAAAAGAAAAAGGAAAAACAAAAAGGCAACATATTAAATAAAATATGCGAACGTATTTTAAAATAAAATTATAAGACAACGTTTCCGTAACGGGCACCAGAAATGAACGCGGCGTCATCTTCAAGCTAGTAAGCATGAGCGATATACGGCCCGCTTTGGTAATATCATATTGGTCCGTTCTATATGACTGTAAAGTGTTAACCAAATTAAAATATCGTAAAGGTGGTTACCTTTACCTGGGCCTTATTATAAAGGGGATCCTATTACACGCAGGGTCTCATTGCCACAGTTGTCTGTCAGTTACAAATCCTCAAGTCGTTATTTTAAGTAAATTGTCAAAGTGTCCATCGCTTAGACTTTGGCTAAAAAAACTATTTTAAGTCAATTAATTTATTTCTTAAAAAATGGTTTTTCATAAATACATCTTAAATGGTAAATTTTATTGTATAAATAGTCTTTAAACTATTTGTAGATCATACAATTTTAAATAAAAATAGGTTTCTTTATTGCTTTTCTACAAATGATCGTTCTTGAGATATCATCACTATTTTAAAAATTGTAAAGACATATGCACACGTATGCGGCGTGCATACGTAACAGACTGACATGCATTCACACACGTTGAATATATATATGTGTAAATATATATATATATATATATATATATATATATATATATATATGTATATATATATACACACACACACACATACATATATTTATATGCATTATAAAGTTATAACAGAGTGAATTCTGTACATGGAAATTTGTCCTGTTCTCTGGTTCCCCTTACTCTATTTTGTTCTACATTTTGGCGCATAGACTATCGTTTATTCCAATGCTAAATGAAAAAACAGCTATTAAAATTTATGAAACCCACGTAGGATATTAAAAAAAAATGTCTCGATGCTAGCTTTCGGCAGGAACTTTCGCTCACACGTATTTTAACACGTATTCACCGGTTTTTTAACACTAACAATGATTTAAAACGAATAGGGGAATCATTCGTAAAAGTAGCCGTAAGAAGCGATTATTTCTAGTATTTTTAAAGAATACCAACACTGTGACAAGTATGTATAAAAAAAGTAATGATAAAATAATAAAAACAACACTACTGGTCCAAAATTTATTCGGAAATAAACATTTGACGTTTTCTCATTGTTACGACGTAATATCATAATCATCTTTCGTATTGCAATAACACTTATTATTGTAAGAGTAAGGGGAACCAGAGAACAGGACAAATTTCCATGTACAGAATTCACTCTATTATAACTTTATAATACATATAAAAAAAAAAAAAAGAAAAAAAAAAAATATATATATATATATTCCTGAGTTGACTTCATCAACAACATATAAAAACTAAACAAAAATAATTTACTTGGAAAAATGTGAATCGTTTAAAACTATTTGTAGAACATTTTTTCCATAATGTGGAATTTTACGAGCAAATCCGTAAGCAATTGTAAATAGATAACAAAAAATAAAAAGCAAAATATAAAACAGCAACTTGAAATATTTTACGAAACGATTTTTACCCTAATTTTAAGCTTTTGCATGAAGTTTCATAGTTTACTTATAGAGTGTATAATATAACTTAGTTTACTTATAGAGCGTATAATATAACTTAGTTTACTTATAGAGTGTATAATATAACTTAGTTTACTTATAGAGTGTATAATATAACTTAGCTACACACTTCCAAAAAAATATAAAATAAACTCTTCTCTGACACCAACCTAACACCATTAACGTAAATACGAGAAGTGAAATGTACACATAACGTGTCGATATCTGATACCACGTCAACTATAAGTAACAATTTACATTAAATTCTTTGAAAGTTCCCAAATATCTGCAAATAGATTTGGTCTCGGTTAAAGTCCGCGCTGATAAGGTCTCATTCGCGCACTCGTCACGGTTTTATCGTATTAAGTTTACGGCTGAAACGTAACCTGAATTTAAGTTCGTTATTAAGTCACAAACGATACGTCAACTTCGGTTAACCATGAGTTAAGTTTTATTTATTTTTTATCGTGAAAACGTCTGTAAATTCCGTTTGGTAGCCAGCTCAAAATTTTCGATGCAACAAAAATATACAGAATTTCGTGACGCGATAACTTTATAAATATCGGACCGAAGGGAAACTGCCGATTAAATTCAAATAGCTTACTCTTTTATGCCAGTTAGTTAGGTTCTTTCAACAATATAAAAGTTGTGTGCGAAGAGACTGAAATATAAAAGTACACATATTTTAAAGGCGGTCTACTTCGTGAACGCGTGAAGTCAGGACGCCGGTCTAGGTGTTCATGGAAAGCCTTTAAGTAGTTCCGATAAGACCCCGAGAGATCCCAATAATACGACTTTGGGAAGCTAAACAATTATATTTTGTCAGAAATATCGGTCTGTATGAGAAGAAAACATGGCCAGAAGCTAAGTATACGACATTCAGCGGAAAGGGCCGATCGAGCAGAAACAAAAGGTGGAGAAACAAATTGGCTTTAATAATTAAAATCATAATTTTATTGCAAAGTTGAAAAATGCAAGCGAGTGTGCGTACCTGCGCACGCTCGCTCGCAGGGATGCACACACGCACGCACGCATGCACATACACGTTTTAGAAAATATGGTCTTTACCTAGTACGCACTATTTTTTAAATCTTTTGTTTCACAATGGTACAGAGTATAAAAAATATAATTACCCAAAACCTTCGACCACTTAAAGTATTGAGAATATTTTAACAGTAAGTTGAATCTATGTGTATGGATAATTGGAAAACTTTGTTATTTTAAATTGTAGTTTAGAAGATATGATCATATATCTGAACAGAGCTCGCTTCTCAAATACTTCTCTTTAATATATTAGAATACCCTCAGGGTCCAAATTAGAAGTTTCATCTGTACACTGCCTTGGGCTACGCTCAGACAGCTTACTCATCCTTCATATTTTCAAATACAACTCTACCTCTTATAAAAAATCCCTTATTATATATATATATATATATATATATATATATATTTATATATATATATATATATATGTGTGTGTGTATATATATAAAATTTTAATTTAAAAATTGGGGAACATGACTTTTTCACGCAAACTCCTACGATTCGGACAAGAAAACAGAAGATTCGAAAAAAAAACGAAATGGACTCATTTGGTTTTTTTTCAATATTCCTGTTTAACCGATTTTCTACTTTCACGGCTACTAAAATAAACTGGGTAAACATTAAAACCTTAGCGTTTTGTAAAAAAATCAGCAATAATCCTAACTGACTATATTTCGGCATTATATAATCCCATTAGTAAAATCATATAAGGGCATCATCAATCCTTCATTATTTTATCTAAATTATTATCTTATATTTTAAAATGTGACTGCACGCACAGTATGTAAAAATACTTTATAATGACTTGTAATGCAATAAGTCGTTTATATGTACGTATAGTACATTGCTTATATACATAAAATGAAATAGTCAGTCTTACATATGAGTATCACACGAGTTATGAAATATTCCTTGAATATGTCTGGTCATACCCATTCAGTTTATTTTTACCTGCTTGTGTGTAAGCAAAAGAAGGGTTATGTTTATCAGCTTTACTACCTTCGTTTAGGAAACAATAGTTAATGAAGACCAGACAAGTTTCGACACGATTATCGACTGAGCATCAGCTGTAAATTAATATTTATGACGCTGCAGACAATGATTAGTCATTTACATATAATAATTCTCTAAATTAATCTAAACTTGTGTCTCGTGAGTGAGACACCAGTTGAAGTATCGATTTTACACGTTTCAATCCACTCGTTCTGAATAAAATGGAGGTAGCAGTCAATTATTTTCGATTTCAATCTTGTGAAACTGTAATATTTTTTCATCTTCTCAAAACAAAAGGACTAATTTTTCCAATGTAATTTATTTTATCCGCCTGCTCTTCTGTGGATAAACCGAATCTCACCTATTTCCTTGGTTTTTCTTACATATCTACACCCATGTCACAAGTACAATCATTATAATTTAGTTCATTGTGAGTCGATATCATATAACTAAAAGTACATTATCTAATTTTTTCTAAAGCTATTTTGTCTAAACATGTTTTATCTCGTCTCGACTAACCGGTGTGTGCCTAGCTTAATGTTCCCAACCTTCCTATTTGCCCGAGACATATCCTAGTTTTAGAATGTATTTGTATCGTCCTAGATATATCTCAAGAACACATCCTAAGTTTTTAAGGCATTCTAGGAAAATCCTGCGTTTTAGAAATGTGCCATTTTTACGCCGCGCTGATGGCGCGCTGCAAGTCGATTGTCGCTTCTTGAAAACAAATCAACACGCTGCTTGTCGTATCTTTTCATGCTTTTTCCCGGCTTCCAGTACAGCTAGTGTCTAGCGACAAGCAGAGATCATACACTAAAGTGGCAAACTTGTAAACGTGCGGTTATCACCAATTTTAGTGTTTTAAGAATAATAACATGTAATTTTTTTAAACATTTGGCAATGGGCTTTATTGCACTTATTTGTCAATTTTAATATATATTACATGCGGCGGACTTATTTCTTTAGAGCGACCTCTTTCAGCCAACCATTAAATATTTTAGTAAACAGTAGTAGAAACAAATTATAATAGAAACTGCCGACATGAGTAAGATGCGAAAAAATCCGTAAAGACAAGGTAAATGACATAAAAGAAAAGGGTTCAGGAGAGGTAGGAGGACTTTTTTACTTGATACTTGAAAACATTTATGGAGATGATTTTCCTGGTGTCAGGATACAGTTGATTCCAAACTTTCGCCGCTTGGACAGTAATGGATTTTTTATAAGAAATAGAGTTGTGTTTGAAAATATATGGGATGAGTAAGCTGTCTGAACGTAGCCCAAGGTAGTGTGCAGACAAAACTTCAAATTTGGACCCTGAGGGAATTCTAATTTATCGAAGAGAATCATTTGAGAAGTGACCTCTGTTCAGATATATGATCATATTTTCTAAACTACAATGTAAAATAACAAAGTTTTCCATTTATCTGTACAAATAAATTCAACTTACTGTAAAAATATTCTCAATACTTTGAGTGGTCGAAGGATTTACTTAATTCTATTTTTTTATGCTTGAAATCATTGTGAAACAAAAGATTTCAAAAACAGTACGTAACTAAGTGGAGCATTTTCCTATTATCTATTTTAACCCCACGTTTGCCGGCCCATATTTTCAAAAACATGCCATAATGAAAGGGTAATTTTGACAAAAACTTACAAAAAATATATCTTTCACTTAAACTCATCTAATCTGGATCAAAAATTATCTTATGTGAGTTTCTTTCGAGCCAAAGGAAGTGTGATAGGTTTTATTGACATATAGTTTATGGATGTTTATTATTTAATTGAAATTATGATGGAAATATAGGTGACTTCCAATCACCCTATACCGTATCTACACTTCGTACTGGTTTTAATCTGAAATGTCCTGGCTCTTCGAAATAAATACCGTGATTTTCAAAATATGGAGATGACAATCCTACCTTAACTATATGCGTTAGATTGTTTTACCGTCTTAGGGATTTCCAGCAGCTTAATGGATTTTAAAATATGAGGTGGTGTTAAATCATTCTTAATCTTGTGATTGACACAGAGTATAAATATTTATGTAATAAAAACACAATGTATTTGTTTGCACAATAACATTATGTCCCGACCATAATATTGTCTCTTTATCTAATCGAGATAATACACCGAATATACTATAATTATAACACATATTGTATATATTAAACAGGAATTTAATTGAATAATTGCGTCCATATTTTAACGAAAAAGTTATAAGCGAAAAATAAATTAAAAACACTTTAAAAACAAGTCGGACTAATTTTTTTTATAATACAGTGCATGCAATTATAGAGTTAATTCGTATGACGCTAGACATCTACAACGTACAGTAATATAAGAGACCGTGTTCAATCGCATGTATCGTCACAATTTGAGTGCATTTTTTAAAATATAAAAAATAATTCAGCTCAATTCACAATGATCCAGTTGTAAAATTGCGTTTAGAGAGTCGTTTTCGAGTCGAAAAATTTTTTTTTTATTCGTTTAATCTAGAATAGTTAGACGCAGCCAAAGACCATCAGTTATTTTTTTCTATGCCGTATAGACCTCCGACTACGTGTAATATGCTTTGATTAGTATCAGTTTAGAGAACTACAACTCATGAGGAAAATGTGGTTGTATGAGTTAGTTCTATCATGTATTTTTATAATGAATATGGTATGACTTGTATCCAACATTTTCAACCCTCGGTTTTTTTTAATTGTGTAATTTACATTAACTCGTGGTACCACAAAGTTGATGACTACAACTGGATGGTACCGTTTGCTTAATCGCACACCATTCACTACATTTAATCAAGCCCATGTTATATCATTCATTTTACTTAACGTATAAGTTAGCTAACATACGACAATAGTGATTATCTTAAGGCCTGGTTACACGGGACGAGTTACTGACATGCCAGTGGAACAGTACTCGCCCTGTTTACTCGCATGCCAGTAGCTCGACTCGCCTTGCCCGGTCACACACGTGCGAGCTCCTGGCATGAAAGTAGACAGCTACTGTCCTCTCGCATTCAGTATGTGCTAAGCTGGTCTACACGAACAATGTTATCGCGAAATACACAAGCGGCCGTTGTTCATACCGTAATTAAAGCGGTTACAAAAATACTTTGCCCTGACATACCTCGATAAATAAAACAAATTTGAAAAATTGCGCAACATCATGCAAGTTGACGTCCGAGAGGGATGCGAGCTGTTACGGGAAGTGTGGTGGGGGAAGACGAGTGGCAAGTGAAAACAAAAAACTTTGTAGTGACTCGCATGCCAGTAGATGTCCCACCTGCACGTAGGAGTTACTCGTATGATGCGGTCACACGGGGCGAGTAGCTGGAGGCGAGTAACTCGCCTCTAGCCACTCGTACGCCAACTCGCCCCGTGTAACCAGGCCTTTAAGATTCGATTTAAAAATAGGTATGTCGTATCACACTCGCGTAGTCCTTGCCTTTATTGTTCGTTCTCGCACCATATTCGAACGCTATTTTTTGTTGGTTTGATAGAAAAGAATAACATCGTATGAATTTACAAGCAGAAAGAAAAGGACGAAGCCACTGGTCGACGGTGACAGAAGATTTATTTTTATAGTTCGTCTCTGTATTGTTTTATAGATTATTTTGTTTTAATTGCGCGTCAAGTAAGATTGAATCGTAATGTCACTTTTAAGGTCGACCTCAAATTATCTATTAGATATTTTGTTATTTCTTTAAATATGTAGATTCAAGAATTTCCAATAAGAAAACAGATTTTATTGGCATTTCTGCAAATACAAAATACTTTTTATTTAATGAAATATGTAACTGTTGTCTAATTTAATAACCAACTATAAAAATAAGTCGTTCTGGCTTCCAACGTGCTCCATATAAATTAATATCCTATAAAGTCAGCAGTAACTTCCACTATCTTAGCAACATTTACATAAAGTGAAATAAGACGCCACTTTAAAGTAAGTGAGGAAGCTGTCAAAATAATGGTTTTATTATGATACAATACGCGGACGTCTGCTCAAAGTATAACCTTTACAAGTGTAGTAATTTCGTAATGTTTACATTATTCATTAAAGAAACACGATACAAAATAGGACTGAGTGACACCAACCCAATGACGGCCTGAAGTTCATCCATTGTTATTTAAACAATTCTCGAGTTTACGCTTTAATTGTAAGAGAAAGCAGTATTTTGATGTTTAAATTTATAGAATAATTAAATCATAACCACATATACTTCATGCAAACATAAATCTTTTGTGGAAACCTCAAAATTGTCCTAAACCTGAAAAAATTAGTTAAACTCAATTTTAAATAAAATTGAATTAGTAAATATAATACAAAAGTCATATAAAAACCTTTGACGATATTTGACATTTAACATAATCATCACGAAGATTTTTTTGCGCCTTTTTACTTTTGTATGTATTAATATGAATAAACTAATATTAATTGACTGACTTAATTGATTAACAAAAAATCAATACAAATTATTTCAAACTCTAGTATTGTCAAAATCTATTATGTTACTAGCCGGAATAAGTGAAAAGTTTTAATTTAAACTTTCTTATTTCTCGTTTTCTTAATTAGTCCGATAAAAATAATTATGAAATCTGATAAACGTAGCGTTTTCCCCTAATAAATTGTTGCATATATTAATATGAATAAACTGACAATTTAATAATTATAATTAATTAACTCACTGTATTGATTAATCTAAAACCAATACAATTTATTCCAAACTCTAGTGTTGTCAAAATCCATAATCCGGTAGTTGACTCATTCTAAATTTTGATATTTTTCATACAATATTGTGAAATATAATTAAAAACCAGTCTTGAAAAAACTTTTTCGTTTGATTGCAGAGTTTTAAGAAGAAATTAAACAAACTTTTGGATTTATCGTATTTATCGTATGCAATTAGAGCGCTGAACTTCTTGAAATACATAGAATATATTTTATTTTCGTCATCAATAAAATAAACCCCTAAAATAATTTTCATCATCAATAAAATAATTCCCTAAAGTATCCCCTAAAATTTCATTAATATCGGTGAGTTTACAATATATCTGATATTATCAATCTCTATGATGGTACCCCTTATTTTTCGACAGTATTTATAAAATAACAAGTGTCAACACGTCAAAATAAGACATGTTCACAAAAAATTGTCGCTGTATTAAAATGGCTGCAAATTAATATTTAAACAATTAATAACAAAAATTTCAATTGGATTAAATTTTGCCTAAGAAAAAGACACCATAACCTTGAAACTCGTTGAAAGTTTAAAACGGAAGAAACGTTAAAATCAGACATGTTCACAAAAAATCATACATGTCAACATGTCAAAATCAGACAGTTCACAAAAAATAGTCGCTGTATTAAAATGGCTGCAAATTAATATTTAACCAATTGATAAGAAAAATTTAAATTGGATTAAATTTGGCCTAAGAAAACGAGACCATAATCTTGAAAATCAGTGAAAGTTTAGAATGAAAGAAACGTTACCGTCCGAAAGAGGATGTCAGAACTAAATTGTAGGCGGGTAGCCCTACGAGCTACCTCTGCCCCTGTTGCACTAAGATCTTCGTGAAGTTACAAGAGAAGCAAAACAGTTTATTCAAGTGCCTGTTTGTCATCAACCGCCGCACTTCACATTCCTCTTAATTCTATTATTTGTTCTAGGAAAAATGTGGCAGAACAGGAAAAATTTTAATTTGTTATCTGCAAAACCTGAAATTCAACATAATGGTTTAACTGATTCTTTTTCATTCTCTTCGTATTTTATCAGAATGAATTTCTGCAGAAATGTATCGTGATGATATTTGTACGTAAAGCAATTAACACAATAAATTAATAAATAAACCGAGATTCATCAACAGATTAAAGTAGTATTTATGATAATATAAATATCTACATTATCATTAAAATAATGTAAACCTATTATTGTCGCTTTTTATTTTTAAATAATAACTAATGTAAAGTAATACGATTTTGTATTCGATCATTTAAATGGTGGCCAGTTCTCAACCACTTGTTCCGAATATTTATCGCTCGAATGTTGTAAGTCAACAAGGCTTCCCGCAATCCATAGTCTCGCTTGTCAGACGTAAATGTGATGGTAAAACCAATCGCAAAAGTCACCATTAATTGTGTAAAGTAAATGTAGATAACGGCACGTGCACTTATCGGGGTAAAACCAAGAGTAATGTTTATTTAAACAAAAAGTGATATTACGTAGATGATGCAATTTTGTCGCTCGCTTCTGGTCGTGGCTTCGTATGAACTTCACGATATGACAATGTCAGTTGTAAGCAGAGATCACTTTCCAAATAGATCTTGAAGACTAGTAGAGGTTGATAAATCTGTATACTATTGTAAAAATGTAATAGATGTGTGTTTGCTTCTCCAAATCTGAAACGCATATTTTTAAAATATTTGTCTGTTTCTCTGTTTATTTATTCATGAATAAGGCAATACTGCTGAACCGATACTAAATATTTTTTTACCGTAAGAAAGCACTGGATCAAACTTAAGATACGTCTAATCACGTTATGACCGATAGGATGGAGCAGAGGAATTTAATTGTGCTTTATTTCGGCATCATATAATCCCATTAGTAAAATCATATAAGCGCATCATATAATCCCATTAGTAAAATCATACAAGAGCATCGTATAATCCCCTATAATGAAGAGGAAATTTTTGTTGGTTGTTTTGTTAGCGATTCAGGCTATAATATACTCTCAGTCATTTTTCAAGCCTTTGCTTGTCTATAACTGCTTATATTTATTTATCTATTTACTTCCTTGGTGAATAGTTATCTCGCAAATTTATTGTTGCAGGAACAATCTCTTACAGAGTATAATAGGACACATAGATAACAAAATATGATAGCGAAATATAATAAGTAATTTTTTAAAAGAAACAAAAAAATAATCTAATTTGTTATGTTGGTAGCTTTGGATCGGGCTTGTGCATTAGGAAAAAAAAGGATTAAGGGAGAAGGATATGAAAGGAAATTAAACGTAGAAATTAAAGTTTGGGGATGCATGATTTTTCAAACGACTTTTGAATAGTATGGGAAATTAATTTTTTCCACAACTCGGCGGCATGACCAGTGAACGAATGCTCATGGAAAATGATAGTGTGTTTGAGGATAAGAAGCGTGGGAAGTTTCTCAGAATGTAAACCCAGGCAATAGACAGAAAGAGCTGTGAAGTTTTTTTTAGGATATTGTAAAGCAGTAAAAGAATGTGATAATTGTGCCGCTCACGATTCTTCATCCATCTGAGCGGCATCCTAAACTTGGAGATGTGATCAAATTTTGTAAGGCTGAAAATGTAAAGAATACGTACTCGTAAATGTTGAAGGTACGAACAGATATAACAAAACTGTGGGATTGACCTGTTTGTATAATGAAGATATTTACGAAAAAATATTTTAGTGGAATATAAGTAACGGAGTACAAAAATAGTACTTTTTGGATTATTTCTCTGTTTGTGTGTTTATCGGTGAATGCGTCACGTAAAGCTATTGAATTAATTTGGATGATTTTTTGGAAACATACAGGGCTTAACTTGAATTAATATTTTGTTTTTATTCCATCGCAATATATTTTCATATCTGAAGAATTGCGAGTTTAATGTTTTAAAAAATTCATTTATAATTGTATTAGTGCAATAACAACGAGGAAGTGCTAAGATACTCGATGTATAGTAATTACACAAATGTATAGTGTATCTATGTACTTCGACAGATGACGCTACGTATATTTTAAACCGCGCAAGTTTTCCAGCCGGGCGTACATTGGTGAAATGGACGTGGCCAGATGGAATGAAGTGGTGCGGGAGGGGTTTATCATTGAATGTACAACCCGAATGCGAGCAGAGTCACAAGGGCAAACGTCATTATCGGTCACCTTCCACATATAACATTCTTAAATATTTTTATATATTTTTATAAGATTTCTTTGTTTTTTTTTAATTTCTTCTAAATTTTAATCTGATATGAATATTTGTAATTCAATTACTTTGGTACATTTTGTATTCGGCTATATAAATTTCACAGTTATGTACTATATTGTCCATATCAATATATACATATAAAAATGTAGAATTATCCTGTCTGTACATTGATTGTATTTAGGGGAGAGTACTTAACAAAATCAGCCACAACTAAAACGGCTGGATTTATATTATCGAATAATGTAAGAAGTAGAACGAGTAATTGTGTTGCTGCAAAATGGTAAAAAATAAAAAGCATCCATAAGTAATGTAGGTAAACATATTTAGCCTTTTTTTTCTAGTACTATATTTGTCATAAATAACATTTTCAAATTAATATTTTTAAGTTTTGGTGCGTTATACGCGGGTAAATATTTTTTTAACACTATGTCAGATTTCAAGTTTCTACGTTAAACTATATATAAGAAATACGGCTGTGGCAGACGGGTGGACAGATACGTGAGTGTTCTCAAAAGGGTTCCGTTTTTCCTTTGAGATACGGCACCTCAAAAAGGTGATCTATTTTGTTGAATTCGCTTCAGACTTTGAAAGAGATGTTTCTTTGGGGAAATACATTTTTTGGTCTGCTAAATTAAAAAGAATGTTATGCCACGATTTGTTGGAAAAAACTCACTTTTCGAACCTGCGTAATCAAAACTTTTTATTAGATCGGTTTCTAAACCGTATATCAAAATTTCCTACGGTGTACATTTAGTCAACTACCTGATCTCAGAGGAATATAACCAAAGTAATAGAACACAAAAATATTATTTTTAGAGTATTTTTTTGTTTATTTATTCGAGCATCAAGCAAGAACAACTATAAGAATAACCGATGAAGTTTTACTGGTTTGTTCCGTTAACCAGGGGCAACATACAGACTATATTTCATAGTAATCGACCAAGTAAAAAGAACATGTGATAAAATTATGTTTAATATAAAGTGCATTTTCTAAAAATTACTAACTTGTTGTATTAACTTAATATCATTAACCTAACTGTTAATAATATTTTCTAGAGTTACCCGCGAACGAATTCACGGGCACAGTTAGTATTAACTGTGCCCGTGTTCGAATAAATACTTATGCACGAAACAAAACCTCGGCACTGTTTCTTTATCACGAACAGAAAATCTTCCATTGACAAAAGTGACTATCGGTTATTAATGCCCACTTCACCAATGCGGGAGAGATGGATTTCCACACCAAACCTCACTCACAATTTAACCGCAAAACAAAGTTAACTCTAATTTAACTTAACCGGCCTGTAGCATAAAATTGAAGAAACTCGCTTCAAAGACGAATTAAACTTTTTAAAAACTACCTCACTGATAAAGGCGGTTAACTTTAAGAGTAAACATGGCCATTTGCTAACTGACTAAACTCGACAGACGAACGGTGGCACTTCGACAATTCGATTTGAAGCGGTATTAAGTTTATTTTTGTGAGATTCAGCTGGGGATAAAGGTTTAATTAATTAAATCTTAGTTTCAATTGCCGATGATATAAAATAAGTACACAAAACATAATAAAATTATGGTTTAATAATCTAAAAAACACGCGTTTGTAGTAATGCGAAATAAAAAATAATCTTTAAATATAAATGTTTTGATTAACCCATAAAGATAAAAAAATGGACTTTAATGAAAAAAAGCGAGGCGTGCTTGATATTGCCCTTTCGGTCTTGACCAACATTTTTATATAATTGTCTTACATAATCTTTATATAAAAAATTATTTTGTAGCTGATATTATAAAATAGCGTGTTTTTTTAGTTTTGTTTAACTATAATTTTGTTTTTCTCGTATTAAGACAAAATTGAAGTTATATGCGATGGGGACACTCGAGTCTTAGCATTTTATTCGTGACAATGAACTTAAAATCATTGTATTTATGTTCGCATAAACTGGCCATCTCATCTAAAGCAACACCATCACATGGAACTCTGTTAGTTTCGAGAAATTAAGTTCTTCCCACGTGGTCTCCATCAAGTAACATATTTTTTGATAGGGAACAAACAATATTTAGTGTCAATCTAGTGTATACAACCTGTTATAAAAATTTAGGCATTTTTTAAGAGTTGATCTTAGTGAGAATACCAGATCATGATCATTAAATTATTGTATTGTCATAGATTCATGATATATGTTCGAAATTTTAGATAAGAAATATTCCATTACATACATACAAGTGAATTTATTAAAAGTTTGTTAAAAATGGCATCTGTTTATTTCTAGTATTTAATATTTACTTCTAAAATTTAATAACACACACATCTATCATTTAATATATAAACAGTCATATTAGATAATTGGAACTAACTATCCACAACAAAGAAAACAAACAAAAATATTTGTGTTCAATTAATCTACTATTTACCTAAAATTTTGCGATTTTCAAAATAGTCATTAAGAAGGCTCTAGGAGCAATCAAGAAATAGTTAAACCTTATGAAAATTCATATTTTATCGAAATTACAAACACATTGATTTAAAAATTATAAAAAAAAATGATTTTCTAGATGTTCCAACAACATTATATAGTACAACAACCACTTTTTCAGATGATACTGCAATAATGGCAGTGGGAGAAACTGTGGAAGGTTTAACTAAAAAATTGCAATCTGCTCTCAGCAAAGTAGCCATCTGGACAAAAAAATGGCGCATTAAATTAAACGAATCTAAATCAACACATATCAATTTTAGAAATAAAAAGATAACCAACAACCAGTCTTTATTAATGGCACTCAATTATCATATGCCAACCGCTAAATAACTTGATATGAATCTTGACGCCAAGCTCCGGTGGAAAGAACATATTAAGAAAAAACGCGACGAACTTAAATTAAGTTCAGAAAAATGTATTGGTTGCTTGGTCATAATTCTGAGCTTTCAACATGCAACAAGCTTATTTTGTATAAGCAGGTCCCATACTTAATTTGGAGTCATGGAATACAGCTGTGGGGCTGCGCCAGTAAGTCTAATATCCAAGTGATACAAAGATTCCAAAACAAAGTGATTAATTGTGTAGTTAACGCGCCTTGCTACATCCGTAACTGTGTTCTAGATCACAATCTTGAGGTTGAGATGGTAGATGATACTATTAGTAGATTTGCTAATTCTCACCTAAAGAGAGTTCAAAACCACATTAATCCAGAAGTGTCCAGGCTCTCAAACGTGCAAAATATTATTAGAAGACTCAAAAAAATAAAACCTTTTGAGCTTGCTAGACATTAGAACACTAAGTGATTCAAAGGAAAATCTTAGTCGAGGCAGCACATAATATATTAATTTAGAAACAAATTAATTGCTGGTTATGTAACAAGTTTTAATAAAAATTGTAATATAAAAAACAAATTATTTTCTAGGACCAAATGTTAGGTTAAAAAAATACTTTTCCAGGTATAAATAGAATTATAATTTAGTTTTCGGTTTGTATTTTAATTTTCGACCTACTAACATACATATTAACATTTCAATTCAACGCTTACGTTATCCTATTTATGTGTTCTGTGAACATCCGCTAATCCATATTCTTCGCGCTTCACGAAAGTAACGGAGTGAAAAATTAAGGTAACGGAAATGCCCACAGCTTTTCACTTCTTTTCATTCCAAAAATAATTTTAAGCCAAATTGTTATTTATTCACTCTCCGCTCTTCGCTTTTGAAAACAACTTAGATAAACAAATCAATTAAATCATTCGCAGGACTAACTTAGAGTAACTTACCTAATTCCTCTTCTTGCCCAAGAGCAATCTTCATAAACTGAACAAAACAAATTAAAAATAGAATTAAACAGAAAAGCTTGTGCATTTTATTACTTTTAAACTTAAGCTTGTGCATTTTATTACTCTACAAAATATCAATCACAAATGGGGAAGTTTACGCGAGAATAACATTGTTTTTATGCCTACGTGCGGATATTATCTTGCTTATTTTATCTCTTTCCAAAACTCAACTAAAATTGTATTGCCTATCTACAGGGAATATTGTTCAATTGTTAATATAAAGGATACAATATAATAAATCATATCGCGGTTTTGAAACAGAGATATTTAATAAACTGTTTGCAATTATAATAACAATATCAATGTTTTGGGAAAACCTCGGCTCTATCATTTTTGTGTAACCGGACTTGGCTGTCCAACGAGAATAAAATTAACACTTTAAGTACGAGTCAAATTTACCCGGTTCCATTTTTTAATTTTTCTTCATTACACGATACGTGCATACTATATCACTGCAACAATGCCCACACAGGTGCACCTGTCCCATTTCATCTGCCTATCAAACCTTTCACATTAACAAATTATAGGAAAACACAAAATAGTTCACAAACAGTCCTTCCTTCTTTTATTATTATTATTTTTTTTGTAAATAAATTCTTCTGATATTTTCAATACTGCTGTTACCTATTATACACTAGAAACGATGATTTGAATCAAGACACCGTTGCTACCTTCGCTGATGAATAGCAATCGAAAAGTTAGCAATAAGAAAATAGCAATCGTAGAATGTTTCAGCAATACTATCAGTCAGGAATATTCACGAAGAAGTAATTCAAAATCAAACATACATCCTTAGACCAAATATACAGCTGGACTAAAAGTAGAGGATCACGTTGAATGAAACCAAATCCGTTCACACTGACTTCATGAATAAAAAGACCGAAAATCATCCAATCTGAATAACAATGCCTAAATCCTATACGAATGTGCCGCAAAATACCTGGGTATCACACTCGATGCGAAACTAAAATGAAAAATATAAATAAAGAACAAGAGCTTGAAATAAAATAAAGAACATGAAATGGCTACTAGCATGACAATCTAAACTAGCCATCCAAAATAAGATTATCCTCCGCAACGAGATTTTCCGACCTGTGTGGAGTTTCGGCGTTAAACCTTGGGGATGTGTCAGTAAAAGTTCTATACGGTTTATTCAATTTTTTTAAATAAACGCTTAAGAAACTTCTTACATCCACCGTCGTATATCAAGAATATTGACATTCACAGTGACCTACGAATTGACACAGTTCAACAGACAATCACCAAAAAAACCAAGCGCTGCCAATTAGTGTAGAGAAGTGATAAATTGACAGAAGCAAAGTACAGTGTGAGCGATAAAATAGCGTAAAAACAAGCGACGAAGCCGACAGATAACTAAGGTCTACTGTTGTGTAAGTTTAATTAGGTATTTATAAAAGACCTAAGAATAAAATTGCATAAATCGACTGCACGCTATCATTTGTGTTTGGCACGTTGCACTGTTAAGTTCATAAATACCAAAAAGAAAATAATAAAATGCTCGAGTATTATTATTTGACCTTAGTTTACATTTCAATTTTGGTTCTTCAGGCTGCTGCCCTTCCGAAGACGCCGCCATTAAGTAAGTTAACTTATAACATATTCTAGAAATAATCCGATTATTGAAATATATAATTTTTGGCTATAGAGAAAGTAGTGAATGTTGAGAACAACAGAAGAGGGCTGCAATGAAATCGAATACAGTCGAACTGAGAATTATTTAGTAAAATGCAATGCGCAAAAAAGTAAAACTATTATGAGAATTCTGGCAAAAACGTTCATCATGAAAGACATTATGCAATATATGTGATATAAAAAAGTCACTATCCCTGAACTATTTTTAAGGTATTTACATGCATGACAAATTACGTATTACATACATTCTCCTATGTTGGGAGACTTTGAATTCCCCAATCTGACTTATAACTAACAATCTCTTTATAGATTGTTTTTCTTTAAATATATTTAATTAATATAATCGTAATATGTTATCTCTCTTAAGACTAAATCCAGATTAATTTATGCTTAATTTATAATCTATGATGATTCTTCTTGAGGAGAGACATATCGATGTCGCGACACTGATGTGGCGTCAGTGTTCCGGTAGCGGCATATGAGTTGTTATCGGATATTAGCGACATGGGTTTTATAAATAATATTAAATTCTTTCCGATAATACAACCTTCTTAAGCGAAAAAAACCTTAGAAAGCGAAAATAACAACTATATTTAAAAAAATTATCAGCAACAAAAAAGAAAATGGCAAAAGGAAGGAAAAGCTTTTGCTCATGGACTTAACTCTTTTTTTTCACAAAGGTGATCACCTACAAGATGTTCACACTCGACGTATATGCGTAAGGGCAATTGTTCGTACAGATTTCATAAATATTACAAGGGGTTTTATAAAAGAAGTATACAAAATGAGAGAAACAAGGCTAAACATTGTTGTCGTACACGTGGAATTTAAATGAAAATTTACATATTAATTAGAATAAACGAAGTAGCTAAACGTATTTTTTTCAATTTTCGTATTTGATATAAGATGAAACAATAGGAAACCACCAAAAAAATTATATCAGATTAATTTTTCCCAAATAAATTAAAACAATTATCAAAACCAAACGTTATCTTCGAAACTATTATTTATTTCTATACTCAAAACATCACTTGAGTTAAAATTATTTTGCAAATGTATTATTAATCTCGAAACAGAATAAACTAACTACAGGTAATTTTGTTCAATTTTCATAACATATTTATTTAATCATATTAATTTATCACTCGTATTGACGTTAATTTCATTATTAGTAAATTATTAGTAATTTTTTTTTTAGTTCGTAGCTGAAGTACTAATTCGGTCAATAATATTCCCGTGAATACCCAATAGATATAGGTAACGTAAGTCATAAAATTTCAAAGTTAAAACTTCAAAATATGCGTAATATAAAATTTTCGAAACTTACTTTGTTTTAACATTTCGTAAAATTTATAATTTTTCAAAATTACATCATATCATATTCCTTTTAATTTGGTCACTTTTATATGGGCTTACACATACACGGAATGTTTTCCAACAAATATATGTTATGTTATCCATAACAATCCTTGTGGTTAGAAATCGTTTCTTTTTCAATATTTTGCGCAACGAGAACTGGCGTGGAATTTAATAAAATTATTTTATTTTTAAAAACAAATAAAAAGTAATGTACCTATTTTCAAGAGTCGAAACTAAATATTTTTTTTCGATGCGTATGATAAAACTATATTTAAATATGTTTATAAATAACTTGATATTAAATCGCCAGATTGCAGTGACGTCACGCCGTCAAAGTCAATGAGGTTATATCCACATAACAGATATGTAGTTACAATATAAAATAATTTAACAGCAGTCTGTGTAATGTGTATTTTTGTGCATTCGTAATTTACTGAATTGAAATGGAAACAGAGTTTATTAAAGCAGATTTGAGAAACATTCCTAAGTTAAGACAGAAATGATTCCACGCTCGTCGGGAGCAAAATTTATATTTTCGAGCATACCGATAAAAAAACTTATCCAGTGAGCTAGGTTACGTCTTAATATTTTTTTGGTATTTGATTTCAAATTTCACGCCAGTGCATAGTTTTTTAAAATGCATAGGTAGGCCAAAAATCTGGTTCATCTTCTATAATTGCAATATTTTTAACAATTTCCTGTTTTCTTACGCTTTAAAGTCGTAAAAAGTATGACAAAATGACAACCCTATTTGAAAAAAATTTACTTCGTGCATATTTATAGGTATTCCGGCCAGTTTCCGATATCTTTCTTCATCTGTAAAAGTATTGGGTAAAATTATAAAAGTAAAGACGAAAATATATTCGCTAGTAGGAAGGACATTGCTTCTAGTAGGAAGTAGGAAGAATGACAGAAATGAAACATGTAGGCATTTGGATCGTTTGATAGAGTTAAAACTGTTTATTTTATATTCACAAACAGTTATTAAACTATTTTACCAGAATTCTTGTCAATATTCTCATAGAGACGAAACACAACACTTCTTGAATGTATCTACTTCCTTTCAAAAATGTTGTCACTGTTATCCGTTATAGTATAATGACATCATATTTTCACATTTCTACCATGAAGTATTTAATAATTGTAATATCCTCATATTGATACAAAAACTTGCTCCCCACAATTTTTCCAAGGCTTTCGACAGAATATCCCAATGGTATAACGTTACATCAGGAACCTGATATTTCAGAGTGTCTTTTCCGTTTAATTTAATTAATAAACAAACACTTTTTATTATTTCTTTGCTTTAATTGTATTTATTTCAATTATAAATCTTTAGTGTAAATTTAAACAAATTAATGTGCACGTTCCCCATTCTCTAATTTGTTTTATAGACCTAAAACACATTTCAATACGAAGCCATATTCATCTTCAATTATATCATTAATCTCCAGAAATGTTTTCTGAAAATATATTATTCTTGTGTCACGCCTTGTTTACATTTGTACTTGATCAGTGCATAATAGGTTTCATTAATTATATAATATGTCTTCTTTAAAGGCTCAATTGTTTCAAAGCCTTTTAGCATTACAATTTCAACATCCGCAACAGTAATAGGAAGAAAAACAGAACTTTCATAAGATCACCCACATGTCCGTCCGTCAGTCACAACTGTATGATGTAGAAACTTAAAATTTGGCATGGTAATAAAGCATGTAAACCGCATATTCTTTAATAGATCACACTCAAAAATTTTTGTATAGCAATTTTAGACAGGAGATATGACAATCTATTTTTTTTAGTTTCAAATATCTAATACTGAAAGACCAAGGTATAAGATTTCCACAACTATTTTTTTCTGAATTTTATGTATGATATTTCTAGAGATATTTTTAAAAAGGCTTACAAAAATATTTTATTCCTCCACAGCCTTGTCATATGTCAATCTATATCTTGTAATATGGTGAAAAATAATATTAATTCTTGTAAATAGAAAATAGTTTTCATGCATTTTTTTTCTTTACTTAAACAGTATTAGCATTGATTATGTTCATATCAAAATTCTGAATCCTAGACCGTACAACCCAGCCTTTAATTCTATGTGCACACTTCAAGCTTTTTTCATCTGAATTTTCTATATTCAACTAAAATCGGTGACATTATTCACATATTGCTCTAGATCTTCACTACAAGCATGGTGATCATTTTTTTCATTTTGCTATCCATATTCAATAGATAAAAACAAGGTGACATTGTGAACAAATTATAACAATTCATTTAATTTCTTCATGTATTCATATAGGCATTTGCATCAGTGTCCTCTTCATTATAATTTGGGTATAATGAGTTTTGTGACATAATTTCATTATGTTAATCAATTTATCTATTTTCCTAATAAATTGGTTAATTTTGTTTGAACAAGGAAATGCCGCAGAAGTGCATGCCAGTAATGTGTGATACTTCAAAAGACTTGATGTAATATTTGGATGACTTTGAATTGACATATCCGAATGGAATGATTATACCATTGTGTGGAGTTACTATTGCTGGGGGGCCATAAGCAAGGGGGAAGGGCTCGATCCACAGTGGACATTTTATGCGTCTGCAGCAGTATAGCTCAGGGCTCATTTCAACAAACAGCCAAGATGTCGATCTTAATTTACAGATTAGACAGACAGATTATATCTACAGATCTCAATCGCATCTACAAGACACAAGCATTTAACTTAATTGATTTTAGTAAATGAAAAAGTTAAAGTAATAAAATTGAATTAAAAAAATAACATTATTGAATGCCTCACAAAATCTGAAACTAGTAAAAAGAATCAATATACCTTTTTGATTCAACAATTCTAATGAATCCGTCGAACTCTGTCGATCGAGATACACTGTAATTCACTTGATTCTGAATCAAATTGGGTTTGGATTTTCTTTCATACCTTGCAGGCCTTGAACTACCAGCTAAATGCACACACATATTTGTGTAATAACATAGCACTTTTAGTTTTTCTATACTTTTATCATTAAACCTTTGGCAATTGTCAAGTGGAACAATAGTGAACTATGAAAGCTGGTTACTAAAAGGTTTTCCCACTAAATACTCTACTATAAAATATATAATGAGAAACTACTTAAGTTACTTGCTTTGTATAAATATTTCTTATGCATTATTAGCTTTGAAAACAAATATGTAACTTATATTGTCACCCTAGCATTAACCAACCCATGACAAGTGGGAACCCACTAACTAATAGATGTGGTCCTACAACGAAAGCTAGATCACATAAAAGTTTCACAATAAAACACTAATACTACTATATATTATATAAAATTCATCATATCGGCTTACGTTATTGCCCTGGTGTGTTGGGTTCATCACAAGGCATATGGCCTTTGATGATGCGGCGCACCGCGGGAACCCGGGTCGGCTGTAAGAGATTCCTCTCGTGGCAATAAGTCTGCCATATGTATCAATCAGATACATTAAAATAGATAAAATTATATTAATTTACTTTATATTAAATACTTTAATATATATATAATTTTACTTTATATGTATTTAAATAATTTAAAAAAATTACGTTATAAAGGTTTTTTACAAAATGAAGACAAATATTGAATATCTTTGTCCATTAAGATAATGTAAAAAAATAGGATAGGTGAAGAATTCATTACAATAAACAATGCTAGCAGCTAAATATGCAACTAATATCATTCAATAAATATCGAATAACAAAAAATCACCAGAACAATTACAATTAGGAATGATAACAAAATCATACTGATATATCGGTATCAATATGCCAAGATTAGGAATAAATACGTATTCCTTAAATATTCCTAACAACTTAGCTTTAACATTAGTTTCTAATAAAACTAGATTCAAGTGTTGTGTGTTTATTTTATGTCATTTACCATAACAGAAAAAGTTCAAAAATTACTATAACAAACCCTGGATTTTTTTGATGTGTTAACTTTTAACTTCCTACATACACCTTTGTACTTTGCTTAGGATGAAAATAGTTTTCCCTAAAAAATTGGAAATAGATGTAGCGGTATAACAAGAAGAAGGAAAAATCATGCACTTGGAAATATTGTAGGTATACTGTTTCACTGAAATAATACTGAGTGCCTCCATTTTCATTTATTTTTTTATAAGGTTCCTAGCCTTTTTCTGAGATGTAAAGACTGTAAAAATATGAAAATCATAAAATGCCAAAAGGCCTTTCTCTTAGATGTAAAATTATGAAAAGAATCCTCAAGACGATGCACAAAGGTGACGAGTGAAATTTAGCAACATCCAATCTATATTGGTCGTGATAACATAGCAATGAGCAATATGGTCTATCTCGACCAAAGAAATCATGAAAAATAGAAAGAAACTGAGGAACATTAATCATATGTATACCTTACCACAAATGATCTATAAATAAGAAGCTTTACTAACCAATGGGCAGCTGTCATTCTATCGGTAAATCTGAAATAATATGGAGGTACATCCTGAAAAGTATTTTTTGTTCCCGGTGGCATAAAAGAAACCTTTTTTAAACTGCTCCTGGATATTTTTGACGGTCGACAAAACGGCTTAAACAGTTTTTAAAATCTAATTTAATCTCATCTGTGTCAAAACTCTTTTACATTATGTCCGAATACAAAAGAACTTACCCTGAGTTCTCTGGAATTGGGAATTAATTGTTTAGAATGAAAGTAGTGTGAGATGCAAAGAATATATTGAAACACTCAGTTTTATTCAAACGAATAGTTTTATTCAAAACATCAGATGAAGCGAGAAACTGATACATTATTGTACTGTGATATGGAGACTTTTGATAAACTCTCCCTGTTGTACTGAGGCTACCTGAACTTGACGAAATTCTCTTGTTTATGACCTATGTTTCAAAAAGTGTAGAGGTACGCTGTACATTACAGCTGTTATGTATTTTATTTATACTGGCAATATGGAATTACATTTATTACATCTAACAGTCGCTCTGGGAAAGACCTAAAATCACAAACCCAATGATCAAACCGAATGTCAAGCGAACTGAGAACAAATAAATGATAATTTTCTATAATGAAAATTATCATTTGTTCTCAGTGGAGTTATCCACATGGTAAATTATTTCATTGCGCTTGTGATTTCATACATGCCCTCTTTTTTTATCATTATCCGTTAGATTCACAGAACAGAGACAAATGTAAAAACATCATCCATGTAAATTTGGCATACATTCTTTCTAAGTAATTGAATATGAATATTGTTTCAGAATTTATAATATCTAAAAAAAGTATATTAGTTGAAAGCAATCAGTGATTACACTCTTAATAAAACAATGAAATATTGAATATATTTTTTTTATTTATTAAAAAATACAAATGCAGTATTGACTTGACAGTTAATCGAAAGTAATAATATAAAACAACATTTTTTTATCAAATGGTAATTAAGCTATTTTTAAGCATATACATTATAGTTAAATTTCACAAGAATGTTAAGGTGTATAATATTTATTAATTCCTAATTTGCCACATTTATAACAAAATATTATACATTTTACATTATATGAAATCGTAATAAGAACTTAGAGTAACGTTTGGGCTTTCGTAATAAGAGCTTCGTGTATGTACGTTTTCCCTTGTACAGTTCGTAGTACATTTACAATTAGTCTCCTCTTTAAACCAAAGTGAAGTACATTACCAATAAACTAAATTCATTAGTTTGCACATAAGTAACATTAGTTTGTAGTAACCATTATTTTGTAGTACATTGTGAGTGTAGTCTGTCTTTTTGAAGTAAAATTAACAATAGTACAAATGAACTAAATATGTGAACACTGAACTATTGAAACATTCATTCTTTCAAGGTAAATTGGTATATTATACTAGATCGTAAAGCAATATATAAAAAGAACGGAAAAACGGAAGATAAAATAAAAATTGTTGTTATTATTCTAACTTACTTTAAATTTTCTTTTACCATATCTGAATCAAATCTTAATAAATTGGGAGTTAACGAAAAATTAATTTTGAAGATCAAGCGTTGCTCGCTGTTCAAAATCATAGCCTAAAATCAAACTATAGATCAAAGACTTAAGCTTGTACCGAAAAAATCATATTCCAATAACAAAAATTCTATGAAAAAATCCTTTTTCTTTCCAATGAAAAAATCATATCTTGTGTTCGAAAAAATCATATTCCCAAGATTGTAAATATAATTTTAATGCACTTCAATGTCATGGATGCAACAAAGAAAGACATGTCATGAAAGTTTGCATCGCACCATTATTGAGACCAAATCTAATAAACAGGTCAACCATTCAATTATTAACAAAATGTGAACTTGTAAACCATATGACAATGCTTGCAAATGAATTAGGTAAAGGTGAGAAAATTCAATTTGAAAGCGATTCTGACGGCAAACTTATTATAATTAATATAAATTAATTCAGGTGACCAAATTTAAAAATACTTATATTAAAAACAAATTTCATGTTCGTAACTTTTGAACCCATTGGATATGTCAAAATTATTATTTACTGCACCTTGTTGAACTTTGACATAAATTTAGGGAGAAACTGGATCAGTATGTTTTAGGTAAAATGCTGATCCAATTCTAAGTACAATAAAATAATCTGTTGATAACATGTTGCAAGAATGCTCTGATCTGTTTGTACAGTGGTTGGAAAACAAAATAAGCGTAATACATATTCAATAAAAATATACCATTATGCTAAAGTGATCTACATTAAGCGTGTTCAGTGACATGCTCTGAGAGAGACTGTTGAATGAAAGCTGGAGAAATTAGTGTCAGAAGGTATTAATGAGAAAATTGAACACTTGAGTAGGCTGCAACCCTTGTAATTGTGCCAAAATCCCGTAGACATCTTAAACATTCTTAAAGATGGCGTGTCTGTAACTACTTACCTGAGCTCTTGAACTCGATCTTGTAGAACAAAGCTGTTTCTCTCTAAGGAAGTTCAAGCTAACAGAGACTAGATCTTTAGCTCCTGCAACAATTAACTAGAGTTGGAAAACCGAACAGGTAAATGAACTTATAAATAAATTTGCAATTTTTTAAGACCTTATCTTTAAACTTTAGTTTTGAAGTCATATAATAATAAAAAAAGCATAATTAAAGAAAAAATATAAAAGTCAGAATGGCAATCTTGAATAACAAAGACAACTAATTTTTCCTAACAATCACAAATAATCTTATACCTTAATCTTTGTAAAAATGCTATAACCACAAAAAAAGAACTGAACGAGTATTCAAACTGGTACTACATGAACATCTATAGGTCTTTTTCTATTGCAAGAAACTAACTTTCTGATCAAAATTAAATAAACTAAAGTGGAACGTAATAATATTTTTCTGCATCAATTAACACAAACTTATAATTATCAAAATCAAATTAACAATATATATTAATTAACGAGTTACATTTAATCATTTCAACTTAGCCTACTTATACTTATAGGTTTTTGTAATCAGCTTAAATTTATAGGTTTTTATATTTTTTTCTTTACTTAGTGGTTTTTTGTAACCAGTTTATTCAATAATATCACAAACTTTTCTTTCATGGCACCATTTTCTTGATATTATATAAATGATTATCCGATATCTAGCCAAGAAATATTCAAGTGTAAGACTAAATAACGATTATAATACTACTTTGTACTATAGATATGTTGGAAACTTACTCATAAAAATCTTACAACTTCTTTGGAAACCATCCTTTCTATTGTGGTATGCTTTAAATTTTGTAAAAATTATGGTCTTAGAAGAATTAGATTCTGTTTGTGGAAAAAATCGAGTCTATATTTTGCTGACGTATTGGCAGGGTACTGGTGTAAGCATTATTAAGTGCTACAAGGTTACTTTGTCTTTTTCTGGTATTCTCTCTTCGACAGAAATTTATTGACATTCATTGAGCTTCATTTAAATCATATCTGTAAGATTATTGTGATACAGAGATTATTTGGTTCTACTTTTATCTCTCGAACTTTGTTCCATTTAGCCTTTTCATTATTATATTGTTTCAACCATGCTTATTGTTTTATATCTGTTTTAAAATCTTAAATATCCTCCCCTGAAGACACTTCTTACTTCACAAAGTCCACCAATTACCTTGCATCATCCTGCTCAAATGTAACCTTCTTGAAGCGTATATATCATCTTGCTTTTAGAAGAAATTTCAATTAGGGCATGCATACTGTCAGCACGCTCACTGTCAGCATTTCACAGCATATCTGAATGATAAGCTGTTAATTATCATACTTGCGAAAACTGAGCGGTTGTGATTTTGGCCGCCAAAGTTATCTGACCTTAAACGTATATCTTAGATTCCCTTTCCAGCAACTTTTGTAATATAATTGAACAAACAACTGACCACTTCGTTGGGAGCTTTGTAATGATCTCTTCGTACATTTAACAGGTTCCTTTTCTGGTTCCCATATCAAATAGTGTAAAATGAAAAATTGATAATTTCCGTTTATAGTAAAAACAATTTGTTTCATCATATGGGAGAGAACTTTTTGAAAATTAAAATTGGCTGCTAACATCTTTATGGGTTCACACAATGCAAACGTTTTCAGGTCTGTGAGATATAGTGATGTTTTTATTCTCTTACATATATTTTAAAAAATCAATATCGAACCATTCAGCGGTAATCTGCTTATTTGTTAGTACTACAGATATCACATTGTTCCTGCCTTAGAATAAAAATTCCTTACCTCCTCTAAATAACCCTGTTACCGTGATTGGTCAATAATTTTCTTTTTTTTTTATTAGCCAATAATTGTGTCTAACCAGTTATCTTTCTAACATTTCCTCATCTGTTTAGATATATTTATGTTAAACTTACGACGCTTTCTACTTGTAGCTGACGATGGTGTAGAGCAGTCACTAGAAGCTTCAGCAGCTGAGGCTGTTGCACTCGTGCTTACTTAAAATTGTGGATATTGTTTTGGACTAGAAGTAACAGAATCATTGTCAAAGGTGTTATCCTGTAGACTGACATCCTGATTGAACTGTAGAATTGAACTTCTCGATTCGGTCAAGGACTTGATTAAAGAATGTCGGTGCACTTTCATTGCACTATGACTACATTGCATATTTATACAAATAGAAGCGAAAGAAGTATATTCGCATGAGATAGGAGTCGCTGATTGTGATTTGTTAATTGATCTCTGTAATAATGGTTCAGTCCAGGAAGTATCTAACAGTTCATTCTGTACGAGAGATCGAGAATGCTATCATTCTTTATTCTCACAAACTGTCTCTTCTTCAATACAAATATTTTGCAGCGTTTATGGTTCAAATTTACTCGGATATTACCTCACTATCCGTATAGCTCACTATCCGTACGCTTTTTAATTTTTCGTATCCATTTTGTCAATTTACAGTAAATCACAAAATCATTATCGTGTTCATTATTCTGTTTTAAAGAAATAGACAGAAAAAATTGATCATTTGAGTTCCTTTTTCTATTTCTGATTAATTAAAGATGACTTTTTTAAATAACAAATTAAATGGGCATTTTTTCCAGCCTGTTTCTCATCAAAAGTATTTTTTTATTTGTATCTTTTTTATAAACAAATTATGCCCCTTAACAGGTAAAACTATATTACCATAACATAATGTTTAGGGAGCAAATTAAAAAAGGAAATTTGTGATTTGTCATAATTTTATAATTATTTTCATCATGTTTTATATAGGTATTTCGAATATATCTTTTTAAAATTATTTCTTGAATGGATTTAGGTAAATTATTTCATTTAGATTCTTATGGTATTATTCAGCATTTTAATGCAACACATATATTTTTGCAGTACTCTTTGGAAATCCTTTAATGTGTGAATAGCTTTTTTTACGATTTTCTTGAGATTTATTACAGAATGCCCACTAACAATTTAAGATTGCGAATCAGATTGACGAATGTTAAAGATTGTTTTTATTAAGCATCATATTTATTTATAATGTGGAAAAAATAAATTTGGTTTTTTTTTTAAATGTTCTGAGACTTTCAATTTGACACTTTGAGAAATTTTTATTTTCTAGTGTTCAACAAAATAGTGGCTCTCGTCCTTCACCTATCTACAGGCAATCGAAAGATTAAGTCTATATTAATAATTCCTCATTTGTCCACATCAGATTATCCATTCCAACTAGAAAGTAACAGCTGGATACACCAACATTCATACATACTTACCTAAGAGACTGATAAGCACAATACTCTCCTTGGTGTGCTGCAGTTGAGTAAAAGTGGGACTGAACACAATTAATACTGTTATTAATATATTAATACTATTATATAAATAAATATTTCACTACTCAACTCAACAATGGAGTAAATATTCTACAAAAGAGCTCATTTCTTACATTTTGTTTAAGTTGTTGATATCAATTTTTATTTTTGTTGAAAGAAAAGGGAAAATCCATCTCTCATAAGATCACTTATATCACTTGATGTAGAAACTTAAATTTTGACATGGTAATAAAACAATAACCCACTCCTATTTAAACAACTAACAATCAAAAATATTTGTAAGGAAATTTTAGGAATGGGGAAATTAACTACCGGAAATCTTTTTTTTAAATTGTTTAAACTGTTTTAAATTGTGTTAAAAAGCAACAAGGACCTTAAAAATATTTTTTATAACTCTAGGTTATCTTTAGAGATATACTGGAAAAATATTCAAAAAGGATATTTTCGCTCCGCCCTTTAATTTCAAAATTACCCAATCTAAAATTATGAAAAAAAAATGTTAAATTATGAAAATCCTACGTAAAGTTTGTAGGAAAACTATTATGATAGTCCTAGATCATATAATTTTTTAAATAAATACCATGATTTTATACCCGTGAAAGGTATGCAATATATTTATGTTATGAAAAATATTACTCATAAACATTTTAATAGAAATACCACGCACTCTTAAATGTTTATAAGCGCCTAAATGTGCATGGAATCCTCATAGCGCAAGTCTTACTTGGACTTGACAGGATTTCTATTTCCGATATACATTTTTCTGTTGCAACTTTATTCAACGTATTTAAGGTTGAGCTTTCAGAGCTCATTCTGGGCTAACTTTTTTGCATTTTTCTGTTAATATGCACACATAGTGTGTATATCAAGACAGCAGATGTGAAAACAACATTTACAATAGAAGAATTAATTTCAATTGTGAAAAACAGATCTATTAAAAAAATTTTTACTTCAAGCATAAATTTTTAACTACTTTACCAAAATTCTGAGTACTACGCTTTCAAGTTTATATATATTTATACCCTAAAGTTACTAACCTCTAAATTTATTTTACATAACGAAAATATATTTCTCCTTTATACAATATCTTATTAAATACATCCCATTCTTGCAGGGTGTACACAATATTTCACTCTGCCATACCGAGTATCCGTGTTCCATTGATTTTTGTTGTTATGATTTCAGTATTTAACTCTTTGTAACTTTGAGTATCACACATTTTATTCTATCAGCTGCAAATACTTCTCCGTTCACATTGTCACCAGATTTGATATTTCTTTTAAACAAATAAGTCTTTACTTCTCATGAACTCATTATTCTTAGAAATATTGACATGATGTTCATAGTTTTAACTAAGTTAAAACCTAAATTATACGCACAAGTACCCGTATCGGGTACTTAAATAAACTTTACTCCTTTTGCCATGTATTGTAATGCTTTATATCCTAACTAACGGCAACACAGGATGCTATTCAATGGATGGCTTATGTCGTAATGTTAAATAAATATTTAATAGGGCAAAAGTTTTTAATTTCCATCTAGTAGAATGCTCAAAGCCTAACAAATCATACCCAAACTTAATTACACTGTATTTTAGTGCTTACTATTGTACTTCACTGCAGCACAGGATACTTTTATTCAACTGAGAGCTCCTTTGGTATGTTAAAGAACTGTTTAAGTGTTCAGAAATTGGTTACTTTCATCTTGTAGAATACTTGGGACACTCAGCAAAGGAAATCAGGCACAAACATTAGTATATTGCATTGCGTTGAAGTGCTTACTTCATAATTAATTGCAACAGAGAATCCTGTACAATAGGTGGCTTGTTTTGTATTCTTAAATAAAATCTTTACTAATTGTACAAAAGTTTTTAATTTTCATCTGGTAGAATGCTCAGAACATTCGCAGCCAAACAAATCATGCCCAAACTTAATTACACTGTATTTTAGTGCTTACTATTGTACTTAACTGCAGCACAGGATACTTTTATTCAACTGAGAGCTCCTTTGATTTGTTAAAGAACTGTTTAAGTGTTCAGAAATTGATTACTTTCATCTTGTAGAATACTTGGGTCACCCTCAGTAGATGAAATCATGCACTAACTTTAATATATTGCATTGTGTTGTAGTGCTTGCTTCATAATTAATTGCAACAGAGGATCCTGAAAATCTTCACTAATTGTACAGAAACCATTAATTTTCATCATGCAAAAGAGATACTCACAGTAGATGAAAACATGCACAAACTTCACTCTACTCTGCTGTATTTTAGAGCTTGGTAACTAATTAACTGCGGCATACAATGCTTTATTCGACTTTTGGCTTGTGTAGGTATTTTTAAAGTAATGTTTAATATATGGAAATTGTGTATTTTCATTTTGTAGAATACTTGGAATGCGCTCAGCAGATCAAAAAGCACAACTTAACTTCATGTGATTTTGAAAAGGAATCCTTAATAAAGCATCACATATTAGATGGGGAGAATGCGCAAATTGGTGAATTCCCATATATGGTGAGTGACATATAAATGAAGAAACATATAGAGATACATCAGAACTTTCGCCACAAGTAAAAGAAAGTTTACAATTCATTGATACATCAACTAAATGCCTATGAGCCTTTTAGGTCTCCGTAGCCCAAACTAAAAAACAGAACCCTTGTAAGATCGTTCTTCTATTTGTTTGTTACAGCCAATTTCATCAGAAAATATATGACGTAAAAATTAAAATTTTACATAGTAGTACATAATATTAATGCACATATTTTGCACTAGCTAACAGCTTTTAATATATTCATATAAGAATTAAAGAAGAGGTAAATAAAGGAGACAACATTTTTTTTAATTTCATATGTCATATGATATAAAAGGGCCAGTATAATTTGTGGGCTGGTGGGTATACATGTCAGGTGTTCTTAAAGGGCTATGTAATAAAATTTCAAAGGGCTTGTTATAGGAGTACAAAATATTTTTTTCATATTTTTAAATGCAAAAAAATGCTTAGTAAAACCTGACTGGAAAATTACAGAAAGGCTATAAAGAGTATCTTCGAACTTAAAAATTGTTCAAATTTGTATCATGTTTTTAAGTACAGACATAGTAATCAATATAAACATTGTGAAAAATAAAATCCTCATGAGTGGCTAAATCTGCATGAAATCCTCGCATTGCGAGTTCTACTCATTTTTGATCAATTTTTTATTATACTCATATGAGTCTACGTAAACCAAGAAACACAATTGCTCGTGATTAATTAAAGAAATAATGACCAGTGAAAAACTTTATTTCTTTTTATTATTTATGTTAATATTGATAAAGAAAAAGTGGGTGGTCTGTAATTTTAAATCGATGCCTGGTCCAAAGGCAAAACATGTTTCAAACTTTGTTTATTGACAACTGCACATTGCGTACAAAAGGTAACCATTTTTCGCGGCTCCTCGCAGCGCGTTCGTAGCGCAGCATGTAACTCTTGCACGAAGTCGATCTGTCATGCAAGTGGGTTCAAGACCGGCTAATAGCGTGCACTACTGCCGCTATCTAGCATCGAGTATTTGAAATCACATTTAATACACGTTGAGTTGGAATGCGAAGACGTCACGCTACGCAAGTGACATCGGGTAACATGTGAAAAAGCATGGACAACGAAAATTCAAAGGCACAATCACAGACAGTGATGATGCAATATTATGCTCCTATAGTTAATGAAGCTCAATTGCTTCAATCAAATAATGTACACTTCGCTGAAAATACACAAAGGACACAAAATGAGCAACAACTTTATTCTGCTTGGTGCCAAGTCAGACAAAATGAAGAAAATATGAAAAAAATAATTTTTGATCTTTAGGTACAAGTGAAAGCAATGAAATTAGAAATCAAAAAACTAAAACTATATCGCAACTTGAAAGAAATAAAGTCACAAGGAACAGATAAGTTAAGCGATGATGACCTTGTGGTTGATATAGAATGGATGAGAGTTAAAAATAAAAAGAAAAAAAGGAAGTGGGTTGATACTAAATCACCGAAACGTAACCGGCGAATGATAAACAAAGAACGTGATAATACCAGTCACGATCAAAACCACCAAAACAAATGCATAAACCGCCCCCTATTATGGTAGCCGGTGTTGAAAATATTAATGAATTAATTGCGTTAATAAACCAAACAATTGGTAGTGATCATTTTCAAACTAAATTATTGAACAATAACATTAGTAAAATAAATATTTCAAGTAAATACATATACAGAGCCTCGACTAACCAATTGAAAAAACATGAAATTTCATGGTATTTCTACGGAAAAAAACAAGATAGGGATATCAGAGTAATATTCAAAAATATACATAATTCTTTCACCCCAATAGGTATTATAAATAATCTAAAAGCTCAGGGACGTATTGAACCCTACAGCCAAATTTAAATGGAAAACGAAAGAACTATTGGATAGGTTTATTGTTGCGTTTAAGAAGAATATAGACTTAAATAAAATATACAGCATTAAAAATGTTTATAATGTGGTTGTTACCGTTGAACCAACTAAAAGCAATAAATTAATACCACAGTGTAAAACCTGCCAATAATTTGTTCATACTAAAAACTATTGTAATAAGGCCCCTAGACGTGATAATTGCGCTGGACATCATATCACAACTAACTGCGTTAAATCAACTGATATGCAGCCAAAATGCTGTTACTGTGGGAAAAATCATACTACCAACTATCGAGGATGTGAAGTGATTAAAGAACTTCAAAAACTGAAAGATGGCAGAAACAAAACTAAACAACGGGTAAGAACTAATAAAATAAGAGATAAGATAAGAGATCACAAAATTTTTGAAGAACATACAGCCCAGCTTTTTCAGATAATATCCCTATAACTAAGTAAACACCAAATAATGATATGTTATTAAAAATTATGCAGATGATAAAAGATTAAAACCTGTCACTCAATAAAATTAAGTGTACAATTAGTCTCTGGAAACTAACAATGACTTCCCTACGAATTATAGAATGGAATGCCAATGGGTTGCTACAGCACCAATATGAACTGCAAGCAATCATGTGCACAGAAAACATTGACATATGTCTTAAATCAGAAACTTTACTAAAGAGTTGTTTATTAGATTTAAATACTACTCAACCTATCATTCAATTCATCTTGCTAACACGGCTCGTGGAGGTAATGCTGTCATTATTAAAAACTGTATCAAACACTTTGAAGAAGAAAAATATGTGACTTGTGGTATCCAAGCTACAATTGTAATGGTTGAACAACTAAATAAAAACTCAGAGTAAGTGCAATTTATTGCCCACCCAGATACAATATTTACGCAAATGAATATACCACACTATAAAAAAATTAAACTGTCGTTTCATCATTGGAGCTTTGACTTCAAAACTAAACCCACCCACTAGAGATCAAGACTAACGGACGAGAGTTATACAGGCTGCTGTTTTCAAGGATATGGATGTCAAGTGGCAAACCAGCGTTTTGGTCTACAGATCCTAATAAAACTCCAGACCTAATAGAATTTTTTGTTGTTAAAAATGTGTCATCAAATTATATTAAAATGGAAGATGGACTTGACATGAACTCTGATCATTCTCCAATTTACCTAACAGTTAGTGACAAAATCGTTGTGAGAGAACAAACATTAACTTTCAGTAAAAAATAAACAGATTGGAATTATTTTAATTATTTATTAGAAACAACATCAACCTGATGGTGCCGATAAAGGCTATTGATCAATTAGAAAAATAATTAAACACCTTTACTGCAGCTATTCAGGAAGCTGCCTGGAATAGTACGCCAGTTATAAAAAAGAAAATTAAAAGGTCTTAATTATAAGAAAGAAATTAGAGTCTTAATATCCGAAAAAAGAAAACTTAGAAGAAAGTGGCATCAATCAAGAAGCCCATATGATAACATTTAACAGAGCTACTAGATAACTAACTAGAGAAATTATAAATATCGAACAATTATCAGTCAACAAACTTTTCACAGAACTTACTGCAGATAACAGCATTGAGTACTCACTATGGATAGCTATGGATATTTTAAAGGACCTTTAGCTCAAGTACCCCTACCAAAAAAACTGATGAAAAATGGGCTCGTAATAATTTAGAAAAAGCAGACAACTCACTCTTATAAAACATCTTGAAGCAAGATTTTATCCAAATGAGGGAGATGGTGCAATAAGGTAACCTGCTCTACCTCTTCATGCCAATGTTTAACCTGACAGAATTCCATTAGTTATGCTTAAAGAAGTTGTTGATGAAATTAAAAATAACCTCAATGCGAAGAAAGCACCTGGATTTTATCTTGAAGCAAGATTTTATCCAAATGAGGGAGATGGTGCAATAAGGTAACCTGCTCTACCTCTTCATGCCAATGTTTAACCTGACAGAATTCCATTAGTTATGCTTAAAGAAGTTGTTGATGAAATTAAAAATAACCTCAATGCGAAGAAAGCACCTGGATTTTATCTAGTTACAGGTGAGATACTTAAAAGATTTCGAATAAAAGGTTTGGTTAAATTAACTACTCTGATCAACGCTTGTATTTAGCTAAACTATGTCCCCGATACGTGGAAAACAGCTGAAGTTATTGTGATACCAAAACCTGGCAAAAATCTAAGTGAAGTTGAATCATACCAACACATCTCACTCTTATCAATCACGTCAAAGCTATTTGAGAAACTGATTTTGAAGCGTCTCAAATATTTCCTCGATCAAAGAAACCTGTTACCATCCCATCAATTTGGTTTCAGAAACAACCACTCGACAATCAAGTACATCGTATTACTGATGTTATTGAAAAAGCGTTAGAAAAAAATGCAAAAAACTTTTGCAGATGATACGGCAATAATGGCAGTAGGAGAAACTGTGGAAGGTTCAACTATAAAATTGCACAATTAACAAAGCGGTCATTTGGACAAAAAAATGGTGCAGTAAATTGAAAGAATCCAAATCAACACAACAATTTTACAAATAAAAAGATAGCACAACAACCAGTCTTTATTAATTACACTCAATTACCATGTACCAACACCGCTAAATATCTTTGTATGACTCTTGACACCAAGCTTCGGTGGAAAGAACATATTAAGAAGAAATGCAACGAACTTAACATCAAGTTCAGAAAAATGTAATGGTTGCTCGGTCGTAATTCTGCTCTTTCAACATATAACAAGCTTATTTTAGATAAGCAAGTTCTACGTCCAATTTGCAGTTATGGAATACAGCTGTGGGGTTGCACCAGTAAGTCTTATATCCAAGTGATAAAAAGATTCCAAAACAAAATGTTTAAATGTGTAGTTAACGCGCCATGGTAACAAGATATAATTAAAAGAAATTAATTCTTTGCAAACAAAGTGCTATGAAAAACTAAAGTACACTAATGACTTCCAAAAATGTGGAGAGTACTCAAAGAAACTATCATGTGAACGTGAAATTTTTAATATATTAAAATATGAATACGATGCAGATTAATGGGGATACCCACAGGAGGACAAAAGATGATCAGACAAATGGTGGCATTAAACTATATTCTTTTATTCTTTATAATAGAATGTATTATGTTAAACCAATTTGTACTATTACGCTTCTTACTCTATAGTTTAATTCGTTTAACATTTTGGTTTTTATTTTAATGTTTATTACTTTTTTTTTTTAAATTTTGTGCTAGGTAATAATTTTTTAACATTTGTTAGTATAATTTCAAATTTAACTAAAAAACAAACTCATTTTTAAATAAATACTTGACAAGTTTCCTGTGACAAGGTAAGACTAGGCATCCTAAACTACAAATGGTTCTAGTATGGCGATATTAAACCAATAAGGATAAATTTACATACATTACACAAATTTACACTCATATGGAACCTGACCTTTGTCAATAAAAAACTCACTGTAATTATCTCTAATACTCTTTACGAAGAGATATTATTTTTAAGATAGTTTTTTTAAATTCTAGAGAAATATGACATAGAATGATAACTTCATTTTTTATTAGTTATAGCGACAGCCTCCAAGTCCTCGTTATCTATCAAGCCCCAATAAATGGAAATTCATTCTGGATTTCTTCTTAATTAATTGTTTAAATAACAACATGCCAAGATAATAATTTGCACTTTTTCTGAGGAAAATGCATTAGCTTTTCAATATATACTGAAACATATAACCAAAATACTAAATGCATTTTCTAGCAGTCAAAATGCAGAAAACCGAACTGCAACAATAAATTTTAGCAACATAGCCACTGTTGTCATGTCAAGGTCAAATAATACAAAATTAATCATAAATCCACTCGATACAGTGTTACTAATATATAAAAAAGACACTGCTTCTGAAACAATAAAGGACAATGCTAGTCCACCTCCGTATCTCACGTCTGAAATGTTAAGCCACCTCTGATTTTGGCAGATGCTGGAAATTCTACACTATTTAAATAAATGTCATCTAGCCGAAAGAGGTAAACCTACAGCAGCTTGTTTATCGCTGTTTATTTAAAATAGTTTTCTGTGATCTCACAATTAATCTTTTCTCCATGTAGTAGGGAGAAAAGTTTGATTGTGAGATCACCGTCATTATTTACAATCTTAATAAGACAACAGTCTTAACTGTCATGCCGGGTTTCATGAAAATGTAGTCACTAATAGGGGTTTGAGACAAACAACCCATCAATATGAGCTAATTTTGAATTTTCTGTTTGAGGCCCTAGTTTATATGAACACTGGAATACAACCTTTGTGATGGCATAGGTTTGCGATGAGAAATTGTCATTAAGAATCTACTTTTTATCAGAATTAACAATTCACTTCAAAATTCCTTATCAATGCATCTGTTTAATACACTAAAGTATACATCACACTGAAGTAACATAATAAGTATCACACTGAAACCACTTTTTTCTATTGTTTTCACAATTAAATGAAACTACATGATGTAGTATTATTTCTATTTCCTTTAAGTTCTTTACTACTACCTAGTTTTCGTAGCATTACAACATTTTCAGGTAGGCAATTGACAAAGATCAATCAAAAGATTGAACCTGAAGATGTTGTAAAACAACAAAACCTAGGTAGTAGTAAAGAATTTAAACAAAGTAGATATAATACTACATCATGTAGTTTCATTTGACTGTGAATAATACATTTCTACAAAATTAAAGCCAAATATATTCTATCTAAGGTATTATTTAAGTTACTTCGTTCATCTTTCCGCTTCAAAATGTTTACTAAAATTGTTACTTTCTTCTTATCAACTCATTAGCTTATGAGGTACGTATTTTTCAAGTTTATTTATTTTGTCAGTTTGACACAAATTATTCAATATTGCTCCAGCATTGCCCTTAAACCCAGTTGCTCATTCACGGGTAAAGCAAGTCTAGGTGCGAATAAAAGTAGGATTCGGATGCTTAGAATTTTAAGCTGTTTCGACCATGCGATTCATGTAACAATAGTGTAATTAAATGGTGTTAAAAATATTCTGCCATCATTCAATACGAAATCAGCATATTAGGAAAATATAAAAGGCAGATCATTTCTAATCAATAGTGACGAAAATTGGAATCAGTATTATCATTAAAATTGGTAACATTGTTTTGTATCATCCCGTGTCTTACAAGTTTCATACTCATTGTTACCTTATTGCTACTTATTATGTTTGTTTAGGTCAAAAGTATGAACTAAATAAGAATAAAAATAATATAATTACACAAAGAATATTGAAACAAACCTGTAGAACAGCTTCAATTAAACAATATGTGGCTGTTTAATTAAAGCAAACAGTTCAATCTTATTTAAAGGTTTGCAAATCTTCTCATGTTCATTTCGGGATTAGTAAAATTTTAACATTTTTGTGCAAATAGATAATAATATATGGACTTTCAACATGCAACAAAATCACAAAGAGATTTTGGAAATGTCTGATATAGAATTATGAGTTCACTAAAAGTGACCATTTATTTTGTTCCAAACCAATCTGATATATATATATATATATAATATTAATATAATGACTTTTCAGGCACTGCTTGGTTATAATGACAATCACTGGGCTAACGGAGGGGCTCTCATCAGTAACAAGGCTGTGCTAACAGCAGCTCATGTGTTGCAGATCCCCGAAAAGTAACTAACTACTACTTACCATCTTTCCTCATCGAATGTATTAGATATCAAAAAGTTCTATGGACCCAGATTTGCTGATAAGTTTGTCTGAGATATTTCAAGAAAATTATCTGAACTCAAACTTGGTTTCACGACAAACTAATATGAAAGACCATCGTCATGTGTTGTTTAACAAGTTTCTTTTAATAACAAGATGTTGAGTTGCCGTTTTGGTAATTTGTATCTTACATGATCCATTCTGATCTATAGCCCTTCTTCATCCCTCCAGAATCGTCGCAATTGCATCTTCTCAAAATTTCTGTTGTTTTTAGCAAATGAAGATGTGATTTTGAATCAATTATTGAAACACTAAGTCTTCTTAACTAAATTAATCAATAATAATTAGAAGGGAAAATAAGCCGGACGAAATAGTGCTCCTCCTGATATTCCAATCTTATTGTCATTTTTGACTGTCTATACAAAAGGCAATAGTACTTTTTGTTGAATTAACGGTTGCACCTTGTGAAAGCAGCTCATAATAAAATACAAAATGCATAACAAAATGATTTTATGTGTGAAAACCTTAAATATTCTCATAAAGTCTCCAACTTTCTTCTCCAGTAAGTAGTCTCGCCCAAATAAGTTTATTTTCATAGTACAGAAAAGCAAATCATATAAGGAAACACATTTAACTCCATTTCACTGTATCATTACCAGGAAGCTATGTACCTAAATGCAAGTCAAGTTTACCAAATTATTACGTGCGGTTATTCGTAACATTTTTAAAGTTTCTGCTACTTTGGAAACAGTATATTATGGATATTGATGAAGCCCACATTCCTTACTACGACTTTGATGAGGTCTTTGCTTATTCTTAGTTAATTGATTCTTTTTAATTGTTAATTGATTGAGATTTTGTTTGCAGTGAGTGAACTGTTAAAAGAATTGTCATCCTTTGTGCTAGATTAAAAATACTGATTTTGAAATTCTTAAACCAACTAAGAATTATTTGAACACTTGTCGCACCATTCACTTAAACCATTTGAAACTCATTTCCTGTTTAATAAACCCTACCGTCTTATTTTCAAGACTATCTTACATATCTACAATTTTTCTTGTGGTTTTCCAGAATTTAATGGCCACAAAAGGGTTGCTATAAAAACATCTTCAGTCAATAAAAAATGCTCTATGACATATAGAACATGAGTAAACACAATGACAGTAACACTTAATGTTAGATTTATATAGATACTATAAAATGAAATAGTTCTTTTTCCTTTTTTTCTGTTTGTGAACCTATTGACACTGATGATAATGAGGTTTTCATAGCTCACTCCTACTTTTGATCACATTATGGTCATACCTTGTGCCAGGTTTAAGGCTGTAGCCAGGATAGTTTGGTTCACGTCAGAACTCCTTAACAGTCAATAGTAGAAATGCCATATTTGGGCTTTTTTTATTAAGCAAACACCATATTGATCGCATTATGTTCATGCTATATGCTAGATCTGGTGCTGCGATTCCTCAATGATCCATAACAAACAGTGTGAAGTTTGGTTATTCGACACATTGTTCTGATAACAAAATGTCTGATCTTATACTGCAGCCAGGATAACCACTGACCATTTGGTTTGATGACATAGACGAGCAACTGATTTCTGTTACCACTGGCTTGTAAGGTGTGTGATGAAAAAAGTATATTCAAAAATTATAATGGTGTCACGTAAGTGTTGCTGAATATTGTCAACCAATACATGCGTCCAATTCTGCTGAATATTGTCCAAGTGTTGCTGAATATTGTCCAAGTGTTGCTGAATATTGTCCAAGTGTTGCTGAATATTGTTCAAGTGTTGCTGAATATTGTCGACCAATACATGCGTCCATGTCACGTAAGTGTTGCTGAATATTGTCAACCAACACATGCATCCAATTTCTTTTTGCTCTCTATGTTGTAGTTTAATACATACGTAAAAACTTGGTGGCAAAAAATATACTCTGGGTAATCTTGTGTTTTCATTTCCATATATTTTTGCTGGCTTGTATGCTTGTGATTTTTATATTAGCCCAGATACTGATAAATTATACTGCTATCTCATATTCGCAAGTTTGTGGAAGTGTCACTTAAAATGGTGTATATTGTACCCAGTTATAAACCTAAAGAAAAATATAAGGACTCAAATTACCAAGATGCAAAACTCAGTAAGCATTTTTTTCATATTATTTTTTTGAGACGACAGGTGCAATTTCTAATATTAAATTCAAAATTGTAGTGTTGTGTGTTCGATAGTTCTAACGTAAATTATAAGATGTAATCAAATTTTTCAGCAGATATATAATCATTTGAAATTCCATGAACATGGAGATGAATACGTTCATAACCACAATTTATAACCAAATTTTTATTTTGCTTTAGCAGTGTGATCGAATGGCTCAAATTGTGTTGCCAAGAAGATGGAGCAATTGGGTGAAATGGTCACAATTTTAAAGCTTACAAGAAGCATTCTCTAATTCAAGATTTTAATACTGTTTCTTTCTATAAAATCGTTATATTTCAATGGAAAACCAAGTCAAAAATTTACCAACATTGACCCAAGCTATTGTAATGAAATGAGAGGTGTTGGAAAAAAAAAGATCGATAAACTAACAATTTAGGCACAGTGGATATAGTGGGCAACCAACAATACACGGAACAAGTTGATACAAGATCAGGTGGATTTGAACTTGTGCACGGTTGCAACCATTCTATTAAGTATGACATACTACTAGTGGTGCAAAGGATTCTAATTTGAAGAAACATACCAAAGAAAAATTTTTATAACTTCACCTTAAATAATTCATTTTAATACAAGTTGTCATCATCAGGACACAGATGAACACTTTATGTTTTTAACGCTGCACATTCTGTGTATGTGTGAATCACTTTAGTCGTCCTTTATCCGGAGTTGCCCAATAGACGAATAACAGACAGTAAAAATATCCAATAAATCTCAAATTTAAATCAGCAAATAATGTTTGGAAATATTTTTGACTTGGTTTCCGGAAAATAATTATATGACAGCATACTTCTGGATCCAGCTTTTACCAGGTTAGTAATTTCAAATAGAGGCAATGAACAAAAATTGAGGAATTTCAAGCTCATAAAGAATATAAATGTGTACTGAACGAGCCGACTGATCAGAGATGCAATTAAGAAGTTTACATGAATATAAAAACCATAACCATAACTTAGAAAATATAAAAAATTTAACAGTATAAGACAACCTAATGAATGGAATAACTCGATTATTGAATATGCAATATATAATCTTAATATTAATTTTGGCAAATTAATAAATTAATTATTAACTTGCCAAAATTAAAACACTATTAAAATAATAAGGCGAACTATACAAAACAAAATATTGAAATACCAGCGATGGGACAGAACTTGAAGTTGTAATGTAGTTGTGAAATTACTTACGAATGCAAAATGCTAAAGTTTGAAATTATTAATGATAAATATGAAATTAAAGTAACAATGTAAAACTTCATCACGCATTTATATCAATTTCAGCACAAAAGACTGAGATAGAACCATAAATTTTGAATCTGTTAAAAGAAGGATCCATTTGCTGGAAAATGTTTCCATGCAATATTCTTATGAAAACTGATAGAAATACTTATTCTGATAATTGGAAAATTAGAAACGTACAGCGTTTAATTTTTTGCTCTTTCCTGATTTTATGTCCTAAAAAAATACCAACTTTTTTAAATTGCATTGTTTTTCTGTAACGCCAGGTCTATTTTTGTTAATTTTAAAATTTTTTACGTCAATTATTATCTGAATTAATATATAACATTATTTCATTTTATTCAAAGATTTTGTTTATTGATTTTTGTTGACATTTTAATCAATTGACTTCAAATATTTCTTTCACTTAGTTTATATATTTTTATAGTGGTCTTGTACAGTTCGTGTGCCTGGGAATTCTCAACAAGGGATGCGTCGACCAGAATAAATACAAGGTGGAGAAAAGAATTATGCATGAAAATTACAACCTCATTACTCTACACAATGACATTGCTCTTTTACTTCTTGATAGATGGTTAGTAACATTAAACTTTCAAATCGGTAGTTTTTAAGTGTTTCATTGGAAGTAAATCAATAGATTTTACAATAATATTACTTTTTTACGCACCAACACCCTAGAAAACTCAAAAACAACCAATTGGAGATATTAGATGATTTACAACCAATAAACTGTACTATCAATGAGTGAAACCCAGACTTAAGATGAATTTTTTTTTTTATCTACGTCCGAATAGTCATTTATAAAAATCTCCTTCCTCCCCTCACTCTTTCATGCCCTGCCAATTTCCATAAAAAAATATTATCATTCTCATTTAACATGCTATTAATTCCGTACTCAACTTATGCCACTTTTGTTCACATTTTGAATTTTCATCATTTTTTATGGTCTATTTCACAGGGCGTTTCAAGGCCTCTCCCTCCCTCTCATAGATTTTATATTGCTTTAGTTATATGATCACCATCTTTGCGCATCACATTCCCATACTATCACAACGGGTTTTCTCTCATTTGGTCTACAATATCTGATCGGCTCTTGTGATTCCATCAACCCAGCATAGCATCTTCATCTCAAGCATGTGCAGCCATCATTATCCATTTACCTTTCTCATGGGCTCATGTTCAGAGCTGTATAATAAGGCTAATTTCATAGCATATTACAAACACGACTTTGCCTTTTTATTTATTTAGCATTTTCGTATCACAGAGAAAGTCAGAAAGTGCCCACCGCTTGAACAAAGCATTTGTGACTCTGTGGTTTATTTTCATTTCTGCACTGGAATTTGGTGTTACGATGGTACTGGGTCAACTAACTTTAGGAATGCACCATTGATTGCATGTCATCCTACATTATTGACTTTTATCACGGATAGATTGCAATGCATAAATTCTCCTTTTTTCTACTGATTTTTAGACCTCCCTTTTCCGCTACTAATTTTAATTTTCGATCAGTTTTGACTTCCAAATGTGATTCAGAAATGAGCACTACGTTGTCCACATGCATAACAGGATATGCTTCATGGCCGGTTGACTAGTCAGTTTAAACTTCAAAATCGTCATCATTTTCACATTATTTTGCTACTTGCTCTTTTCATATTAGTGATTCTACCCATTTACAAAGATTATGTTAAATAAGATATAACAGTCTATAAATTGTTTTAACTGGAATAAGTTGGAAAGAAGAGAGAGAGAAAATGTAAAAGTATAAAAACCACATTCTCGGCCACCAACAAACTCCTTTCCCAGTGTTGCTTTGAGCCACAGTGTGCTGCCTGCCTGCTTGCCTGTGAGGCGATCAGAGGAATCATCGATTTTAACAGTTACAGGCTGGGGCGTAATCAATGCCAATACCGGAGAGGAATCAGATACTTTACTTAAGGTAACTATTATTAAGTATCTATTATATTTTTTTATAAATATAAATATAAATTAAAATTTGTCCACGGCTATAGTATAAAGCCAACTTGTAACAACACGGGTAACACTTTAATGATTTTCAAAGCTTAGTAATAATATCTTGTATCTCAAGAATATTACAAATATATTTATTCATAGAATTATCCCTTATCAACCAGTCAAGTAAATATTTATCCTTGGACGAAATGAAAAAACAATTTCTCAAAAGACTTTTATTTTTACCCCCAATTGTTGTAAAGTTTTGTTATCTTAATTTAATTTTTGTTGACTGTACTATATATATATATATATATATATATATATATATATATATATATATATGTATATATATATATATATATATATACATATACATATATATATATATATATATATATATACACACACACATATATATATATATATATATATATGTATATATATAATGTGTACATTTATTTTTAATTTCAATATTCACTATCAGCCTAATTGCAAGCTGATACGGAAAAGTAGTTAATACAAAGAAACTAGTAATTCAATAGGTGATTAATTTTATTTACATCGGTATTTTAGACGACTGTTAAGGAATGTCCACCTCTAAGATGCCAAAATTTACGCCGATTGAGGACGATGAATACAGAGATGGAATGGAATGAGGATTATATGCTGTGTGCTAAAGGAGAAGGGAAGAAGGACAGTTGCCGGGTAAACTACTTTCATTAATTTACCAATATGTCTGGGAATTATTCTCAGACTACTTTAATGCCTTTAACAGAACCGAAGTTGGCTCTAGGGTATACATAGTTATGTGGAAGAGCATTTTTAATATCTAACAATATAATGTGTTCCATTTTACATAGTACAGTATTCTTTAATTCAACGGATAAAACAACCTCAGTTCATGTTGACGTTCGATATTCTGAAGTCGAAAAGAAGGGAATTTGATATCTATCTGATAATCCCGACCCAGGACAACCCCCTACATTACGCTTAGAAAAATATAAAAGCCTTATTGAAACAAACCCCAGGTTACGTTTGGTTTATATGACAAAGCTACTCTCATGCTCTTACAATGCTGATCCACTGAATAACATTACACCAAAGACTGGCGTAGCTATATTATACTCTGTACATCCTCTCCTGCCGTACCAACTTGAACTTTGAACTAAAGTTCACTTCCTCAGATTCACCAGAACAGTTGATGTCTCAACTTATTTGTTCATTCTTCTCAATCTGGTGCATGAACAATCAAACTATAAGTAATGTATTAATTCAGTTTGATATTTGAACAGGAATCAGAATAAACCATATTTTTTAATGGAAAAATAATAATAGTCTCCCATTCTGCTGATTTCGAAACCGCATGCTAGATTTATGGAAAAAACATAGTCGATTTAAAATAGCTTATGCCAAGGTATTATATGAAAGAATACATCTAAAATTCAATATATTTAAAATAACACTTGTCGGTACTTATATCCCACAAGCTTTCTTCCTACAGACTGATAAGATGAGTATAATAGCACTCGGAGATAATGTAATATCTTGAATGGTGAAATAAAACATTTCACTTCTTCTTGAGTAGCTATAATTGAAGAACTTAGTTACTTTCGTTAGGCCATTTATTGATATCAGCATTAGTAAAGGATTAACTAAAGATGTTATGTCTTTACTCGTTATTTACATATTATTAACATTGTCTGACATATCAAGGCATTATGGCCATTAATTATATGAAATGAATCTTCCATTGCAGTTTCATTGCCAGAAAATTTCTTTACAATTACATTAAATCTGCTCACATTATCCTAGCCACAAATCAAGTAATAAAGCCTAACGTAAGAACTGAAGACCTATCAGTAGTCTATCTGCCTTCGCTGAATTATTTGAATCCATTTTGTGTAACACTTTTTATTCCCATATTTCCGTCTCCCGGTCAACACGTTTTTGTCTCAAAAAGGTCAACAGTAAAAATTTTATTAGAATATAAAATGATCTTTGTGGTGCTTTTGCCAAAAAAAATACAGGTTGACTCCATTTAAACAGAGTTCAATAAAGTCAATCACTTGATACTCTGAAATGCATGAAAGTTGAAGATTATGGCAACCATGGAAATTTATTGAGAAGAATATGATCTTATTTAAATAACGGGGAAAAAATTGTACGTGTCGAAGGTAATCTTTCTGCATCAGTAATAATAACCCTCAGGATATTATGAGACTCACATTTAGAACCTCTTTATAGTATTCATGAAGGAACTAGTACAACTATTAACTCTAAGTAAATGATCTTAAGATTTATACCATTGTCAATGATGTTAAAGGCTGTCTGGACTTACACAAAACTTATCTGCCGTAGCCAAGTGTTGCGCTTCTAACTGAATGTTCCTGAATGTCTCTGAAATGTTTTTTTATCCTTTTACTACTTTAAAACACAAATTTTATTTTACTACTTGCAATGCCCGCCTTCCACTGCAAGCGGAGAGGGTCTTTAAGGATTCCATTTGACTCGCTAGTGTGACCTACATAGTAATGCTTCCACCGACAAAGAGTCGAGCAGAATGGAAGTTAATTCCGTTAAAGCAAATGGAGTCGTATCCGTACGGAGTCCGTTTGATAAAATAACAAGGGGAGCAGATTAAGCGATTACAAATAGTAACGAGTTCACTGTAGCACACAGCCGCTACCTAGATTGCAATGGACACAGCACGCCCGGCTCCTTTGTGTCTCCATCCTACCTATGCCACCTTGACTTATCTCATTCACGTATGTCCCGTGCTGGGAAATGAAGGTGTTAATTGAAGCTGTACGACAAATCCATGTCTGTGGAATGTATCAAATAATGAATAAAGAAACAATGAAAAGAAAGACACTACTCAGTGTAATATTCTTGACTTCGAATTGACTGAGATAAAAGACAGTAAGTACTTTTATTATTTTATTTAATTTATTCAAACAACAAATCGTGGAAGTGTAATGACCTAAGTTATTAAAATAACTACAACATATGTTACACATATTGAACACTTCTCATTCAATCATTATTGACGGGTTGAAAACGTTGATGATTATCATTTTCACCATTTATACTGACGTAGACACTGTAGATACTTGTACAGTTAAATAATTATGCTATATATAACTTACTTTTGTTATGTGGATGACTATTTCGAATTAGTACTCATATGGACAATGGTACAGATGCCATCTAGCGAACAATATATCTAATATGTTTCATTTAATGCTACTTAATTTTCACCACCTTATGTGAAAAATCGTTACATATGTCTGCGTAAGTTATAATAAATGGTGAAAATGATAAACATCAATGCTTTCAACCCATCAATATATATATATATATATATATATATATATATATATATATATATATATATATATACACATATATATATATATGTTTATATAAAAGTTTTTAACCTATCATCTGCACTGGTTTCGTTTGGATATGGCCTGAGTAAATGTGTGCGTGATGCAATTACCTTATCTCCTATTAATACATACGGTACTCTCACATTAATACATACGGTACTCTCACAGTACTATTTACGTCTAATGGCCGATCTGCCGGTGAATCTAATTCATTATTTATTCATTTTTTACCATAAATAATATGCTATTCTATTTCATTGAATATAACTCCGTTATTATAATACCACTGTTCCAATATCAATTATTATAAATTTTAATGATAGTAAAGGATAAAATTTTTTTAGCTAACAACTGAACTGCCTGAATTCCTGAATGGGAGGCATTAATCGCTATGTACTTGCCATGAATATCTCCAAGACAATTTTTAAACTACCACAATTCTTTAAGGTTGCTTTGTATTTCCGATCATGCTTTCATATATTGTGTACTTTTCTTGAAATGCTGACGTAGGCTATTGTTCCAAACGAGTTGTCTGTGGCTAAAACCTGAAACAGAAAAAATACCAATAATTTACAGCCTGTATGATACATCAAATGCTTATTGCAGTTCACACTCAACAAACATTTAACTAATCTATACCTTCATAGAATGATTAATGTAATGCAACTAATTTTTTTTTTGTTTCATTACAGTTAAATAAGCTAAAGCAGAATGGAAATAACTAACAGACAACCACAGACAACCAGAGAAACAGTTTAAAAAGAATGAAATTTGGTAAATGTGGTCAAGCAGCTAACAACAGGAATACTTGGAAGTAGGCAGAATTGATGCAATTATCACCACCTATATAAAAAATTGTAATAGGTCTAGTAATTTAAGTTGGTGACTGTGTAAGTAATAATACACAATCACCACAAAATCCTGCTGTGCAAAAAGATTTACCTACAGACCTACAAATGAAACCATAAATACTATAACAGAAGTTGGTGGAATAAATAAGGATAGAATTGAGACATCGAAAAGAAAAGCAGACAGGAATTAATTTAAATTATTAACAGAAATGGAGCAAAGCCACCAAAACGGCACAAAGAGAAGAACTAAGAATATACAGAGAGAAAGATATCAAAAGGACTTATTTTTAAAAAGTATGGCAATAACCATAAAAATAGTGCAAACTCGTATAAAGAGAAAAATATTTACCATCATGAGGCTGAGGACAATTTGGATAATTACAGTGTATCTTTACGAGCAGGTTGTATTTTTAAATTGCAGTGTGACTGCAACATAAGAATGAGTCCTGCCCGTATGAACCATGTCATGGTACACCATCATCAAAATCAATACGGTCGCCCAGTTACAAAGCATATGATGTATCTGGAGGTTGCACATCATCGTCATTATTAGGGATTGTGCATTCCTCCATAATTATAAAGCACCTAATTATAATACTCTTTAAAATTATTTTTGGTTCTGATTAAACAAAGTCAGGAAAAACCTTTATCTATCTTTCATATTATTACAGCTGATTAAGATTAAATATTAAAATAATAATGAATAATATTTTATTTCTTACCTTAAGCAAACAACAAGGCTTTCTAGGACCAAAATAGCTTTCCTAATGTTGGTACTGTAAAATATAGGCACCTATAAATGTCCGAAGTTCTTGAAATGTTTCTCTACGAACACTAAAATAAGTCTTGAATTATTCATGTTGTAAATTGTAGAACAATCTAGATTCCCCTTCAAGCGGTCTCTCTCTGATATGATTACGTAACTAAAACCTTGGTTTGGCACGCTTCTTTTTGTACACACATAATGTTAAAAAAAAATTTTTGTATGTACATAGTCGGAATCGTCTTGAAACAATATTTGACATCACAAAATACACAAGCTTTTCTTTACAAATAGAAAGTTTGACTAAACTTGCTTGCAATGGAAATTATCTAGGTATAATTTTCCGCTAAGCTAATACTACAAAACACTTTGTTAATAAAAGGCAAAACCTATTTTAACTAGTTTGACTATATTCCGCTCAACTATTTCTCGCCCATTACACTTTTAAGCGGTCTTTATATGGCTCCACACTACAACCTAAGTTTGTCAATTAAAAGACTGCTGTTTTTACCATGAGCATTTTTTTCATAAATCCACTCGTAGAATTAATTTCTTATTTCAAAAGCAATTATATTTTTATATACTTATACTGTTCTGTGATTAGAAGTGTCTTCCAATATGAGTAGGTTATTTGGTGTCCATAGTACAAATTGCACATTGAGAGAATTAAAAAATAACAAAGAATGTCATGAGTACTCTTTGCCATAGGCTTCCTCTTGGTCAAGAATATAGATTCCTTATAAACAGACTTCATATACTCAATTTGTCATCACTACAAGAAAAAAAATGCTAATCTGTTCTATTTATACAAAATCGTACATCACATGTTGTTTGTCCGTTTCTCCTCTCTCTTCTCAACTTCGACACCCGATTCAGATCCCGTAAACTTTCACCGCGGAAATTTGTCAACGAAGTTTATAATAATACCTCTTTTATAACCCCATAACTTAAAAGTGTACATCCTTAATTTAATATTTTTTGTGGGGTAATATTTGAAAATAAAATAAACAATACATTGCTTATAAATTAAAACATAACTATAATAGAATTAATAACTTTTTTATATAAAAGAAAATTAATTCTAGTTTTAAGCCTACTTTAAAACTTATATCGCTTATTAGCCCATATATTACATAATAATCTCGCCAACACAACTAATTAAAGATAGATATATGAATATTCTGACCGCTATTTGCACACATAATTAGAGTTACAGTCTAATTACTAATTATAATCTAGTATTATACTCTGTTCTTTCTATTATATACCTATGTGGATGTGATTTGTTTTGTAAGCCTTTAATACATAAACTAATGCATTTTCAACTTAATTGAAAAAATTAACAAATTGACAACTGAGAATATGAAAATTAAGAAAATTATTAAAATAATATTTATTATACAAGAAAATTAATAAAATAATTTTTATTATACAGGAAAATTATTAAAATAATATTTACAAATGTGAGAACCCAAAATTATTTATAAACTTGTTTGTTGTCATATACAGGGCGATTCTGGCGGACCACTCACACTGCAACTTAATGATAAGACCCGCTTGTACGAAGTTGTAGGAATAGTCTCATGGGGTATCGGTTGTGGTGAAATCCCTAGTATATATACTCGTGTATATGGTTACTTGGATTGGATTGAAGAAAATATGTGAAATGATGAAAATTAACTTGACGACCAGAATATGAGAATATAACGCCAGTTCACTTCATAAAACTTGATTAAATGCATTATATAATTATTTCACTTTGAATGTTTTTGTGTTTTGTTAATTAGAATTACGTACTTCAATATCAGAAATAAAATTTAAAAAAAATATTTTTTCATAACCCAAGTTTGAAATCAAACATGACACATGATTTATATCTACATATACCCGTGATGTGGTATTGTTTCTACTTTATTTAAATTCTTTACCACAACCTAGGTTTTGTTGTAAGACAACATCTTCAGGTGGGCAATATGTAGAGATCTATATCTAGATTATCTGATCTACATCTAGATTAAGTGATAATCGTTTATGCATTTATATACATTAAAGAACTAATATAAAAAGATCCAGGGTTTGTGTGTGTGCATGCTGTGTGCTGTACCTCTGTTCAAATGTTTGTGTTTGTGCCTATGTATCTACTATATGTCCAATGTGTCTGTCTGTTTGTGCTGCATTAGTTCCAGCATGTGAGTATGTATGCATTTATGTGTATATACAAGGGTACATGCATACATATGCATATGCATCTATTTGTTTGCTTTATCCTCTTTAGAGAAAAATGAGACTTAGATGTAAATTCATAAATAAGAAGTTGATAACCCAAGTAAACTCTCACACTATTCAATCAGATACAAACAATCAGATTATTACTTAACATTAGTATACTACTAAATAAAAAGGATGCTTGTGGGTCTTATAAATAATTAACATATATGCTAAATACAACTTGTGGTGTTAATATATTAAAATATAATTTTACGATCCTCCGCTAGGTGGCAATATTTATTTTTAATAAATGTTTTTAATTTAATAATGTATTTATATTGACTTGTTAGTAACGGCCATATCATCACTATCTATTATATTCCAGGGTTCCCTCTTAGATGCAACTTGTAGGAAAAAAGCTTGAAGCCCTAGAACAGTTTAACATAACACAACTTTTCTTTTATTTATATATAAATTGGGTGCCAAACTAATAAACTGGCCAAACTAATAAACACTGAAAACAAAAAGTCTCTTGACATCACTTATACATACATCATTATTAGGTGGAGGAATATATAAAAACATAGATTCACTAGTACTATTTTCATATTTGCTATATTTAATAGATAAATGGTGCAAATCGACACTTGCAAATAATGGTGACTATATAAACAAAATGGGAACCACTAAATAAACATATCAACTCCTTTATACTCAATAGCCAATAATCCATTTAAAACATTAATTCAAAACACAAGTAATACGTAATTAAAACAACTTCAAATAAAGTATTTACTAATTTAAAATCAGAGTTTTACTAAGAGTTTGTTTCCACATAATTGAGAGCGGAACTGACTTGTTCAATTTGCAAACTTTTTTCTCACAGAGCCAAAATGCCTCTGATCAACAGACTTGCCTCCATCTTCCTGCGGCTGACCAAATGAGAACAGATATCACATGAAATCAGATTTCCTAATGAATTTCTTGCTTTTACATCTCACAGGTTTCTTAAATTTGCTCAATGGCTTCCTCACATTAGGCAATTTAAAACCGATTTGGCAAAATCTACCCTGTACATTGCATGCTGTAATAGCAGTATTTCTGTAGTTAGCTATAAAGGTGACGTGTTGTGCAACATTAGTGCTATATCCATACAAGTAAAATTAAATTCAATACATGGAAAGTTTGTGCGTTGTTTAAATTGTGTTTCGGTTTGATTATTATTTTAATTGTTTAGTTGTAGGATCAACAGTGAGTATTAAGTATGTTAATATTTTTATGTATATTTATATGTTAATATTTCTATGTATAATTTTAATTTACAACTTGTGAAATTTTAATTTTTGATACTACAATTGATTAGAAAATTTAAAAAAAAACTCTTATTTCATACTTTTAAGTTTTCACTTCTGTCAGCAGTCCCCATAACTGCCTAATTTTTTTTACAGCTTTAACACAAAGTCTTACAGCAGAGTAAGGCTTGTTACTTTCATTTTTTGGATACCTAGTTATGGAATATATATAAATGTAGAAAAAAATAAAACGATGAAATTATAATAAAACAGGAATGGTGTAATAATAAAAATTAGATTACAAAAATACAGATATTAGTCAATGATATAATAGACTAAATTATATTTGAAAGACATCCTAACATAAATGGCCGTCTTGTATTAAATTAGGTTGGCTTTAATTTAAAGAAATATGCAGCATTTGACTCATTAATCAAGTTTTGTAACAAAATGGTTTTTTGAAAAATTCTGTACAGAAAAATTGGATATTCTATTTCTAATATAGAAAACTTTATGCACTTAAGAATGTACCCACTTGAAAAACATGTTTTTAGAATGTTTCATGTTCAAATTAGATTTTTTAGTTTTATTATTATTTCATATTCCGAGCTTTCTCTAGGCAATAATAATCGACAATTCAATTAATGTCACATTTGCTTGAGTACCGTTTCCCTATCCTCGCTCGCCCCTACTGTTCTTCAGTAATAAATCAATAATTTTAGAAGAAATACCTTGCATGGGGATAAAGAAAATAAAGATTTAAATGTGTTTCAGTTCAGTTTTTCAAATGGTTTTGAATATCTTTTTTCCGGACCCTTGAAAACCTTAACTATAATCACTGTGTTACTTGGCTTCATAGAAACATCCGTTTGTAGAGACTTTTTTTTACCTTCAATGCATTGACCAAATCTATTCAATCGTAACCCATAACGTATCTTTATTGCGAATATTTGCACCAAATTCAGCGTGGTAAATATCATTCTTAGAGTAAATTTACCTGTTTTAGGTTAGGTTAGGTTAGGTTAGGTTATGTTAGGTTATGTTAGGTTAGGTTAGGTTAGGTTAGGTTAGGTTAGGTTATGTTATGTTATGTTATGTTATGTTATGTTATGTTATGTTATGTTAGGTTATGTTAGGTTATGTTAGGTTAGGTTATGTTAGGTTATGTTAGGTTATGTTAGGTTATGTTAGGTTATGTTAGGTTATGTTAGGTTATGTTAGGTTATGTTAGGTTATGTTAGGTTATGTTAGGTTATGTTAGGTTATGTTAGGTTATGTTAGGTTATGTTAGGTTATGTTAGGTTATGTTAGGTTATGTTAGGTTATGTTATGTTAGGTTAGGTTAGGTTAGGTTAGGTTATGTTAGGTTATGTTAGGTTATGTTAGGTTATGTTAGGTTATGTTAGGTTATGTTAGGTTATGTTAGGTTATGTTAGGTTATGTTAGGTTATGTTAGGTTATGTTAGGTTATGTTAGGTTATGTTAGGTTATGTTAGGTTATGTTAGGTTATGTTAGGTTATGTTAGGTTATGTAAGGTTATGTAAGGTTATGTTAGGTTATGTTAGGTTATGTTAGGTTATGTTAGGTTATGTTAGGTTATGTTAGGTTATGTTAGGTTATGTTAGGTTATGTTAGGTTATGTTAGGTTATGTTAGGTTATGTTAGGTTATGTTAGGTTATGTTAGGTTATGTTAGGTTATGTTAGGTTATGTTAGGTTATGTTAGGTTATGTTAGGTTATGTTAGGTTATGTTAGGTTATGTTAGGTTATGTTAGGTTATGTTAGGTTATGTTAGGTTAGGTTAGGTTATGTTAGGTTAGGTTAGGTTAGGTTAGGTTAGGTTAGGTTAGGTTAGGTTAGGTTAGGTTAGGTTATGTTAGGTTATGTTAGGTTATGTTAGGTTAAGTTAGGTTATGTTAGGTTATGTTAGGTTATGTTAGGTTATGTTAGGTTATGTTAGGTTGTGTTAGGTTATGTTAGGTTATGTTAGGTTATGTTGGGTTATGTTGGGTTATGTTAGGTTATGTTAGGTTATGTTAGGTTATGTTAGGTTATGTTATGTTAGGTTATGTTAGGTTATGTTAGGTTATGTTAGGTTATGTTAGGTTATGTTAGGTTATGTTAGGTTATATTAGGTTATGTTAGGTTATGTTAGGTTATGTTAGGTTATGTTAGGTTATGTTAGGTTATGTAAGGTTATGTAAGGTTATGTTAGGTTATGTTAGGTTATGTTAGGTTATGTTAGGTTATGTTAGGTTATGTTAGGTTATGTTAGGTTATGTTAGGTTATGTTAGGTTATGTTAGGTTATGTTAGGTTATGTTAGGTTATGTTAGGTTATGTTAGGTTATGTTAGGTTATGTTAGGTTATGTTAGGTTATGTTAGGTTAGGTTAGGTTAGGTTAGGTTATGTTAGGTTAGGTTAGGTTATGTTAGGTTATGTTAGGTTATGTTAGGTTATGTTAGGTTATGTTAGGTTATGTTAGGTTATGTTAGGTTATGTTAGGTTATGTTAGGTTATGTTAGGTTAGGTTATGTTAGGTTAGGTTAGGTTAGGTTATGTTAGGTTATGTTAGGTTATGTTAGGTTATGTTAGGTTATGTTAGGTTATGTTAGGTTATGTTAGGTTATGTTAGGTTATGTTAGGTTATGTTAGGTTATGTTAGGTTATGTTAGGTTAGGTTATGTTAGGTTAGGTTAGGTTAGGTTAGGTTAGGTTATGTTAGGTTATGTTAGGTTATGTTAGGTTATGTTAGGTTATGTTAGGTTATGTTAGGTTATGTTAGGTTATGTTAGGTTATGTTAGGTTATGTTAGGTTATGTTAGGTTATGTTAGGTTATGTTAGGATATGTTAGGTTATGTTAGGTTATGTTAGGTTAGGTTAGGTTATGTTAGGTTAGGTTAGGTTAGGTTAGGTTAGGTTAGGTTAGGTTAGGTTAGGTTATGTTAGGTTATGTTAGGTTATGTTAGGTTAAGTTAGGTTATGTTAGGTTATGTTAGATTATGTTAGGTTATGTTAGGTTATGTTAGGTTGTGTTAGGTTATGTTAGGTTATGTTAGGTTATGTTGGGTTATGTTGGGTTATGTTAGGTTATGTTAGGTTATGTTAGGTTATGTTAGGTTATGTTATGTTAGGTTATGTTAGGTTATGTTAGGTTATGTTAGGTTATGTTAGGTTATGTTAGGTTATGTTAGGTTATGTTAGGTTATGTTAGGTTATGTTAGGTTATGTTAGGTTATGTTAGGTTATGTTAGGTTATGTAAGGTTATGTAAGGTTATGTTAGGTTATGTTAGGTTATGTTAGGTTATGTTAGGTTATGTTAGGTTATGTTAGGTTATGTTAGGTTATGTTAGGTTATGTTAGGTTATGTTAGGTTATGTTAGGTTATGTTAGGTTATGTTAGGTTATGTTAGGTTATGTTAGGTTATGTTAGGTTATGTTAGGTTATGTTAGGTTATGTTAGGTTAGGTTAGGTTAGGTTAGGTTAGTTATGTTAGGTTAGGTTAGGTTATGTTAGGTTATGTTAGGTTATGTTAGGTTATGTTAGGTTATGTTAGGTTATGTTAGGTTATGTTAGGTTATGTTAGGTTAGGTTATGTTAGGTTAGGTTAGGTTAGGTTATGTTAGGTTATGTTAGGTTATGTTAGGTTATGTTAGGTTATGTTAGGTTATGTTAGGTTATGTTAGGTTATGTTAGGTTATGTTAGGTTATGTTAGGTTAGGTTATGTTGGTTAGGTTAGGTTAGGTTAGGTTAGGTTAGGTTATGTTAGGTTATGTTAGGTTATGTTAGGTTATGTTAGGTTATGTTAGGTTATGTTAGGTTATGTTAGGTTATGTTAGGTTATGTTAGGTTATGTTAGGTTATGTTAGGTTATGTTAGGTTATGTTAGGTTATGTTAGGTTATGTTAGGTTATGTTAGGTTATGTTAGGTTATGTTAGGTTATGTTAGGTTATGTTAGGTTATGTTAGGTTATGTTAGGTTATGTTAGGTTATGTTAGGTTATGTTGGGTTATGTTGGGTTATGTTGGGTTATGTTGGGTTAGGTTGGGTTAGGTTGGGTCGGGTCGGGTCGGGTCGGGTCGGGTCGGGTCGGGTGCGGGGTCGGGTCGTGTCGGGTCGGGTCGGGTCGGGTCGGGTCGGGTCGCGTCGCGTCGCGTCGGGTCGGGTCGGGTCGGGTCGGGTCGGGTCGGGTCGGGTTGTGTTAGGTTAGGTTAGGTTAGGTTAGGTTATGTTAGGTTATGTTAGGTTAGGTTAGGTTAGGTTAGGTTAGGTTAGGATAGGTTAGGTTAGGTTAGGTTAGGTTAGGTTAGGTTAGGTTAGGTTAGGTTAGGTTAGGTTAGGTTATGTTAGGTTAGGTTAAGTTAGGTTAGGTTAGGTTAGGTTAGGTTAGGTTAGGTTATGTTAGGTTAGGTTAGGTTAGGTTAGGTTAGGTTAGGATAGGTTAGATTTGGTTACTTTAGTTTAGGTTGGGTTAGGTTAGGTTAGGTTAGGTTAAATTAATGATAAATTTAATGAAATAAAAATAATGATAAATTTAATGAAACTTTAATGATCCTTTTGATTTAGATTAAAATCTAGGTTAATCTTCATTTTGTCGAATATTGTTTAGTGGATTTGCAATTCAGCCATCGACTCTCTCCCAGTAAGAACCGAGAGCGCGAGCATAGAAACTGGTAAACAAAATTGTAGAGATTATTGCTTAAATTCAGCTTAAAGCTCAAGCTAAGATATAAATTACTTTTAGTTAAATCGAGGGTAGTTTTGATATTACTTGAGCTATGTAAAGGGCGCAAAACAAATAAAATGAAAATATTAGCAAATAAAACTTTAAAGGACGGCACACTTGTAAAACTAAAACATTTATTTTCTTTTTTTTTCGTATTACAATCTGTCCAAGAGACATTCAGCAATATTTGTGTCAATATTATAGGTTTTGCAAGGTAAACATCCTATGACATTTCCTTAATTAATTTAATATAAGTCCTGTGGTACTCTTCTTTTCAGTCTCCGAACACTTGGGAATATGTCATCCATAAGATGGTGTGCCAGTTCATTTGGGTGTATCTGTAGTCTCTCTTTGTAAGTTTTAATGGTGTCTCTTATTACTTCCTTCACAGATTTAAGCCAAGGTCGTGGTGAAGTCTCTCGTTACACAGCTGTATGCCGTATGTCCATATTGGCTTTATTATGGCTTTATATATTAGGAGTTTATTTTCCATTGACAGTGGACTGTTTTTATTAATTAACCTTAATTAACCAGTACAGATTGCGTACTTGTTGACCCATTGCAAGGCGTTTAGTAAAAATGTGTTTCCTCCATGTCAAACGACGGTCTAGATACATTCCAAGGTATTTGGCCTCTTCTGCTTGTGGGATCGGTATACCATTTAGTGTTACAGGCGGGCACGTTTGTCTTCGGGTAGTAAATGTGACTTGAACAGATTTGGTTTCGTTCACCTTAATGCATCAGTCTTTTAGCCAATTTGTTATTTTGTCTAAGCTGGCCTGCAGTTTGTAAGATGCCCGATTTGGTGTATCGTCAGAAGCCATAATAACTGTATCGTCTGCAAATGTCCCCATAACGACATTATCTGATATTGGTAAATCTGCTGTGTACAGAAGGTACAGAGTAGGTCCCATTATACTTCCTTGCGGCACTCCTGCTAGGATTTCTTTTAGCTCTGTTTTTGCTTCTCCTTGGCTGACAAAGAAGTGTCTACCAATCAGATACGATCTAATAAAGTTGTAGAATCTTATTGGCAATGTCATTTTTATTTTATATAACAGGCCGTCATGCCAACTCGATGAAACGCCTGGGATATGTCAAGGAATGAGGCTGTGCAGTAACCTTTCTGTTCAAATGTTTTGGCGATTCCCTCAACTAGCCTGTGAATTTGCTCGATTGTACTGTGGTGTCTTCTAAAGCCAAACTGATGGTCAGGTATCAATTTGGACTCTTTGATTATAGGAACTGTTCAGGAACAAGATCTCCATGACTTTGGAGAGAATTGGAAGTAAACTAATTAGTCTATATGACTTAGCTTCATGCGGACTTTTACCTGGCTTAGGAATCATGATAATTTTTGCCACTTTCCATTGTGGTGGCACAAATTCTCTCCTTATAATGGCATTATACAACTGTGTTAGGACTCTAATACCGTCATCACAATTCTCTTAAAACAGTCGCTGTTATGAGGTCGTAGCATGGTGCTTTCCCTACGTCTAGTTTTCGGATTGCTGATTTTATTTCGGCTTTGTTGAATTTTTCAATTGGGGGCTCTAGTTGGTGTATTGTATCTAGAAATTCGCAGACCATTTCAATTTTTGTGGAACCGACATCTGGATTGGGCTTAAAAACTTCTCGTAGATGTTCCATAAATACTTGAGCTTTCTCTGCATCGTTAGTGGCCCAAGAGTTATTTGCCTTGCGAAGGGGTGGCTGGTGACTTATAGGACGTTTGAGATATTTGGTTGCTTTCCACAGTGAGTAATCAGTTGAGGGTTTACTATCCAGCTCTTGTAAATACGTCGTAAGGCTTTGGTTACGGTCATCACCTAGCAGTTGTTTAAGTTGTGCCGTCAATTTGTTATATTTTGTTTTATCACCTGGATATCTTGTAGTCTGCCATTTTTTTCTAGCCTTACGCTTCTCAGCCAACAGTTCCCTGATAGTTAGAGAACAATGAAGACCGTCGTTAGTGGTGGGAGGAGGCTGAGGTGTAGCTTCCCATGCATCCTGTTGAATACTATTGGTAATGTATTCCACTGCCTGTGTGATGTCCTCGTCCGACTCTAAAGGTATCGTTGTATTAATGGAGTTTGTTATTAATTCCCTGAAGTAATTCCAATTTGTTCTACGGTTATGAATTCTGCACGGTTTTTCCCTTCTAAGAATTGTACGACTTAATTTTATCTCAACAGGTGAGTGATCAGAAGAGAGATCTGTACTGGAATTGCGGCTAAAATATACGCTGTTGATACCTTTAGTGACACAGAAGTCTATTAAATCTGGTTTCTTCTTTGTGTCAGTTGGCCATTATGTTGGCTCACCAGTAGAAACGACTCCAAGATGCAATTTTTTAATAGTCAATCATAATTGCCGGGACGGCAATTATGATTGACTAGACTTAGGTTAGATTATCCGAGAACCCCAGTGCGTGTGTTTAGCATTAAAGTCACCACCTGCAACGAATCTTGGCCCCAATGTTGCAAAGTACTCCTCATAGTCCTCTTGTTTTATGTTATGTTTAGGGGGACTGTAAACGGCTGATAAGGTCACAGGCCCAGACTAGTCTTCCATCACTATGTTAGTAGCCTGCAGTCTTTCTGTACAATAGTGGTTAACCAAGTAGTGTCTAATATTATTCTTAATTAAAATTGCACTTCCTCCGTGAGCTTTACCGTCAGGATGCGTTGTGTGATAGAATGTGTGTCCTAGTATACTGAAATGATTTCTTCCTAGTAAAGTGCGTCTCTGATATTAACATTATGTCAATGTTATTTAAATACATATATTGTTTAACCTCAAGGGTATGTTTTGACAGTCCATTTGCATTCCAAAGAGATATTTTTATGGAGTCCAGTTTGGAGTTAATTTGGACGTGAGATTTAGAATAAGATTTGTCATAGCTGTTAACTGTTGCATCATTTGTTTCATTAATGTCATTAATTCTCTTATGTCATTGTTATTACTTGTGTCATTATTATTACTAATTTTATTCACAGGTTCTTTAGGTTGCTGTTTATCAGTTGCATTTTTTGTAATTTCTGCATATTTAAAGCCTGTTGTTGTTGTCATGTTAGATAATTGTTTTGTCTTATCGATTTGTGGAGGTCTCTTAATTCTTTCTGGTGGCTGCGCGAATTTAATATTTTGTAGGTCTCTGTAGACTTTGCAACCCTTATAATATGCTGGATGGTTACCTTCACACAGTATACACTTTACCTGGTCAGATCTGCTTTTACGGGGGCAGTCAGCTGACAAGTGATCTCCTGCACATTTTATGCATTTTGGGCTTCTCCTACAGTAAGCTTTTGTATGTCCATATTGAAGACACCTTCCACATTGAGGAATTTCCCTCTTAGGTGTAGGAGGTTCAAATACTACTTTGCAGTGCACTAGATGTTTTATGTCATAAATGGACTTATTATTTTCTTTCTGCTTTATTTCCACAATAAACATTGGTAGTGTTTTTTTAGTCGCATGTTGTTTTATATTCCAAATATTGGTGCTTTTATGATCAAGTTCTGCTTCGTTAATGTTTGTGGAGGGATGCATATTTTTTAAGACCACTTTGAAGCTCCTATCTTGTTTTGGTTTGTATGTGTAAAATTCAGTTTCTTTTTTCTCCAGCTCTTTGACGATTTTGGTGTACATTTCTGACGTTTTGGGTTGAATCTTTACCTGTTCCTTATGAAGTATCTTCATCTCATATTTATTGAGAGCATTAGTGTCATTATCCGTATTAAGATGTACTGCTTAATCTTCCAAGAGAGCAAAGCTGTTTGATGTAGGTATATGTGAGGGTTGAGATAGCCATTAAGAATCAAGTTTGCTTTGTCGTAGTCATTTTTTTTTGTAACTTGAGCCCAGTCCGTTACCATTTCTGTGGTTTATTGGGGTTCTGCCCGAATGTCACTGGTCGATGACGATCTTGGCCTGTGGAACATGCTTGTGTGGAATAATTGTTGTCAGCATTTTTTTTGCCTCAATCTGATTAAATTGTCGTTGATTTTCAGATTTTGATTTTTCCGTTGTCTCCGTCAAGTCTATACTTTCTTTTGCCTTACTATTTGTAGTCGCCTTCCCAATATATCCATCTTCTATAGAGAGCGAAATTTTGCCCCCCCCCCCCCCAGATCCTGAGGGGCTGCCCGAGATTGACTCGAGGAGGGATTCTCCGGTAATACCGGTACCCTTCTGGGGTAGTTTCGTTTTATGTTCCGCTTCCATAATTAATAATTAATTTGGTACTGTCTCAGTAACCTGTAGCCACTCTTTTTGAGAGGTATTTAGTCCCCCAGGGCTTGTCGTAGCCTATTAATATAGTTATACCGCTATTGACTCGGTCGCCGGAGCATCGTCTGTAGCAGGGAGCACCACGGAGGCCAGTTGGCCACCGCCACTATTCGGCGCGTGCAGGTGAGGTTGACAGTTGGGTCGGTTAAGATGTTATGAACCGTTCTCCCCTTTCCCCCCTAAAACATTAGCCATATAAAGAAGGCCAAGCTAATAAACCTAACACATTAGCCACATAACGGACACTAAGCTTTTGAAAGCAAAACGTTAACCGCATAAAGGATGCCATACTGATAAAACTCAAATATTGTCTACGAAGATACTTTTGAACTTTTTGATTCTAATATTCAGAAATCATCCTGTGTTATTATTCGAGAGAATCTCCATAGCATTAGCCAGCAATCTATGTAACAAAACCTACAGGTAAAACCTAGTTAGCAGCGTACCTTTGTATATTTCAAGCATATTGTATATACTTTAAACTTTTATTAAAATTATAAGTTGGTTTTTGTGTATAGATGGTACCTACAGGTTTTAGCTAAAAGTGGTAGAGCAGTTTTGGAGAACTGGCCAAAAAATGAATTTTTCCATATATCCGAAAGTTACAGTCAGGCTGTGCGTGCACTGAACAAAGGTGTTTATCATGTTAATACCGTTACTATGGTTATAATGTTTGACAGCTTAGATTCTGGAGATAATAATCTGTTATATATTAGTTGTTACTTTTAATGCGAATTCGTCCATCATATTTGTGATATGTTGATTTAGTATTATATGGTAATTTGCCAAATTTTCATTAGTGTGATTCCATCACTCCCTCCATCCCCTCCTTTAAATGAAATGTTTGTTATGTGAAATTTTCGCCACATTGATTGTTTATTTTCTTCTTAAGAGTAAGTACAGCCTCGTTAGCGTGTAATACACAACACATTAATAATCTAATTCATATTTTAAAAAATAATTCATGCATAAGTACAAGGTAAAAACAAGATAATACAATTCGTAATTTAAGATTATTTCGTCAAATCAACATACGCGGCTCGTAGCATCTGTTCATGGAATTAATAAATCGTTGAATAAATGACACGAGCAGTGCCATTCATTACGTTTTCATTCTTTTTTCCTGCTTGCCCTCCATTCAACCAGCGACCTTCATAAATATTCTATGAAAACTTAATAAACTTTAAGTCCTTTTTCAAGTGTTTGCTTAAATATGCATATATTTATTTATGTATTTACTTCCTTGATGAATAATTATCTCACGAACTTATTGCTACAGGAGTCATCTCTTACAGAGCATAATCCTAAGTGATAAGACGCAAAGATGGCAAAATGTGGTAATGAAATATCATAAATATCTTTGAGAAGAAACAAAAAAATATTCTACTTTTATATGTAGGAAGGAGTTTTGTATCGAAATTGAGAAATAGGAAATGGATAGAGAAGTGTTAAGGGAGAAGAATATGAAAGGAATTGGAATGTGAAAATTAAAGTAAGAGGAGATATGATTTTTCAGAAGACTTTTTGAATATTTGAATGGATGGTGTAACTCCGGTATTGGAATTGAATTTGTTCCACAACTTGGCAGCGTGAGCAATAAATGAATGCTCATAGAAAGAGCTAGTACGTTTGAGGATAAGGATCATGAAAAAATAACAGAAATGTCTCGGCACGTAAACCCAGGCAATAAACAAAAAGAGCTGTGAGGATTTTTTAGGATATTGTAAAGTAGTGAAAGAATGTGAAAATTGCGCTTATGAATCTCCATCGATTTGAGAAGCAGTCTAAAGTCAGAGATGTGATGATGTGGGGCTGAAATAGTAACAAATTCATGAATATTGTAAATACAACTAGATGTAGTAAAACTGGAGAATTGGATTATTGTACAAACAATCCGATTCTCCAGTTTTTCATTATTCATTATTTAGTTCATTTAGGTGTTTATTTGTGCATATGTCACATAAAAGCAATTGACTTAATTTAGATGACATTTTTGGAAAAACTTAGGTTAAATTGAAGAAATATTTCGTTTTTATTTCATTGTAATTGATTCGCACATCAGAAGAAATGGGAATTGGTTGCTATGACAATAACAACAAGAAGTGCTTAACCACTCGAAACATAGCAATTACACAAACGTAAAGGTATAGTGTATCTATGTACATCGGTAGATGGTGCAACACGTATTTTAAACCGCACAATGAAATTCTCCAACCTGGCGTAATTGGTGAACTGGGCGGCCGGATGTGAAGTGTGAAGTAATACGAGATAGTTTGGTCCTTGAATAAACAGCCCGAGTGCGGTCGAACTTATAAGCGCAAATTTCATTATCTGTCGCTTCTCCACTTTAGGTCCTTCGCTTTTGAAAACTGACTTTAGATAAATGATTAAATTAGATTGACTCGCCTAATTTCTCTCCTTGTCCGAGAAGAGCCGTCTCCAAGAACTGGAGAAAAAAAATTTTAATGAAACAGAAAAACGTGTGCATTTTATTACTTTTAAAAAGTAATAAAATGCACACGTTTTTCTGTCACAGATGTCAATCTCAGATAGAGAAGTTTACACAAGAATAATATTATTTTTATATCTTGTTTTATCTCTGGCCAAAACCTAATTTAAATTCGACTATCTGTTGCCTATCTGTTGGAGATATTATTTAGCTTTTAATAGTATTTAAATGACAAAATATAAAAAATCGTATCTAGTTTTGTTAGAGTTATATATTAATAAATTTTATGTAATAATACTAATGACATCAATGTTTTGGAAAAACTTCACTTCTTTTACTTTATATATTTGGATACGACCGTTTATCCGAAGTCCAAGATAAATAAAATTAACTCGTTTGGTATGAATATATATATATATATATATATATATATATATATATATATATATATATATATATGTATATATATATATGTATATATATATATATATAGTCAATTTACCCATTTTCATTTTTCTTCACTAGACGATACATGCGTACTATTTTACTGCTATAACACCCTCATTACAACTGTCGCAAGTGCCTCAACTGTCTCTACTGCCTTTCTAAAGTTTTCATATCACAGTTATAATAAAAAGGCAAAGTCGTTCGCACACAGTTCTTTCTTTTATTATTCTCTTTTTAAATAAATTCTTCACATATTTCCAACACTATTGTCAGAATGTTATACCTATTATGCACAAGAGACATCCCTGACTTGAGTCGTGATACTGCATACTTCCACAGACTAAATATACAGCTGGACAAAATATTGGAGGAGCAAGTTGAATAAAACCAAGTTTATTCACACTGACTTTAAAAATAAAAGTACCATCACCCAATTAAAATAAACTATGGGTAGATCACATGCAAGTGTGCTACGAAACATCTGGGTATCGCACTTGATACGATACTAAGACAGAAAGTACAAGTAGAGAACAAGAGCTTGGAATAAAATAGAAGAAAATAAGATGGCTAATAGCATGAGAATCCAGAATAATATTATCACCTACAACCAGGTTCTCAAGCCTATGTGAAATTTCGGCTTAAAGTTTGGGGATGTGCTAGCGAAAGTACTAAGCGAATGGTTAAAAGATTTCAAAACAAAACCCTAAAGAACATTTTAGATCCATTATGGTAAAGACCTAGAAATTGACTTAAAAAATGACTAGAGCTCCCATTCTGTAATTTCACAATTACGTAATTACGAACTGATTTTGAACTTTTTGTAAATCCATAATTCAAAGGTAAAATTCCGTAATTACGGAAGTATGTATCTCGATTTAAACAATGTAAATAACATATCAATCGAGTCTCGATTTTCATTACATTACATGCTAAAAACCGACCAAGTATGAGCCGAACTTGCACACAGAGGGTTCTGTAGTACCGAATAATATTAAATTTAGAAGTTTGTATTTCTCGAAGACGCTGTGAAAAACAAGTTATTGCTGTAGTCTGTAGCAAAACTATCCTGTATCTCAAAAACTACACAACATACCTTATTCAAACAAATTTTCATTGGAAGTTTATTTTAAATTCTACTACATTAATTTTTTTCAAAATTTTACACACTTTAATCGAAAAGATAGAGGGTGGCACATACTACTTAAGACTTGTGAAACGCATATATCACCAACTCTTGACTTAAATAAAAAAGTTAAGTTGGAAGATCTATATAATTTTTAAGACCTATTTAATGATACCCACATGCATATGTGCATTGGATTTTGTTTATCCATCGATTACATGTATGGAGTGCCAATCCTAATATTATTTTCTTTCATAATTCCAATATTCCATTGTACAGCGGTTCACAGAAGACACCCACTGTCCACATTTCGTCTATACAGGGCCAATAGCTTCAAATAGAAACATACAAAACATACGAATAGACAGATGGACAGCCCTTTGACTATGGAACCCTGAAAATGCATAAAATTGCATACCAAAGTAGGTTATAAGGTAACACCTTTGAAAATAGCTACGGCACGATCAGTCCATACTAACCAGTTGCGTTGCGGTAATTCTTCATGATTTTTTTAGCTTAGGACAGTTCATGCACGATACGATGATTATTGAGTGATAATTAATCCTTTCAAATAAAGAATAGAGTTCAATATTGTCTAATGACCTAACTTAAGGAACACCCATAAATTGCGATGCAAGTTCCTTTAGGTCAGTCTGTGAGCATTGTTTTAAAAATTCAAAGAAAATGTTATTCATTACTCAGTTGTCAGTCATCCAATTCACATTATCTCAATCAACATGCTCAAAACCAGTTAAAAATTTTCTTTTAGAGTGTGTTGTGATTTGTGGAGTTACTAGCGCTTGTCACAAAATTATAAATAAATTGTAATTCAACTATTAATTTGGATTATAAAATGCACAGGGTAAAACCATGTGAATATTCAAAATGATTTTAACAAGTAACTAACTTGTTTATTTATGGAGCAATTTTATAAGTACTAACCTAACATATTATTAAATTTACACCTGTAAATGTTACATTTGTTTAAGTGTAGTGATAACATGAAGTGAAAAACACTTTGTTATACCTTTGATTAAGTAAGTTTTGAAAATATTATAAATGTTGGAAGATCATAAAATTGATTTTGATAAAACAAACTATTGTTTATTAATGTATTATTAAATTAAATTGAATTTGATTATTAGCATCTATGTCCCTTTAACATAATCAATGTTATATTTCAAAGCTTTCATTGAACTTAGTGTTGGTTTAATTATTTTTTTAGGTCATCAACAAAGAAAACCGTACAAATGGAGTTTTTAAACACATAATATTCGATTGGAGAACATTTGTTGAGAGAAGATAATGGACAATGAAAACAAAAAAAAACAAATGTAAAAACTATTGGTAGTTCAGATGGAGCTTTACATACACACATGTGTTCTAAACATATTAATGAAATGCCAGAAAAAGACTCCGAAAGGACCAATATCTCAAGTATAACTAAAAATTCTCAGGATCATATCAGAAAAACTACGATTGAACTTCCAATAAAGAATACTAAACTCCCAGATTACTATTCAAGTTTGTTATCCATGGAGGCTCGTGTAACAAGAATGGCAGCCCTAGATGGGTTTCCATTTAACAAGTTTTGTACTACAGAAGATCTGTTTAGACAGTTTGGCTACGATTTACCAAAATCTCCTGCAGCTGTAAACTAAAAGAGAGCAATCAAACATAAAACAAATTAATTAAACAATTTAACAAAATTAAAATCCAAAATCAAAGATTAACTATTACTTTTGACCAATGGGCCATCAGACCAGAGAGTCCACGACGATGTCTGCAACAACCCCAAATGGAAGCTGCGACCACAAATATGGATGATTGGGACAGGGACTAAACCATGGCACAACAGATGGAAAAAGATATACACAAAGCTACGACATGAAACCAAGATTTAGAGAAAACACATATCTAGAATCTATTATTCGAGCGGAAATGTGCATTTATTTATTTACGAAATTTGAATCTATTATTTGAGTCAAAATGCGCTAGCGGCGGACACAAAGTCTACTTATCAGCTATGTACAATTATTTATTGTCTGTACCATCTAGAGGTGTATGTTGAAGCTGAGCGGGCTGATAAAAAAAAAGTAAAAAGTAAAAATAATTTAAAATATTTCATTTGTTTTTTTTGTTTCTTTAATAAAAATGCAAATAACTTCTATACTACAATCTGGCTTTTATTAGTTAAAACTACAAAAACACTTTTTTAAATACTCGTAATCAAGTCAGTTATGTAATTACGTAGTTAAAGCCCATAATTTTGTTACTATTTATGTAATTGTCATATCCTTAATTTTGAAAGCCCTTGAATTGACACTGTTCGGCAGACAGTCACCAAACAAGCCAGGAACCAAACTGAAGAACACCCAAACTGAAAAAGGCTTCATCACCAAATGATCATTGTGGCTCTCCAGTTCCTGGACTACACAAACCAAGTGAGTCTACTCCAGAGGACCAAACCCCACCAATTAGTGATAAGTTCACAAAATCAGAGTATTGTGGGGTAGTGTACACGATAATATAGCATATAAACAAATCACAAAGCTGATAGAAGACTAAGATCTACTATTGAGTAAAACTTAAGGCTAAGAGACCCCATATTAATTTAGCATAGAAAAAAATTACTCATTGTTAAAATCTGTGAACAGATTGAAATGGTAGACCAAAAGTTATCAAAGTTCCTTCGTTTAAGCAATACTACTACCTAAACATATTAAACACCAATCTCATAAACTTCTGTACCTCAAATTTAAGGGTACATCACTATGAATGTTGAGATAAGCCCGTTATTGTCACCAGAAATTGTACCTAAAACCATTTCCATGCAACTTTTTAACAAAAAAGTAAATAATCTCCACAAACACTCCTGTTATGCTGATTACGTTATCAGCATCCTTGAAACGAACGGATAGACCGTCCAGTTTTCCCAAAAGCACCATATCGGTAAATATCGGGAAATAATCCTGCCGATGACATTTTTAACTTAATTAGGTATTTATAAAAGACCTAACAAAAAAAGGCATAAACTAATTGTGCAATATCATTTGTGTTTTGGGTGTTACACTGTTAAGTTCATATGTTCCATAAAGATAATAATAAAATGCGTGAGTTTTATTGTTTAATCTTAGTTCACATTTCAATTTTGTTCCTCCAGACTGGTGCCCTTCGGAAGACACTAAAATTAGGTAAGTCGACTTATAATATGTTCTATAAATTATCCAACTATCGAAAAATATAACTATTGGCTATAGAGAAAATAGTGAATGTTGATCGCGACAAAAGATTACAATGAAATGGAATAAAATGGAAATGAGGAATATTTAGAAAGAAAATTCTTGCAAAGACATTCATCATTTAAGATACTCATGAAATATGAGTGCAATTAAAAAAAATCATAGTTTCGGAAAGACATCTGCGTCTGTGAAAAATTAATTGTCACATTCTCTTATGTTAAAAGTGTTGACAAATTTTAAATTCACCAATCTGAATTATATCGATTGATTAAGAGATTATTTTTTTAAATACAGTTTTAATTAATACAATTGTTAAATATTATCTCTCTTAAGACTGAGTATGAACTAACTTATAGTTAACTTATAACCAATGATGATGCCTCTTACGGAGAGAGATATTGGTGGCTTAACTCTATTGCGGCATCATTGTATTAGTTGTCGTCAGATATTAGCGATATATGCTTTATAAATAATATCCGGTTATTTCTGACAATAGATGGTACTACAACCTTCTTAAATATTCTCGATTAATTTTTACTTTACACATTTTTTTCGTGGTATAGTCAAAATTATCTTTAATGGGTATTTAACGATTCCCACATTGACTTTATTCAATACATGCGGGTGGGGACTTAGATAGCGTAGAATTAGATAAGAAGATAAATGTAAAGTAAGATGATATAAGTTGAAATAGGATGAAGTTAAGTGTTAGAAACATAGAGTTAGATAAGACGACAATAGATAGCATAAAGTTAGATGGTATAGATAGCGTAGATTTCGGTGAGAATTGGTATCTCTGTTTATAGTGTTAATAAACATAATGAGTTCGAAGTGAAAAATAACTACATAACAAATTTGAGAGAATGCCTCTAAGCTTTGTACTTTTATATTCAAACCAAATATTTGTTTGCCGTAAATCAAACTTTAATTTTCAAAATTATATGTGGTCTTCAAAAATTTTTAGTAAATAACAAGATTTTGATTAATATTTTAATAATTTTTTTACTTACTTTTTTAAAATTTTATATGTTCTAAATTACTTGATGAAATAGACAGGAAAATGAAATTTAACAATAAGATAAAAAGATAGGACGCAGGAATAAAATACAATATAAAAATATAATTCGTCCCAAAGAAATTAAAACAATTTTCTAAACCAAACATTGTCTTTGAAACTACTATTTGTTTGTAAACTAAAAATATAACTTGAGTCAGAATTATCTTGTAAATGTATTAGTAATATCCAATCAGAATGAATAAACTACAAGTAATCTTGTTCAATTGAAATAACACTATTAAGTTCGTAGTCGAAGTATTAATTTCGTTAATAATATTCTCAGCAACATCTAATAAATTGTTATATAGGTGACGGAAGTGATAAAATGTTCAATATATAACTTCAAAATATGCACATTATAAAATCTCTCAAACTTACTTTTGTTTTAATATTTCTAAAAGTTTTTAATTTTTCTACATTGCATCATATCCTATCCCTTTTTATATGGCCTGTATTATTTGGCTAACGGAATAATGAAATTTTATATATTAATGAATTTAATTTATCAACACATACGTGGAATGTTTTCCAACAAATATGTTATGTTATCCATAACAATCCTTGTGGTTAGTAACCAGTTTCTTCTTCAATTGTTTTGCATAATGGAGAACTAGAATGAAGCTTATATTTTACTGAAACTATTTTATTTCTAAAAGAAATATAAATTAAAGCATTTGCGAAAATTAAAACGAAATATTCTTTTCCATTCGTGTGAGAAAACTCTCTTTAAATGTTTTTATAAATAACAAGTTGTTAAATCTCCAACCAGATTGAAATGACGTCATGCCGTCAAAGTCAATGAGGTTATATTATAAAATTATTTGAAAGCAGCTTGTGTAATGTCTAGTTTTGTGTATTCCTTATATACTGAATTAAAATGGAAGCGAGCTTTTTTAAAGCAGATTCGAGATACTTTCCTAAGGTTAAGACAGAAATGGTTACGTGTTCTTTTTGAAGAAATCCAGATTTTTTTAATATATTGGATGAAAAAACATACCCAGTGAGTTAAGTTATAAATGTCAAATATGTAAGCCAAAATTCTAGTTTATCTTCTATAATTGCAAAAAAACATTTAAAAGATTGAATACACACAAAATAAAAAAAGAACATTATTAATAATCAAAAATGAGGGTTTGATACACCTCTATCACAATACAATTCAAAGGTTATACCGAATATTATTAAGTCATCTACAATTACGTTATGCTTTCCTGTTTTATTCCCCTTTCCAAAAAATTCCCTTCCTAATTGCTCTTCCCTGCTTTAAAAATTAATCAAACATTTGAGACGATAAATTTAAATTGGTTTTGAGAGTGATAAGACAAAACCGAGTTGTTTGCAAATATTTCAAACTGGCTGTGCCTACAAATTCGTTCGTGTGAAATTTGGAATAAGAAAGATTTTATAATGGGGTATAAATTATTACTTAATTGGGTATAAACTATTACTTAATTGGGTATAAACTATTACTTAATTGGGTATAAACTATTACTTAATTGGGTATAAACTATTACTTAATTGGGTATAAACTATTACTTAATTGGGTATAAACTATTACCATACCAAATTTCATCAAAATCCATCCGGTAGATTTAGCGCGATTGACGGACAACGTAACAAACAGACAAAAGTTATAAAAAAAATTTTTAGCATCTATTATTATTCTATACGCTGAATCAATTACTCTTTTTAAAATATTTTCTGTTACAATTATATTATTTGCATAGCTAATTATTATTTGGAAGGCTAATTATCTACAAAATTTGTCGATTCTGTTTTTTAACGAAAAGCAATAGTTTCAAAAATTACTTATATTAATGCTCTTCGGGTGCTCGTGCACACACAAACACACACACACACAATGGCATGAAAATTTTCCACTGATAAGATTCTGCTGTTTTCTTTAGTCTGCAAAATTCTTTTTGCACTACTTATGCTTAACAAACTGGAAAATTATTTTAATAACCTACAACATAATAGACATTGCTCTCAATAATTAAAAACACAATGTGTGTGTAAGCATGCTTGTCTTTCATTATAGGCTTTGTCAAAAAATATATGCGTTAGCCATATGAAGACTAAACACTAAATGATCCAAACCTATGAACATTGTATACTTACATTGAAAATACATTTACATTTTCAAAAATCAAAGAAAAGAAAGATGAATTTTTTAAAAAAATAATGTGTGAAGACACGTCCTTACAAGGTCACAACGTTGGAATTCGTACAGTTACTGAACATACAACTCTTTTTTCAATAAATAAGAAAAAATATGTACGAGAAACAATTATAAACAGATGGTAACATGCATCAATCTTTTTTAAAATTCTCAACATAGTTTTACCACACAATCCGGTTTTTTTTATTGTTTTCAGGATAAACTTACTCATGAAAATCGAAATTTTAACTGAAACAACATGCTGCTAATTTCACCATTTAGCACCCTTTCTAGTGGGATATTTTTTTATTGCTATGACCTTTTTTTACGAAGTAATATAAGTCTAGGTCGATATTACTCAAACTTTTAGTGAACTAGTCTATACTGGCATTTCACCAGTTGGCCGGTAGTGAATATGAACCATTTTTTCCGTCATACAATTTCTGTAAAAATTATATTTTACAGCAATGTGCTTAGTACGTTTATGGAAAACAAAATTTGCAGACAATTTCAAAGCACTTTGGTTATCATTGTACAGATATATAGTATTTCATAAAATTATTTATGTAAAAATACAGCTTCCCTACAACCTTCTGCGGGTCTATATATTCCGCCTCAGTGTCGAATAAGGCTACAGTTTTCTGCTTCTATTAATTGCTAAAGATTACAGTTCCTGAAAAAATAAGACAAAAGCCGGTATATGACTTCCGATCCGTTACAACACTCACCCAACCAGCACTAATTCAGTATTAATATTTTTACTACATTTTGATTCAAAATCCTTTGTTTTCAATGCATTTGGCATAAGAACAATGTTCAATATTATAATAATTATTGAATTGGCTAAGATAGCCCACTGAAAAAGCGATATCAGGTCTAGTTAATACTGTTAATTATATTAGGCTATCAATCAACTGTTGATGACGCATGTGACCAATAGACGTTTCATATTTACTTATATTTTATGCAACAACTTGCATAAAAGTCTTGCATAATTTTCCTAACTAAAATGTTTCCATTAGCTATATTAACATATACATTCGTACCTAATTACTATTTAATTTCTCCTAAATCTGAAGCTAACACCCTTTTTAAATACCTAGTTTAATTTAAACCATTTGAGGAAAAAAGAAATCATCCACATACACACACTGATGGTTTTACTCTTACTACTGTTAGCCTTTGTGTATAAACATTACTCATTCTTAAATCTTGTATATCTTGTAGTCACTACAAACAACGTACTAACTACGTACAAACAACTGTCCACTTTCTTATATCAGGCTCTTGAAGACTGCTTTAAGCCATTAATAGCCTTTTTTCATTTGAGTACTTTATTACAGTTAAACTGACTAATCCTTCTGGTATTTACACTGTCTCCTCGAGCTCGCCATTCAAGAAAGCGGCAGCCACATCAAGATGTGTAATATCAAAATTAGGCTGCACAGACAATGCAAACAGTAACTACTGTGTCGTGTGCCTAACCACAGGGGAAAAAATCGCAGAGAAATCAATGCCCTCTTTTTCATATAATCCTTTGGCCACCAGTCTAACACAGTAAAAAACATTACCATCAATGTCATGTTTTTTTAACATCCCCTATCACTTTACCCACTGTACCACTTTTTGAAGCATCGACCAGCTCCCATGCAGTATTATCCTCGAAACACTAAATGTCCTCCTTCACAGCATTCAACCAATGCTCTTGTTCTTATGCTTTAAATGCTTCTTCCAGAGACAAGCCATTACAATCATCAAATATACTTGTTACGTATAATATACATATAACCATACCTAAGACAATTTTCTCTGCTATTAACATTTCAAGTTTTCCTGGCTTTTTGAGTTTTGCTAACAGCTAAAGAAACGGTATGATTTTTCAAGGAGACTGCTATGTTGACAGCGTTTGTCCAATACTGTTTGCTTAAATTGCCTTCAAATAATAAATACCTAATCCTTTTCACAATTGTTCTGTTGGTCCGTTGACTTAGCCCATTTTGCTCTGGTGAATATGAGTTAGATTTCTGATGAATTTCTTCCCTTCACTCTTCAAATATTTTTCAATTTCATTACCACAGTACTCGCAGCCATTGCTAAACAGTTCTTTGGCAATCTCAATACATTTTAAAAACGAAAAAGTTCATATAGCCAGAAAAAAATTATATAAGGTATGGGAACATATTGAATATTTTCCTGTTAAATATGTGCACTATTATAATAAAGATACATCAGCCTATTATTTAGATGAAAAACTCAATGTGAAAATTAGGCCTACGTCATACAAACAAAAATACCCAGATCACCCAGTAAAATATAAGTTTTACTTGAAATATTTCCAAGAAAACTTTAACTTATTGTTTGGTCTTTATTGTTTGGCTGTGCACTGTGTGAAGTGTTAAAGATTAAACAAAAAAATCCACATATTAAAAAATGCAAAAAGAGTCTATCAAGCAGAAATTGAGATCCATCAAAAACAAGCAAATACATTTTTTAAAAAATGCAGGAAGTGGAACCTAAATGCAAAAATAATCCGAAGGTGTTTGGGATCACATATTATTTTATGCAAAATTATCACCCCCACATATTCATGTGCAGGAGATTTTATATCTCCGTCAACTATGGCTATATGAATTACACATATTTGATCTGAAAACTGGTAAATCAGTACTTTATTCTTATTGTGAAGGAGTAGCTAACAAAAGTACCAACGAAGTGGGCATCTTTATGCTGGATTACATTAGAACAAATATTAGCAGTGATGTTGACGAACTTTACCTGTTTTCAGATGGTTGTGCCGACCAAAATCGCAATCATCCCGCGGTCCGTATTCTTTTATCAATGGTAGCTGAACAAAATAATATTATAAAAGAAATACAATATTACATACCTAAAATAGGTTATTCATTCCTGCCAAACAATAGAATGACTGGGACAGCAAAGAGGCATAGTCAAAAAATTATAGGATTTACGCACCAGCTGAGTATGACAATCATAGCTGGGGCGAACGAAAATTTTGAAATAAGAAGACCCAAAACTAAAGATATTATAGACATAAAAAAATTGTGGTCAAATTGAAATAAATGAGCAGCCTAAGAAACTGTTGCTATCTGTGGATTCCTACAGTAGAGAAGTACCCAAGGATAAAAAAGTGACTAGCTATTTCCAAAATGTCACATTGCACGTTTCTCAAGTCTAAACCAGATCTTGTGACAACTCGTGCATCCATAGATTGTTTAGTCAGTCATGAATTCTAGTTATTACAGAAGGCAAGCACAAAGTCGCCCTTACCATATAATAGTAATACTCCTGTGTACGCTGGTAAAGTGTCAATCAATGAAAATAAAATGACAGATTTGAAAAAGCTAAGAAAATATATCCCAGCAGAGTACCAAAATTTCTATACAGAGGTTTTTGCATGGCCAACGACTTCAGCAAACTATGAATATGAAGAAAATAATGGTGATTAACCAACGTCCCTTCTAAAAATCTTCAGTATTTGTATGTTTCTTTCGAAAAAGACATAAGCCCAAAAAATTAAATTCAAAATATCTATGTGAAAATTGTTTCTTTATTAATAAATATATATAATCAAAATCATATATTTTTTTATCTATCAACCTCTATATTCAATTAATTTAGCACCATAGACTTCTCTTACATGAAACATATTTTTGTTAATCCTGAAAAGTTTTAATTAATTAGCTCATGCCCTTTTCAAAATGATGGGTTTAATTGTTTTAAAACCTTTTAACATTACAATTTCAAAATCGCAAAAATAATAGAAGGGAAACAAAACTTTTATACAAACACTCACATGTCCATCTGTAGGTAACAACTGTTTTATTAAACTGAAACTTTCATCTGAAACCATTTGATGTAGAAACTTGACGATGAAAATTTGACATGGTAATAAAGCGCATAAACCACACATACTTCAATGAACTGAAAAATTGTTATATAACAATTTTAAAGAGGGGAATAAAATCTTTTTTAGTTTCTCATAACTTGTGGATATAAACTGAAAGAACAAGGTAAGTATTATTTTTTTTTCAGAATTTTATATATAATATTTCTAGAGATGTTTTCGAAAAGGCATACAAAAAATATATTCTTCCTGCCAGCCCCTTAATGTAGTGAAAAACATTAGAGAGCTGGCAACATTAATACTTGCGAATAGTAGATAATTCTAATTATACCTAACAATTTATTTTTTATTTAAAATATTTTTCAGCTTAAACAGAATTGGCATTGTCACATTCACACCCGTGAAAATTCTGAATGTATATTTTTAAGTTTTTTCTTCTGTGTTATCTATGTTCAAATAAAATGGGCGACATTATTCTCTTACCGCTTCGAGTGTAGCGATCATTTTCTCACTTTACACGCTGCATACTTTTTCATGAATAAACTTGGACGATGATTTCTCCAGCGTGATATACGAAATTTACAGTGCTATCTATTTATTTACATATGATGAAACCGCAAAGGGTCCAACTTGGTGTATCACAACATGGGGTTTGTCAAGACTGTCGGTACCGTACTGTTAAATTTTCCAGTATTTGACATTAATTAAATAAAAGGAATGCTTTTTTCCATCCTTTCTACTTGAAACTTTTCAATACACAAAAGAAATTGACATTGTGAACTCTATTTGGTTCATGAATAAAATTCGTAGAAAATTGTAAAATTTTCAAATAAAATATGAAAGTTTTATGTTTATACTTTGAATCGACCATGCAATTATTTTCAGGCGAAACTTGTGTAGTGGGAGAAGACCTTGGCACTTGTACCTATTTATCTGATTGTGCAGAAGAGAAGTATCGAGTTTTGGTGATGAAGAAGCAGCCTAAGGTAAATATAAAGTGAATCTGTATTCTAAAACCAAGCATAGGTCTATTTAAAGCATTTTATCTTATTGTTATAAAAGTGAGAGTGTATCAGCTGTCAGTACTGATTACACATATTTTCATAATTTCTAATTTACCTTGGCCATATTTGAGACATTCATGAAAATCAACTTTACAAGTGCATAATCGATATACAAGTTGAAAAGATCCCAAATTGCCTTACCAATTGTCCAAAGATTATTAACTTCATTATTTAGAATTTTTAGCATTCCCAATCTCGAGACCCATATGCAGTTTGTATTTAAAATCGTTCAGATAATTTTTATGGTAGGAATAAAAGTAGAACATTTAAGAAAATGAAACAAAATTCATAGAATCTTGGCATGGTTTACTTCAAAAATATGTTTTTTCTAAATATCATGTGATTTCCATTAGAGGGTGTCAGCAAATTTATCTTTGTTATCGATTTATAAATAAAATCTCAATATTTTATCTATTACAGAAACACTGTATGTTCATTGGTGATAAGCAGGTTGTATGTTGTAAGGGGAAAGCCCATGCACCAGTATTAGTGGCACCTAAAATAGCAGGCAAAGATGTAAGTAAATTCAAGTAGACCTGGAACGAAAGATTTGCATATTGCTGTATTAATTTTTATTACAATTTTGTAAATGGTCCACTCGACGAAACAAAAAAAGGTGAGCAAAAGCTCAACTCCAAACCCACATAGAAAGCAGTAGTCTTGCGCACACCGACATTATAAAATTAAATGTTAAACTTTCACATTAGGTTACGTCATTTCAACAGACTACACAATAATACATTTATTTGGATTTCAATTTAAAGCAAGTAATTCATTACAACTTTATTTTTCGAGGTAATGGAGATTGGGATTCAAAAATAAAAATCCCTGAAACGATTTACATATTAGAAATAGTTCCTATCCATGATTCGTTCACTTCTTTTTGCAACCATAAAAAGTTCAGATTCATCTCCCAATATGAATTTTAAAATTCTAGTTGTTTATCACATGGTATTTTTATAAATGCCAGAAATATTTGTAAAGTTGGAGGATTAACGTAATAAATATAATAATATTATGAATAATTTCGAAGTCTTCATTTTATATATCTATAATTATATATTTTTTCAAGGATTAAAACAATTGTTAAAATCTGAATTCTCAAGTTAAATGTGTGTGCGATATTTTAATAATCTTAATCAGTTTAACAAGATTTTTTTTCATTTAAACAAATGACACTCGCATTCACTAAACTACCTAAATAAAAAACAAAGTGTGAAATTGTATTATTCACAAGTCAGTTTTAATAATTAACTTTAGTAATTCATCTTATAAAAAAACCAAAATCACTTTGTCGTAACTAATGTTAAAAAACCAAATTCTTGAGAGTATTAGTAAATAAATAAATACAATATCCATAAAATAGAATGCTGTTCATTTACATGGAAGGAATGAGTTTTCCTGTTGTCGAGACCTAACTAACCTCATTCTTTAAAAATTCAGTGCCACAGGGGAATATTTTTTAAGATTTGTCTAATTACAGGATCCATGTAAAAGAAAATTTAGTAGTACTAGATTAGCGGTTTCTAAGTTTTAGGTAGATAATTAAAAACCTTATAATGTGCATCTACATTTCCAACAGAAATTTTCAAAGATTGAAAATAAAACACATTGGAACTGAATGTTAATCTTAAATACATAGTTACTTTCTATGTACTCAGATACAATATCCGAAATACATAAAAAGAATATAAATGAATATAATTATAATAATACTCTAAATATTTTTATCAGAATTCAACGCAACAATTTTCCATGCAAATTAACGCACAATGAATTGACAAAGGGTAGACAGATACTAGCGATAGGGGGTGCAAGGATAAAAGGTTTAAGGAAAAGAAGAGTGAATTGCAAGTATATGCACCACAGTTACTAGTAGGAACCTCACAGCATTCTGTCAAAGAAGCCTAAGGATACGTATCACGTACGGATATATATCATGTATGGGAAAGCAAAAGAAGAAGTAAACAAGGTAAATCCCTAGAAAGAAACTACGTTTCTCATATCGATAAAAAAAAGGAAAAAGAGATCGTTCTAAAGGTGACAAGACAGAAAATATTAATATATAATATATGGCACCAAACAGTATTTTCATACAAGAAGAAGAACGGAAACTTGCCAAATATATCACCTATTGTACAGACATATGCTTCTAATTGTTTATAAACGAAGTAAAGAATCGGCATCAAATATGTTTTAAATAGCCTGAAAGACTTCATTTTTCTATGAGAAGAAATCTTAAATTGGCTGGAATCCAATTTACAATCTCCTTACAGATAAGTTTCAGCAGGATTAGTGACAAAGACTTATTACATGAGAAGTTGGGGCTCTAACTTCAGCTGAGTGCAGTACTTTATTGACCCATGTTTTTGCTGCAAATTCCTTAGACGAACCAATTCCTCCACTTTAACAGTTACCTCAAATTCGGTATTAAGAATGTTTTATTAGAGATGGATCTGTACGCTCAGCACAGGCTGAATGCAAGATGAAAAATTCATTATACTTCTATAACATATCCAGTTCTCGTTTTTATGAAAATACCTTTTTTACAACCCCATAATTAAAATATGCCAATTGCAATAACGGTATTACTTCTCAACATCCATCTTTGGACTTTTTTGAACCAAAATTATTAACATTTAAAAAGGAAATACAAAATATATTAATTGTAAATTAAAACCAGCTAGGATAGAATTAATTTTTTGTTCAATATGTAGAAAGTGACATAATTCTAAGTTAGTATTAACTTTAATAAATGATAATACATTTTTTAATATTTTTAAAAACACAAACTTGAAATGTAAACATACTCGTAACAATTTTATGGTCTAGTTTGTACTCTGTTCTTTTTATTACACATCTATGTGACTGCAACTTGTTTCGAGAGCCTTTCAATAAATAAATAAATAGATAGATGCATGGACCCATTGAATGGAAATTTGTTCTAATAAATTTATACAAATACTCATTCGTAATGGACATATCAAATCAATAAAATGGTGCTCGTTTGTAAAAAATAAACCAAACCCAAGATTTACGAAACAACGTAAGATTACTTGTAATCTAAATAATACCTCCAATAGTAATAAAACATCCACACTATCACTTTCGCAACTCAATTACCCTACCAAGTACCAAGTCTACCCTTCAAATATTCATTTATTGCCCACTTTATAAATGTGACTTACTTTTGTATTTAGTAAATTTAAAATATGTAATTTAAATAATATACTCCTTTGCAATATGTAAAGTTGCTATGATGCAATGTACCAGTGATAATTTCAACTTGCCATTTAGTCATACTTATTAAGAATATAAATTGTTGATTTCAGATCTACTGTACTTATAATGGAACACTGCCCTTCAAATGCTGCCCATCTGATGATTGTCCTATAAAAAATGAAAATGACAAAATCTATAGCAACCGCAGCACAGTTGAAATCATCGAAGACAGTGAGTATCCACCACTGTCGGTGCCCATTAATAAACCGATTAACAATTCCACATGTCAAAGAAGTAGAATGCCTATGAAAATAAGAACGGTAAATGTTGATCAGTGTGCTGAATCCTAGAAAACTACACAAACCGTTAACAAGCATATGGAATTAAAAATAATTTGGCAATATATAATCAATTTCCAATAAAATTACACGACATTTCATTTATTATCGTTTTAGGAAAGCTTTTTATAGCCTAATCTGTTCTGAACAATATATAATCCATGCAGTAGTTTGTTGTGTGTATAATCGCAACGTTTGTTAGTTTTTTCATTCAATTATTTACAATAATCGCCAAGAGAAATTAATATCATTGATGTGAAAATTATAATGGTACAGCAGTTATTATAGTACAGTATTCAAAACAATAGTTATTATGGTATATTATAGTACTGTATTTCAAAACCGACACCTTCTTATTTTTAACGTCAGTCATTTGGTGTTGAAAAAACAGAATTTAAAGAATTCCAAACATCTATAGATGCCAGCGTTTTACAATTGCAGTCAATCAGCACATGCCTTTGCCACGTATACATGTGATTATCTCCGCTCGCCATTTCGACATTATAACATCTCCATTAACCCCTTAATGTTGGGTTTTGATCCAGAAAAATTAATTTCAGAAATAGAATCTAAACTAGTTTTGCAAAACAAATCTCCAGCAGAACACCCAATAAAGTCAATGAAAGAGGATTTTTGAGAGAAACAAACAAAAAATTTAATAGATAATTACGTTAAAATTCCTAATATGGAAATAACAAACAAATATAAGTATATTTTTGTTACATTACAATTACAATTATAGAGTCATTTTCATTTGTGAGATAACTCTATAATCATAACCGAAGAATTGATAACTTCCCTTCATTTCTCTTTAGGTTTATTTCAATTATTGTGCAAAAAAGATTACAGAAATACTGCTTTCTATTAATCTTTTAGATAAAATCTCATGAGTGTCACAGTTCCCATGCAATTTCATCCATTGGAATTAGAAATGTTCCGCAGTAAAAGTAGATAAGAAATAAAGAGACTATAGAAATAGCTTAAATTAACACTTCAGGAAAACTGTATAAGAGATACCTTATTTATAAAGTCACAAAATATATTTAAAAATGTCTACCAAATCTGCGTAAAAATCGGTCTCGTAAATGTCATAATTCAATTTTAGATTGTTTTAAAAATACTGGTGAAAAACTGACTGACACCTCACGAGTCTAATATATAGGGGTGAAGCTTAACGCAGTGCCAATATAGATATAAGTAAATATTAATGTATAAACACTTAAACGTAAACATTGTTTGAACTTACCGAAACCTTTACTTGAATTTAAATTGATTCCAAATTGATCATCGTAATCACACAATACCGACGGGTGCATTGACAGCTACCATATTCCATTTACCATATTAATTATTAATATTTTTTTATACTATTAACATTTGTATTAAATTTTGAAAGTGATATTTTGTGCTTTGCGTCATGTAAATAAACGCAATTTGTTTCAAGTTAAAAAAGTATATGAACAAATGCCATCTCACTCGAACTATTACAAGTGACAACAAACAGAAAGAAATAAAAGTATGACAGTCTTATGATTTTCGCTAGATATTGTCCGATATTTATGTGTCATCTGCTCCCTAAAATTTTAATTCTTTAAAATAGATAAACAAATAGCATTGATAAATAATTTCAATCACTAAAAGACATCAAATCTTCAATTTTGTTAAACAGACTTGATTTAACTCCAGTTTTTCATTAAACATCGTATTTTCAGATTCATTTAAGTCACTGGAATCTGTGATTCAAATTCAATACATGTGATTAAGTAATTTGGACGATTTAATTTGGGAATATTTCCCGTCCAAAGCTTCTACGACATTAGTAAGTTGGTTCATTGATGAAATTCCTCTGATATTTTTTTTGAAAACCCTAAGTTTTTTCCAGCACGTTGATTGACACTAAATGTTCCTACATTGCATCACAAAATTGAACTAAAATTCAAATTTATAATGAAGATAGCAAAAATCATTACTGGATGCTAAAACTTGTAATTATGCACACCCAAAAATACTAGAAGTGAGGAGAATCATGAAAATCTATCATCATTAGTACCACGTGAAGTAATCAATTCAAAGGGTACAGCTGGCCTTCTAGGTGATCCTGCAGAAACAAATGCAAATATTTTTTTTATCAGTCCAATCACTTAATGCATAACTAAGCTTTCAATTTTAAACCTCATACTAAAGATATTATTCCCTGGAACACCAGTTATTCCAACGGGCACACAAATATACAACCACCACCTGGCTATTCTTTTCCACAAACACGATACCAAAGACGATACCAGTCACTTCAACAATCAGTGTATTGAGTACACTCAAACAAAAACCATTCACCTCTCACCATCCACAGCCCCACGGCCAAAAATAAATTCAAATATTAGATTATCAATTCAACCCACCGTTGACAGCATCTCAAACCTAATCTACTCCTAGTTGTTGCTTCGATTATGTAATGATTCTCAACCTATTAAGATACAGAACCCGCCCCTTAACTATAGTAAATAATTATTGATATTTAAGATTTATTTTGTTTGTCTTTAATGAAACTATCTCTTGCTTTCTCCAAAGATGTGACTTCACCAATCATTTCGAGCAATCTTTCAACAGGTGATACAGCCTGTCTCATGTTTGTATCTTGGTGACTTATTTCGGGAAATACAATATGAAACAGTTCACTCAATGTGACAAACATTCCAAAATTGTTAAAAAATTTACTCTGATATTACCTCCCTATCCGAATAGATCTACAAATTGTCCTTTAAGGATTGCTGTTCTTTGATGGAATATACACAGAATCTGTTCCTCCTCTTTTTCTTCTGCTTATGATACAAACTGCAACTACTAGAATTTCCGATATACATATCGTAATCAGCAAAGACACATCAATATACTGAGCCATAACCTTTCCCATCAACTACAAACTAGTTAATGGTTAATAAAATGAAGCTATAAACTAATTAATCAAATAAAGGATCATGGAAATTTCCAAGCATTTTATTAGTTGTCTTGCAATACAATGATAACAAGATAATTTCAAAAAGAATTTTTTATTTTCATATTTTAGAAACGCTGAATGGCAATTTCATGGAATGGAATTTTTGTATTATAAACATTTTATACTTTTTTATATTTTAATGTACCTGTTTTAATATAAATTAAATAGTATTTATACACCCCACCAGTCCAGCCCCGCTCGACTCCAACTCATGAGATCCTCTAATGATCTATGTCCTTGATGATCAGTGGCTGGAAATCGCACCCGGGACTCCGTAGTGCGACACCAAAGGGCGTAAACCTGTGACGTTGCACTGCGGAGTCCCGGGTTCGATTCCCAGCCGATGGTCTTCAAGGACATAGATCATTAGAGGATCTCATGACTTGGAGTCGAGCGGGGCTGGACTGGTGGGGGGATATAAATACTATTTAATTTATATTAAAACAGTTACTTTAAAATATAAACAGCACCTCACTTTTTTACATAGCTAAAAACAATTAGCTCACAAGAGCCAAATTATTTCCTCTTTATCACAGCTAACGAATATAACTTTCAAATATCAGACTCTTCACGATTAGGATATGCATGTTTCCTACAATTAAATCAAAAACATATTGCTTGCCCTATAATATTCAAAGCTAAACAATAGTATGTGTTTATTTTTTTGTATCAGTCTTAATCAATTTAAAGGAAATCATAAAAACTTTGTTTTTTTTTTTAAAAATGGACAGAAAAATTGATCACTCAAGTTCCTTTTTCTATTTCTGATTAATTAAAGATGACTTTTTCAAATAACAAATTAAATGGGCCATTTCTTATCAAAAGTAATTGTTGTTCCTACGACTTGTGAAGATTACTCTGTCAGTTTTGATAATTTTTACGTGATCTTCTTTTATAAGCAAGTAACAGGTAAAACTACTTTATGATAGTATATAAATTCAGAGACAAATTCAACAAAAATATATTATTTGTCATTTCTTTCTGCATGTATTATGCAGGTTTTTAAATCTATCATGTTTTAGGCAAGTATTTTCAAAACTGTTTTTTCAAAATATTTCTTTGATGGACGGAGATAAATTATTTTATTCAAATTTTTGGAAATATTCATATAAAACATGTATTTTTGCAGTACCCTTTGAAGACTTTTTCATTTGTGTAAAGGGGCATAGGGAAAATATACAATTTTTTCCTCGATTTTCTTAGTATTTTTTATAGAATACCTACTAAGAATTTAATGTTAAAAACCGTATTGGCAAGTTTGAACATTTTTTTTAAATATCATATTTATTTAAAATATGGTATTTTTATTTGATGGCCTTTTGAAATTTTTATTTTTTCACATTTGACGAAATGACCAAACCTCCTCCCGATATCGCATGAACCGTGACATCGCCTCCCTGAGAAAACCTGAAAGATTAAGTCTATGTTAATGACACCTCACTTGTCTCCTTCAGATTATCCATTCCAACTCTAGGAAGTAATAGCTGGATACACCAACATTCATACATACTTACCTAAACAGACTGATAAGCACAATACCCTCCTTGGTGTGCTGCAGTTGCTGCACAGCATACAAACATTTTTTTCATAACTCTAGATATTATACCCTCAGAGATATACTGGAAAAATATGCAAAAAAGATATGTTTCCACACCTCCTTTCTTTCAAAACATAAAAAAGAAATTATTTCATTAAAAAACTACAACGATTATCCAAGAACTTTCAATTTTTTAAATATGCACCAATTTTTATATTTAATAGGAACAGCTTGCATTTCTGCAAGCCGTGTCCACTTTGTCTAGCATCGTCATTTTTCAACTTTTTTATTGATTTCCAGAACAGTCGGCCGTCTGGACCATGGGTTGTCTTCAAGTGAGACTCTGCTTGTTTAAAGATACTGTACCATTTATAAATCTTCATTTTACTTGTGCAAAAGTCCCCTTAAACAGATGCCATCTCTTCCAGTGTAGTTTAAACCAATTTTCCTTGCTTGGTAAGGAACTTTATAACTGCGTGGTCCTAGATTTTCTCTACATTTCCCACTCCCAACTGAATAGCTTGGTCGACGATAGTTCAAAGATTGCTATTTATACTAACAATAAGTCATTGAACTCCTTACAGCTCATTAAAATACCCTCACTAATAACTTAATTACCAGTTCCAACAATAATCCATCCTTAATAATGCATCCTCATAATATCCAATTAAATATATTCCATTCTCGCAGAATGCACGCAATACTTTACTCTGTTATGCCGAGGGTCCATGTTCCATTGTTGTCACGATTTCAGTATTTAACTACTCTTTGTAACTTTAACCAATTCTGTACACTTAAACATTTCTTTAATAAATCAAACAAGCCACCAGTTAAATAAGATACAGTACAATATACATTGTACTGTAATACATTATATACATTATATACATACTTGGAGGTTAATTCTATCAACCACAAGCACTTGTCCATTCACATCGTAACCAATCTTTCCACTTCTGTTCAACAAATAAGCCTTTTTATTGCTCATCCTCATTCTTTGTTCATAGAAATATTCATTTTTCTTCATAATTTTAGTTAGATTGAACTCTAAATTATAGTTTCTAATATACGTATAAGACCTATACACCCATATAACTGTATTTAAATAAACTTTACTCACTATTGCCATGTATTGTAATGCTTTATATAATAACTAACTGCAAAACAGCTGGTACTCAATGGGTGACTTATGTAGTAATGTTAAATAAATGCTTAATTTTACAAAAATTGTCAATTTTTCATCTAGTGGAATAATTGGAATATTCGCAGCAGATCCAGTGTATATTGCGTTTTTTTTTAAGTAAATTTTATTGTGCTGTATTTTAGTATTTGACATTTTTATTCACTGCAGCATAGGATGCTTTATTTAACCGGTGGCTTGTTTGATTTGTTAAAGAAATGTTTAAACGTACAGCAATTAGTTAATTCAGTGTAGCTCAGGATACTTTATTCAATTGGTGACTGGTTTGATTTCGTAAAGAAATGTTTAAACGTACAGAAATTGATTAATTTCAACTTCCAGAATGTTTTGAATACTCTCAGCAGATAAAATCGTGCACAAACTTTATTGCACGGTGTTGTAGTGCATTGTACTGTAATTAATTGCAGCAGAAGATATTTTACATAATTGGCGGCTTGTATAGATATCATTAAATTAATGTTTTATTTACGAAAATTGTGTGCTTATCACCTTGCAGAATGCTTACAATACTCACAACAGATCCAGTTGTGCTACTGCGGAATGGTGGATTCTGAAGACTTAGGCACAAAAATAATACATGGGAAAAGGGTAGATAGCGCGGAATTCCCACATATGGTGAGTGAAGATATGTATAGAAGTACATCAGACTTTTGTCATGAGTAATACTAAGTTTACAATTCATTGATACATCAGCTAAGTCCCTACGACCCTTTTAGGGTTCCATAGCCCAAACTATACAACGGAACCCTTATAAGACAACTTTCTTGTCTGTTTGTCTGTAACAGCTGATTTCATCAGAAAACATACGACGTAAAAACTTGAAGTTTGACATATTAATACATCATATTATCGCACATATTTTGCGCTTGCTAACGGTTTTTAATATGTTCATGTAATAATCAAAGAGGGGATAAATAAAGTAGACAACATTTTTTTTTCTATTTCATGTTATGTGGAGTGTCATTTGAAAGAGCTTGAGATGAGAAATTGAAAAATATTTTTTCAAAATAAATTGTGTATCTAAAAAGATGCGGAAATAGAGTATTTTCCGCCTCCCCTTATTTCCAAAACTGCTGAACCGTAAATCACGCAAAAAATGCTTAGTAAAATCTGCAAGATTGCAGGTAAACTATAGCGAGATATAATACCTAGATCTTATAATTTTTTTAATATGCACCGTGTTTTTAAACCTGGAAAGATATACAATATACTGTGAAAAAATAATACTTTTAAATAGTTTCATTAGGAATATTATGTAACCTTAAATATTTATAAGACATGAACAAAATGCTCACGTCGCGAGTTCTACTAATGTTTGACGAGTTTTTTATTATGCTCACCCAAAGAAACCTGTCAAGCACGACTAATGTAAACCCAGAAAATACGATTGCTCATATTTAATTAAATAAATTACGGCAAGTGAAAAAGTTTATTTCTTTATGTAATTAATTGGATTGAGCAGAGAGTAGTGCCGTTGAGACACTTGTCAAACATATCGCTGCAATATTTTGCTTTTTGTATTCCCATCTTGTGATAGATCGAAGCCATACTTTTTAAATAGCTGCTAAAGTTCTTCCGTATTCTTAGCTTATTAATACTTACAATGTTTCTTCATATAAGAAATATCAGTTAACTAAAAATAAAAATAATATAATTGCACAGAAAAATGCCATTCAACTAAAGCATGCAGTTCAGTCTTTTTTAAAATTTGCAAATGTATCTTGTAAGTTGTGAAATTTTTAAATTTTTACTCAGATAGACAATTTGTTTAGTTCCAAACCAGACTGATTTTAAGCAGAAACACAAAATTATAAATAAACACTAAATGTTTATACATATACATACATATATATATATATATATATATATATATATATATATATAGATATATAGATATATATAAAATACTATTTCAGGCGCTGCTTGGTTATAACAGAGATCACTGGGCCAATGGTGGGACCCTCATCAGTGATAAAGCCGTACTAACAGCGGCTCATGTTTTGGAGAACAGGGAAAAGTAACTAACATCACCTTTCCTAGTATCAAAATTTAGTAATAAGTATGTATGAGATATTTCAGAAAAATTAACTGAAATAATAACTTGATTTCACCAAAAACCAACATGACAGATCATCGGTCATTTGTTGTTTAATAAGTATCATTTAGTAACAAGACAGCAATAGATGTTTCATTTTGATAATTTATATTTTATGTAAATTTACCAATTATATATGATTCATTCTGCCTTTCTCCATCACTCCAGAAGTCTCTTAATTTCATCTTTTCAAAAGTTCCGAAGTTTCTTAGTAAATTGAGGTGAACTTTTAAATTAATTATTAAATTATGCCTTATTCTACTAAAAAACATAAGTAACGAAAGGAATAAATAATAATCGGAAGCGGAAATACGCTAAGCCGAAATACTCCTTCTGGTATTCCAATATTATTTGTCATTTGACTGGAATGATAATGATCCCTACTCTGCAGATATTTTACGTGGAGATAATCATTTATTTCTAAAAGCTAAAGTTATATATAGCCCTATATAAAACATATAAATCCAAATATAATTATTTATTTCCGATAGCCAAAGATGCATAGACCCTATGCTATTATGATGAAAACCCTAAGATATTATGATGAAAAACAACACCTCGTCTGTTCACTAATTCTAGTACTTTTGTGGCGATTGATTCCTTCAGTTTATATAAAATACAACAGTCTCTTTGTTCAATTGATTGCTTCACTTTTCGAAAGCAATTCATAATAATCTATCGTTTTCCAACCTGACTAAATGCATAACAAAATGGTTTCATGTATGAAAAACAGACTTTGACACAGTTAAACTCTTTTTACTCTTGGTCGAAGAATGTTCATGTTAAGTATTCTCGTAAAGTTCCCAACTTTCATTTCCAGTAACTAGTCTCACCAAAAAAAGTTCGTGTTCATGCCGTCAAAAAGCAAATCATACAATGAAACACTGTGTCATATTATGAGGAAGCTATACATCTAAGTGTAATCCAACTATGCCAGATGGTTACGGGTGGCTATTTGCAAAATTTTTAGAGCATCCGCTATTAACAGTATATAATGGATTTTGATAACGTCATAGTTTCACGGCTGCGTTTCTACTATGGCTTGATGAGGTCCATGCTTGTAATAAGGATACCGTTACAAAAATTGACATGAAAATATCTTCTAGGCTAGATTAAAAGTACAGGCTTTGGAATTTTTAACCAACTGAAAATTATTGTGAATACTTAGCGTACCATTCACGTGAACCAGATAAATCTCACATTGCTGTATAATAAGCACTATAGAGTTATTTTTAAAACAATCTTACTGAGTAAGGACAACAATACTGCTCCTGTTTGAACCTTCTGTATAAGAAGAAAATACTTTATTATGACGATGAGTATGCATAATAAACGTTTGTGTTTTCCATTTTGCTTTTGGTGAGGAACTAAAATTATCTTCCTATACACACACAAATGTGAAATATTGTTTTTGAAGCTTTTATCTTTTTGTCTATTTGTTTGTGAGTTTGTTTATTTGTTCGGCCGTTGCGCAAGAACCACTGAAGGGATTTTCAGTAGGTTTGCACTGATGATGAGGCTTTCTCAGCTCATTCCTAGTTCTGATCACATTATGGTCAGATGTGATCAGAACTAGTAATGAACTGTGAAAGCCTCGCTTGGTTTGAGGCTGTAGCCAGGATAATTTGGTTCACAATAGAATGCCTTAACAGTCAATGGCAGAAGTGCTGTGTTTGGACTTTTTTGTTCGACACATAGTACTAATGAAGCTGCAGCTTCTCAAAGGTCCATGCCAGACGTGCTTTATTTGAGCTTGGGTTATTCGACACATAGTTGTAATGACAAAATATCTGATCTTATGCTGCAACGAGAATATGACACAGAAAAACAACTGATTTCAGCCACCCACTTGTAAGGTGTGCAATGAAGGAAGTATACTCAAAAGTTATAATAATATCAAATAAGTATTGCCGAATTTTTAAGCGTACAGAAATTGGTTAATTTTGTCGTGCAGAATGCTTGGAACACTCTCAGCAGATAAAAATGTGCACAAACTTTGTAACTTTTAATGCAAGTGTCCAACGCCATATTACTTGCTTTATAGAATATATAGATCTGTGGAAAGTCTTGTGTTTCCATTTCACATATATTTTCTTTGTCTTGTTTTTTAATACTACTCTTTCATAGGGACATTTGCATTAATCAAAATGACTGGTGGCTCATCTATAGGAGCGCTGGTGCAGTGACCTCACACTCAAAATTATTAAAAGTATTATTTTTAAGCTAATAAGCTGTAGTATTAATTATTGCTAATAATTTATTAGTACTACAATTTATGAGATTAATAAATAACAGTAACAGTATTGTTTAATGGCATCTTAAGAGTCCAACACTTTCCACAGCTGTGGAAAGTATCGCAGATACGTATGATACACAAAGCTGGCAAATCACTACATGACGTCTCGTCATATAGACCTATTAGCTTGCTCCCAGTATTATCAAGTCTTTGAAAAGCCTCTTCTACACAGAATCAAACCAATACTGGATGAGGATAACATCATACCAACACATCTGTTTGGATTTAGATCTCAGCACTCTATGGTGGAACAGGTCCACAGAGTGTACGATAGGATAAGAAAAGGATTAGAAGAAAAAGAGTACTGCTGCTCAGCATATCTGGATATACATCAGGCATTCGACAGAGTATGGCACAGAGGCCTACTTTACAAAATTAAGACCTACCTTCCACACAGCTACGTGGAATTGCTGAAATCATATCTCTCAGATCGAATGTTCCAAGTGCGAGTAACTGACGTCACATCTAAGCTCTTAGAAATTCAAGCCGGGGTTCCTCAGGGATCAGTGTTGGGCCCAGTGCTATACACCATCTACACAGCAGACTTACCAGCAACAGATGGCGTGACTACTGCCACATACGCCGATGACACTGCAATCTTGGCCAGCAGCGCAGATCCTGTGGTGGCTTCTGAGATGCTACAATGAGGACTAGACAGTGTATCCTCATGGCTGAACAAATGGCGAATAAAAACTAGTGCTACAAAATCTGTACACGTCACCTTTACTCTGAGAAAGGGCGACTGTCCTCCCATACAGCTGAATCAGACTACTCTGCCACACACAGATAGAGTAAAATACCTGGGCATGCACCTGGATAGGCGTATGACGTGGAAAAACCATGTAAAGAGCAAAAGAGATGAACTCAACATTAGATATAAGAATCTCACGTGGCTGATTGGACGGAACAGTACTCTGTCAATCGATAATAAGCTACTAATATATAAGACAATCCTTAAGCCTGTATGGACTCGTGGCATACAATTGTGGGGCAGTTGTAGTAGTTCCAACATCCTGATACTGCAGAGAATGCAAAATATTATACTCCGATCTATATGTGATGTACCATGGTTTGTTACCAATGCCGAAATACATAAGGAACTTCAAATGAACACCATAAAGGAAGAAATCCTGTCGGCTACAGATAAATATAGGGGGAGACTGGAGGCCCACCCTAATGAACTGGCTGCAAAGCTATTAACGCGCACTTATCAAAAGCGATTAAAAAGGAAAGATATTTTGAGTTCCTAAGGAAAGAGGAGATGTTCTCACTGGAGGACACACTCTAAACGAGATTCAACACTCTTCACCACATCTGATAAAAGTGAAAGCACTGATTGCAGATAAATGAAAAAAAAAATAAAAAATAAATAAATAAATAAATAACACTTTCAATAATTTAGAGTGGGAGTTCACTGTACCAGTGCTTTTATGGACGAGCTCCCACTGGTCTAGATACTTTTAAATTATATTGCTATCTCATATTTGCGAGTTTGTGAAAGTATCACTTAAAATGGTGTGTATTGTACCCGCTTACAAACCGCAAGAAAAATATCAGGACTCAAATTGTTTACATTACCAAGATGCAAAACTTGTAAGCATTTTTTTGTCATATTATTTTTTTTGAGTACAACAGGTGCAAACTAAAATGCAATTACTAATATTAAAATCAAAATTATAAAATGTTGAGTAGTTCTAATATAGACTTGAACATGTAATAACATTTTTCAGCAGATTCATATAATAATTTTAAATTCCATGGAAATGGAGATTAAAACCTTTATAAGCACAATTTACAATTCAATTTTTGTTTTGCTTTAACAGGTCAATCGAATGGCTCAAATTGTAACATCGAGAAGATTGAGCAACTGGGTGGAATATTCACAATTTTAGTGTTTATGAGAAGCATTATTTAATTCAATTTTAATACTATTTTATCTATAAAATAGTTACATTTGAATGGAAAGCAAAGTCAAAATTTACTAACATCGACCAAACATATTATAATGAAACCAGAGATGTTGGAACAATAGAAAAGATCAATGGAGTAATGATTCAGACACTGGATACAGGGGACACAGTGGGCAACCAGCCATACATGGAACAATGAAACGAGCTGACACTAGATCAGTTGCAGTGGTGGCAGGGGATCACCACCAAGATATCAGCCTATATAATTCATTTTAATACAAGCTGTCATCATCAGAATACAGATGATCACTTGATGTTTTTAACCACTTCGTTAATTGTAAAGAATCTCACACTAGTCATTCTCATTTTCAATTTTTAACAATGCATTTACTTAGTCGTCGGTTATCCGGAGTTGCCAGATAAGATGAATACCAGACAAATATCTATTGCATCTCAAATTTTAATCACCAAATAATGTTTGGGAATATTTCATGTCTCCATAAAATATTTATTATTATAAGAGTACATTTCTGGAACCAGTTTTACCAGAGTAGCCGTTACAAAGAGATAATAAACAAAAATTGAGAAATTCCAAGTTTACAAAGAAAATACATGTACTGAACAAAACAATTTAACAGACGATTAATTAAAAAGTTTGCAAGAATCTAAACGTACAAGTACTTTAGAAAATATAAAAAATTAAATAGTATAAGATAACCTAATGAATGTAACACCTTGATAACCCAATGAATGTAACAACAAATTATTTTACTGGTATACAACAGAACTTAATGTCAATTTTGCCAAATTAATAATCACAACTACAGCAAACTATACAAAACAAAGTGTTGCCATACCAAAAGATGGACAATAAGCTTGAAATTTAATGTAGTTATGAAGTTAATTACGAATGTAAAATGCTAAAGTTTCAAAATATTAACCACAAATTAAAATAACAATTTTAGAAACTCTGTCCTGTATACCATTTATATGAATTACAATAAAAATGACGAGATGGAGCCAAAAATGTTGAACCTGTTAAAAGAAGGATTATTTATTGGAAAATGTTCTTACAAAATATTCTTATGAAAACTGATGAAAACATACCTAATAAAATATATATTGAAATAATTTTAAGCACACAAACTCCAATTAAAAATTTTACCAAAATTTCGAAATATGTTTCTTCCATTAATGGAATAACCTAAAGGATATGCTGTGACATCCAGCATGTGTATATATGTATATTTTTTATTTTCAGCTGTATATACTTTCTCCCACTAATAAAATACACTACAGGATACTTTATAACATCCATGAATGTATTGTCTGTCTTTGTATTTTTTTTATATTTACAGCTGATGTGTCACATATAAACCAATTATTACCCAATGGTGCTAGCTTCCTGACAATATTCCATCTGCAAATCTTTGAAGTCTTGAAGTCTGCAAACCGTCGAAGTCTTAAAAGTCTGGATATTTTTTGGAAATGAATATATTTTAAACATATACTATAATTTTGAAATCTCAGATGTACTTATGTTTTATGAAATGTTAACATTGATAAATAGTTTTAACAATATTTAAGAATACTTTTAATTAATTTATTTCTTAGCAGTTTTTAAAATTCATTATTCAAATCTGTGGATGAAGACGCTCCGGACACAGAACCATCCACAAGCCCTACGGAGCAATTTGAAGAGAATGCTTCTCTTCAAATTGCCCACTTCACAAGATCTAGTCATAGAACGAAACCTAAGTCTTGGTTAATAATTTAAATAATGTAGATATAATACTACATCATGTAGTTTCATTTAGTTGTGAATCAAAATTAAGAAATACAAGATTAACAAATCTAGATATCTTAACACATTTTCTCATTTATGCAAATAATTTTGTGTTTTACGTTATGATCACAAATTATGTATAATTTTTTGCTCTTTGCTGATTTTATAATCTTAAAAATACCAACTTTTTCAAATTACATTCTATTTCTGTATGCCAGGCCAACTTTTGCCGATTTTGCCGAATTGTTTACACTAACTATTATCGAACAATACTCGTACTTTATTAATGCATAATGTTATTTCATTTTATTCAAAGAGATTGTTATTGATATCTTATTCAATTGCTTTTAAATATTTGTTTCACTCATTAGTTATTTATTTTTTTAGAAATATTGTACAGTTCGTATGCCTGGGAATTCTCAACAAGACAAAAGCGTGCTCCGACCAAAATAAATATAAAGTGAAGAATACTACTATGCATGAAGGTTATTACCCTCCCAACTATAGCCATGACATTGCTCTTTTATTTCTAGACAGAAGGTTAGTAATAATATACTTTTAAGTTGATAGTTTTTAAGTTTTTCATTGGAAAGGAATCAACAGTTTTTACAATAAATTACTATACATTTTTCACACACAAACACCCGCACAAAACTCAATGACAATAAACTGTAGATATTAATAGTGACACATAGTGCCTTATAAGCTATTACACGTAACTTGCCCTGAACATTTAGCATATATAAATCACACATTTCCGAAAATTTAAATATATTTAATTTGTGATATTCAAACGAAAGCCACACTTCAATATATGACTTGTAACACAAAGCGAATGTTTCATTCCTATCAAATTATAAAAACTCTTCGAACGGGAATTGGTCCATACTAAATTAAAATTGATTACCTCACTTCAGCCTGTTAATTCATAGTCCTAAAATAAGTTGGAATTGATGAGGCTATCCCGGCTATATTCAGATTGAAACATTCATGTGTTTATTATACACACAAACAAAGAATCTTTGTGTATTATAACGCTGTCAGTGTCGCCGTCATTCTCGTAATTATCTTGTTCGCAAGATAATTTTATAAATAATTTAGATAGTTTTCCAGTTTATTTTCTGAACGTGCAATTTTTTCATGAAAGTGAACAAACAATAGTGACTATCGAATGTTGCTCTGTTTATTATATCATCAAAGTAGGATTTTTCAACTTAATTTTTAGTAAAAAAAATAATATATTTAAGAATTCCTAATAAATTTAGCAGAAGGCATTGTCAAAGTAATTTTTACGATTAGTATTGGTGGCTAATCAGAAGTTGCATTTCAACTAAAATGTTTGGTGACCTTGTTTATTATTCGGAACTGAATATAGTAAATGGAATAAAGGTGATTTAGGCAATCTAGGTATTTGACAAATTCTGATAAAAAATATGTTCAGAAAAACATTTATTGTGCACTGTAAAACTATAAAAAAGTGGGCTCTTCGCATGTAGAAATTTGTAACAAGGACGATCTAGCTATTGGGAATCGGAAACCTAATGAAAGGGTGGGGAAAAATAAAATTAAAGAGATTAATGTATACTATTGTATCGATCTCACAATTAGCTTTACAACTCAAGAATTAGCTTTACATAGTCACGACGAAAGTCATAGTTCAGTAAGTAAGGGTTTTATTGTTTTGAGTGCTTACAATTCAGTTTTTGAGACATATTTGCAATCTATTATATCTTCAATGCTAGGGCTACCATGGCGGTCGCAGATTCTTGCGTGCGTGTGTGTATATCTATATAATCTTTATATGTCACTACCTTCACAGCTTGCCTTTCCCAAAAAGCACTGCATGCCACTGGATATTAAATGATTTGTAACCAATAAGCTGTACTTACTATCGACAAGTCAAACTCAAACTTAAGATGAATTAAGATTAAGACCTGTGAATTAAATATATTTTGTGCAATTTTTATCTTCGTCCGAATAGTCATTTATAAAAATCTCCCTCCTCCCCTCACTCTTTCATGTAAATTCCCATAAATTTCATCATTCTCATTCTCCATGCTGCTAATCCCATATATACTTGGGATCAATCCTCTTTACAGATTGTGCCATTTTGCTCACATTTCTAATTTTCGTCCATTTCGCGGGGTGTCTTTCAAGGTCTCTCTCTTACAATAAATATTGCTTTAGTCATATGGTCACCATTTCTGCTTATCACATGTCCATGCCACTGTAACTGGTTTTCTCCCATTTTCTCTGCAATGTCTGATCAGTTCTTATGATTTCACCAACAGCAATAGGCAGATATTATTCTCATGAGCTCAAAAACATGAAGTATGGCTAGTTTTATAATATGTTTATAAAAAGTGATCCTCACTCGAGCCAACCAGTTGGAGCTATGGTTTATATCTTTTTCTATGATGAAATTTAGTACTACAATGGAACCCAGGTACTGGGTCAAATAACTTTGGGGATGCACCATTGATTGCATGTTGTCCTACATTATTGACTTTTGTCGTAGATAGGTTGCAAATGCATATATTCTCTTTTTTTCTACTGCTTTTTAGACCTCTCTTTTCCAGTATGGATTTTAATTTTCGGTCGGTTTGGATTTCCGAATGTGATTCAGCCATCTATTTCCAAGTATATCCATCCATATGTCTAAAGTGATATGAATGATGGCCAGATTGATTAAGAGGGGACTTGGAGTAGAGCCTTAATGGCCAATTTTGTCTCAAAATTGTCTTCATTTTGACACTCGTTCTCCCTGTTAGCGATTCTATCACTTACAAAGATTTTGTTAAATAAGATGTATTAGGCAACAAATGATTTTAACTGGAATAAGTCTGAAAAATGAGAGAGAAAAAATGTGAAAGTGTGAAGACCACATTCTCGACCACCAACAAACTTCTTTTCCAGGGTTGCTCTGAGCCACCGTGTGCGGCCGGCCTGCTTGCCTGTGAGGCGATCAGAAGAATCATCGATTTTAACAGTCATAGGCTGGGGCATAATCAATAAGGATACCGAAGAGCAATCAGACATGTTAATGAAGGTAACGATTTTTATTATATTTTTTTAAATATCGATTTTTCATTTATATATAGGATGAGTCCAGTGACTATTGTACAAACCTAAATTGTAACAACCCGGGTAACATTTTAACAAGTATCAATAATTTGCATTACTTTTTACTCATATTTTTCTTGTATCCCAAAATTATTACGAATTTATTTATTTATATAATTTCCTAATATTCATTTATCAAAACAGTTAAGGAAACATTTTTCTTTTGGACAAGATTTATTTCACCACAATTTTTCAGTTTTGTTTTCTTAATTAAATTTTTATCAATTAATACTTTATATATTTATATATATATATATATATATATATATATATATATATTTATATATAAGTTTATTTACTTTTCAATTTCAATATTCAATACCAGCCCATTTGCAAGTAATATGGAAAAGTAGCTAATACGGAGAAAGTAGTAATTTAATAAGTGATTAATTTTATTTATATCTATTGTACAGACGACTGTTGTGGAATCTTCTACTTCGAAGTGCCAAGGGGAATACAAAGAGGCAATGAAGGACACATGGAATGAGAATAATATACTATGTGCTAAAGGATCGGCAACATCGAATAATTCGGATGGCACCCACGCGGACAGTTGCCAGGTAAACTACTTTCATTAATTTACCAATATGTCTGGGAATTATTTCTCACACTACTTTATTGCCGAAACAGAACGAAATTGACTCTAGCATATACATAGTTATAGAATTTTAATATCTAACACTTTTAATATCTAACAATAGAATTTTTAATATCTAAAAATATTATAGTCCAGCATTTTTAATATCTAGCAATAGCATTTTTAATATCTAACAATACTATGGCTTCCATTTTTCATATTTGCCAAAAATTTCTGGAGTATTATGGAAACTTCTTGAAGGACTCTAATGTATATAAAGACCATGGTAGTCTATCTTCTGTTCGGTTAGTAACAGAGTTTCAGCAAATAGGGAACGAACAAAATATGGTAATTTTACAAAGACACTTTAGAGTGCCCACGTTTCAAGAATCCTGGAAAAAACAAGCAAAGCTACTCGCAATTTATGCCCAGTAACGGATAAAGTATGTTCTCGTATAACACAGCCAAACATTAATTGGAAAATTTCAAAGAAGGAAATTCTGTTTCTCTCAAATAATCCTCATCCAGGTAAACTTTCTACATTGAATTTTGAAAAATTCAAGGGTCTTATTGATATTAAATTCCAGGTTACATTTGGATTATCTAACAGAACTACTTTCATGCCCTCATACTGCAATAAAAAAACAACTTCGTATTTTTGGGGTACAATTGGAAATATTCTGTTTCTGTTTCTGTAAGAGCTATCCAACTTGTTTGTTCATTCTTGTTAACCTGCTGCATGAACAATCAAACTGTCATTAATGTATTAATTTAAGTTGGTATTTGATTGATTATGCGGGCTAAGCCATATTTTTGAATGGAAATAAATAATGCTCTCCTATTCAGCTGGTTTAAAACTGCGTGAAAAAACATAGTCCCTTAAAAATAGCTTATATAAAGTTTTATGTAAAAAAATACATATAAAATTCAATATAATTAAAATAACACTTGCGAGAACTTAAATTTTACAGCGTTTCTTACTACTGACTGATAAGACGAGAATAATAGCGCTTGAAGATAACGTGAAACCTCGAACAGTGAAATTAGAGATTTCACTTCTCCTTAGTGTTTGTAACTGAACAACTTAATTATTTTTATTAAACTATTTAGTGATATCAGCATTAGTAAAAGGTGTCATTTAACAAACTAACTAGTCTTTCCTCACCATTTATACATTATTGACGTTATCTGATGTATCGAGTACTTCTCATCACTGCCATTATTTACATTAAATGATTCTTCCATTTCCATTTAATTACCAGATAATTTCTTTTCAATTATATATTTTCAATATTATATTTATATTTGAATGTGGGTCGTTATTTGGTCTCCATACTACAAATAACATATTGAGTGAATAAAATAATTACGAAAGAGGTTTTCGATTACTCTTCGCGATAGACTTCTGCTTAGTCGAGAACATGGACTACAAGAGAAAAAGTGCTAATCTGTCGTATTTATTTCAATCATGACTAGAAAAAGCGCTAATATCTTGTATTCATACAATATCATAAGTTCACACGATTGTCCCTCTCTTCTCTCTCTGCTCAACTTCAACAACTTGAGCAGATCCCTTAAACGTTTTCCACAAACATTTGTCGTCAAAGTTTATAATAATAATATACCACTTTTATAACCCCCTAATTCAAAAGTTCTCTTTAAATAAGGATTCGTTCCTGAAGATCTCTTTTTTTTAATTTTTGGAAGGATTTATTTATTTATTTATCTACTTTAATGTATTTAATTGATACAAATGGCGAACTTATTGCTACGAGGGAAACCTCTTACAGCCAACAATAACACCAGTCCAGCCCCGTTCGACGTACGGCCGGGAATCGAACCTAGATCCCCGGAACCCAGAAATCATTCATGTTTAAAAAGAAAATAAACAAAATAATTATTAAAAAATGAAAACCTAGCCGTAATAAAATTAATTACTTCTTATATACAAAATAAAATTAATTCCAATTTTAAACCAGCATTAAAACTAATATTACTGATTGATCAATACATTACAAAATAAAGTCACAATTCTTTGCACACATAGTTATAGTCTAAGATTCATACTCTAATCTTTTCATCATATGCTTATCTGACTATAAATAAATAGGTTCTCAACTTTATTGAAAAAATGTCTACTTGATTCAAAACAAATTGATAACTGAATGGAAATGTCTTGACGCACCCACAAACAATTATTTAAATGATATTTAATAATACAAATGCGACCCGGCATTATTTATATACTGTTTTGTTGCGGTTTCAGGGCGATTCTGGCGGACCCCTCACACTGAGAATTAAGAATGTGACCTGCTCATATGAACTCGTAGGAATAGTCTCGTTTGGTATCGGTTGTGGTCAAAGCAGTGGTGTATATACTCGCGTATCTGGATACTTGGAATGGATTGTAGAAAACGTGTGGAAGAAGGAGCATTAACTTGACGACCAGAATATAAGAAGATAACACTATTACACTTCAGAGGACTTCACTAAATACATTTTATTAACTAATTTAAAGTTATTGCTTCGAGTGAAATTTTTAATTCGCATTGAATATTTGCGAGTTTTCTTAATTAATAAAAAATCTAATTTAAAAGATTATCCACCTCATTTTATTTTTTTTTTAATATAACTATATCGATTATGGAAAAATAATGACAAACATATAATATAACAACAATAGTTGAACATCTAATCTTTTGACACTTTTCAACATCTGAAACAAAATTTAGAAAAAAATAATTTGTGCTTGTTGGACACTAAACAATTTGGCATCATCTTTTCTCCGGCGCTGCGTCGAACATAAATCCACCTTTTTGAACCAAATATTTTAAACTTCGATTCGTCAGTCCAAAAGACTTTTCAGTCTTCTTTTGTCCAATCTTGATAGGCAAGACCCGCTGCTTCTGTCTGTTTTTGTTTTGTGGCCTTAGCAAAGGTTTTCGGACAGCAACAGATCAAACAAGTTAGGGTTGCGCAATCATCTTTTTACTGTAGTCAATGATACAGGTTCCTATCGAGATATGTTAACTTGAAAGCAAATTTCTGGCTCTATTAGGCGTCTCTAGAAGTTGTCACTCTCGGTCATCCTGAACATAGATAACACTTTCCTTGTGCGATGAACACAAGTCTTCGACATTTTAAATGTGTGGCAATTGCATGCCCGGATTTGTCTCTGTGATATAAAACAATGATAGGAGATCGAATTTCAGTGCTACTTTCGCATGCTTTTCCCATTTTGAAGACGTCTTGACTGCAAAAACCACAAGTGCAGACGAAGTAAAACTATTTGTGAATAATTTCATAAAAATATAAGTAATCCAAAAGTAAATCTATTTTACGAAGTTAAAACAATTGGTTAATGCAAAATAATTAGTAATAAGAAAGTCATAAAATATAATAATGACTCTACCCACCTAACTGTCGCTCGGAGTTCTTTGATGTTTTATACCAGAACATGTTTATAGCACCTTCACTCCAGAAGTACAGTTTGGATATTTCTTGGTAATAATACAATATGCAGATTCTTATTGTATTACCTACAATTTTAGTATATTTAGAAACAATTTAAGTATTTTACAAGTGATCTGAAACTTTTAGCCAGCAGTGTACATATATATATATGTATATATATGTGTATATATATATATATATATATATGTATATATATATATATATATATATATAAATATATATAGATATATATATATATATATGTATATATATATATATATATATATATATATATATAAACATTGACATAACAAAATTCACATTTGTTTATGTGGCTGCTATGTGCTGTGTTTCTCTTTGGATGTTGTGTTTGTGTCTATGTATCCACTGCATGTCCTTCTGTGATCTGCCTGTGCAGGCCTCTGTATAGTTGTCATCTGTCTGTGTGTATGTTTGTTTGTGCTGTTTGCATGCATACGTGCATGTTCATGTATATGTGTTTGTATACCCTCAACTTAAGTGAAAATTCACAAATAAATGTTGATGGTCTAAGTAAACTCACGCACTATTCAATTGGTGACAAACTATCATGATATTAATATTAACATTATTATAATAATTTAAAGTGTACGTCTCATAAACAATCAACATGTATGTTAAAAATTATTAACACCTTGTGATATAAGTTCATTAAAATGTAGTTTTATGATGCTCCACTATATGGCGATATTAGTTTTAATAAATGTTTTTCAATTGAATAATCGATTTATATTCATATGTTAGTAACTGCCATATCATCACTATCTGTTACATTCCAGGGTTCCCTCTTAGATAAAGATAGAGGGGGAAAGCTTGAAAATCTAGAAAAGTGTAACATAATACAAATTTTCCCACGCAAAGGACAGGCAGAGTTGCTTGTTTATGTGTAAATTGGGTGACAAACTAATAAACCCCTAACACTAAAAATGGCAAGCCTCATGCAAATACAACGACACCACATCTTTATTAGGTGTAGTAATATATAAACTTATAGATTCATTACTACTATTTTCGTATCTGGAAAATTCAATATTCAAACAGTGCAAGTTGACTTGTATATAACGGTGATTATATAAATAATGAAGTGAGCTTCTAAAGGTGTATCAGCAAAAGTATTAAACAACTGTTTGAACTCCTCTATACTCAATATCCAATACTCCATTTAAAACATGAATTGAAAATAAAAATAATGCATAATTAAAACAACCTCATGTAAAATATTTACTAATTTAAAAATCAGAGTTTCACAAACTTTTTTACTGTCAATAACAAACATAATTATTAAAAAAATAACTACCTCATACCTAATTAACTGTGTTTCACCTTTAGATGGCGCTTCAATATTCCTTTATCCCTGCAGATTTTCGGACAGAGCTTACATGGAAACAAAGGTTGACCCACATGCTTCCGCATATGGAAATCCAAGGCCTTGGTATTTCTAAATACTTTTTCACACATTTGACAGCCAAACTGACTCGTCCTACTTGCAGACCTCCTTCTCACAGAACCGGAACGCCTGTGATCAAGTAAAATTGCCCCCATCTTCCCGCGACTAACCGAACGAGAATAGGTATCACATTTGGGCATAATCAAATCAGATTTTCTAATGCATTTTTCGCTTTTACATCTCACAGGTTTCTTGATGCTTACCGAAATTTTTTTTTTCAATTTGTTAGACTTTAAAAGCGTGAGACAAGTTTTGCAGATATAAGATCGCATTTCAAATTTGCTCAATGGCTTCCTCGCGTTAGGCAGTTTAAAATTGGTGTGGCAAAATCTGCACTGCACTGTGGGTACTATCTTCTCGTATCCCGCATTTACAGGCCTCGCTGCTCTGGGACGTAGGTACGATGAAACTTTACATATGTTTTGTATTTTCTGATTATTGGTGCGATATTTTGGAGAATTTATATTTCTTACAGTTTTTTTCATCAGATTCGAGGTATACGAAGTCTTGCAGTGGAGTGAGGTCTGATTGTTACTTTTCATTTTTTGAATACCTAGTTATTATAGAAAATAAATAAATTTAGAAGAAAACAAAATAATAAAATTAGAAAACAACAAGAAGAAATATATGTATGGCAAAAAAATAATTGTTACAGATATTATTCAATGATAAAAGACTAGTAATATTTTAATAATAACATGAAAAACCGTTTGTTAATTAAAATTACATTTGAAACATATACTAATATAAATGAGGCATTTTCTATTAAATTAGGTTGGCTTTAATTTAAAGAAATATGCAGCATTTGACTCATTAATCAAGTTTTGTAACAAAATGGTTTGTTGAAAAAATTATGTACAGAAAAAAGTTGGTTATTCTGTTTATAATATAGAATATTTTGTATTTATATATAAAAAAATTTTGCATTTAATTTTAAAAAAATTCTTTTAGGATGACATTATTCCCTTTTATGTTCAAAATTGATTTTTTTTTACTCTTATATCGCATATTCAAGTTTTCCTATAGCCACAAGTAGTTGACTACCACAATTTAAGTCACATTTGTGCGAGAACAGTTTCCATATCCTAAGCTTTCTCCTACTATTCTTCAGTAACATATCAATGATTTTGCAAGAAATACCTTGCACGGGGATAAAGAAAATAAAGATTTAAACTTTGGTTTCAATTCACTGTTTAGAATTGTTTGGAATATCTGATTTGTGGACCTTTGAATTTACTTTAACAACGATCACTATGGTACTTGCTTCATAATTTCTTAAATAAAATTTCTTTCAACTTCAGCGCATTAACGAAATCTAATCAATCAAACCCCATAACCTATCTCGATATCCAATATTTGTGCCAAACTGAGCGTAGTAAATATTTTTGACAAACCCATTATGTTTAAACATCCATACAGAAAATTTACCTGTTATGGGAATATAAAAATGATAATTACTTATACCTGTTACAAAATACTAGGCCACACATGGCGTGCACACTTCTTTCTATAGCATTTAATTGGGAATACGCAACATTAACACTTCACATATAGTATTCAATATTTATTTACTTTTTATGTATCGGGATTTCCAGCAATGTCAACACAACAAAACAACAGACAAAACGATGCCATATAAGATATTGGAAACTTTCCTTTATACAAGCTTGGGACTATCTAGTTTAGAGAATATTGTTACCTATTACTAATGAGTTAAAATTGAAGTGAAAATATAAATAAGCAACACTCTGATGATGATGCATATAAGACAATTACAATTTTACGGCTGGCTAATTTCAAAATTGTCTATTGGAAAACATATATTAATTAATTTATATTTACACTCTCCTTCAACATTTTATACGACTATTTTACGATTATACATGTATTTAAATATATTTTGTTCTTTCACTCATTTGAATTAATCTAAACAAAAAATTGTCAAAATTAAAAGTAATGGTTATTGTATAAAACGCAGTTTGAAATTTTAAATTGCAACGAAATATGAACACATTTTTTTACCAATGTCAATTACACCTTTATATGCCAATTTTAAATATTTATTTTAGTTTTAATGCAAAACCAATCTATGTTAACTTTCTACGTATACTCATCACATCTATTCCATTTACCACAGGCCTTCGGAGACTATGAATGAACATATGCGTGCCAAATATTGATCCGCAAAGGTGTTTAGACTGGCAAATATTTAGTATGAAGTAAGCACAAAGTACGGGAAGTGGAATACTAACTTGTCCCAGAGTACGACAGACATAAGCATATTACACAAAATATTTTGTATTTCATTCTTTCCAAAGAAGGGATTTATACAATGAATGCAATTGTTTTCGTACATCTGTAATCAATAATAATAAATAATAGCGGTGTCATTAACCGGTATCTGTAGACTGTCATAATGTAATATGTCTGGTCCATGCAAATACCTCCTCTTAGTATGGAACAAAGTAAGTGTATAGGTAGGCCTCTAAGCACCTCTGTATTAAATATATATATATATATATATATATATATATATATATATATATATATATATATATATATATATATATATATATTCATACCAACCATTATTACAATCATCAGGACCCTTTAGGTTTCACTTGGTCAATGCTAATTTTCATAAATTAAACTAATAAAAGTTGAGCAATTTTAACATCAAACTACTGAGCGTTTGACGTAAGAAACGCTAAACTATGAACAAAGACATAATTCCCAGTGTTACGATATATTTAGCAAAACCTCGATGTTTAGATAATTTGCTAATTGCTGTAGTTGATACAGACATACAATACAATCTGTTAAATATTTATGAACATTTAAGAGAACATACTATTTATGTTAAACTCGTTTTTAATTTTGCAAATAATGTGATAATTTTTGCAACTTTACTTATTATGAATAGTGACTCATTAGTAAAGTTGTCATCACTGCATTATTTTAAAGAAATATGTAACAAAATACTTCTCTGCTGAAAGTGTTTTAATTACACAGCTTCGCCAACAAATGTCTAAGAATAGTATTTAATTCATAAATACATCCAAATAATATTTAACTTAAATTTCTTACAAATTTTATTTTTGACTTATTTCAAGGTGTCTTTATTTTTCTGAATTTACTTTTTCAAACTGAAGTGCTTTTTTCAAACTGACTGCTTGAAGTGAATTTACTACTGAAATTGAAGTGAATTTACTACTGCTTGAAGTGATTTTACTGCTTGAAGCAAATTATATTGATCTAAATTTGTTGTAACATAAGAAAAGATGGTTTTGATCTTTGTAACATAAGAAAAGATGGCTTTATTAGACAGAAACGTAGTATTTTATGGTCAAAACGTAAATATTACAACAGAAATGTAATTTAAAGGCGAAAAAAATTGTTTTTATACCGAGTATGGATGAAGGCCAAAATTTAAAAGAATAACCATTATGTTCACATCTTTTAACTTAAATAATTGAGTATAGAATTTGAAAAAGTAAATTCACTTCAAGCACTAATAAAAATAAATTCACTTCAATCATTAGGAAATTCACTTCAAGCCGTAGTAAATTCACTTAATTTCAGTAGTAAATTAGGGTCTAGTATTAACTTTATAACATAAAAACTATAATACCGAGTGCCCAGTTGGATCTGTCAGATTTTATTGCTCAGTGTGTGGATAAAATTATTCTTCTACACTTAATATGATTACTAATCATGTAGTATTAAAAGGCTATATTTATTTAGCTAGAGGTAGATCAAAGGGTACACTCATGTAAACTATATATACTAGTGATCATCCAGTTGGCGAAATTCAACCGTAATATACTTACCTACTTACGTTGTTGAAAACACTAGTAGGTAGACGATATTAAGTCAATTCAGATTGCTGCTGCAAAATTTTCCTTTTCAATAGTTAGATATATATTATTAAGCAAACTAACAGGTTAAGTCAATCTGACGTTTTAAAATTCTTTAGCGACAATTTCTACTCTGTGCGACTATTAGACCACGTCCTGTTGTGTTTGACATAAACATTATAAACGTAAACAATGAATCTTTTAATGTATTTGTAAAACATAACATATATAAATTTTAGCTTATATATATATATATATATATATATATATATATATATATATATATATATATATATACACACACACACACACATATATATATATATATATATACACACACACACACATATATATATATATATATATATATGTCCACATTTACCTGGTGGTGGTGGATCGGAAGCGTCGTCGCCGTAGGTGGAGATCGAACTGGCTGCTGCACGTGACGCCACCAGCTGGCGGAAGCAGAGCGCCGCGCGCAACTGCCGTATGCACTCCGCGCAGATGAACCGCACGCTCCTCTCGCCCTTGCTCTGTACAAATCACACGCTGCTAATGAGAGCTCTCAAGATAACACATGTTTTCAAGGTTCCGCAGGAAAACGACGAACCTTTATAATATCGTCATATCTGTTTGTCCGTCACTGCCTTATAGTTTCTATGGAATTTTTCAATATAAAATTATTAATTAGACAATTTTTCCTAAGGTCTTTTCAAAAGGTGGGTAGAATTACAATCGATATTCAACAAGTAGATGGGATATACATATAAAAAAGAATAAAAATTTTATTGTTTTGTTGTACACCTTTGCGAAAAAAGTTTTAAAAAGTACAATCCAAATATTAGGCACAAATTATAATTATCACATCCCGCATAAGAACAATTATCACATTATAATAACTTTTACCTTGAAACCTGCATAATACAATCCTTACTGTACGTTACCTCGGTCTTCCCTTGATAATACCTTCAAATAATTACTTTTATTTATACATCAAAATATATAATGTTGTCGATCCACAACTATAAAAATAAATTAGTCATTTGGAAAAAGGAAACTTTTAATGATACGGCTTATCAAAAGGAATGACGAAACGAATACCAACCGTGTGGAAATATTCTCACTTACTCACATTCATAGATAAGTACAGAACTCACGTTCAGGTTTTTGTACTTATCTATGATTCGATAATAATCATTAAATGAAGAGAAACTTGAGACGAGCAGTTTATAAAAGAAAAATATGAAGCAAGTACCACACGACATGGATATATTCTCACTTACCTTCGTAAATAATTACAGGACTCGCATACTCATTTAAAAAGAGAAACTTGGGACAAACCACTTTATATAAAACAAATACCATGTGGATATTGCTGCACTTAATCACATTCATAGATAAGTACGTAACTCACTTTCAGGTTTTTGTACTTGTCTGTGATACAAAAATAATCATTTAAGAAAGAGATACTTGAGACGAAGCTGTTTATATAAAAGAAAAATATAAAGCAAATACCACACGACATGGACATGTTCTCACTTATCTTCGTAGATAGTTACAGGACTAACATATAAAAAAGAGAAACTTGGGACGAACAAGTTTACATAAAAGGAAAATATAAAACAAAACCACACGACATGGATAAGTTCTCAGATAAGTAAAAGACTCACATACGGGTGTCTTTTTACCATTATATTTAAAATTGGGGCAATTGGTACAATATTCCATGTTTTACCGTACGTTCGCGCATTCAACCAAATTGAACGTAACTAAAGTTAAAAATGTATATACGGTTGACGGAACGTTTCTTTCTAGAGATGTATCAGTAAATCGGCTTAATGAAGTTACATTATAAACAATTATTTATATTACATCTGGTAAGTACATTGTACAATGCAGGAATTTAGAAAATATGAGTAATTTGAAAAGGAAACAGATGGATAAAATGTTTAAGTTTAATTGCAGTAACTCTAACAATGGTGGTGATGATAAAAAATTCCTTCTACAACATTAAATTGGCAAGAGTTATTTTGAAGGAATTATAATACATTGAGGGATAAATATACCGAAAGGTATAAGTTTTCCAAAAGGAAGCATAAATATGTCTAAAACTAAAGAAGCATTTGACCTAAATAATACCGACTAGGATTTTGATAGAGTTTCAGTATATGTTCAAGAAGACTAGGAATTTGATGGGGTTTCAGTATATGTTCAAGAGTTTCAGTATATGTTCAAGAAGTAGTTTGAAATGTACGAAGGATGGACATAAACTTGATACAGAATGCATAATCGAGAAATGTTCATGTTTGATTGAACCGAACCCCACTACTTTTATTTATGAGACCATATAAAAAGCCAAAACTGACCCGACTGCCATCAATATTAAGTCAGTCAATAGTGCAAAAAGTGAATCAAGAGTTGTAATTATTAAGTAAAATAAATATTAATATTATTTGAAAATGCTATTAGTAAATTAGTCAACAGTGCACAAAGTGAATACAGAGTAATAAGTAAATAAATTAATAGTCTTTCGTTATTGAGAAACTTAATTAAATATTCATATTATTTGAAAACGCTATTAGTAAATTAGTCAACAGTGCACAAAGTGAATCCAGAGTAAAAAGTAAATAAATTAAAAGTCTTTCGTTATTGAGAAACATAATTAAATATTAATATTATTTGAAAATGCTATTAGTAAATTAGTCAATAGTGCACAAAGTGAATCCAGAGTAATAAGTAAATAAATTAAAAGTCGTTCGTTATTGAGAAAGTTAATTAAATATTAATTTTAATTTAAAAATGCTATTAGTAAGTCAATAGTACAACGAGTGAATCCAAAGAATAATAAGCATCTGAAAATATTTTTCTAAATATATTTCTTTAAATAGTTTTAGTCAAGTTCGACAAATTATTTTTTTAGAACGTCGTAAGTCATCTTTATAGAAAGAATTATTTCTCAGAGAAATCAAGCGATGTCTGATCAACCTACCTTACACGACAGCTATTTGACCGCGAACAAGCGAACTTCAGTTCGCTTGGAGCAAGGTCGAGTATGGCACATTCTACAACGAAAGTTTGACACCTTAATACCGGTCGAATAATAACATGCCTTATCTAATACGTGGATAGCTAAAAGGAAGTCTGTTTCAAATTGTGATCCAAAAATCGCATATAATTACAAATCAGTAAATACAGGCCAATTAATAACTATTCCATGTAGACTTTGTTCAGCTCCTAAATTTAAAGATGAATCAGCAAGTTTATATTATCAGCAAGACAAAGTAAAATTCTACAGCCAAGTTCTACAGCCACCTCCAGAACCTCTTAAATGTCTGTTTCATCAGCACAGCATCCTTTCTAAATAAAAATTTATTAAACACTTTAAACTTTTTGATAATGCGTTTCAAGTGGCGTTGAAAGCACAAGGTCAAGTGTATCTTCTTTTTGGTAGTTTTCTACCTGTCGCAGAGAATACAGACATTTTTTACAGAAATAGAAGACTACGATGCTCATGGAAATGTTCGGCATACCAACATAAAAGTTTAAATCCAGATTTAGTACGTCATTTACAAGAAATTTTACACGAAAACAATAATTATATTTTGTAGTTCAAGTGTTTAATAGAGTCTGTATCACAAAATGAACCTAATTTATATATTATAATTCATGGTGATAAGTAACCCTTCAATCGACATAACAGTAGATACAGTCCACCCCCAACCACTGAGGTCCAAATTCTTGTCTCTATTAAAAAACGGACAAGAATTCGGACTGAGAGGCATTAGATACAGTGCACCCACAAAAGTAGATACAGTCCACCCACAATCACTTAGTCCAAATTCTTGTCCGTTTATTAATAAACGGACAATAATTTGGACTGAGAGGCAGTAGATACAGTGCACCTACAACAGTAGATACAGAACACCCACAAGCACTGAGTCCAAATTCTTGTCCGTTTATTAATAAACGGACAAGAATTTGAACTAAGAGGCAGTAGATACATTGCACCCACAACAGTAGATACAGTCCACCCACAACCACTGAGTCCAAATTCTTGTCAAGAATTTGGACTGAGAGGTATTATGTTATGTGGACGAGATAATGAGAAGCAAAAAATTAATTCAATCGGGTATATAATGCTCTACAGTATCCTTTAATGTTTTGCAGGGGTTAATATTGATATGAATATCCATCCTGCAAATTAATCCTAATAATGGAGCACATCTATGAAAGAGCGTTTCGTGTATGAACTTTTGTACGTATTGAATGATGATAGGAAGTGAAGAGTTCAACTCGATTGTGTGTCATGGTATGTCGACGAATCAATTTTGGATGGGTATAATCAGCGGGTCTTATCAGCTCCTTCCCACTTAATTCTGTCAGCTTTGCGTCTTATCGACTAATATTATTATAAAATTAAAAATATATTTTCAGTAGGTTGTTAAGAAATATTTCTGTGATAAATTATTTCATAAACTAAAAATAATTTGAAAATTTTATTTGATAAAGAAATATTTCATAATAATAATAATAATATAAATAAATTTAGAAGTTTCACATCTGTCATGCTTCCCGTGACCGCTCACATTTTTTTTCTATTTTCTCGCGATTCCTAACGTAGAAAATGTTAACTAATAATGCAAGGTCGAGAACCATATTTTTAACTAAACCATTACCGAATGACCCAAAGCCAATATATAAGTAATGTTACTTAGCAGATTTTTAAATATATGTTTATTAGATATCACATTTGTTTATAATACCATATTATACCCGACAGTCTGAGTGCCACGTATTTGTTCAATGTTTCATTTTAACATATATTCATTTGTTACTAAAAAAATCGTAAAAAAGCAAACAATTAATTATCTGGCAGTTTCATTACTTGTGACAAAATTTATATTAAAATCAATTACTACAGCGTATCTTAAACATCATTTTGGTAAACAATCACCCAATCACGGATTAAAATTGCTTTCAAGCAATACGAAGGAACGAGGACAAACATTTTCTTACAGACGTACACGCTTTTCCATGACTTTTCATTGCTCAGTGCCGCATTATTCTCTATGTCCAACTCGAAAAAGTTAGTTTGTTTATTAATTAAAGTGGTGTCTGGTAAAGAAATTTCTTTTTAAATGATAATCGCTATTTCAGCATTTCAAATTATATTAAATGTTTTCCATTTCCCACGACCGCACAGCTTCCCAAAGGAGAATCGGCAAATATATATGGAATATTGGTCTAGGCACCAAAAAGGACAATACATAAATATTCAAAAAGCCATCCTAATTTTCTGTAATGATTATTACATAAATAATCAAAAGGCTATCTTAATTTTCTGTAATGATTATTAAATAAATAATCAAAAAGCTATCCTAATTTTCTGTAATGATTATTACATAAATAATCAAAAGGCTATCTTAATTTTCTGTAATGATTATTACATAAATAATCAAAAACCTATCTTAATTTTCTGTAATGATTATTACATAAATAATCAAAAAGCTATCTTAATTTTCTGTAATGATTATTATGGCAGCTAATTTAAAATCGCTATGAGAAAAAAGTTATGACGACGCTAAATACCGCACTCTTCCCATGATTGAGAATTGACAGGATGATTGACAGAAGAGCAAAGCGGGGCCTTGTCGGAGGGGGCGGGGAGGGGGCTTCAATATTCCAGCCAAGGAAAACATAATTGCGATTTTAGATTTGTGATGCATCATTAACGTTTCAGTGCCTTTCCCAACTACAATGTCGGACTCAACTATTACATAAGCGGCATCTGCCAAGAAAAATGATGTACCGATTCCTTATAAACATTTCTGTGATCTATACCAGACCTTGAATCGTGCGGATAAAAGATACATATCCTGTCCACAAAACGAAAGCGCGAAACACAATTAACCACCAAGCAAGCCAATAAGTTCTAGTTGGTAACTTTATGTCGTTGGTCGTGAAAGTGGTTAATGGGCGAGTTAAACGCGGATATAAACTATTAGGGCAAGATTATTTTAATAGCACTTTAAGGAACTTATTCCCAGGTTTTAGAACATACTAAAAATAAACGATTTTCATATCCAATAATAAACGATTTTCATATCCAAAATAAACAATAAACGATTTTCATATCCAATAATAAACGATTTTCATATTTACTATGTAAATGCAGTCGCAATATTGGATTTTATAAACGAAGAGGATATAATTGAAGACGATAGGTAAAATAGAATAATAATTATTATTGACACTATGTGTTTACTCAGTCTACATGCTTTTTTTATTTCCTAATAACATGTACAAAAAATGATCTAATCTAATAACATGCTACAATAATAATCTAACCGGTATAAAATCAGCCTTTCAGGCTTCTTGCGGCCAATTGATTGGAACTAATTGAAGACGATGGGTAAAATACAATAATAATAATTATTGACACTATGTGTTTATCCAGTCTACGTGTTTTTTTTATTTCCTAATAACATGTGCAAAAAATTATCTAATCTAATAACATGCTACAATAAATAATCTAACGGGTATAAAATCGACCTTTCAGGCTTCTTGCAGCCAATTGATTGGAACTAATTGAAGACGATAGGTAAAATACAATAATAATTATTATTGACACTATGTGTTTACTCAGTCTACGTGTTTTTTTTATTTTCTAATACCGTTTACAAAAAATAATCTAATAACATGCTACAAAAAATAATCTAACCGGTATAAAATCGGCCTTTCAGGGTTCTTGCAGTCAATTTATTGGAACTAATTGAAGACGATAGATAAAATGGAATAATAATAATTATTACGCTATGTGCTTACTCAGTCTACATGCTTTTTTTATTTCCTAATAACATGTACAAAAAATAATCTAATCAAATAACATGCTACAATAAATAATCTAACTTGTAAAAAATCTGCCTTTCAGGCTTCTTGCAGCCAATTTATTGGACCTAATTGAAGACGATAGGTAAAATACAATAATAATAATTATTGACACTATGTGTTTACTCAGTTTTTTTGCTTTTTTATTTTCTAATACCATGTACAAAAAATAATCTAATCAAATAACATGCTACAATAAATAATCTAACCTATATAAAATCGGTCTTTCAGGGTTCTTGCAGCCAATTGATTAGAACTAATTGAAGACGATAGGTAAAATAGAATAATTATAATTATTACACTATGTGCTTACTCAGTCTACATGCTTTTTTATTTCCTAATAACATGTACAAAAAATGATCTAATCTAATAACATGCCACACTAAATAAACTAACCTATATAAAATCGGCCTTTCAGGGTTCTTTCAGCCAATTTACTGGACTTAATTGAAGACGATAGGTAAAATAGAATAATAATAATTATTACACTATGTGCTTACTCAGTCTACATGCTTTTTTATTTCCTAATAACATGTACAAAAAATGATCTAATCTAATAACATGCCACACTAAATAAACTAACTTATATAAAATCGGCCTTTCAGGGTTCTTTCAGCCAATTTACTGGACTTAATTGAAGACGATAGGTAAAATAGAATAATAATTATTATTACACTATGTGCTTACTCAGTCTACATGCTTTTTTATTTCCTAATAACATGTACAAAAAATGATCTAATGTATTAACATGTACAAAAAATAATCTATTCTAATAACATGTACAAAAAATAATCTAACCTATGAAATATCACCGTAACTTTTTTCTCGCATCGATTTAAAATAAGCCACCATAATAGCTGTTGCGTCTTGAAATAATTTTCTAATAATCATATGTGTGGTGCTTATTGGTCTCCTATACCATTATCTCGGTCTTCCTTTACGACTTATAGCATTAGATTTACATGTATATGTGTGTTTTAAAACACATCTACACACGAACGAAACAAAAAAGTGGAAAATAGTCGCTAAAAATACGACTAAAATATATAAAAAAGAAACAAAAAACAACCTTACTCTAAAGGTTTTGAAATCATTTTTTTTTTTTAATTTTAACTCTGATTTATTTACCGTCCGTACTCCCATCGATTTCATTTCATATGTTTACATTGTTTTCAGGATTTCCACAAGACAACAAATCTAGACAGCTAAAAATTGCTTCCTACCTTAACTCCAAAACACGCGTGCAGCATGTAGTCATAATCCTCCTCCTCCCCGTCATGAATGTAGATGTCGCCCATTTTCTTGAGGCCAATGTTGCTATGACAAAAAGTGCAACCCTCAAAGAGGCAATCGCCGCGTGGCACCGGCGCCCGGGGCGCGCGCTCCATCGTTGCAACTGGCGCGTTCGTCATTTGCTTTTGCCCTGTTTCTGTTGCAACTGTCCCAAAATTTTATTTCGAAATTTTTTTACAAAACCTGAAAGAAATAATTTTATCTATTCGAGTCAAAGAAACAATTATACCAAGCAGCATGTGAATTAATTATAACCTATCTTAATTTACATAAATTTTCCAAACTTGGATTAAAAAAAAACGAGTGTGCCACAAGACTGAAGTAAAACTTCAAATTTACAAAATAATTTAAAATGACTTTACAATTTTTAATTACTTTATACGTAGAATATTTAATGTATTGAACAAAATAATAATTTATAAAATTTTTCAAGAGCGAAATGAAATTACAAAATAATCAAAAAATCACCGTTCGCGTAGCGCTAGCAAACTCGCATATATATATATATATATATATATATATATATATATACATATATATATTTCATGCACTGGCTATGAGAGGAAGAGAGAAAGAATATGTGCGCGCGTACTACTCTCTTTTGCTCCTACAGTGTGATACAGACAGTAGGCTTGCACTGTGTCTTAGATATACGAAACATGAGAGAAAGAGAGAAAGAAAATGTGTGCTCGCACCTCTCTCTCTTGTCCCTACAGTAATATACGAAACGTAACTCTCTCCCTCTGTCTTCACTAACATATCTCCCTCTCAACTTCCGTTCGCCTCGATCGATCACACTTTTCGTAACGCTCTCGTCACGCATTCACCAGCTTACTCCCCAAGTAAATCGTGCGTAAAGAAGTTTTACTTCGAAATGAAGTCATTTATGATAGAAGTTGCTGCTTTACGCCAAATAAACTCTCTCGGTCGTAATCTTATTGATACATCCTGTTAAATAAACAGAACGCATCAACGAGATAACGATACAAAACATACAGGGCAGTCCGTCAAATATTTCTCGTAAAGGAATCAGTCCAAACATCGGCATCAAATTTGCCTGCAAATAGCCCTGAACTAAACCTTATAGAGCATCTGGAGTACGAAGTTAACAAAATTGTAACTCAACGCACTAGCAATGTCAACTCACTTGCGCTATGACATATTATGATAGTGAGGAAAATATAACTAAATTAATTTAATTTATTTAAACTATCGCAGCAATTAATTTAAGTTATTTAGACTATTGCAGCAATTAGTTTAAGTTATTTAGACTATCGCAGCAATTAATTTAAGTTATTTAGACTATCGCAGCGATTAATTTAATTTATTTAGACTATTGCAGCAATTATTTTAATTTATTTATACTATCACAGCACGCTGCGTATAATCATGTAAAAAGCATTATCTGTGAAAACCTTCACCCGCGCTTCGGTTTTACTCTTTTTATTAGGTTCAAAAAGCATCACCTTTTTGTATTCCTTAATCACGAACCAACTTTTATTTTGCAACTTGAAATTTCATGATGAACGCTATCATAGATTTAATCATTTTTTCTACTCGAATAACAGTCTCAGGATACATTTCACGGTACATTTCAGCTACGCTCCTATAATTTACTAGACGCTATATTTGATCCGTGATTCATTTCTCTAAAATGTTATTAATTTATCCAGTAGTCATTTTTTGTTTTTCACTGTAAATTGATCAAGGATTAAACTTATTTTCTCCAGAATAGTAGTGTGTTATACTATATCATGAGCAGTTGGCTGCATTCGTTTTAGATAAAAAAAACTAGAGAAAAATACACACGACATGTTTCACGGCATAAAAATGAATGAACGTAAATATAAACAAAATGATAATAAACGGTTATACGATATGACCGCAAGCTTCATACTTAACTATATCTGCCCGTCGATTCTGATGATAAATGAAATGCATGTATCAACTGTAAGCAACTTATTTGTAAATAGGGAATAAATTGAATGACCAAGTAAGTATTCAATGAAAGTCTCTTATTATTCTTATTCAACTAAATGATACATAATAAGCCATACAAGCACGTAACAATCGGAAACACATAGTGTTATCGATGTGGAAGCATTCTTTGGTTCTAACGATCGCATTGACGTTCAATATATAACTTCGAACAATGCGTTGACATCATAACGGCCTTCCTTAGTTGCACGGACATCGTTCCTCGGAGACATACACCAGGCGAGACTAACTCGTGGTAGGCGCGTGCTGTATATCAGGTCTGGTTTCACTGTGAGGTTCGTTTTGATCTACACGCTTTTGTTTTGTTAATGCCTTCTTAGACATACAACAAGGTGGCGTCACTAAACTCACTATGTCTATATCGGTCGTACTGCCATCTTGTTGAGAACATAACTCTTCAACAGATGGAGATATATCGATTGTGCTCCATCATGATAAAGCCTACCTATGTTTGGCACTCCAGCAAACTCAATACAAACTAAAAGAGACACAGGCATCGATGCTCAGTTTTAGGATCAAATTTAAATTTTCACGTCGAATAAGTAATATACAAGTTATAAATCACATTTTAACCTCAATCATGGAATCTATATCTACTTAGCTTGAAAATGACACAACAAATAATTTAATCGAACGAAACGTCTGCCTACAACAACCAGTTAGACTATACTAAGCGCGGCTCGGAACCAATGTCGCCAACTTTATTTTTAGGGGATCGTAACAGCATACACTAGGAAAAATCGTATTTTGACAAGAAGTCTAGAAAAAAAAATAGTACGCGTTGAAATTTCAATAAAACAACAGTAAATGATTCAAATACGTAATATAATTATAACTTTGAATCAACATTTAGTATTTGGCATTTAGAATAAACTTTTAGACAGATTATAATCTATTTATCTAGATTATAATATATTTATTGATTAGATAAAAACAAGTAGTGATTTTCTGAACCTCTGTTATAACAACTCTTCTAAAATATAGGAAAATACCTGTGACAGGTGTCAGTCATTTCCACGGAGATACAGATAAAAATCACGAGTATGTACGCGGATAACAGCTATCCCAGATATTTTATAAGATTATAAGTTTATATTTGCAATACGTTATTGCACAGTGCCATCTATGGATACAGATTTGAATATTAGTCACTATCAGAGTCAATGCGCTCAAAAGCAGACGTGAGAGTCAAAGTATTTATTTTTTGTACATACTTAAATTTAATTTACGCAACATCTCATTGGATGGCAAGAAATCGATACAAGGTCCAGTTTCCTTAATATGTTGTGCAGAAAAAATAGTCCCACTCACTGTTTCTGTATCAATATATTCCGATTTTTTGTTTAAATTAGATTAACGTGACTGAATACTCGTTCACATCGTGCATTAGTATGGGGAATGCACAAAGTGTCTAATATGATAGCTCCTTATAATCTTGGCATATGTGTAACTCACTCCAAAATTTGTCGAGCGGTAAAATCAAATCTAATTCATTGAATTTTCGCGGAACATGTCTCCCTTGATTATCAATTTTTTTGAATTAAGGTCACATTTTCTTTCAGTACTATTCTAGGTCAATAACAATAAATCAATCAATGGAAACATCGAAGGAACAAATTCTCGAAATTTTGACGCTGCAGCATTGGCAGAATGCAGTACTGAAATTTTGTTTAAAAGGAGGTCACTCATGCGATAACGCTTTTTTATTTCTTTAGCACTCGTAACCAGAAAATTGCGACAAACATTAAAAAGATTATTGAGTTCCGATTTCTGTCTTGAAACTTCTAAATATTTGAGATCGTTCATTACACTGACACCTAAGTATATTCGCTCGTTTCTTAACCACATTTCTTGATTTTCGAAATTTATTGCTTGAAGTTCATGTTTCATAATCTAATCTCTGTTTAAAAAAGAAAGTAGTAGGTCCCGGTATATTTCGTGAACTTTGTCATTTAAGAAAGATGGAGATGGGAGGCCAAATGGGGAATTTATTTTAATTAATTTTTTTATAAATAAATAAAATGAGAACACAAAATTATTGTAGACGACCAATCAAGAACAAACGATTTATGCTAATCAAAATCCAAAATTCATTTCTTGAGGGGATAAGTTTGTTGACCCAAAGAAGTTTAAGGTTCGTTCAAGTCTGTTGGTTGTTATTGATTTTTTATATCGACAAAATGTATTTAATTTGGTATTATTTTTTTAAAATTTTGTTATGAACATTATAAGATTTGAAAAGGTCGTATATTTTGCGTACGATTTCGAATATGCGATCGTACATCGTATGAACAAAAAGGTCGTATATATATATATATATATATATATATATATATATATATATATATATATATATATATATATATATATATATATATATATATATATATATATATATATATATATATATGATTTAAATCGTACGATTGGCAACACTGCTCGGAATTCGAGCAAAGTGTCAAGGGTATCGCTTTACCTGGCACCAGCAGGGGAGGGGAGTGAATGAGCGCGTTTCCAAACAGTTTGACGTAGAGTTAAGCCTCATCAACATGAAAATAATTGATTTTATATTTACAAAAATATAAGTTGTAGTGAGGTCTGTTTCCGTTGCATGATGTTTTCGAATATAATGCGTGCATCTTCGGGCGAGACATTGTCACGACAAAGGCTTCAATATCAAGGTTTTAGAATGATTGCTCTAACCATTTAATGGGTCCTAACTATCTAACAGGTGTCAAGATTTACATGAAAAAATATAACACATCAAATAACCGAGAAATTTGGTATAAAAAATTAATTAATTGTAGAAAATCAACTTCTTACGGTGGTGAAAGTAGGTATCAAAGTTTGCACAGAAAAATTGAAATGACGCGTCTATTAGTTTTAAATCACATGTAAATCCAACACTTCATTATATTCATCTAATTCAATACTTCATCATATTCATGTAATTCAACATTTTATCATATTCATGTAATTTAACACTTCGTGTAACTCAACACTTCATCATATTCATATAACTATATCACTTTAGAGGGAAATTCAACCCCCAATGGCATAAGGGGGGAGGGAGGAATCACATTATGTAATTTAACACTTCATCATAATCATGTAATCCCACACTTTATCATAGACATGCAATTTAACACTTCATGTAACTCAACACTTCATCACATTCATATAACTATATCACTTTAGAGGGAAATTCAACCCCCAATGGCATAAGGAGGGAGGGGGAATCACGTTATGTAATTCACCACTTCATCATATTCATGTAATTCAACACTTTATCATATTCACGTAATTCCACACTTTATCATATTCATGCAATTTAACACTTCATGTAACTCAACACTTCATCATATTCATATAACTATATCACTTTAGAGGGAAATTTAACCCCCAATGGCATAAGGGGGGAGGGGGGAATCATTTTATGTAATTCAACACTTCATCATATTCATGTAATTCAACACTTTATCATATTCATGCAATTTAACACTTCATGTAACTCAACACTTCATCATATTCATATAGCTATATCACTTTAGAGGGAAATTCAACCCCCAATGTCATAAGGGGGAAGGGGGAATCACATTATGTAATTCAACACTTCATCATATTCATGTAATTCAACACTTTATCATATTCATGCAATTTAACACTTCATGTAACTCAACACTTCATCGTATTCATATAATTCAACACTTTAGAGAGTTTTCAACACTATACAGGGAAATTCAACACTCAAGGGCATAAAAGGGGGGTGGGAAATTTTACATGAAAATCACATCGTGATGGCAAAGTTCAGGCCCTAGGTGCACCCCGGAAGGAGAAAGTTTGAAGATCCGCAAACGCATAATATGGCACGGCTTTTCACGTGCAAAGAGCGAGCAAAATTACTATTATATATTATAAAATACTTTCTAACCATGTATTTCATAATTTTAATAAAAATTATGCTGATCGATCAGGAACAGGTTCAGCGCATGTAGCAGACGTATAGTTAGTGTCTACAATACCGGAAATCAATATACCTAGCTTACGTCGGTCTCCACCGTGTAATATGTGTGTGTGGCTCAACATTGAAGTGTCCACTCCACTTATTCTCATTAATAGGTCGACGCTTGCGTGTGTCAGTTTTTGTGTCAGACTTTCTACGAAATAAAATAAATATTTCGTTTATAAAATAATAAATAGTTAAATGACAAAACTTTCTTTCTAATTTCGTTTTGCACAAAAAACGTTTTTTGAAGCATTTGCAAATAATCATAAATCAGTTAAGCAAACTAGTCAGCGACTTTAGTGATGGGTGCATGGTTCGCAGACTAGTCGGTTTAAATATTTTTAGCCTCGTAAATGTTAAAAGATACTTTTATATGAATAGATTTTGTTAAATAAAAATAATCTTTTTTTAATATCATTAATTGAGCATGATTTCAAATGTTCAAATAACCAATCATAACCAATTATTATCAGATACAACCGATATAGATAGGTTGCTAACATAGTGTCCATTTTTAAGTCTTTTTGTTAGTTTTCACATTATTAACAAATATTAATTATTCATTAGCTATAGTTTACCATTTATAAATTCTTCATTTGGAATATCTTATATTCTAGTAAAGAACACAAATTACATAACAAAAATCAAATTAGCCTTTCATTTTTTTTTATTTCATTTCTTTGAAGGTACTTTAGTACAAACTACTAATTGAATAGTCGGTTGTTCGTAAGCTGAATAGTCAGCTAGTCAGCAAAAGCCTTAGTCGGCACATGTGTAGCAAATACTGAAGCTACACTTACCAAAAATTTCTAAACTTTTTCTTACTTAAAAAATCCGCGGTTTGTCTGAAACTGTTTTTGTCTGAAACTTAAAAGATACAATGTCAGCTCTGTCAAAATTGTTCTTTTTCATTGTGAATCATTAAATATATTTATATACTGAGCGCGCCCCAGAGGCGATTGGTAACTAAGAAATATATATTTTCACTAAAACTAAAAGACTCATTGAGACAAATACGATGAGCCCAAATTCGTTAAATTTTCTTTTGCATATTAACAATTTTCCATAAGCTTCTCTATAACCCATTTATATATAGAGAAGCTTATGGAAAATTGTTAATATGCAAAAGAATCATTTGAGAGAGTCATTTGGTTGCAATATGCAACCAAATGACTCATTGAGCCAAGCCCAAACTCGATGGATTTACTGTTATACATTAAACAGTTCCTATTACTACACCCTTCCATCATCATCATACCAAATTACTGCATTATCACCAGAATTGAATAAGTTTACATAGTTTCAAGTCAGTACTGTATTTAGAAATAGGTGAAAAGTGAGCTGTAAGATTTGCTTACAATGTTAGAAAGTTACAGTTAACAGAAGCGTGTTAAAAATGAGACACTAAATTAACAAACGACTTAGCAATTACATATAAAATCTGTGAATTTCAAAGCCATTAATCATCGCCACAAAACTCCCTTGAAAGTATAGATGCGCTTTCAAAAAACGTAATATATCTTATGGAAGTTAGAACGCAACGTTGAAGAATACCTGGCTTGTTATTTAAAATAATATATAAAATCTTTATAAAACCGAAACTAAGAAATGGGTTCCACATTTCCTTCTTTGACGCATTCCATTTATGATGCTTAAAAATCGGACTAATAAATTCAGACTGTCGGAGATCAATAAAACATTTATGACTTATTGTTACTCGCTTCCTAAATTTCCTACTTAAAAAATATCACTTTTCATTATTTATATTTTATCGCTAAAAAAAGATAAGTATGGTTTGTTCCCAATTTTGTGTTATAAATATATGTAATATTAAGAATATTTATGGGACTACTTTAAGCTAACGAATTCTACTGAAAACAAGATTTCATCAGCCTTAGTAAAAGATGCGTGTATAGCTTCAAAATCAACTAAACAATGCGAGTTAAACACGTGTTTTTAAATTGAAAATCAGCTAATCATTACTATATGTACATTACTATAAGTTTCAAACATAAACGTGGCAAAATTAAAAATAACACAGCAAATAATTAGACGCATTGGCCAAAATTAAAACTTTATCTTTTGACAGTGAAAAGTATGTAGTTTTGGTGTCCGATTTGACACTGAAATTTGGAGCAATTTACATACTTTAAAGTAGATTTCACACCTGGAGCTACCTTTTTATAAAATTAACTTTAATTAACTAACAGGGTTAGAAACAGCATTGCAAATAATTACGCGCATTGGCCAAAATTAAAACTGTATCTTTTAACAGTGAAAAGTATGTAGTTTTGGTGTCCGTTTTGACACTAAAATTTGGAGCAATTTTCATATTTCAAAGTAAGATCCACACTAGCAGCTGCATTTTCACATGAATTTGCTTTAATTTCACATATTATTTATATTCGGATACAACTTGTAATTATTATTTTTTTACAAAACTTAAGGATAAACTCCTTTGGATTCAGCAAACGTTTATCCCGATTTTCTCACACAAAGAGCGGAAGAAATTACTAATTTTGTTGCCTTACTACACTTTTATATAAACTTAGGATACTAGCAAATTTTAATAGATATAAAGGACGAACGAACATATATAATTAAAAGGAAACCCCATCGAAACGACAAAATACTGAAAAGCTAAAAATATTTGATACAATTGTTTAAAGGAGAGAGATTTTCAAAAAGAGCTACCGTTACGGACGCATACAATTCTGCAAACTTATTCTTCCAATACAGATATTTAATCATTAAACAAGCAGAATAACAATTGATTGAATTGTATACTTACATATTTACTCCATACGAAAAAAATTAAAAATTTTCCTATTTGGAAACCAATCAATTTTGAAATGTATTTTTCAATTTTAAATGTGAAACGTTGAAAATATTTGGTTCTTCATGTTTTTATAATATTCTTTTAATGTCAAAAACTAAATTATTCGATTGCGTTTTACTTCTTTTTGAAATTGGTTATTTTCGCTTAAAAATTTCAGCCAGTTAACTCTAGGTATTCGTAGCGAAACGTTGTAATCGCATTTACTTGATAAAACTAAGTAATATAACCCTAAACTGTGTGGTATACTACATCTAATTTGTCTCGTTACCTCCCATAATCTTTTTTCCGTTATTGAGTTCTTACAAAAATATTTTTTATTAATCTAAGGCAAATCAAAGATATTATTTATAAGCATTCACATACGATTATAAAAAATAAGTAACTTCGAGATTACCTATAAATAAAAAAGTATCTAAAGGTCGTTGAAAAAATGCAAGCTCTTCGAATAATTAAATAACTAGCATATAATCAAACGACAAGAATTGTTGTTATCGATTATATCTCCGAAATAAATTTTCTGAAATTAAATCCAGTCGTCGAGAAGAAAATCTTACAGCGGTCGAACCACGCTTTTACTTAGTTATAGGGACAGTGCTAACAAATAGAGGGCACTTGAAAACGATTGAAATAAGAACTTTGGTTGCATGTTTATTAATGTCAGTGCAATATTTTACTGGCAGTCAATAGTAAAATCATTCAATGTTAAGAAGTCGTGTTAAGAATAAAAATGAGATTCGAATTTTGAAAAACTAAAGTCTGTATTTATTTTTATGAATGCTTTGATAGAACGAATGCTTATGAATGTTTTTTTATTAATTTATATGAATTATTATTTCTATTTTTTTATATGAATTTTTTTTATGAACGCTTTTTACTTTAGACTGTTCAAAATGACTTTGACAATGTGGGATTTTGGCATTTTATTTAAACCTGTACTCCATTCCATTCCAACAAAGAATATTTGTAAACAAAGCAACATGACAGTTCAGTTATTGTAAACCTTTTTCTTGTATTCACGTTAGTAGTATAATATGGATTTATTTGGTGTTACACTGTATAAACAATGTTTAATTTATTCGATTAAAAATTGTTGTTACACAAATTTATGTTGTATAATGTAATGCCAAAATAAATATAAATAATACCGAGCATTCAATTTTTTTCTAAAGTTAATTTCTGTAGAATATATATATATATATATATATATATATATATATATATATATATATATAATTTAAAATAATCATGGAAAATATACAGCCAAATAAAAGCAGAAATATTTTTTAAAAAATACCTCCGTGTATTATTATGTATTATGTACAAAATGTGTATGCTACATTGCATAATAGTACTAACACTTGCTCTTTTTCACTTTTATTATGTTAAACACCTGTATACGTATAAAAATAAATTTCTTATATAGAGCATCAATGTTCTGTCTCATTTACTTTTTTTGCCTTACTCATGCTGGAAACTTGTCAGTTGAATATCATCTATGGCAAACAGAAACTGATTTCTTGTAGATATTTCACTTGAACACATTATAAAGAAAATGATAAATAACATCTATAGATATGGACTTCATACTTATCGGATTATTAAATATTTTTTCGAAAATGTATATATAGCATCAATGTTCTGTCTCATTTACTTTTTTGCCTCGCTCAAACTAGAAAGTTGCCAGTTGAATATCATCTATTGCAAACAGAAACTTATTTCTTGTACATTTTATATAAATAAATATATATATACAAAGTGAAAGAGAGAGAGATGATTTGAAGAACTGTACCGTGTTTCAATTTTATCGACATTTTGTCTAAGTTAGGGTATTTTTTATCTATCTCCATTGGAATACTACACCATAATTACACTTTACAAATAATTTATATTGATTACAATATGTACGCTATGAGGCCTCACGCAAAAAATGGCAGTAGTGTAACCAACAATTCATTAATTTTTCCACATATGACACTGACGATATCTTGCACAATGCCTATGGATTATATATAATATGATTCCGTTCACATATTTTAAAATGATTGCTTTTTGGTTCGAATATGAAACAATTAATGTCGAATTTAATTATACGAGTAAACACAGAATGTTTGCCGCTGAAGATCAACAACCCTCAAAACCATCACGGGCTCCTGTTAGTTATACAAACCAGTTTTAGTAATCTTTAGTATTTAGAGGATGAATGGTTTATCTGAAATTAATACAATTTTGTCTGAAATTAATACAATTTTATCTGAAATTAATACAAATTAATAAATATTTAAATTCTGACCGCTGCACTTTTACTTGCAAATACTTGAGACGAGTGGACCAGCGACACCCAATAGGAGGACCAAGGCCTCATCAACGCAGCTCTCGGGTGAAAATAGTGGTAAACAGTTTCTCCGCCTCTTAATCTAAAAAAACGAACTGCTAGTTCCAGTGACTTGGTCAGAAAGTGGAAAGAGTCTCACTGTCTACCTCTTCCATAACTCCATTATTTTATGCTGCTTCTGCTACGTTGAATATATTAAAGATGTCCAGAAGTTCCACCTATACTTTAATATCCAATATGGTACTCTTTATTTTATATACTTGTATACTTTATAATTGTATTGTTTATACTTATATACTTTCTTTTTTTTTGGTTTGTATACTTTATTCTTTATTAAATAATGTTAAAGTACTGAAACATGTTGATAAATACATAAAATATTCTTAATTACACAAAACTCCATTAAGTACATTAAACCTGTCGAGTACAAGTATAACTCGCACTACGAGAATTCCGCATACAATTAAGCACATCTAAATATTTAAGGATGTATAGTATTTGTAATAAACTATTTACAAATACTAACATTACTTTTCATCGTGTAAACTTTGTGATACATATCTTTCAACAACTGTCGGTCGTGGATTTTTTCAAAATCTTTAATTTTGCTTTTTATTTTATACTTTTTGGAGATAAATGGGAATATTCGTTACAACTTAATATTGCAGCGCCCCCTGGCGAGCTAATATCATAGTACCTACCTAAGAACCGTCGCCGTTTAGTTACAAATATTTTGCAAAAAACCGTGTCTAAATCGAACAAACTATTTTGGAGATAAATGAAAAAATTCGTTTGCAACAAAATGTTGCAGCACCCCCTGGTGAGCTAACACTATGCACCTATATAAAAACCATGGCCTATTAGTCCCGAATACTTTGCAGAAAACCGTTTCTAAATCGGTCAAATCATTTAGGAGGTAAAAACAAAAACGGTGAAAACATTTGTTTGCAATAAAATATTTATTGCGACGCCCCCTAGTGAGCAATCACCTTAACATTTACTTAAGAGCCATCGCTGGTTAGTTCCAAATATTTTACAGAAAACAGTATATTGAATATTGGATTGCACACACAAACAAACAACAAAAAAACAAACAAACAACCCTAAACGCATATACCTCCTCCGTAACATCGTGGGTAAAAATACTACATTATTTTAAATATTTATAAGTGCCTAAATGTGTACGGAACCCTCTTAGTGCAAGTTCTACTCGTATTGACAGACTTTTATGGAATTTTTAGCAATATTTCCAAAGATACCTTATTATAATTTCAAAAAAATATGTATTTTTGGAATCCCTATAAATAAATGCGTCAAATGGTACCCCACATGATAAATTAAATTGAAAATAAATTCCAGTAAATATTTTTGAATGTTAGTAATGAAATATGTGCAAGTTGATATGCTTTGCCACTCTGAAGATTGTCAAGATTCTGCGTCAAACAATTTTTAAGAAAAATGTATTTTACAGATGGGCAGATACTTTAGAGATCTTTGAAGGGTTTCGTCTGTTCTTCGTAGTTAGTTGTGAGGAAAGTGGAAGTTTCCATATACAAAATTACATATTGAATATTTTTTACGTGACATACTACCAAATTTCCCATTAGCATAGATTTAAGACGAAACAAATATTCCTCCGTCAGATTTTAGCTTACTAGATACAGTCAAAAATAAACGATAGTCTACAACCGATGGTTTCAAGAAACCCTAAATATATTTGGACCTTTGCGCCTCAATATCATGACACCGTAAATATTATTGCTTCAGAACGCTTGAAGGTTATATTACACAAAGGCGCACGTCTTATTATATTCGGTTTGACCTGAATGACAGAACCAGATCTTATTACAATTTAAAGCCAATATTTTACAATGACTTTTAATTTAGATGTAATTCAGACCTTGCTAACGGAGATTGTAGCAGAAAACAGCTCGTTTTTACGGACTATTTCCTTGATTTAGACCTTTTTATTTTTACAATTACGATTTACGTCCATGTGACATTTAAAAAACGCAATAATTGAAATTTCGTTTTTTTATCGTCCGACAGTTTTGGATATTTTAGTGCATAGCAGCGTACTTATTAATTTTCTTCAAGAGGGAAGTGAAGTGCAGCAGTTGATGAAGAATAGATAGTTGAATAAATGCTCGCTATCTCGCTTCAGCACAAGTGTCTACGTATATCGAGTGTGCGAGAGGTAGAGTCTCGGCTCGTAAAGTCGCCTGCTTGCAATTTGACGATACAATCGTCTTCCGGATGACAACGTTTCTCCCGCTATAAACCTTCATCGATTTTTACGCTTACCATCTCTTTTTCGTACGCAAATTATGTTTAGATATATTAATTTGTCTTATCAATTGGTTAAATATTTATTTGCAATCATTTTAATGACAATTTTTTGTGAGAAATCTGATTTTGAGCTGCATATATTTATAATTTTATAAATAAAATGGAAAAGACAAAAAGTGCAATCTTATAGGCACATATATGTATAATAGTAATATACATATATGTGCATATAAGATTGCACTTTTAAAAGTGTAATAATAATATAAGTGCAATCTTATATGCACTATATGTAGATAATATCATAAATAAAAAATCATTATCATCGGTGAAGTTTTAGATTAAGAGAAATGTTGCCAATTTATGTATGAGAATTCGGCACTTTATTATGATCTATATATAGTATTTATAAGTATATATAAGTACGTATATTGATATATTAGATGTAATGATAATGACAACGATTGGTATGTAGGTCGCAGGCTGGCGGTTGCGTGACGCGGGCTTTAAAAAGGCAGGAGCTCGCGGGGATATCGCGACGGGCGCTGTCTGCTAGGGTGTAGTTTCACTACTTTGCTCCTGAACATCACACACCTTTTTCTTCTAAGTAACTAAACGAACTAGCGTTTGGTAATCAATTATATAAATAAAGAATATACAGGAGTGAATTTGAATACGACGAAGTCACGGAGATGTAATTTTCTGCGATATCTCGAAGATAATAATAGAAACTGTTTTTGAATTTCGAAGCGGTTTCGAAGTTTTTCAAGTTCAAAATTTAAATTTAAATTTGGAAGGAAAATTGTCGTATGAAAATTCACATTCTGTTGAATATACAGGTTGTGAATTTGGATACGACAAAGTCACGGAGATGTAATTTTCTTCGATATCTTGAAGAGACCATAGCGCCGTTTAAGAAAGCCCTAATCTATGGAAAAAACGGAACGTATGTCTTAATTCATTTTATAAATCAACTGACCATTACGTAATTAACCCTCAAGCGGACAACTGATTTTTTTCAATTTTCCTAAAGATCATAAATTTTTCCTTTACGCGGAATATGAGAAAATGGTTTTCATTGTTATCTTCGGGATATCGATGAGAATTACCACTCTACGGAGTTGCTATATTCATCTTTACATCATATGTAATTACCATTAAAGTTTTGTTCACTTGAAAAGAATGTAAACATAATAGATTCAGAATGAAATAGATATCGTCTCTCGTGTACGGATTTCGACGAAATATTTTCTAAACACCTCAATCGCTACTGCTCATCAATTTTTTGGAAAGTGTCCCACACGTAACGTGTTCATAAACAAGACAAATACGTGTTGTAAAATGCTAACTTTTACGAGTATTTTGCTACACTATGGGTCTAAAAGAAGGCTAAAAATTAAATAAAACCACCCACGTGCGTAGGTGGAAAAGCGCAAAGTAGGGATTTGTAGTATTCTGTGTATCTTAAAATTGTTGATACAAGTTAACTTTAATAAATTCAATTGGAAGTTCTGGTCCAATTATAGTACTTAGCGGTAATTTTTCAGGTTTTCCAAAATCGTAGCCAAAAAATTAGAGAGTGTGTAGAAAAATGTTAAAGATAATTTTGGATCTTTATTATTAACAATCAGATCTTAAAAACGAAAAAAAATGTAAATAAAAGCACAATTTTCCTTTTCAATACCTTTCCTTCCTATGCTACCTAACTCGATGAGTTGCACGAAAAACAATTTCTCGCCTTTCTATGATGGGAAAAGTTCTACATGAAAATTTGTATAATACTACAATTATTTTTTTAACGTTTTACTATATATCCGTGGATATCGATGTATCAGGAAGTCTTCTTTCACCACCAAGATGTTCCAGGCTCTTCTGCAGACGAACAGATAATTTTTAAATACCTCCGACACAGAATCGAAGATCCTACAATCCTGATTTCAAACGTTAGAATTGTTTGTTTTTCCCAGATTTATAGCCACACTTTGAGGTTTTTGTTTTATGAGCAGAAATGGTATTATGACTAATTTATAATGGTCATAGAAGAAACGTCTAAAGATAATGGATTAAGTGCGTTACCCAATTATAGCGTTGGCTGCAAAAGTATACCGATGACCTTTATCTAAGCTTCGAGTATGTGACAGAAAAACGGAAATAGTGCACACATTTTTTTTAAATTGAGGATAATGAGAATAGCGTGTAACGGGGTACTTACCTAATCCGCCATTTTGAAAAATAAAACTTGTATTGAATCTCGTAAACGGTGAGATAAATCTAACATCATTTAATCCTGGAACACGTTCATGTTTTTGTCCTATTTAAGTTATTTACCTACTTAGTAAATATTTAGATAGGTCGGCAGAAGAAATAAGGCGCAATGATTTTGTCAATAATCAAAAACCTGTCAAATCCAAATGGAGCTTATAATACAAGGGTTCTATACAGGTTGGTACACGAATAAATATTTAAGGATGCATAGTACTTTCAGGAAACTATTTTCAATATAATTTTGTTTACAACGTAAATATATTCCCTACTTTGCCTTTCACAGACGTAAAAACATACAGCATTTATTACATTTAAAAAATTCTAATATCTACAATCATAACTATAGTTTTCCTGTAACTTTCGTTTAAGTTTCTACAATCCATTTCATAATTTTACTTGGAGTAGTTTAGGATCGTATATTTTTGCATATCCTGAAGGACATTGAAGACACCTAAAATTGAAGACAACTTACACTTTGAAGACACCTAAAATTATGAAAAAAAATATATTCGACCCCCTCATAACTAGCCTACACTGTATATGAAGTTAAGAAAAGTAATTTACACAAGTTTTCATTTTCCCCTTAACCAAAGTTTCCATATTTTTTTAAATTTTTCCACCACACCGAACATCAAGTCTCTACCTCAAGCTGTTTTTGAGAAAAATTACTGCGACAGACGGACAAATATGTGAATGATCATATAAGGATCTCGTTTTTTCTTTTGAGATATCGAACTCTAAAAAGGGACTTCACCTTACGTACCGTGTGATTGTTGCCCTGAATTGGTGATGATTGTTATCTTAAATATTCGTTTCACGTCACTTCCAAAATGTCATCGTGTGATGACACTAAAAGGAACAAAAGAGAGAGAGAAAATGTATCATAATTGCATAAATTAAAATTTAGAAAAGGACTGATATCAAAAAATGGATGAGGATGAAGGAGATGGCGTAAAGTACTTAAATAAATAGTAAATACAGTAATAAACAATTTATATTAAGCTTAGATGGCTTAGAGTACTTAAATAAATAGTAAATACAGTAATAAACAAATTATATTAAGCTTAGATGGCGAAAAGTACTTAAATAAATAGTAAATACAGTAATAAACATATTATATTAAGCTTAGATGGCGAAAAGTACTTAAATAAATAGTAAATACAGTAATAAACAAATTATATTAAGCTAAATTGTTAGCAACAAGTACGATACTAAAATTTTGACCGATTTTTGACCGAATAAACTGTAAAATATTCAACTAATGAATTAATTTATTCCACTGATAATCAATTCCGTGCAAATATATATAAAGAAAAATTCGCTGAAATATAAGATTCCTATAGATATTTTGAAACATCCGACACGTTAAACAACCCAACCAAACCGGAATTTCTTGGTGACTGTGACACATTTTATAAAGAGGCACTACTTATTGAGGGACTACTTATTAACTTAATTTCCTGTATATAATATACGCAAATTAAAATTCACCACTCCCAACCCTTACAGGCTAAAATGTAACATTTCTACAGATATTCTGAAATATCGGCGACATTAAACAATCCAACCAAACCGGAATTGTTTGATGACTGTGACACTCACTACTGAGATACATTTTATAAAGAGGCACTACTTATTAGCTTTATTCCCTGGTTACATTAAAATAAACTGCGAACGTGGCTTACCTTCTGAACTCGAACAAACACTTAATACTCTCTAAGCATAGGTAGCTTAGTGCCATCAAAATGTGGTAAAAGTAGGTAAGAACTTTAAAATTATAGTATTTTAAGGCTACAAGTTGACCTCGGAATATTTTAACCATCGGACATCGGAAAATTTTGTGGCTTTTTTTCAGAATTCTCCTCAACGGATAACTGACGATTTATAGATCACAACTCCGAAAGGCAATAAAATACAAAATAAGCCCACAGAGGTTGTAATTAGCCCCGTTGTCAATTCTAAAGCGCCCCTAGTAAACATGTATCGTAGACAACGAAAGATGTAACTGAAACCGGTTCAGTATTATGCAACTATATAAACGATTCTGAAAAATAAATGACCGAGCAAGGGATAATGAAAACAATTGTGAAAAAACATCTTATTTTTTAACCGACTTCAAAAAACTTTCGCATTTCGTCGGAATCTTTTTTTTATGTATGTTCAGCGATAATTCTTTACCGAGTGAACCGATTTCGACGATTGTTTTTTTTATTTGAAAGAAGGTGTGGTCCCATGTAAATATGATGACGATCTGGTGATTAGGTCCGGAAATAAACGATGGAACTCCTTAACTAATGGCAGTAAATCAAATATGAATTAAGATATTTGCTACGGGTAGTTGTTATTTTGCAAAATAACTAAACTTCTTACCAGGTCAGAATCTGATGATAAGTTCTGGATGTGAACAATGAAACTCCTTAACGGATATTAGTAAATCACCCGTGATTAAAGATATTTGCCTCTAGTAGTTGTTACTTTGCAAAATAACTACACCGTAGACCAGGTCAGGCTCTAACGATGCGTTCTGGAGATGATCAATGGAACTCCTTACCGGATAGTAAGTAAATGAAAGATAATTCAAGATATTTACAAATGGAAAATTTTACTTTGCAAAATAACTGCACCATCGACCGCATCAGCAATCGATTAAATCGAAGTAAATCGATTGTGATTCAATATATATATATTGAATCACAATCGATTACTGGTTACTGGTTAGGTGTTACTTTATTTATTACTTTGCAAAATCAGATATTGGATTTTGGATATGGAGAATGGTACTGCTCAAGTGGTAGTTTTTAATTTGGAAAATCAGATATTGGATTTCGGATATGGAGAACTGAACTCCTCAACGGCTAACAGATAATCATTGGCGGCTACTCGCTTCATTTGGAAAGAGCTACAAGACGATTACAACGCTTTAACTCCTATCCAAACTCGCCATTAACTGTTTCACATAAAAAAACACATATGTCGCGAGTTTTTAATAAATATACAAATGCATAGGTGTTCACGCAATAGAATGCTAGTTCAAACGATTTACATTTTTGATATTAAAACACAATGTACACTTAAAATACCAATTAAACTTGCATTTCGAAAAACGAACCCATAAACAACTGAATTCCAAACCACTGCGCCGCGAGTCATAAATAGCGACGATTGTCACGGACGGACAGCGCACGGTTGGAACAGAATGATATCCAGTGCATATCAACTCGCGGGTCGTTTAAATATTTATTACTACTAAACAGTTACTATGAGACTGAAAGAGCACGAAATGGTAAAACGTGACAAAAGTGAACATATGTATTAAAAGATTCACAAAATATTGAAAAATAACAGACGATGCTACAAAAAGTACCTAGCTTTGTCGGGAACTACATATAAAGAGTATTTAACACGTGAAAACGTCTGAATATTAATTATATATTTCCAGCAATTAAAAATATTCTACATTATATGTAATGAATTAAATCGTTTGATATTACGTTGTTAAATGGTTATTTGTAGATATAAACGCGTTATCATATAAGAGTCATGCTTTAATCTAATTAGGTCTCTGTTAGGTGTAAAGAGAGCGAGATAACTATGATGTTAAACTAATGAAAGTAAAGCAAGCAAGGGAATTATTGAAAGAGGTGAGAATGAATGAACAAAGTGCAAGGTTTACACGTATTACTAAGGTCAAATATACCCATAGCGTTAGTAGGCAGAGAGAGAAACGAAAGAATCAATAAGGTTTTTTCAAATAATTAAGTATTTGTTATAATTAATACAGTATTTGATTACAAAATTAGAATATGAATATTTAGAAATGACATATCATGATAATTTTGTTAGCCTGAAATCTCTTTTTCAAAAACAATTTATATTTTAATATAATTTATTGACGCTATCTTAATTTTCAAGTTTAAAAATAAAGCGACTGTCAACGTGTAGTATTTTTGGGTTCCAACCATTCATTATTACCGTTTTAATCGACACGATTGTCATTGAATTAAAAAATCGGGTAGACCGCAGTGGAGTACGCGAAAGGTCTTGAGCGTACTAGAGAGTGTGTAATATAGTAAGTCTAACACGTTCCCTGTGGAGACGAACACGTACCGCCGAGTTCAAAGGGGATCGTCGAGGGCCGGGATCTCTCTCTTGCTACCCGAGCTCTTGCACGCCAATTTTGTACGTTAAATACCGCAAGCGTCGGCGCCATAGTAGAGCAGTCGTCAAATTTATACAAAAAACAACACTTTTTTTGAAATTCTACAACTTCTAACGTTCATGAGTATGAGTTTTAGGTATCACATCTATCATAGCGTAGTGAGTTCTGTCAAACGCGACTGAACTCCCGCTCGAATCGATCAATGTACTGCTGGGTAATAAATAATTAAACACAGGTAAATTTAGTTCGGAATGAGTCGTACTGCCCGCGACTGCAGGGCCATTTACGCCATACACTGCCGAGTAATGGCTTCTATCCTCTAAATTATGGTACTAAAATAATACCGATAGGTGCTATACTTCCAAAGTTATAAGCGATCTTGCCATAACATATTTCGTCACATATGGTTTTTGCAAAATGAAAGACGTTTCACGTCAAAATATATACGTTTAAGAAATACTAATGTGCCCTATGTTGACAGCCAGTAAACCTGCCATCTCATTCGATTTTTTGTTGAAAAATGTGAAATAATTCTGCAATATAAAATTCCTTGCAGAATCATTTTAGGCTTTCGACTGAAAAATTGAGTGAGTTTAATAGGATACGCGTTTTCACTTTTTAATGGTGTAAATAATTAGACAACAGCTAAAATAAAGAGTACATACAACAATAATATACTTCAGCCATTCATCGTCATTGATATGGGAACTCAGTAGCTCCACCAAGATGTCGGTCCTATTCTGTAATTGAAGAAGTATTGGTGCACGTAATAGGCAGAAGGAATATTGCCACTTCGCCAAAATAAAAAGTTGCTTCTCATTTGGAGTATGGGAGTACGAGAATGGCTTTGCCATAAAATGGGAATCATCCTGGAATCTATCTATTTTAACAAGACTTTTTAATTGTTCTAAATTTAATGCCTCCCATATTCTTCTATGTAAACTCTGAGTGAGATCAAAATTTCCTTCTTTGAATTAATGGAATAAATGCTCGGCTATATCATAGGAGAGTAACACGTCTTCACCCACGATTGAGCATACATTGCTTCTTACTTCCATTACTTTTTTTCTTTAACTGTGTCATCAAGCAACTGTACTCTAAGTTCTTTTTTACTCATCGTAACTCAGTTGTCAACTGAACAGAAGATTCAAAGAGGAACCAAATATTTTCGATAAGTTTCTTTAACATTCCAGAGATCATTGGCAAAAAGTTGCAGGTTTTGTTATTTGCCAATCTAATAAAAATTAATGAAAGACACGGATGAACTGCGAATTGATATTGGACAGCCCATCTTCTCCGATCACCGATCGCAAGTTGCAAGCTATACACCGACTGCTGTGCGTCGCAATATTTTTGATATTCCCATCGAGGTCGTGTCCCAACGAGCGCGCCCCTCGCGCCAAGGAAAGAGGTATTTTCACTTTATAGTCGTATCTTCTACATTTTTGTGAATTGTTAAAGACATGGACCACAGATCAATTGAGCGTTTCATTAAGTTTTGTTCAACTGTTTAACTTTCAAAATTGCCTTTTGGATCTGGAAGTAACTATTACGTGAAACATCTACTTGCCTTGTGGACCCGGGTTGTAGTACTAAAGTGACCTAAGTGATTCGAACTAATTCAAGTTAATTAAGAGTTGTAACGTGAATAAATTATTAATTTAATACTTAGTTTTAAAGTGTTCACGAACATAGTGTGATTTTCAAGGTAAAAGAAGAGATTGCGAAGTTACTAGCGTCAACATTGTTTCTCAAATAGTGCCTCTCAGATATACAGAATTTATTAATTTACTAAAAAAAAGAAAGAATTTATATTTATGACAATGAAATGTGCAGACAACATCGTAGTGTTATAGAAATTAAACTATTACGTCAAATACTGTGAAAATATCCATAGAAATTCCAATTCTTATGCCATTTCTTAGTACTGATTGGCTTATAAGTTAAACAGATTATAGAATTCCTCATAAGTTAAACAGATTATAGAATTCCTTTATAATGCGGTTCTAGAACTAGTATCGTCAGTATTATAAAAACATGGTAATTAAGCAAACATAAGAAATTATAAGCTATGAAGAATGTAATTCCTTTCAGTTAAATATACAAAGTTTTAAATTTAAAAAATCGAAATATGAATCACAATTACCAACATGGCAACACATACAGAGAGTGGAGTCGCCATTTTGTGTTATGTACAGTGTTGGAAAGAAACGTTTTTGGATCTTTACACTCGCGTAATAATTTTACAGTACCTGGCCTTGTTGGTGTAGAATCGCACGCCATAAAATCAAGTTTTCGTAAATATAATGGTACGACATCAGTCGTATATCTGCTAAAAATGATAAATTGCGAATCAAATCCAATATCTGATCAGTGATCACTCTATTATTGATACCGGTGGTCGCCCAGTGATAGAAATTCGACCGTAATGTATTTACCTACTCGCTTTGTTAAAAACATTAATAGGTAGACGGGAATAAGTCAATTCAGATTGCTCCTGCAAAATTTTCCTTTTGCAACCGGTGAATATTAAGCAAGCTATATTTCAATAATATATATAACACAAATGTCTAATACACAATTGACATACACTCCACAGACTGTTGAAAAAGGAACATTTAAAATGACACAAAATTCACAGCTCGAAATTCATTCAGTCAATCTGACATTTTAAAATTCTTTGGCGACTATCGACTATATGCGACTGTTTGACCATAGACTATTCTGTGTTTGACATCGATAACAGAAATATGTTATATACATACATAAACATGTACATAAATAATTAAGCTTTTATCGTTGAACGCAAACAATGAATCTTTTAATGTATTTGTAAAATATAATTTAATATATTTGTAACACGTATATAGAAATTTTAGCTTTCTGCGCTCCTTCTCCATATAAACTTTAACTATACCAATTCTCACACTCCTCCGTGAGCGCAATATGCTTAAAAAAGATACAAAGTTTCCTCTTCGCGTATTAATATATAGATAAGCAAAATAAAATCTCATGTCATAGATTTGACATGACCATAACAAAGTTAAAAAAGTCTGACTAAGTATAAAAAAAAGAACCGAAATTTACTTTTTAAAACTAAGGTCGCATGGGCGAATTATTGCGAACGAGTAATGATTTAAGGTTGAAAACCAGATTTTTAATCCAAACATTACCAAATAACCCAAAGTCAAGTTTTTTTTTTTTCATTGCGTGTTTCTAAATATAATTTCTATTAAATATTTTATTTATTTATATAAAACGTTATGTATTTTTGAAATCTGCTCACCGATGCCTTTAATTCGATACCCTTCTTTCAAACTTTTATTCTTTTGAGTTATACTATTCCCTACTTTTCCATCCGGGTTACCTCAGGGCCCTTCCGGGATCCCGTAACGCTCTCCCTCATACAAAAATAGGAACCTTCGAAGATCCTCTAATAGTGTCCCGTTACTACCATCCAGTGCTTTCACGCAACGGGCTGAAGAACTGTCACTAATCGATGAGCCATTTGACACCTCCATTCTTTTATGAACGCATTTTGTGAACGCTCTAAATGCGTCAAAGATCAGTTCACTCTTAACCGAGTCACGGTGACTGAAGACACGATGTTCCAAAAAATTGCGTCCGAAAATCTATATGTAACCTGGTGCGTGCTGTCTATCAAAACTACATGCAGCGTCGTGCTCATTGCAGTGAAACAAAACGTAATTCATGTCCTGCGTCTCGGAATCATAGAAACATACCGGGCTGTCTCTCAGAACAGAGCTAAACAAACTGGCATGGAAAGCGCCGTGCCCCGTAACAAAACAATCTAGTAGTCTCACCTTTAGAATTCGGAGAGGCCCATCTAGACTGTTAATGAGCACATAAGATCTCCAAAATACGTCTCTTTCTATCAATAAGTGGTTCATCTGCTTATAACTAAAAGCATAATGGGCCAGAGCTAAAATTCCTACCCCGTTATACTATTAAATCCATTTTTACTATTAAAAAAAACAATAAAACATGCAGCCGTTGAGATTTGGTAATACAATAAGGCAATAGGTCATTACCTAACATATATACTCGTACCGCATATACCGGCTTCGTCTAAGTCATTTGTTCACGTTCCGACAATTGCGCATGATATAGTAATATACACAATTGTCGTGACGTGAACAAATGACTTAGACGAAGCCGGTGTTTGCGGTATGAGTATTTCGTTCTCATTTTTTTTATTCCAGGTTAATTAATTGAATATTTTCAAATCAATGCAGTATTCAAAGGTCCTAGAATCTGATTGTGTAGATGTTGTTGCAGGGACTATGTTTGGATGTACGCTTTTTAAAGTTATGTTTTGAACATACGTTTGTGAAAATGGTGTTTGAATTCACGTTTGCGGCAATGGCATTGTGGAGACGGTGTCACAGATTCGGTGTATGAGCAAAGGTGGACAAGTTTATTATAGCTATGAAAATATGAAAAATGTATTTTATGAAATTATCTACATTCTGCCTTGTTGTATTGAGCTGAAATATTGAACTGAAATGTTGAGAATTAGGTATTCTATATATATTTGGGGTGGACAAAACACATGAGGTTTTAATTTTTTTTTTCAATTTCTTATCCTTTTCCAATTTTCTTAACATAGCAACCAACAGTTCCAAAAAAAAGTAATATCTTCGTCATGTATCTGCAAGTTCTGTTTCTATTTTAAAATGTTTAATAAACGCCGGTGATAACTTTTATTCTGGTGCGATCAGAGGTTGTTTGTTAATATGCGTAGGTTAAAATTATTGTGAAATTGCCTCAAATGGCACATTATTCGGATCAATGTATCTATCTTGGCAAATGTTAAAACTGCCAGGTCCAATTTGTATTTCTAAGAAATCAGCGCTTTGGGAAAATGGTATTTCATATTTTTTCATTTTTTTTTAATTATAACTAGTACTAAAACGAAAATAAATAATTAAATATCGTTACTTAAACTATGTACGACTCTATATATAACACATAGAATTTTTGTTCAGCGGAAATTAGTATTAAGTAACAGCATCATTTCATTACACTTCCGGTTGTTGCTGTTCTATAAAATAAATAATCGCAGACGTGGTGTCTGCGATTTTTTATTTTAAAAAGCGTTTATTATTGCGTAAGACGCTGAATCACGATATTATAATTAGAAAAATACTGCTGATTAGTTTTATTTTGTATATGCGATGCCGACCGTAATGTTTCAGTTATTGATATAAAATCATGTAGATCTAACAATGATATAAGCATACGAAACGAATTTAATTTTAACTGAAGACTCATTCGAAATCGGTTAAATCTTCATGCGTCTACGTGCAATGTTAAACTTACAAAAGAAACAGGTACTTTTCTATATCTATGGCTCATTATAAATTCATTATAAATTGGTAAATTCTCACAAACGATTCATAATTATTCTATTATTGCACTTAACATTATATTTTACCTTAAACTTTACACCACAGTGTCATACTAGAGTTGAAACGTATTTACTATAACAGATATATAGACCCAGTACTTTTGTATACCAGGTGATACCTAGTACAATAAAATCAAGTATCTAATACGCTGAGTATTATCGCTCGAGTACTCGGCAGGCTGAACGAGAGCTAATCAAATGACGTTTAGGTGAGCAAGAGCGAGAAAGGTGCCCCACGCTCTCCCCACATATTCATACGCAAGACACTGCGTACGTTACTCTTTTGAAATATTTAAGATACTTAATACTTTACGATACTTAATGCTACTAGGCATCGCCTCTCATACGATACTTAATGCTACTAGGCATCGCCTCTCATACGATACTTAATGCTACTAGGCATCGCCTCTCATACGGTACTTAATGCTACTAGGCATCGCCTCTCATACGATACTTAATGCTACTAGGCATCGCCTCTCATATGATACTTAATGCTACTAGGCATCGCCTCTCATACGATACTTAATGCTACTAGGCATCGCCTCTCATGCGATAGTTAATGCTACTAAGCATCGCCTCTCATACGATATTAATGCTACTAGGCATCGCCTCTCATACGATACTTAATGCTACTAGGCATCGCCTCTCATACGATACTTAATGCGACTTTCCGTATCTTTTCTAAGTTTCGTACGTATTGGTTATATTGAATCAATTTTTGATCTGGTGTAGGAATAAAGCAAGCAAATAATTGTCATTTACACAATGTTTTATAACTATAATTATTTATAATTACGAATTCGATAAGGATCGATAACATAACTATGTAATTTTTCTATATTTATATTAGTAATTATATTAGATATTTGAAAAAAATCGAATTTGCAAACTTGACTTTACGGTCTTTCTCCGATCACAAGTTAACGGTCCTAAAAAAACTAAAATAGCAAGCTTGCTAATAATTAAAACAGAATATATATAAAATAATATTTGCATTAAGGCATTAACAATACAGAAATATAAAATACATATAAAAACTTGAACGCGTAAAGGACGGGTGACTGTTACTCACTGTTCAGATGGACGTTCATTTAATAAATACTCCAATATCGTATGTATATCGTAGCGTGCGTACACATACTAGGTGATAGTTCTGGAACAGGTATTTGGAACAAGTACGTCCAACAAGCCACACTAGGTGAACGTCGTATCAAAAATACTTAGTACGACCCATCTCTACGTTATAGACGTCGCCGACTTCTGGAACTTAGCGTGTTTTGGATTCTGTGTAATGATTGAGCGGAATAAAGTGTGTAGACCGAGAGTTAACCGAAACGGAAGCTAAACCGAAACAAGAGTAATTTATAGCAGTTCTCGTGATCTTAATGTATTATGTTCTATTGACGGAAACTGAAATTACGAACTGAATCCACAGTTTCTTAACTATATCGCGCGACGTTTTATGCTCTCAAATTGGGCGTGATCCTTCTATTCATTAACTACATAACTTTGCAATTAACTGGATCCTTCAGAAAGTTTTGGCCTCGCGCTTGACCCGATTTTTCAAAAACTGTTTACTGAGACGCATAAGTTTTACGTGCATTTTTATTTCCCTGTTTTATTTAGCCCTGGCATGGTAAACTTTCATTTTGAAATGGTGTAACGTGAATGACCTACGCGAAAAACCGTCATGCAGTTTCAAATAATTGTTTCCAACCATCGACTATTTTCACCCACCTACATTTCCGATTTTGGATCTTATAAACTCTATTCTCATGTTGGAGTACCGAAGTAAGACTTACATTATGAGGAGTCAATGAGAGTGTGATGCTGGCCTTACTGTATTTAATTTTATCTGTCCATGACTCCGCCAGGTCTACTTATAACTTATAACACGTGATGTTCTCCTCATTAGATTACCGAAATATGACTTACATTATGAGAAGTTAATGAGAGTGTGGTCCTGGCCTTACTGTATTTAATTTTATCTGTCCATGACTCCGCCAGGTCTACTTATAACTTATAACACCTGATGTTCTCCTCATTAGATTACCGAAATATGACTTACATTATGAGAAATTAATGAGAGTGTGGTCCTGGCCTTACTGTATTTAATTTTATCTGTCCATGACTACGCCAGGTCTACTTATAACTTATAACACGTGATGTTCTCCTCATTAGATTACCGAAATATGACTTACATTATGAGAAATCAATGAGAGTGTGGTCCTGGCCTTACTGTATTTAATTTTATCTGTCCATGACTCCGCCAGGTCTACTTATAACTTATAACACGTGATGTTCTCCTCATTAGATTACCGAAAGTCCTGGCCTTACTGTATTTAATTTTATCTGTCCATGACTCTGCCAGGTCTACTTATAACTTACAACATGTGATGTTCTCTTCAGGTCAATCAAGGGAGACGAACAAGGATGGGGCCCCACGGCGGCGGGCGGAGGGCCGCCAAGGAAAACACGGTGCGATTCCGCGGTGACACCGAACACGGCAAACTCAAGTTCCCCGACCTGGTGAGATACGTCATGGGAGTTATGTGTTATCTATCTATCTATGTATACCGCCACGCCATCTCACGACGAGGCGGGGTAAGCAGCGACGATGGCACACCGTAAAGATCGCTCCTAGCACAATTCATCAGACTCCCTAACTCACACCAAGCTTCCCGACTGCTTTTCTTCTCTTCTTTTACTAGCAGTTTTCACGTATTCTTTCAGTTTTTCACAAACTGTCCGTTTAATTACAGGTTGTTTACTTTAAATGCAATACAAACGGAGTTAAACTCATTAAGTCAACCTATTTTTGTTATCTGATATTATAATTATTATATTATCCATAATCGTTAAGTAGGATTAAAAAAATAGAAAGCAAAATTTAATCTATAGACTGAATATGTTTTAAAAGAAGATTTGGAATATTATATGTGTTCCAAATTTATTTAAAAATGTTATTGCAGTGAAATTTGCTATGTTCAAACAAAACTCTTGAAAATTGTTGAATGTAATATCAGAAATAAATTAATACTTGTATTTTTCTTTATACTTGATAATTCATTGTATAGTCCAGTATACAAATCCTACTTTTATACAAATACTAAAACCATTATAGAATAATTTTATTTGCGAAGTAGTTAAAAGAAAAAACACAGTAATTCCGTCTCCATCGTTAATCCCGAGCATGCAGAGAAGAAAATGCAGAAGCCAATATTAATCTATGTTCTACTTACACAAGTACTTATTTAGAAAGTATATGCTTATGGAGCAAATCCCATTTCCAGATTCATTCATGGTAGAGAGAGAGCCCATTATTTTATTTGCTTATATTGTCGTAGATAAGGTCACCCAGATTCGCTTTTGTCAACGCGCCAATTTAAAGCAACTAAAATCGTGTAATTATTATCTATTATTTATTTAAGGTCTTGAATATTACTTTTATTTTTTTATCCACTTATTATTTAAAAAATCCTTTAAAAAACTCCATTTTCAACGTATACACGAACATTAGACTTATATAAGTATGTATCAACATATCATTGATTAGACTCATGCAAGTACCAAGATTTTATTGATTTCAAAATAGTGCGCAAAAACTTTTTTGACAAAAAAAGTCGAACCAACTTCAAATAACTATCGACTAAGGACAGCACTGAAATGATGAAATAACGAAAATACAATTACTCACTCGCAACTTTTGCAGCACGACGTTGTTCTGAAAGGAAATAAATATGCAAAATACCGCTACTGCTAGAAACTTTCGGAATCAATACCAATCAACGCCTCTCTTTCTCCCTTACGTATATACAAACTCACACATGAAGATGAGTGTTGTTCGATTTTTATTTATATTTATTGTTTTATATTATTATTATCATATTTTTATTTTTTTATTTTTCATTAGATTACCGATAAACCTAGATCAACCAAATTCGATTAACTCACCTATGCTGATAATAGCCGAGAAATTCTGTGGTGTACTTTCAATTTTTGTGTAATCTTCCAATTGAAAAAAAAATGTGCGTGTAATCTTTCAATTGAAAAAAAAATGTGCGTGTAATCTTTCAATTGAAAAAAAAATGTGCGTGTAATCTTTCAATTGAAAAAAAATGTGTGTGTAATCTTTCAATTGAAAAAAAAATGTGCGTGTAATCTTTCAATTGAAAAAAAATGTGCGTGTAATCTTTCAATTAAAAAAACATGTGCGTGTAATCTTTCAATTGAAAAAAAAATGTGCGTGTAATCTTTCAATTGAAAAAAAAATGTGCGTGTAATCTTTCAATTGAAAAAAAAATGTGCGTGTAATCTTTCAATTGAAAAAAAAATGTGCATGTAATCTTTCAATTGAAAAAAAAATGTGCGTGTAATCTATCAATTGAAAAAATCGTCGAAATTGGTTGATAAATACGAGTTATACAAAATAATGCAGTTAAAACGATAACTTAATATTTTAAAATTGATTAAAGATAAGAAATTAAACAAAAAATCACCTAGGTTCAAATTAAATATCACACTAATTAATATTTAGCACTCATACCACTAAATCTATCATCGTATTCTTAAAGCGATCAATACAGAAGAAAAAAAAAGTCAAAACTGAAAAACCCACTGTAAAATCTCTCCCATATAAATTTATAAATCGCTTCATATGGAAGCGAAATTATTGCATTCGTTTCACGAATTCTACGTATTTCAAAGTCAAATAAAGTCACAATACACTCGATGTCAAGGAAATATTAGGAAGGTCACCTTAAAATTCCAACATTATCCAGGCTGATTTATGACCATAGGCTGATCTTAGGTTTGATCGGCTTTGATGATATGACCATGAAATGTGCGGTGGTCATATACATGGTAGATGTGTAAGCTGATATACATCACCACAGCATTTACTCAGAATAAAATTTAACTTATTGCTCAGACTCCATTGGTATTTAGAATCGATTTGTATTGAGTCAGATTCCCAAAATTGCGATGATTACTGACTGCCTAATACTAGGGCGGGAACTAAAATTATTTCAAAGACCTTAGCAAATACAGATAATAGTGGTATAGGTCTATTATTTTATATATCGAACTTAGAATCAGACTCTAGTCATAAACAAAAACGAAACATATGAAGAATTATTCTTTGCCACCATTTAAAATTTTTAGTCGTTTTAAAATGCAACTTCTCTAGAATCGTAATTTGAAACTCGATGAAACGAAATTGCGTCACGACAAACAAACAAGTGAAGCTTCTTTAAAATCGTTATTTGAATGTTAGTTCTCCTCTTTGTGCCATACTTCGTAGTAATTCCCTTTTGTCTACTAAGCATTGTACACATGTGTGCGCCTGTTTATTGCCGAGCTAAAGCGAGAGAGCAAGCGTCGGTGTGTATCTATATTGCACACTGTCTAATACTTACTCTGGTCTTAGCGTTCTATGTGTGTATGTTAGTATATGTGTTAATACGTGTCTATGCGCCTGCGTATTACAAAGCTTTAGTAAAAAGCCAACGTGGTGTATTATTTATGTGTATTTTTATTTATGTAAATAAGTTAGTACTTGAATACTATACTAATAAGTTTCACTTCTACCGTGTGTGAATTGTACACAAACACAATTTAATTCTTTTGTTTGCCCTTAGAACTTTCCTAGGGTGAAAAAATCTAAATATTTAATATAATGGACACAAATATATCCACTGTCTCAAGAAAAAAGATTGTTTGCGCCATAAAGTAGCATTTGTGACAAGTAGGCAGATTTGTAAGTATTAATAAGTATAACAATAGCAATTTCTTTCACCTGAACCAAAAAATATTAACTATAATTGCATAAAGAAGCGACACTTACCTCCCCCCGCCAATTTAACGTCACCTGCAGATAACGAGTACGATCAAGAGTACGCGTTCCCCGGTTGCCGCTTGCTGCGGGCGAATGTGTATTCATTCAATTTTGCGATGTTTTGTTGAGTTTTGTGTAATTCAGTCTTAATTGATAACTATTCATAATATTTCAATATTACGGTTTGTTATTGCGCTGTGTGCGAGTGCTTAGAAAACAATAAACGGACTAAGGATAGGAGATTGTTTTGTCTCCCCCTTTTTGTTTATTGTAAATAATTTTATTTTGTGTCACCAAATTAATTGATTGGTACCTATTATTTTATGTCCATAAACATGTCACTAAGCTGTTTTAAATTTCAAACTTTTCTTAAAAGTCATTGTTTTGTTTGAACGCGATGTGGTTGGAAAACATAACCTTGTAGTATCAGCCATAGGCTTATTATATTGTTTATTAAGAAATCTTTCACATCACAACGAAGACAATATTTCAGTGTATTACGTCTATAAAGAAACAAAATTTATTTTGATTTAAGATTTTATTTAGCTTTTAGGATCCACATCAAGTACCTTTTTTAAAATTCTATCGTAATATTATTATTATCAAATTACTTTCACAAAATTAAATATATAGTATAAAATATATATTTGTTTTAATATAATAGCATTTTTACTATTAGGTAATAATAAAGACGTACGCACCAGTACAGAGTTACTGCGCCAGCATGCCATCGAGACAGTTATTCTGTTAGACTATTGGTAAGAAAGAGAAACAGCTATGTTGCTAACGCATAGCGTCAACTAGCTCGATGGGTGCGATTGCTCACAACCATCGAGCATAATTTAATCATCACTTCTCAAACATATACGCATAGTTCTTAAACATTTTAATCCCTTCATATTAGTTTTATACACCTTTACACGCTTTATATTAGCTTCAGTTGTATGTATACATGTATGTAACAGAATCTTTCAGTTAAATTTTCACGCACTTCCACTCATCCGAATTATTTGAAATTTTGCACACGTACCAAGAACGAATGACAATATAATAATTTCATAAAAATACATTTAGAAAATAAAGTTATAATTTTAAAACAAAACTAAAAACACGCTTTAGTAGCAATATGAACTAAAAAATAAAAAAACAATTTTAAAAAATGAAAATTTTGGCTAAGAGCGAAATTATCTCACAACTCGTAATAACTTAATTTTTTTAATTAAGTTAAAATAAGAATAAGGGATTGATAAAAGAATTAAGCAACGCGTTTTGTGTAAGTGTAAAGATATACTGACGTTTGATATCGTGGGTGAATCCATATTTGAAGACGATCTTGCTAATTTTCACTTTTTTTTCTATATTAATATAAATAAAAAACAAACCCCTTCAGTGAACCATCTGCGTGTACCGTTTTTATACACCAACTATAATTAACTTACTGACTGTCGATTAACCTGAAACCGATATAATTTTTTGAAAATATTAGTATAGTTGGAAAAGGAACTATGGTATTACTACAAGGTATAAATAAAAAGGGATTTGTTTTAATCACTTTTCTTTCTTATTTTTTGAATAATTCCAGTCTAAATAGTTATAAAACCAGATAATCGAAATAAGAAATTTTCAAGCCTTTGTAATAAAGTCACTACAAAATTCACTAGCAATTTCGATTTTTTCTAGTCTTCTCTCTTAACAAGCTTGCACGGCATCTGTACCAGTTCTGAGATTCATCGACTGTCTCATAATAATTTGCCGTAAGTGCTCTCTAGGCAAACTAAGATTTTAACACCGTGTATGTCACAAGGAAATCATTATGGTTTGGATTTTTTTACAAACAGTGATTACGTAAATTCTAAAGCTGCTTGAAATGATGATGCCAATGACGACGCACCAACTACTTGGTATATACCGTGTGCCCAGCCAAAATCTATAAAAAAAAGAAACAGTTAAATTATGGAAGACGTATAGATCTGAATGAACCAGGTAAATCAAATCCATGCTTGGGTAAATGCTGTAGAAACAACTGTGGTGAATATTTATGGAAGATGGATCATACACTTAGGAAACTATTGGAATATGGTAAGAACTGATCATGAAGAAGATTGGATTCTAGATGTATCCAAAAGAAAACGGAACAAATACAGTTTAACGCCAATGAAAATGTTACTGTTATTAATTTTTACATAAAAGAATATACTTTAAAATTTTTAACAATAATTAATTCCATAAACTTTAAAATACATTTAACAATATTTAATTCCAGTCGTGATTATTTTAAAATAAAAAATTCATTTTGGAAATAGTTCCATACAAAGTCCTTTTTTTCAAGAATCTCTGTTATAATTTCTTCGCCTTAAAACAGAAACTGACATTAACAAAAAACATACCAAAAAATCCAAAAAAATTTAATAAACAAAAAAACGACGGTTATTTCTTCGTGATAAGAATATTTTTCAGATCAATTTTTTTATTAAAATAGTTGCAAACGGAATTGTTTTCTTAAATAGTTTATTTTTATGTATATTCTTTCATTTAAACATAGAAAAAAGGTGAAATTATTATCGGTGCATTCTCTCCTGATTAAGCAGATTACTCTTGATTTGGAGAGACGGGATGGATATCATTCTTACATGGATCCATAGTCACTGCGGCATAGTAGGTAATGAAATAGTCGAAGCAAACGGGAACGAGAGCCATGTTTCACTAGCAATTTCATTGAAGATATCATTCACCTAATTCAATCCTGGATGGTCTCTAATGCCCTCTGGCATGGAAAAGATCACTTTCAGAAAAATCAAATGGTGAAATTGTGTCGCCGAAAAGTGAAATGAGCTCACTTACAAAGTTTTTGAGAAGCCTTTATAAATATTTTAAAATTATTTTACCTGGGAAATTGTGACAAGTTATTAAAAATCCCGGGTCAAAATTTACCAAAGATGTCATAATGATAGCTACAGATTTTTCTACAAAGGAATATGTCAGATAATTTATATTAATTTAATACAATCAGTAAAATTATCCTTCAACTATTCTTAACTTGACGCATCTTATTTATTGTATATCATTAATAGTCCAGATGAGATTCGAAATTGTACTCATGAAATTATATAAACTATTTACATACTAGGCAACACAACTGTTTACATACTAGGCAACACAACTCTTTACATGCTCATTAAATTATATTAACTATTTACATACTAGGCAACACAACTTTTTACATACTAGGCAACACAACTGTTCACATGCTCATGAAATGATATAAACTTTTAACATACAAGGCAACACAACTGTTTACATACTAGGCAACACAACTGTTTACATACTCATGAAATTATATAAACTATTTACATACTAGGCAACACAACTGTTTACATACTAGGCAACACAACTGTTTACATACTAGGCAACACAACTGTTTACATACTAGGCAACACAACTGTTCACATACTGTTTACATACTAGGCAACACAACTTTTATATTAGGTATAGGTAAACTAGTGATACAATGGATTATAATCTAACTGCATACCAAAATCAAGCTTCACTAAAGGGACTAATATTTTCACTTTATGTAACTGATTTTGATGCAAGTTCTAAACATCGGGATACAGTTAAATACTTGACGTTTTTAACCATTTAATTAGTTCTAAAAAAACGTATCTTTCACTACACATCTTCATTTTTAACCTTAAGTTAATTGTCCAATGACATTTGAGTAACGTAAATGTTTCATTACGTTATCTAAATAGTTAAATAGAAAATTTAAGTAACATATACCGTGAAAAAGTTAATTATAATTAATTTTTTTTTTCACTTTGGACCAGTTCATGCAAATAATAATCACATCGACAATTTAGATACGATTGCAATTTTATTGGAATCAGAGGTGGAAAACGTCCGAAAAGTCACGAAGGCGTCTCGACGCACGACTAGTGAACGCAAAACACCACTTTGCCCGCCTGGAAAATTTATGAGAAATTGAAACTTATTTTTGTTGAATGCATATTTCTGTTTTTGTATTGCGTTAATTAAAATTGTTTTATTAAAAAATGAGAAAATAACCATCTTATCACTTTTTCCATTCCAAATTAACATATAATTTTTGGAACGAATCTTTTAAATTGGCCAAATTTTAGCGATTTCGGCGAAGAATGAGCTGCAAAATCCAATTTTCTTGAAATCAATTTACAAAACCAATAAAAAATACATATTTGAATTTTAGGTCAAAATTTTAATCATTTTTAGTATAAAAATAATTGCAATACATATTCCCCGGTTTTAGAGGAACTTGCAAAATTAGACGTTTTCGTTGAAAATATAAATGCGCCTTTAATTCGGTATTTATATTTAATTGAATGTTATTCAATTTAGCAGTTTTTGATTTCAAATAGTAAAAAGGGTAGACAGACATGTGTCGGTACTTTATTAACAGATGATTATGCATAAGTCGTTAATCATTCATTTGTTGTTAATTGTCTCAGAGTATAATTTATTGGTGACTCTTTGGTTTCTTTACTAACAGCCCACCGTCTTTGCTGATAGCCCACCTGAAGATGTTGTAATACAACGAAACCTAGGTCGCGGTAAAGAACTTAAAGAAAGTAGAAATAATACTGCATCACGTAGTTTCACTTAATTATGGATAGAAATATTTCTTAATGATCTATAGAAAACATATTTTAAATTTTATGATACTGTTAGTCGACAAGACGCTAAACTGGTCAAATTATATCGTTTAATCGTAAAGAGCCGACAAGACCCGAAGCGGGCAGAATGGCACGTCGCGACGTGCCATCAGAATGTTTCAACTCTATCCAAAAGCGCCATCAGATGTTTCACATTAAAGTATTTCACCAACAATTAAGGAAAATTTAAACATGTAGTTGTATGTTAGATTGTCCTTTTCCTAAAAAAGAGAGACGATAATCGATAAAATCGATGAAGGTTTGTACTAGAAGAAACGATGCCAACCGGAAGACGATTTTATTGCCAAATTTCAAGCAGGCAACCCTACGAACTACGATTCTACCTCTCGCACATTTGATATACGTAGACACTTGTGTCGAAGCGAGATAGCGAGCATTTATTCGAATACCTATTTCTCATCAACTGCAACACTTCACTTCCATCTTAAGTGCTTTTATAAGTTTTGTTGATGTCAAGAGAGAATTTAGAAAAGCTAAAAGGTTGTTATATTCTGAAAGCTGAGATACGTTTTCTTGATTGTTTTTAAAAATATGTGTAATATAATAAAATTGAAAAAAACTCAGTCTGTACACTGAATATTTTTATCTAAAACTAAGTGCTACCCACTAAAAATACACTACTAAGCCGAAAAAAAAAAGTTTTTAGAATTTTTGTCGGTTTGTCGGATTGCCTAATAGTGTGTGCGCACCTCCATTGTGAAGGTTAATCTCAGCAAAAGCTAAATAGATTTGGATATATTTTTCAGTGATGTATTTAGATTTTTCTTTTTTTAAGTCAATCACGTCACAAATAAAAAATATACGTCAATCTTTAATTTACCTTCGTTATGCACGCTAATATCAGAACCAGCGAAACCAGTTTGGGTGCTAACTATTAGCGTTTTTAATACACTATATTCCTACAGAGTTCTGAAAAAAAAGGAAAAAATGCTTAATAACTTTCCTCTTTAGGATTCCAGACACGAAGTCGTGGACACAGCTAGTTAACTATAACAAAACCGTTTCATTTCAATCGCCAATTAATTTTTAATTCTTACTACTTCGAGAAAACTTTGAGCGCTTACGATAAATTAAAAATAAATTGGTCATCTTTCAAACTATAGTAAGTCGTACTACTAATTCTGTCAGATAAAACTATCTTGAGCCATTAGGTATCTAAATTTCTGTAACAGTTAAGCATATACAAAATTTAAAAAATATCTCCTTTGAAATTTGGTTCCGACGTTTTTCCATTTAGATGTCGATAAAATAAAAAAATAACAATTAAAAAATAACAAAAAAAAGCGGATCAGCGCTTCATTTCACAAAAAATAACGACCACCTTCTTCATCTTATCCTACCCTCAGTGATAGGCTCAGCGACTATCTGAAATATTGATAAATGTTGTAATATCAATAATTCTATAATCATGATTTACAACTTATTTCCTCTTTTACAGGACTCAAACTCAACTCCACCGAGCTCGCAGACGGCTCTGCAGGAGTCTGGAGGCGATCGGACGCCGGATATGAGCGTAACGGCCCAGCTGCCCGCCGCCCAAAGACTCAGAGTCAATGATCAGCGTAAGTTTCTGAAAGTGTCTAAAATTATCTGAAACACAATTATTAGGAATTTATTAATTTTCTTTGCTCTGACCAAAATAATATGGTATCTTATTCTTAATTGCATTGAATATTTGATCCATCTACTTTTAGTAAATTTCACAATAGTAAAATCATTTTAAATCCAGATCGAGACGATCAATTAAGATCAAATAAAACTGAAACTCAACCTTCAACAAAACGTTAAACTACAAAATTTACCTATTCCTTTTTTTCCAAATATCCCATTGCAGGAATCAAACTTCTAACGTCGATCAATCAAGTAGTGCAGCAGCGCTGCGAACTGGAATCGAACCGGCAGAATCTCCTAACGCTGCAAGACGAGCTGAAGAAGAAACTAAAGCGCAGGGTGGAAGAAAATCACATGGAGAAAAAAGACAAACTCAGGCATTTGCGTCTTACTAACACTAGGTATAGTCGATAATCGAAAATTAATTTTAAAGTTAGTTCTATGTAAATCTTATATTACATCATTGATTACCCACGTACAGATCCTAGAAAAAAGGAAATAATTGACAGAATGCATGTCGTAAATTACCAAACACTGACGATTATTAGGCACGTTCAAAAACCTAACCTTTCATTTATCGCCGCCAGGCTGGAGAGCGAACGATCTCTCATAATCCAGGAGTTGGACCACCTCCGGCGCCACCTAGAGAGGGAGGAAGCCCACCACGTGACGCACGCCAGAGCGGCTGCCGCAAATGCTATCCGCAATTTCAACATCCCAGGCGTCAGCGCCAGCGATCATAATTCAATATCGAGCATACCTTCTACCATCAGTCGAAATGTTGCGAAGAGTGGACCTTCTAAGAGGGTAACGTAGAGCTTATATTACATTGCTCATTCACCACATACCTTAGACCTACGGATCGTCACCTACGGATCGTAACTTTTATGAATAGGAAAATATTACATTTACCGTAGGGCAAAATAAACATGGTAATAAAGGTTAAATAAATTTTATTGCACACAGAGAAGGCCCAAAGACAGCTGGTGATGGTCCGGCAGTAAGAGCTGACATTTTTTCACAAACCTAGTGTTTACTATTTATTAGGGTAACGGATGTCCTTTAGCGGAAGGCAAGGTTTGTGGTAAAAATGAATTTGAGAACGATGATGTGGATGTTTATAAACTTATTTTTAGCGATGTTTGGTAAACACTTTAACAATATTGGGACAGGGAAGCATGATTAAGCGTTAAAAATCTATTGCTTCTATAAGATTAAACGATTTTTAGGGTTCTGTACCTCAAAAGAAAAAAAGAAACCCTTAAAACATCACTTCGTTTTCCGTCTGTCTGTCTGTCTGTCTATCAAGAACCTTTTTGCCAGGAATGTGCTGAGGTATCAAGTTGAAATTTATATCAAACACTTAGGTCTACGGTCCCTTGAAGTTATAAAAAAATCAAGCTTCTAAGTTGATGCAGTAAAAAAAACCTTAAAAATACGGTCATTTATGCCGTATATTTTGACAGTCCCAAATAAATCAAAACCTACATGGTTCTTCCAACATGAAATTAGGCAAGAAACAATTTCTCAAATCATGAAATTAGGCAAGAAACAATTTCTCACAGCACATGTGAAGGAAACAATCCGAAAATCGTTAATTTGTAGTTACATCACATTTTTTTTTAATATGCGCCTGTGAAACACATAGTAGGCAATCTTTTTCTATCGGATCGGATCAGATCGGAAATATAGGCTATACATTTGAGGATCGAAGGCGAATTTTATAAAGCTGTTATGCCACGTCGCTATACCGAATATATATTTTCACACAATTTACATTCCACATTTCCACAGCTTGTTTTAATGAAATATGTCTGTATAAATTGGTCTTAGGTTTCATAGTTTTAATGAAACAGATCGAGGGGTACACAATCCGCTTTTAGACATATAAACATATACTAAAAAACCAGGAAAATGGTACTGGAAACTTATCGACTTGAGCGACTTTACAATATATTTTAGCACACGCATCGTTCGCATTATATAGCAAATACCAGAAAAATTGTAGTTTTTGCTTAGTTTATATATATATATATATATCCAATTTTTTTTAATAATATATGTTGTTAACGGTAGTGTGCTGAGTAGTTTCCCATATTGGCACCGTCTGAGAGGTTATGCTAAACTCGATACCTTTGCGAAAACTTCAAAGCAAAATGTCTCGTGAACCGTTCATGTTACGACAAAAATTATTAAATTACTTTATGTAGAGCATGTCACATCTTTCATAAAAATGAATAGTCCAACGAAAAATTTAGATGCGATCTGTGATCAAACACCACGAGCTTGGTGAGCAAACAATTGACCATAGTTCACTTAGAGCACGGCAAATTTTTGTCGGGTTTTGCCACGTAAAATTTCAATCTTTATGGTAAGATTATTGACCTTCAATTTACACACTACCCGACAGATTTGAATACTTCATTCCTATCACTCCTCCAAGCAAAAATAGAGGAAACTACAGGAGAAACATACACGTATTCATCCCTAAAATACTAAACTGCTACTAACTAGAGATGTGTAACTCATGAGTGAGAGATATAAAAGATATAGCTCACATGTTACGACCATATATATCACTCACTTGAAATTAAAATGTATCAGTATGTCACCAGCTCAGGAGTGATCGGCGTCTTTTCGTTTCTCCAAATCAATCATTTCACTCACTCGTCGCATCATGATGATAGATATAAAAGTATATATTTTGACGTAACATGAAAGAGACAGAAAACGATCGAAGTGTTTAGTCAAATATGCAACTGGATCTATATGGACGAACGTAGCTACTCGCGATCGAATGTGGACGCTGTCACAAAGTATACTTTAACGTTTAAAAAACACTTTTTTGTTTCATTTCAACTTTTCCAATTTATAATTGTATAAATAATCTAGGTTGACAGTCCTAAATCCTAAACCTGCAAAGTATTAAGCAAAGTGGATACTCTTGTAAAATTAATTTTTATTCTCAAACAGTAGTGCGAAATGTTCAGTCATTACTATTTACCACCATGTTGTATGATTATTGTTCAACGTATGCGTAATAAATAATTTCGTTAATAACTCGGAGAACTGAGATACTAAGCTAAAGATATAAATGAGTGACATATATCTTTCCAATCAAATGATATATATCACTCTTTTCCTTTCACTGATACATTTCGCGCACCTCTACTACTAACGCTACTTCTCACTGACATCGCATCCCCACTCCACTTCAGTTTGCAATTTTTTCCAACTTGCGCATATACCTTGTAGTTATATCTTTCAAAATTAAAACTTTTCGAAATAAAATAAAATTATATTTATTCATAATCAATTTTTTTATACGTCCCAGTCCTTATTTTGTCAACGATATTCCACTAAAAGCTAAAATGATATTCCACTAAAAGCTAAAATTATATTCCACTAAAACTATATTCCACTAAAAGTCAACGATATTCCACTAAAAGCTAAAATGATATTCTACTAAAAGCTAAAATGATATTCCACTAAAAGCTAAAATTATATTCCACTACAAGCTAAAATGATTAACGGAACAAAGATTTATACATTACATAGAGTCAGTCGTAATATTTTTGTTGTTACTACGATGTTTACAGTCACAAATATACTCTTTGCTTTCCATTCCCTGCAGCCATCAAAACATTGTACGTGCGTTCTTACTTTGTCGCTTTTACTTTTAGTCACCAATTATAGTCGCTTCTAGTCACCAAGTATTTAATAATTAATAAAGGCTGATTTATTTTTACCCCAACCTAAAATAATATTGAAATATAAAATATACGCTCATCATCATTACTGAAAGTGCGGCTTGTTCGGTCTAATAATTATTGGTATTTACAAGTTTCTATAATTACTGCAACGGTTTCATGTTACGAAGTAAGTAAATGTTTATCAATACACTTAGGGATATTTATATATAGTAGTATATATATATATATATATATAGATATATACATATGTGTATATATATATATATATATATATATATATATATAAGGTGTTTTTGTGGCAACGCCATATCTCCCTTAATTCTTCATTAAAATTAATGATTCTAACATCATTTTATTCTTTATACACCCCGCTATTGATTTAATAATAATTGCTAATTTCTTAATTAAATTTTTTAATTGTTTAATTCTCTATAAATTATTTATCAGAAGTGTTTAAGCGCCATCTATTGACAATCTGTTTAACTACACGTGCCTGACAGTAATTATTTAAAACAGCGCTATCTACTGTCAATCGTTTTAACTAACATGCGGTGACTTAAATTATTCGCACGGACCATCTAGTATTGTGTAATTTTATTAAAGTTTCACACGTTGCCATTATGTTTACCTTATAACTCGATCTACTTATAGGCCGACAACAAGTTGGCAGCCGCTCGGCTCATGAGGGATATAGCAGAGTTGAGGCACTATGTCGACAATATAGAAATACGACTAGCAGCCGAGATGAAGGTAAATTTTAAATGCATTTAATAACTCCTTTATATCCAGTTCTAAATACCAATTCTTAATTCTTGAACTCTACATCCAAATCTTGTTTGCAGCGCAAGAAGGCGGTGGAGCAAGATATCGCTAGACTCCGTCGCGAGCTGTCAAAAACCAAGTCAAATGTGGCAGCACTCAGGATGCCCTTGGCACCGCTACAGAAAAAATGCACCAGATTTGCCTAAAATCCAAATTGTTCAATTACATACTACGTTGTAGACTGTAATCCGTCCAGAATGTCATATAGAAACAGTTGATAGTTTAGGTCAGTTTTTATATAATGCACGAATATAATCTAAAATAAAGACAGTCATTCCGATTTCAACCAGGACTGCAAACACGTAACTCCGTAACTCATCTTTATGACATGAAATGGATTTTAATAGTATTTTCGACAGATTTGGAGTCATATAAGATTTCACTAATATTATTTCAGAACCAATAACCAACATACGTACCAATAACCAAAATACGTAATTATTCTATGGAAATTAAATTTCAACTCGATTTTGACCATTTTTGAAAAGGACACAAGGCTTAAATGTTTTTCATATAACTGAATTTACCTACGTATAACACGAGGAGGGAAAATACAATAAAATAAAAATATCCCTAAACGTGCAATATGTACCAATCGTGGTATGACCTACCTTGATCATATCTACCAATCGATTAAGATCATATTATCCGAGCTCAAGTGCCTGACTTAGTTCGGTAACCTACAATAAATTAATTAAACCTTTTCAAACTTTAAATACGATTTGAGAATGGTTGGTTTATAAACTAGACGGAGATTCACCAAACACATTACAGCGCTGATTTTTCAACAGCAACTCTTTTGAAGTTAGTCTGACTATAATTTATATTAACAGCTATGATGATTCATAAAAGCTAAAAAAATCTTTAATAAAAATCACACGGCTGAAACTATATCGAGTTATATAAACATGTCGCCAAATGTCGTTTCCTAAAACAAGAACGATGCATCCCCGACGTTGAAATAAATTTAATTCACTCCAAGGATTCTATAACAAGAAAAAAGTAAAATTTTATAAATTAATTCTTGTTTGAAAAAAAACAATATTCTTTTATTTATAATTTAATGATATAAGCTATAACTGCAGTCGAAACATTAAGACTTTCAATTTCTACATGCGATTTACAAAATAATTTTAAAACTTCCTTATACTTCGAGGAGCTCCATATTGGGATCTTTAAAAATGTTCTATCGAAACTTTTAAAATACACTTTGTTCAAAATTCACTTCATTTTAATTTCGATATCAAAATTGTGATTATTTTTAAACAACAATTTCGAAATTAAAATTAAATGAACGGTTTTGAGAAATATAATGTTACCCACTTTTGACGCAACTCAATAATTTTGACAAGTCAATCGTGGTCTAGCATTCGAGCGGGAAATGTTTATTACTTCTTTGAAATAACGTATTCAATAAATATAAGAGGTGCCCGACTATGTTTTCACATTGCATACATATGAAGTGCATCCCATTTATGAGAAATAAGGAGCAATCATTTGCTTCTTATATTGATATTTTGCTTGCGATCGTCATGACCTAACATCAAAAACTGAATGGCCTATGAAAAGCATAACGTGGCACACTTTTAAATCAAGTAACAAACGGCTGCGGAACGTCTAACAATAATTAAGTTACGTTCAATGATAATTATTTAAATCGCTGGATGCGTCTAAGCACCCCAAGCGTTTCTAGACGCGACTGACAACTGGTGGCAGCGACTGACAACTATGTTTTTTCATGACACGATTTACTTCCATTCTAAGATTTCTCGCCATTCATCTAACATTTTCTAAAAATTGTATCAGAAAACACTAATCTTAGTTGGAAAGTGAAATTAAATTTCGATTTTGCACCCTGAATTTGATAAATTCCTAAATTTCAGTTAGCGTAGCACTAATTTTATTTTATTGAAATAAAATATCTAAAACCTGAGTCGCAGAATCATGAAACAACCTGTGAACCTCAAAAATCGAAATAATATGATAGTGATGTAACGACTGAACTTTATCGAGACTTACGCCAGTATTAGTGAATCGATATTGACGAAATCTGCTAAAGATCGTGAGTGAGGAACAGTGATAATGTGCAAGGATAAGAAGTCTCGTAAAATGAAACAGAAAATAAACATCTTTTATCCCATAATTGTGTTTTTTTCTTTCATTTCTTTACATGTAAATGAAAACGAATCTGACACTATAGGAATAAAGTATACTTTTAAAAGGCTGATATTTTTTAGAACACAACAACTTGAAAAGTTGTCAATCATAAAAGACAAAGAAATAAAATACAATTTATAATCCTAATACAATATGAAAAAAAACTATCTTCATAAATGTGCGCATATATTTTTAATGTATACGAATTGTTAATAAGAAATAAAAATATAACGAAGTACACATTTAACTTTTTAGAGACGATCATACAAAATCGATCGATTTCAAAATGTGCAGCAATTGCCTAGAGAAATGAAAGTTAAACTGTTAACTGACATTAGTATTCGACCTGTTACAAAGACAATAAAGGTTGACTAGATGAAACATCTTTGGTCTATTGTCATTAAAATTAATGTCTTTTTCGCTCTTCACGAATTTTGTGTAATTTTTTTTGAGGATCCTGTCCAGCCCGCGAGTTTCATGGATTAGTATATTTCATTCGTATAAAAAGGATTACAACAGGACGCAATCTGCATTTTATTTCATCTCGTTTATTCAAGGAGCTCCGTAGATATAGCATATACAATGATTAACAATAGCGTGTAAATAGCATTTAGGCTGGTTTTACAGTCGCGCTGACCGTCGGCGCTGACAGCCGAAATGTATGAAATTCTATGGAGCGTTTTTGAATAACGCGTAGCTGTGAGCGCGGACGGTGATCAGCGCTGACACGTCAGCGGCCGTGCGCGTCGCGCGTCGGCGCCGCGCAGCCCTCAGCGCTCACCATCGCCCGCGCGCCTCTGTCTTCAGAGAGCGTTTTAGTGTCGAGCAGAGCGGACGCCGTCAGGGTGTACAGACATGTCGAATCGCGATGTAGACACGAGTAGAGTGATTGACGAAGTACGCCTGAGACCGATATTGTGGAATGCATCCGATCCACTCTACAAAAATAAAGATGCAAGAAACAAATCCTGGGAGGATATTGTTGTCACCCTTTTCGAAAATGTTTCAGAAAAAGAAAAACAACAACTTGGCAAGTGTTTATTTTATTATATAAGAATATCTTTATTATATTATTTACTAGAAGTATTTATTTATTACTAGAAGTACAAAGCATTTTACAGTTAAAATATACACGAGTCTTGCCAAGGCACACTACCAAGAGGGCTCAAAAAATACTCGGCAAAATGTTCTCACAGAGCGTTGCCAGATCTGTTTGTACTCGTAGTTGCAGTTGGTATCTCTATCATACCCTCAATTGTAAGTGTATCTTCAATAGAATAACCATCTCGAATTCTTATAAAATTATGCAATATGCAGCATGCTTTAACTATATTCTTTGCAACTGTAAAACTCACATCAATAGGTGTATGAAACACTCTAAACTTGTTTGACATTATACCAAATGTCGATTCTATATATCGTCTGCTACGGCTCAGTCTATAGTTAAATATTTTCTTCTTGTGGGTCATATTGGTTCGCGCATATGGCTTCATAATCTTTTTAGATAATCCAAACGCTCCATCACCCACAATTATATGTTCAACTGGACTATTTGTTCCAGGCAGTGGCTTCGGTCCTGGTATATTTAAAGTGTTATTTTCTAGGCACCTGTATAGTGTACTGTCTTGGAATATAGACGAGTCCGAGTTTTTTCCATATGATCCAATGCTTACATACGTAAAACAATAATCTGCATCGCACATGGCCTGAAGAACTATGGAGTAAAAATTCTTATAGTTGTAAAACATTGAACCACCACCGTTTGGATTTACGATTCGGATGTGTTTGCCATCGATAGTTGCAGTTTGGAAAGTTAGTCTTTTGTAGAAACTCATTTGAAACTTTTTGCCACATATCAGAAGTTTTTATCGGTATGCATTCATCACGTAGTGTTTCCCATATTACCTTACACACTTCGTCCACGATTAAACTGATTGTTGTAATTCCAATCCTAAAAGAATAATGCAAATCTGTGTATGTCCGACCGGTAGCACAAAACCTGAAAAAAAGAATTTTTTTTCAGGGAAACTGATTCAACAAAGATGGAAAACAGCCAGAGACGCCTTCTTTAGAACGAAGAACGTTACGAAAAGAACACCTTCTGGAAGTGCCGCACCAAGGTATAAAAAGTACATTTATTACGACGAACTAAGCTTCCTTAATCCGTCTGCTGAGAATGAAGTTGATGAATCACTGAGCGAAACCATATCGCCCTCTTCAGTAAATAATGATAATACGGCATCACAGGACAGTACGGTACCTTCAGAAAATACGGTACAGGAAGAGCACAATGATCATGTTTTTGATTCCGGATCATCACAAAGACCTTGGATGCAAAAAAGAAAAAAAAGGCAGCAACAAAGAAACCAAGAAAATTCATTATTTGAAACACAGTTATTGACTGTATTAAATAATCAAATCCCAGATCTTGCCGCTGACGACATGGCTTTTTTCTCTTCTTTAGGTTCAATTTTAAAAGGGTTTGATATAGAACAAAAGCTGGAGTTTCGGTCGAGAGTGTTGCGGGACATCACAGAAATTAAAAATTACAATTATAGAACAAATAGCTCGCTATCCTCTCACTCCCAAGACATAACATCTCCACCACAACAAGACCCATATGAGCCATTGTCATATTATACGACGCCAAGTTACTCAGGGTATCAAACAGCCAGCCACAACGATGAATGAAAATGATCTTTTCTGGATAATGTTCGTGACATTCAATATTACAATTTATGTACCTAACTATATATGTTTTATTTCTTACCTTAAAGTCACCATCAGTCGTTCAATCGGTGGTACAGGCACACGTCGTAAGCTGCATTGGACCAGTTTATCCTGTGTCTTTGCCAGTAATTCGTCGAAAGTTCTAGTCGACATTCGAAAGTAATTAAAGAATTTTGTTTCGTCGGCCCTCAAATCGCCGTATAACGTGACAAATTCTCCTGCGACGGCTCTCTGCTCAACTAATGGATGGACATGCAGTCTTCGTCGCAAGTTTTTCCTTCTTTTTGATAGGTAGTACAAAGCAGCAATAATTAATGCACTCCGCATTTTTGTTTGCGGCTGTAGCCCGAGGCGGTCAGTGCGAGTGCGTGATTTATAAGACGTCATCACGTTAAAAAATTTAACGACTTCTTACAATTACAAATTTAGTTACAATAATAAGTTACAATTTTAAATAAATGGCTAAAGATGACTATATAAATAACACAAAAATATTGACTCGTCCAAAACCCTTTTGAAATTACAACCGTTTGTTCTTAAATCTCATAAATCATATAAGCGTTAATTGCTTGTAATTTTTTTTAATATTCCTTAATTTAAATTAAAAAAATCATATTCGGAAATATTATTCTTCTACAATATGTTAAGGGGTGTTAATTCAGGAATATATTGAGGTTTATTTGAAGAAAAATGTCGGAGCATTGTCAAAATGAAAAAAATAATAACCCCTCCAGAAAAATAGACATTAATATATTATACCTATAATATAGTTTAACATATTTAAAGCGATAATAATCGGCAAAATTAATGAGGCTTAAATAAAGAAAAAAAATACTGACTCGTCCAATAAACTCGTCCCCCTGATGTTTTGATGTTTGTAATTTTTTTAAATATTTAAAAGAATTCATAAGAAAACCATGTCAGTGGTCAAATTCAGACCGACGACTATTTAAATAAAAGAAAAAATATCACCCCATCCAAAACGATACGGGCGCTGTATCTATTGCTCTAAAAAATTATACTCACCAAGCTAGATGTTTGCAATTTTTGCGAAAAAAACCTCGTTATATATATAATCGATAATATTTATTGCATTGAGAAAAACGGCCACGTATTATAATTAAGAAGAAAAAAAAATTTCCTTATTCAAACCCCTACGACGGACTAACAGTTTGCTTTAAAATCACAATAAGCCTCACAAGTCCAAAGCCAAATGTCTGTATATTATCACAATAAAACATAAAATATTAGGAAACAAATTATCGTAAAATTCAAAAGGCTATTTTAATTATAAAAATATATATTGACTCTTACCAGTGGGCGCCTTATGCTTTGATTTGAAATCTTACAAGCATGAAGCTAGATGCTGGAACTTTTTTTACATTTACACCTTAATACGTTACAAAATTGATATTGAATATATTTGGCGTTAATTTTGCAGAAATGCATTGTTCACAATTAAATTAAACTACGTGATGTAGTATTATTTCTACTTTCTTTAAGTTCTTTTCCAACATCTTCAGGTGCGCTGTTAGCAAAGATCTTTGCTAATAGCCCACCTGAAGATGTTGTAATTCAACGAAACCTGGGTCGTGGTAAAGAACATAAAGAAAGTAATACTAGATCACACAAAAATAATACTAGATCACGTAGTTTCATTTAATTGTGACGTTACAAAATAACAATATAAAAAACTAATATATACTCATCCAAATTTCATAAAATAACAATATAAAAAACTAATATATACTCATCCAAAACTCATATGACGTATATAGGGTTTCTCTGTTTTGGTCTGAAATATAATAAGTTGAACATGCAATAAAATAAATGCTTGAAAGTCCATATATATGTAAATGATATGTGATGATAATGTAGATAATATGTAAATGAATTATATTACAAAACCATATTAATATTGAAATTCAGAGCGAAGACTTAAATAAAAGAAAAAAAATTATTAACACATTTAAAATCTAACGAGCCTCGTCAATCAGTCTTAAACGCGTAAAACAAGATACTTGTTATTTTTCAGGGATACGCCTTTATTTATTTATTCCAAACGCCAATCCCAATTTACAGATTTACCCAAAGCGCATTCACATGCATAAAAATACAAATAGTATAAAAACCATGTATAAATACAATAGCATAAAAACCATCAACATGTATAATTTACATGCATAAAAATACAAATAGTTTAAAAACAAAAGTATAATAAAAAGAATGAACAAAGAAGGTAGAAAAACATAGTAATTTAAATTGAAATTACCCCTAACTAGTTGATCAATCCTGGACTAGCAAACTAAAATACAATCGTATTCCTTGAAGCGGTCAACGGAGCAGAAAAAGTATGCAGACTGTGTGCATCGCGCACTGCGTTGACAAATTTGAGGGTACAAAAGACAAGCGAATGCTGCAGTATATTCAAGAACGCTCCAGGAAAGCTGAATTAAACTATGTCTACACCCTCACGTGTAACAGCTGGAAGCATCAAGGGCTATTAAATTCTTGGCCGAATGTTAATTCAATAATTTAAAAAAAGTTATTACTACAAGCAATTCCAGTCAATGTTGAAGAGAATTATATCCAAGCATTCCCATTAAACACCATGCATGTTGAAAGTTACCATATATTTCGTAATACAAAATCGATTATTTTCTTATGTTTCCACGAGTATGAGGATACAAGTAGCTTCATAGTGAAAAGATTCATTTGAAGAATACTACGGACTGAATAGGTAAACCAAGTCACGATACTATCGATGTCAAGGAAGTCGTGGAATTACCCTATGACAAATTCTAGATTCCTATTGGTATTATAATAAGTTTCATTGATTTGACTATAAAATCTGAAGTAATCCTTAGTTATTACACCAATATTTTGCAGTGTTATATGCAGAATCCAGCATATAGTGTTACTATTCATAACTACTTATACCTACAAACATAAAAACTACTAAACAAAAATTGGGGTAAAAATAAAATAAAAACCGAAAAACATACTATGTGCCTTCTAATATAGCCCTGTAACCCTGTAACCCGGCACCCTATCACAGTACTTTATGATTATAAACATTGTCTTAACATTTGTCGTTTGTCCTATGTACGTTTTAGTGTAAATTATATTATCTATGACAATATTTGACAAGAGCCTTTAGATATGCTTATTTCTGCTACGGCGAACGCTGCGGTCGATTTCGTTACCCCCACTCTGTAGTTCGCACCCAGCCAACATTAAGCGGAGGTAATAAATTGCAATAAATTACAAATTTCAAAATTTTACAATGTTCATAACTGTAAAATTTATATGATGCAGCTCCGGGTATACTCAACGATGCAGGATAATTGGCAAGACAAAAAAATAAATCGATTCTTTGGCCTGGTTAAAATAATATTTACGCGAGCTGGGAGGGGAAAATACCCAAAAATTACTTAAAATATCCAGTCGGAAGAAAAAAGACAAAAGCTCTTGATTATTTGAATTTTGTATAATATACTTTGTTATTTTGATACGATTATGAAAGTTTTTATAAAAATATATCGGTCATATGGAATAGTGATAACAGAAATGCATGAAGAATTATATTAATTCCGATCAAAACTAGATACAACACTCCATGACAATTTCTTTAAATTTTATTTAACACTTTTTTAATAAGTTTAATGGCAATGAAAGAAACAAAATAACTTATTTTTTGGAATGAATATATTTCTACACATCTTCACTTCATAACGATGAACAAAATAAATTATGAAAAATGAAGAATAGAGCGAATGAAGAAATCTAACAGAAGAAGCGATAATTTGATCCTACCAAATCTATAGTTTGATCAAGTGCGAAGAATATAAATTGATCAAACTATCGATTGGAGCAATTGCTAAAAATTATTAACAATTATTACGACTGTTCTATAAAAAAGATACTAACCATTTTTTCAAGTTGACTTTAACTGTTTCAACCATACCATTTCAATTTTTTCCGTTGAAAGGACATTTCCCAAAATGAATTTGAAATAATTCAACACCAGGTGCAAATGTTCATTCCAGTTGTAAATTCATAATTCCTTTTACAATACGCTGAATTTTATAACTGCATTAAAATAGTAAAAAAATATTCACGAAGAAGTTAAATCTTCTTAAACAATAGTTAAAATATTAATCCTGTAAGAAATATGGTTGATTCTATTTTATGATCCTATTGCTATAATATTTTAACAAATAATAATTTTTTTATTTATCCACTATTTTAGAAAGAAAAGCCGGACTCTTGGTTTTATTCAATATGTTAACTCTAGTTAATTTGATTAACAAAACATCGGATTACATTTCTTAATATGTCGTCTGACATTACTTTAAATACTAGTCGTATTTACTGAACTATTGAAAAAAATATTATTTTTAAAAAAAATAAGATAAAAGACTAATTAGTTACCTAATGAAATATTAGCATTGAATCAAATATTAAGAATGGCCCCAATTACAATCTTCCAAAAATAGACTGATTACTATTGGAAATAAACCGCAAATCGTCCATATAATATAGCGCCATCTATTAGAGATTTAAATGAGTTAGATAATCCATTCTAAATAATTAATTGCGTCATCTATTGGCAAAATGCTATAGTTAATACCTCCATACTGCATTTGATTTGATAAACAAAACATCAGATTACATTTCCTAATATGTTGATCCTCATTGCCCTTACGTGCGAGGATCTGAGTCAAAACTATTTTTTTTAAATACTAATCGTATTTGCTTAATGCCAGAAATTAAAATTATGTTATTTGAAAAATGTCGAAATAATACAGTGTCATCTAATGCTATCTTAATTAGCACTATCTAATGCTAACTTAGTTGATTCTGTTGTAATTGTCCACACACTAGATTCCCATACCTAAGCTATAGATGGTGTGTATATATATATATATATATATATGTATATATATATGTATATATATACATATATATATATATATATATATATATATGTATACATATATATATATACATATATATATATACACATATATATATATATATATATATATGTATATATATATATATATATATATACATATATATATATATATATATATATATATATCTATATATAAGGATGAAATTAAAATGTTATACAAAATACATCCAATATTAACACGTCTGATAAAATAAAGCATTTTATATATAAAAAAAATACCCTTAATATAAAAGGACCATCATAAAATAAGCATTTATTTCAACTATATAAACAAAAATCAATTAGTAAAATTCTATGATTTAACGGCGAAGTTTAACATTCGACGTTAAATAAATACTTTTATTTTCTAAAAAAATCAACTAGATATTAAAAATAAATAATTTTTTTAATTTAATTTTATAATATTTATATTTTCTGTACATAGCAATGAGTAGCGGGACAGAATCTTGCTGGAACAAAATAAAATTGTTTTAATTTCAAGCTGAAGTATAGCGCCATCTATCCGTACATCTTACATTTAAATTCTTGCTTTACTTACTGACGCCATAAAATTATTCCCGAAAACCTTGTCCTTTTATACCATTAGATGGCGTCACAGTCGTCCCTTTTAATTAAATCATGAGCTTAATTAAATCTTAATTTTGAATATTCATCTTCTGACTTTCTTTTGACGTTGTAATTTATAATTTATTAGTCACTTCGTCGTTTTCGTGATCTTTGAATACATTTGAAGAATCAGAAATACCTTTCGCGAACTGACAATACCCGACTACGGACCGTAAATAGTTTAATTTCGCTTTATAATTTTAGCCCATCAATAAAAAAAAACAAAATATTTCTATTGTTTTATATCGATCGTTCAGCCAGACTCAAAATTGTTATTATCAATAGGGCGTAAACGAATTGTAATACAATTAAAACAAACAAAGATATGTAGATTAGCTCCAATAAAAATTTAACTTTTTTTTGTACATAGCAATTATTTAATATAAAAAAATCTATTTAAAAATGGAGGAAACGTCTTCAAATGTGTTTATTCTTGAAACGTTTTTCACTAATTTCGCAACGAATTTATAATAAAACACTTAACATACACAAAAGCACTAAGGTGAATTAATGCAATTCAAAAAGATGAAAATAATCAACAATGAACTCTAAACAATTATTATACGACTAAAAATATAAACTAATAAATGAAACTTACTTTTTATAACAAAAAACGACTTGTAAGTTAGAAACATTTTTAAAATTTATTTTGTAACATTCGAAAATGCCTCAAATATAAAAAACTCTCAAACTTGGCTTGAGAGTCTTTTTTACTTGAGCTCAAAACAAACTGACGTCACCTTGAGTGGTTGAAGAAAAGAAGACGTTAATCGTACACCTGTAGAGATCGTTAAAAAATGTTAAAAACACGAATAATGATGAAAATATATAATTTTTTTGTAATATCTTGTGTTCTTGTACTTTATTTCTGTACGCGGTCTATCAATAGTTTGACGCTTAATGTTATTTTCTTGGCCCGAATACAAGTTGTTTGTAAAGTATTTTCATAAAAAAATGCGAAAATCTTTTATTAATAATTTCATTAATAGAATATTTATGTATGTTGAATTATATATATAGTTATTTATTAAAATGGCCGGTTGGTACGATTATAATTTTTCAAAACAAGAAAAAAACTTTGCTTTTAAAAATAAACTGTTCTCACGTCGCGGCTATCTTCAACGCAATTTAATAGTAGCAGTCATTATCAATTACCATTGTATTTAAAACGTGTTAAAAATAATCAAGAACGAATTAAATTGAACCATTTCTAAATAATTAAATTCAAAAAAAAAATCTTTATATCTTTTATAGAAACCGTGCAAGAAACGAAGATCGCATAAAAACGACATAAATAAGATTTTTAGATTACACATCTATCTATTTCTACGCAGTATTTTAACGAGAGACAATTTGTTATAATGACCGAATATGTAATTAAATTTAAAAAAAACTGAGTGCTGTAACGTTTTTATGAGTTATTTTAAGTAGTCAAAGCCAGAAGTTTGAATGTTGCCAAAACTCCGATAGAGATGAAACTAGGTACAGACCTTCAAATCTTCATTTGAAATGAAATACCAAACGTTCATATCGACTAAGTTCCTGCTAAAAATTTTATTGAAGGTCAAAGGGTTTTTCGCTAATATTTCGTGAACGGTGAGTTTTATTATAAAAATAGTTATGAAATTTGCAGATCATACAATTTTCCACCAAAATGGTTTTCATACTTTTTTCTTTATTTTTTGAAATATAACGATTTCAAAATATTTAAAATTATTTTTTTCGTAATATACCACTGCCGTACCAGCTTTGAGGTAATTGGTGCATTTTTATTTATTTATTTATCTACTTTAATGTATCTAATTAACACATATGGCGGACTTATTTCTACGAGAGCAATCTCTTACAGCCAATCATAAGACCCGTCCAGCCCTGCTCGATGAGCGGGAATCGAACCCGGGTCTCCGCGCTATATATATATATATATATATATATATATATATATATATATATACATATATACATGCACACACGCGCACGCAAAAATTATTTTACTATTTTTCTATAATTACAAAATAAGTTTATGTGAAGATGTCGATGTGGCGACGTATATTAGGCGACTGAATTCGTGTTGAGAATGCATCGTGTTTTAAATTACAAACTTAAAACTGTTCCCGTGACAAAACTACTGTGTTGTTAATTGATTCTTGGTGTACGTTTGAGAAACACCATCTAGTATATAAAGATTCATTTAATGTCGAACGGTCAAATCCACACTTTATACGCAATGGAAACTTAAAAACAAAATGACATTAGTTATACCCAAACGTTCATTTATTTATCTCCATATAGAACTAACGAGATCTTGCACTTGTCTATAGTGTTTTTAGTTAATCAATTCATCTTAATTCATTTCAGTCTATATTGTTCCACGCTGTTGAACCATTAATATAAACTTTGTTTTTACTGGTCGAATCATTTCTAAAATTATTTGAAAATTAGACGCTTTACAATACTTGGGTTATTATGATAATTAACCAATATGCTTATTTTTGAAGTGAAAACTTCTTTAGCATCGTTGTGATTTGAAAGTCGATGAAACGAAAAAGCGACAGTAAAAAGAGACAGACACATAAATTCATAAGATTTAACGTGGGAGAAAATGAGATAGGAAGCATTATACAATGTTTCTTATGTTCGTGGCTCTCTTTATGCTCTGCTTCGTACCCCCTCCACTCGTGTTTACCAAGACAAAGCGAGAGTTTGCTTGGGTCTCAGCGTTGTACGTGTGTTAATACGTGTTTATGCGGTCTCAGCGTTGTACGTGTGTTAATACGTATTTATGCGCGCATGCGTAGTACAAAGTTTGAGAAAAAGCATCACACAACCGTGGTATTTTGTATACGTATACGTATTATACGTTTGTAGAGTTTTTTTCATCATTTTTATAATAAAATTCTTCATCATTTTTATAATAAAATTCTTCGTGCACGCCGAAAAGCGTCATTGAATGTGGAAAATGAAAGTTCTATTACGCATAATGATGATTTTACTGTTCAAAATAGTGAAAGTGATCATAGTAAGTACTCAAATATTTTTATCACTATGATCATAACTAAAACCTACAATTATCCTCTTCCCGAAATTTTACATTCGTCTTATTATCTTGAAGACAAAATTTTTAAAAGTTTCTCTTCTACCATGTGTGAATTGCACACATGATTTTTTTTATTATTTAGTTCAATCACAATTTTTGCTTATCTTGTTTGAAGAAACTATGACTTTTTCCAAAACATGCAAAAAATCACATTTTCACATAAAGAAAATAACAAATCGCTATTAATGATATGATACATTTAGAAGTTCCTATCGAAACCAATCGAGGAAAAAATAGCCGGCCTTGCCTTTCTTCCTTTTTCTCTGGTTTTTTTTAAATTTAAATTTATTAACTATTTGAATGGAGCATTGGTAATAAAATAATATATGTTAAAACTTTTATTGTTTTTGAGGTCTTTTTTTAGGATCCCGTACCTCAAACCGAAAATGATTTAAGAGACTCTTACAAGATCGCTTACGTTTGTCTGTTCGTCTGTCGCAGCCGTTTTCCTCAAAAGCCGCTTGAAGTATAAATTTGAAACTTGGTATAGTAATAAAACATATCAACCAGCACACATCTCAGTGGCTAATGCTCGAAATTGTTTACATAGAAATTGAGGAGGGGGCGGGGTACAAATTAAATACTCCAAACATTTTTTAAACTATATCTATGGCTAAAATTGGGGTAATATCCTGTGTACCTCTTATACACGGTGCCCGGGAATAAGTGTCGGACAAAGAAAGACGTTACTAGTTGAATGAGAAATAGTTGATTCTCGTTAGAATAAAATGTAAAAGACAACTTTTTTTCACAAAATTGAAAATAACGTTCATAATTATTTGTCATCTTTTTCGTACAGACGATACGTGCGCACATCATTCAGCGCCCCCTCAGAGGAATAACCAGCGAACAGCTGCGAGGACATCTAGCTGCCAGGCTAAGCACAGCGCTCTAGGCAAGTACTGGGTGTGTTAAAAAGTGTTAGGTGTAATTTTTTTTTTGCACTCAATTAGAAAAAGGGCGCGTTTTACGTTTTATTTCAACAACAATTTATCCTTTATAGCCAAAGAATAGCGTCTTTCTTTGTCCGACACTTATTCCCGGACACCGTGTATATCCTAAATATGGTATAATTACAATATATAAGAGGTACACAGGATATTACCTCTATTTTAGATAATTTTACGTCCATAGTTTATATCAATAACTTATTTAAATTTTTTCATGGTTAACCTTGTAATTTGTCGTCTTGCATCAGTTGTTATAGATGTATGAACAATTTGACTCGTAAGCTTGATTGCACTTCATAGGTTTGTTTTTGACAAATGTTGCAATTCTGGTAATTTAAGCATTCCAAACAAAACAACACAACAGGCTGTTTCAAATTGCAATAAAATTATTATTTACCTCGTAAGTACGAAAATATCTCCAAACATTGTATTCATATGATAACTTTTGTTCACATGTTGGCGAAACTTCAACTAACTTCAGATTACATACAATGGAAAATACGTTCAGACTTTTACATCGGCAACAAACCGAATTTTAATTGAAACGATTATATATATTATTTCAATTGGATTTTATGAGTATGACTAGCTATTGCAGGTCATATGTTAATAGCATGATGAAATTGTATAGCCATTATTTTGTTGACTTTCCCTGTATCACTCATCGCCCCATTCAAATATGAAACTTCTTCATATCAAGTGATCTTGACTCCAAGATCAAATTTTAAGTATTAATTACAACAACTAAAAAAACGAGTGTGCTTTAGACCACACGACTGAAATAAAACTTCAAATTCACAAAATATGAACTTTAAAATGAATTTACAATTTTATTCACTTTAAACGTAGAATATTTAATGTATTGAACAAAATAATAATTTATAAAATTGTTCAAGAACGAAATGAAATTATAAAATAATCAGAAAATCACCGTTCGCGTAACGCTAGCAAACTAGCATATATATATATATATATATATATATATATATATATATATATATATATATATATATCATGCACTGGCTATGAGAGGAAGAGAGAAAGAAAATGTGCACGCGCACTGCTCTCTCTTGCTCCTACAGTGTAATAAAGACAATAAGCTTGCACTGTGTCATAGATATACGAAACATAACTGGCTATGAGAGAAAGAAAATATGTGCTCGCACCTCTCTCTTTTGTCCCTACAGTAATATACGAAACGTAACTCTCTCTCTTTCTTTCTTCACTAACTTATATCTCCCTCTCAACTTCCGTTCGCCTCGCCCGATCACACTTTTCGTAACGCTCTCGTCATGCATTCACCAGCTTACTCCCCAAGTCAAGCGTGCGTAAAGAAGTTTTACTTCCAATAAAAATAAAAGTTTTGTTTCTTTGTTTTTAAGTATTCGCGCCAAATGTACTAATCCTAGTGACGTAAATTATTAATTAATTTCGTAAAAAGAGCATTAATTTAAAAGAAATTAAAAGGCTTTCGGAAGTATTTTGGTCATGTTCCTTACGATGTACTGGTGCACGGAGAGGGAACAGAAAGGGGAAAAGCGTATCGTGTGGCAATACATTATTATATTTTCTTTTAATTTAAATAAAGCGCGGCACTACGTTAAGCAAATAAACTCGTGCACGAAGAGGGGGCACAGTAAGGGGAAGGGAGTACACTTGGCGCGGGCGTATCGCAAGCGCATCATGTCGCGATATATTTTTACATTTTCTTTTAATTTAAATAAAGTGCGGGATTACGTTAAGCAAATAAACTCGTGCACAAAGAGGGGGAACGGTAACGGGAAAGGAGCACACTTGGCGCGGGCGTATCACAAGCGCATCATGTCGCGATATATTTTTACATTTTCTTTTAATTTAAATAAAGCGCGGCACTACGTTAAGCAAATAAACTCGTGCACGAAGAGGGGGGCACAGTAAGGGGAAGGGAGTACACTTGGCGCGGGCGTATCGCAAGCGCATCATGTCGCGATATATTTTTACATTTTCTTTTAATTTAAATAAAGCGCGGGACTACGTTAAGCAAATAAACTCGTGCACGAAGAGGGGGCACGGTAAGGGAAAAGGAGCACACTTGGCGCGAGTGTATCGCAAGTACATCATGTCGCGATACATTATTATTTTTTCTTTTAATCTTACCTATACGGAGTCGAAGGAGGGGGGGTGTCGCGAGTGTTTGATATGGATTAAAATAAACACGGAATTGCTCAGCTCTCTAGCTTAAAAAGGTGAACAGCAAAGTACATTTTTTGAAAAATAGATGGACATAAAATTTGAGAATTTTTTTGTGGCAAATTTAATCACAATTGGAGATAGAGCCAGGCAGTATATGTATCAAAATTGTGTTAATTTCATGTGGAATATAGCGTATATTAGTTTCAACACAAAATGTTTATTCTGATAGAAACTGTAATTTATTAAATATATTAAATACATCTCAATACGAATATTTTCCGCAAATGAAAGAGAAACAATTTAAGTCGTCATTAAAAATATAATATACAACAAATATTATTTACATCATAAAAAAATACAAATTATTTTCTTACTCATTTATAAAATTTAAAAAAAATACAATAATTCATTCTCTTTAATATATTCAACCAACATTTGATTACAAAAAATATTCAACACTGTGATTTTCCAATTGAGAGTCATAATTTCAATGTAGTTTAAATATTTAAATAAATTTATATTTCGACGATAATAAACTTAACAAATCATATAAAATACAGGCCGTTCCAAAACAACTCGCTTACTCTTTTTTACTTTACATTCCCTCAAATTTTCCTTCCAAATGAACAAAATATATTTACAGACATGAGATATTCATATATATTTCATTAAATTACCTTATGATCATTAGAAGGAACATTATTCATGAATAAATCCATAAAACAAAGGTTTCATAAAACTTTATTTTGTTAAAATAGAAATGAGGTAAAGACTTATAAATGCCAAAATAAGTATCCTTTACCCTTTAAATATAATTAACTTTATTTTTTTCAGAAGCAGAAAAAATTAGACTTTTCCACAATAAATATATCAAACAATGCAATTTCTATAAAACAGAAATTCCAAAAAATAAATTTCAATTGACTCTCCATACTCCGAACATTAAAAAGTCTTCATGTTTCCTCGTTTATTGACTAGGTTAGATATGATTAATTGACAGTACCATAAAATGAAATTCTTCATTATGTATTTCCATGTAATACAAGAAATGAGCAATCAGTAGACATATCTATTAATGACGTAACTAACTACCCACAAAATTGAGCAAACTTTAAATGACTAATTTGATTTTATATTCATATTCTTTAACAAATTCAATAACAGTCGTAAAAATATACTGCCATAGACAACACCGATCAACCGTAGGCACGTAACAATATCTTGAAAATAAAATAACAAAAAATAAATATTATCCTAACTATGTTAAGTTTCACTTAAAAATAATGGCACAAATTCATAGGAAATGGCACAAATCTAAACCTTTTGTATTAAAAGACCAACTTTACAGTTTATGTACGAGTGTAATCATTGTTACACTAATTAACCGATAAAGGCAAATTAGCTAAACGTGATACGGAAACTGCCTTCTCATCTCGTGTTCAAACTTCGTACCCACTCACATTTTCTTTTGACTGTAGCCACAGCGTTTGTATCATCGACCTACCTCCATACTCGAGCACTTTGGAACGGATACCTTTGTTCACCAATAGGGCGTATTGCCCTCAGAGCGTACGCTCCACGAATTTCCTGACAGTACGCCGCTGCAATACGCTGAAGATGCTGCTCTGACAGAGCGCTTTTCTATACAATAATTCTTACCTCCATTACTGTCCCAATATTCCACACCCTTGCACCTGAAGGCGACACAGAATTCCAGTCGCCTGGAATAAACTGGAAGCTGGAGCTTAAAGGAAAAAGTATCGTACGAAGAAAAAGGAACATTTTGAGAGCTAGAATGGACGGGGCCGCTCTCAGAAAAGGCGCAGTAAGTGTCTTCATGCGTACGCCATCCGTCGGCTGTCGATCTGATGAACACTTCCTTATGAAAATCCAGATTTTTAACCTTTACCGTTCCATCTAAACATCCCTCCTTGTCCTTAACTATTACATTTTCCAACGAGACATTATCTTCTGTTATCCTTCTTCTGAATTCGATGTAATCTGAAGCCGGCTGAGCAAACCTCGTTTCCCACTTGTCTGGAGGTGGCTTCTTCTTTTCCTTCTGACCATTTTGATTATCTGATGCAGCGGCTATCAATCGAAGAGTCCAACAGGGCGGTACATGGGAAGGTTCGGTCATAATCCTCACTTGAGTCAAAGCCAAACCTTGGTCGTCGGCGAAAACGACTCGCTTTTTGACCCGCGAAACGCTGGACCGGTGTGCAAGGCAGGGCCGAGACGGCGCATTCTGGAAGAGATGTTGGACTGGAAGAATCGGAGTCGAACGTCCGCGCAGTACCGGAACAGGCCTCGTGACGGGAATAGACGGAGCGCTGTATTCCGCCAGGAAGCTCCCTGGTGGACTGCGGCTGTACAGCGACAAACTCTGCTGCGACGCCAGCATGACAATACATCTGAAATTGAAAAAAAAACAAAATGAATTGGCGAACTACGTATTTATGAAGAGAGTTATGAAGAATCCTTTATTGACATTTGTAACTCGTGTATTCTTATAAGATATATATTTCCTTTCGTACAATAGCACTAAAACAAGTTAATTTGTTTATATTTGCTTATTATTTTGTGTTTTCGACTAAATTTCAATAAACTAATCAAAAAAATATTATCAAAGCATCCGAAGTTTACATTTTCGCAATACCTAAACGTACACGTTTCCATAACACTATCTCTCGTCGCCCACACTATTCATTATCCATTCCCTTTAAGCTAATAAAACCTTCAATATATACTTTCTTAAACATCAAGCACAAGGTGAGGTCCAAAAGCATGAAAGGGAAGGAATGAAAGTGAAGGGAGGGAGGATACACTTTTTTTGATACCCCGCTAATTAGGAACTCATTAGAGTTAAATAAGTCAAATGTCAAGTCCATAACGTCATTTGTTAATAAATAACTCTTAAATAAGTAGATCTAGAAGTGAACTGCGAACATGGAGCAAATGGAACTGCGCGCTGTGATTAAATTCCTCGCCAAGAAAGGAAAGCTCTTTAAACCGCCGTGAGTGTGATAGTTGTTTACGGAGATCATGGGCCTGGTAAAACCATGGTTTACAAGCGGAATGGTATATTTAAACAAAGTCGAGACTCGAATGAAGACGACATAGGATGGCCGATTGAGACCATTACGACGGATATAGTTGAAAAAGTCGAAAACTTGTATCAGAAGACTAAGAGAAGACGAAAACTTGTGTCTGAAGAAGAAACAAATTTCTGCATTAGTTGGTGTATCAGATATAATAATTTTTAAAATTCTACACGACCAGCTTGGCACGTTAAGTCAGTGCAAGATGGGTCCCGAGAATACTTACATCGCCGCAAAAGCAAAGAGTTTTTGAAGCTGTGCGTTGTCGAACCTACGCCAATTTTGGAGAGAATTGTGACCAGATATGAAACTTGGGTTCATCACTTTGAGCCTGAGTCCAAGAAAGAGTCGACGCAATGGCACAAAAGGGAATCGGCTGAAAAACTGATGGCAACCGTTTTTTGTGAAGGGATTTTATTGATCGATTATAGAGAAAAAGCTACCACCGCCACTGGAGACTATTACGCTACGATATTTATTTCCATAACTTAATGTATCTGATACATATGACAGATTTATTGCTACAAGAACATTCTCTTACAGCCAACCAGATCATTAGTCCAGCCTCGCTCGACGAGCGGCCGGGAATCGAACCCGAGTCCTCGCGGTGCGCCGCGCAGTCAAAGGCCGTATGTCTACAAAGGCCGTATACCTAGCAGTCAAAGGCCGTATGCCTTGTTATATCAACCCAACACACCACGGTGATGACATATTGGATAAACTGAAGAAAGGAAAGAGACGCGGAAAACTGGCTAGAAGTGTGTTTCTTTTGCAAGACAATGCGCCGGTTCATAAAAGCAAAGTTGCGATGGATGCTGTTCACAAATTCGGCTTCGACCCTATAACTCCGACCTAGCTTCTAGTGATTTTTACTTGTTCCCAAATCTGAAAAAGGGCTCCGAGGAAGAAAATTTTAATAAAAAAGGACGACAATGAGGCGAAGGAGGAAATTCACCTTGTTTTCAGGACAAAGACAAAAATATTTTTATGGTTTAGAAAAATTAATTTCAAAGTCTAATAAATGTATTGAGCTTAATGGAGATTATATCGAAAAATAACAGTTTCATTATTTTATTTAAATTGAAACCTTTCGGTTCCGCGGACTTTTGGACCTCCCCTCGTAAAGACCGAGGAGTATGCGTTTGACTTATAAATCTATATGTACTTTTGTACCTTCTCTACACATGACATAACTTGAATTTGATGTCGTTTTTCTGTACGAAATAAAATGAAAAGAAATTATTACAAGATATAGTATATTTTATATTAAAACTATTTAGTTATTCTATGGATAACCATATGACGAACTTATTGCTAGAGCGCCAATCTCTTACAGTCACCCATAATCACAGTGCCTTCATAAAGTTATATGCAAAAAATGATAAATAATAATAATAATGAGGTATTGCAAAAAATGATAATAACAAAATCAGATCAGTAGTTTTTTGAGAAAAACAAAAAAATAAAAAACACAAAAATGATCTAATTTTGATGTGTCGGTGGTGATTCTATACTGGACCATGATTGTGAGGGGAAAAAAGTCAAAAATAATCCGGTACAATAAGTTTTTATAGAAGAATATTATTTGTTTTCCATTTTTTATCACGCTATCTTCTACTTTGCTGTCAATAAACCCATCGAATTATTGTGCAATAATACCAATATTCTTTTATTATCAATGCGAACACTTTACGTGGAGCCACACTGACAAAGCATCGAAAGAAACAACATTTATTCCCACAACACCGTCAACAGCCAACAGATAACGACCGCTCTAACTTTAATTTTGACTAAATTATACTAATCGAAATTTTAAAAAAAAGGAATCCGCCGATCGGCAAAGGCTAACAAGTCAGCCGATAAGTTGGACGCGAGATTTATTTACGGACAGAGTTTCATGAACTCGGCGAATGGAGCGATAGCGATAAAAAGAATTGTCGCACGGCCGCGCGGTGGCGAGCGGCCGCGCCCGACCTCGCTCGGATAAGTAAATGCGAACGAAAGAAGCAGACAGCAGTACGCTCCGACAATTGATCCGGCGTCGATAAAATCTCCATACTGGACAACAAAGTACAGTATACCAGAAAAAAAAAACATATTGAGAGACAAACTAAACGTAGAAAAAAAAATCAGAACACCTAAAAACTGAAACGCAATCATTTTATATTATTATATCTTTTGTTATTGTTGACTTGTTTACAGTTTTTTATACACACCTTTATACAAATTGATTTTCACTTACACTTCAGTTATATAAACTATAATGGACACCAAAGTAACTATCCAGGATGGAAGTTTTGTAACCTATTGATATCAAAATTTGATATCAATAGGTTACAAAACTTCCATCCTGGATAGTGTACTTTGGTGTCAAAGATAGAAAATGTTGGACACTTAAAAATTGCACAAACATATTGACAGGTATAGAAAAAAAAATCGAAACAACCTAAAAACTGAAACTTATTTAATTTTATATTATTACATATTTCGTTAGTGTTGATTTGTTTACAATTTTTAATACACACCTTTATACAAATTTATTTTCATTTACACTTCAGTGCTCTGAACTAAATACCTGGCTATCTTTTATGTCAAATCATGAAATAAACATTTCAATATTTGATTAAAATAAAAAACGACAAACTTACTTATAACTCAGTAAGATATTGATAATTTCACAAATGACATTTGAGCTTTTTGAGTCTGCGATGGCAACAATTCATAAAAAAACCCACGAAAGAGATAGAAAGTATTTATGTTTAAAAATTAGAACTAACTTTGTACTTTTGCAAAATAAATTTCGAACGCAGACGGAGATAAAAAAAAATCGTGTCACTCTACGAACACCCTCTATACAGCGCAAACACACAGAGCCATTAAATGTAATTGCAATTAAAAACAAGATTAAACATGATTTACATTCCGTACTGATATAAATATCGCCCACCACAACACATCAATATAACACGGTCTGACCTTACAAATTATCGGGTATAATAATATGTATAACAATTTCGTATACAAGCAGTTTCGAATAATCATGCGTTTTTATACACTGTATATACACTACTACATTTGGCCTGCAATTTCGGCCGCATGGATTCTGAAATAATAATAAATCAAAAACATTAGTAAATACAAAGATGTATATTGTGTATTTCATTACTTCATTAATTCCAGAACTTGAAGCGTAGGACATAAAGCCATTATTTGAAAAAAACGATTTAAAAAAAATTCATCAACTTTTAAAAAGTATTTACCTACCCATACACTTGAAAGCTCTTGAAATAGTCAAACGAATAAGTAATCAATTGCCTTGTCTTCAATACACCCATCTCTTTTATATACGTGTGCTGTTTTTGTTTCTGTCTCTTTATATGAAGGCTACCTGGAGCCATTTTTCTTGCTCTTTTTAAAAATTCCAGAACATGAAGCGTAGGACATAAAGCCATTATTTGAAAAAACTATTTAAAAAAAATTCATCAACTTTTAAAAAGTATTTACCTACCCATACACTTCAAAGCTCTTGAAGTACTCAAACGAATGGGTAATCAATTGCCTTGTCTTCAATACATCCATCTCTTTTACATACGTGTGCTGTCTTTGTTTCTGTCTCTTTATATGAAGGCTACCTGGAGCCATTTTTCTTGCTCTTTTTATAACAGCATATAATAACTATTTCTAAAATATTTTCCATATACAGAATTCACTCCGTTACAGTTTTATTATATCTATAGATTACACTGGTGTTTTATGATGGTTATTAATTCGACGAATCAGTAACAATGCGAGACAATTATTTTAAAATACAATAACATACGCTTAAACTACTCTCAAATAAAAAAAAATATAATTAAACTACTCTTAAATAAAAAAATAGACACTATCTGCATACACTTGAATTATTACACTGATTACATACAATAACATAGGCGTGTTATATTAAACTACTATCAAATATACAATTTGATACTATCTGCATACACTTGAATTATTACACCAATTACATACAATAACATATGCGTATTATATTAAACTACTGTCAAATAAAAAAATAGACACTATCTGTATACACTTGAATTATTACACTGATTACATACAATAACATAGGCGTGTTATATTAAACTACTATCAAATATACAATTTGATACTATCAGCATACACTTGAATTATTACACCGATTACATACAATAACATACGCGTATTGTATTAAACTACTCTCAAATAAACAATTAGACACTCTGTATACACTTGAATTATTATACTGATTATATAAAATGACATATGCGTATTGTATTAAACTACTCGCAAATAAAAAAATAGACACTATCTGTATACACTTGAATTATTACACTAATTATATACAATAACATTCGCGTAATATTTTAAATTATACTTAAATAAACTATTAAATCAAGAAGTACGCATGATGCGTCTCAAAAACTAGTCCACTTGATATTTAACAATAGTACGCTTAGTGCGTCCAAAAAAAGTAGTCGATGCTGAAGGGTGCCGAGTTCAGCGTCACCGACCCGAGCGTTACGGCTCAGCTTCGTTCACTGCACAAAGAAAGTACGCTGGTGCGCAAAGTGCACAGGTGCGCTAAAAGAGTTTTCACTTCGAAAAATAATCGACAAATAGAGAATATTTATTAAAAGCTAATAGAAAATCGCCATAAATTTTCGAAACGATTCACTCGTTTAAAAAAATGTGAACCTTTCTGATTTCTTGTTAATTCGTCTAAACAAAATGTGTAACTGACAAGTATAACGTTGTTATACTTCATCATGTGCTGAAATTGTGATTCAAATTGAATCCGAAATCGGACTGAATTACCAGTGTATAGAAAAATCGTTTTCGCTCAATTATTAATATTAGATTATAGAATCAAACCCAGACAAATGACATACATTACATATTATACATTTGCACAAAATAGATTTAGATTGGTAGAAGATATAATAGACTTTGATTTTATATGTATGGAGGTATAAATTATTGTCTTTTATTTCTTTATAACCTTAAACGTATTTCGCATTCAGAAATTAATGAATTCAATGTTTTCTATCACTCACGATACACATATTCATTTTCTTCATAAACAAAAAAGTCTTCAATACCTTTTTACAGACCCATTTTAGCCCCAGAAAATTTGTATTCCACAAATAACTCCATAAAAATTATCGACGTTTATGCAAAAGCCTCATGCACCTTCCCTTTTTGTTAATTCTTCAGTTTTCTTAACCCCTTATTTAATGATTTAAATAAGCCATCGTTTACTCTCTTCCAACATTTTTTATACACGCTAAATTAATAATAACAAATCAATAAAAAGGTGACAATAATACTTGACTGAATTCTACTGCTAAATATATTTTTGTAAATATCCGACTTTAATATAAGACCGTGTTCATATTGTTTATAAACATTAACATACCTACATAACAACAAAATAAAAATAAAAGAGATAAGTTTATAAAAAAAACACGTCCAATCCCCGCTGCCGTAAAAACAGCCCCGCACACATACCGACGCACAACAACTGAGCACGACTCACTGCAAACGCGTGACCTCTCCTTCAGCTTTATCACGCGACGGGCCGACCCCTAGATACACTCTATCTCATACCGGTCAGGCGCCGAAAGGCCACAGCCAACGGGTTGATTGAAGTGGATCGAATTTACCGGAAATTTTGAAAAATTCATTTATAGAAATTCAATACACCAGGTGGCGGCGAAACTAGAAAATGTGCATTGAATTAGACATACACAAGATATACTGGAATGATAATCCCGGACAATGACCCAACTTCACGAAAAAGTAACTCTGTAGAAGAAAATCGGGTCGATGGAGTTATAAGAGAAATTCTTATTATTAATATATGTAGGAGCAATATTATAACAAATTTATACACAGTTATTTAGCGCCGTCTTGTGTTGCATTGATAAAAGGCTTTTTTAAAGTTTTGCGTTGATAAAAAGCTTATCTAAGCCATTAAATGCGCTGATCCCGGGTTTTATTCCCGGCCACTCGTCGATCGAGGTTGTTTGCAATCGCATAGCTAAACTACCAGAAAGCAGTAACGGACAGGAGCATCATTGGTGCGAGAAACTACACGCTGTGATCATCAAGTCACCCGCCCTGCGTGGAGATTATGGGCAATTCTCTCCAATGGCATGCATGTTAGATTATGGGCAATTGTCTCCAATAGCATGCACGTTAGATTATGGGCAATTCTCTCCAATGGCATGCACGTTAGATTATGGGCAATTCTCTCCAATGCCATGCATATTAGAGAGATCTATGTCTAGTAGTGGACTGAGACAGTTGTTGATGCTGCGAAAATATAGTGTCCGTAAAAACATGTGACAAATTATTAAATATATTTCCATATGAAGCAATCAAACTATGTAGTGGAAGTAAGAAAAATCTGGTCATAAAATAATCCGCTTATGAAGCAACTTTCGTTCATTTCCTACCGATTTGCTGGTGAAAGAATATTGGAGTTGCAATAATTCTTTCATCAACAAATGGGTAAGTATTACTTTAAATTAACAGGTACCTCAAATTACCTAATCCATTGCGTATAGATTTAAAAAAAATACTACATTAACTTTTGTAGAAAAATTTGTCACGATTGTAGCCATTTTCAAACAAGTAAAATACATAACTCACAAGACAGTGTCAGCGGATATATTGACAACATTAATTCAGCCCATTCGTAAGGACAGAAACCAATGTCCGTGTCCCAATAACGCCCATATGCACCACACACGGTCAAGACTGTCAATCGAACTTTCTGACAGTTAAAAATATATATCTGTTTCTCATTAACCGTCAGTCGAATGGGAACAAGAGTCTACTTTACCGACCGTGCCCGATTGCGCGGTCCAATCGCTAAGGTATCCATATCAAATTGGTTTTTAACTGTCAGTAAGTCCGACTGAGAGTCCTGACCGTATGTGGTGCATACGGGCGTAAAGGACACATTAACTGCTGGTCCTTATAACGTCCGACTCGTCAGCAGTAGCAGTTACCGAGCGATTGGCCGATTTCACTTGACAGTTTGTACGCGACCAAAAAGCATTTGTTGCTATGTGTAATCAACGGTTTTATATCAAATTCATACCAGAAATAAGCCTTACATTCAGTTATTGAAGTGACAACTTCTTTGGGCTACCATGCGCACTTTTTTCTGAGCAGTGAGCGAAACTGAGTCTTCACGCTCGAGTCGGTGACGCTGTTTCGGGTAAAATCGGCCCCCTTCCACATCGGCCAAGCGAATACACTGTCTAACACGGGGTGCATCGTTTCAAGAATTACGTTTTTTATTACATGTATATTTTAAAATTAGATAAGTTTTTACTTCTGTCGTATGGTCATAAGACACACCAGTGTTTTTCCGACATATTTTATATTCCATTCAATATTAAAAATACTCTTTTTTGATAGTTTTATACTTTTAAATCTTATTCTACGTGCTTAATTACGTAATTAATTCTCTTTAGATTATGATAATGTTGTTTTGTTTGGTAACAAGATAATATTAATACTATCTAATTAAAAATGCCAAAGGTGAAACAAATATGCAAAAAAGTAACATATTTTGTAAAGTATTCAACTTACGTAAAAACTGAGAACCGAAGAATATCCTCTACTTGTTATGTTACGACTTATCTAATAGATTACGACTTATCTAAATTTTATACGAGAGGGGCGGGTAGTACGTACATATTTTAATTTTGAACCATTAAATTAAACTAAACATAATTATAATTGTTTTTATATTGCCTGTAAATTATAATTGCGTATAAATATATTTTTGTTATCTTAATTAGATTCTTAATTATAAATTACATCTTGATGCGCAAATTGCGCGTAATATAGGTACTTTGCCATTAGTTAGTTCAGCGGTAACTTTAAAATAGAGTGCCAATATAGACTTTTTTCAAAGGCAAGGAAGCTCCCGAGGTGCACAAGGAGACGTGTGCAATTTGCTTTAAGAGAACGTACGTGTCACACATAATATATGCTCGGCACAGTCACGTCCCGAATACGTATTATGTGCGACACGTATGTGAATCGTCAACGAACTGTGCAAGAGATGGCAGAGAGGTTGAATGTAACAAGCACAACAATTGACAATCACTTAAAATGCCTTGGATTCGTTAAGAAGCTCGTTTTTTGAGTTCGCCACGAATTCGAAGACGTTCGCCAACACAATGAATCAATAATCGCGATGTGATGAACAATTAAATGAATCTTTTTTGAAAGGAATTACCATTGAACAGTTTGTTAGGCTTACAATAGGGATGTGAAAAAAATCGATTATTAAAAAAATTTATTATTTTTATGAAAAATCGATTTTTAATAATCGATTATTTTTTCCCGTACGGCGCGAAAAAATAGCGATAAAGTAGCGAAATTTAGAAATTGTTTCTTTTTTAAATTAAATTTTTGAAGTTAGGGGAACATGTTTCATTTAGCAAGCCAAATAAAAGTTTCAGCGTCATAATTGTCGATCAAATACATTATGATGCACATTATGTTCCTAAATTTTTTCGAACAGACGAAACTAGCAGAAAAAATTTAAGAACGGGCAGACAATTGTTACGTCGACTGTACCGCTCGCACTCAAAGTATATTTTTAAAGTCGCAGCTTGAGAAATTTAAAAATTAATTTACATGTTATACGTACATAAAACAATCCGCTGGTATTGTTAAAGATTATACATGTTTTAAGTATTCAAAAGGCCGGCACTCTAAATTTTACTATTAATGTTATATTATGACATACTAAAGTATCTGCCTGAAAAATTACAAGCACCTAGCTTCATGCGTGCGATAATTGTGAGATTTTTATCAACATCGTAAGACTTCTGCACGGTTTTGCGCAAGAAAATATTTTTTTCAGCATTTATATCACCGTCGCTCTGAGTTTGATTATTACAATTATATTATGATACACTAAGTTATTTACCTGAAAAATTACAAGCACCTATAGTCCATTCAAATTCAAGATGGAATGTTTGTAAACAATCACTTTTGACAGTTCAGGTATTGCAAACCTTTTTCTTACAATGTGATAGTAATTTAATGTGGATTTATTTGCTATTTGTGATTAAAAAATATTTTTTTAATTAGTGTGCACATTTACACTGTGTACATAGATTGCTGTGCACGTAGCTTATATGTGATGTGATCTGCACGTAGCTTATATTATATAGATTATATTTTCAGTTCAGATAAGTAAGGTGATGTGTTTCGAACAATTTAAAAGTATTAAATAAAAAAGACATAAAAAATAATACCAAAAATTTCGATAGAAATAGTTTTAATTAAATGTTAAGTTATACAGAAAATTATTACAAAGTAACCGCAAATACTTAATTTTTGAGTAATCATTAAAATATTTTTTTTAAAACAAACTAATGTATACAAATACAATAACATTTCACAGACAAAATACACTGCATATGTATACAATTACATCGCAATGCATCTGGGTTTCACACCGATATCCAAAGATGCGTGATGAAATCCATCCAAAGATGATGAATGTGCCTAATGCTAGTGCTGGCGAGGCCGGCCTTTTGCCGATATCACTGAGAAATAGTATTACAGAACATATCATATCTATTACACAACATATTAGCAGAATTTATTCATCATAAATATATCTGTTACATCATATATCAACAGTAATTACATTGTATATCAACGAAAACAATGTTCGTTCAGCCATGTCGCGGGGTTTAATTAAATGACATTGCTCCAAGTAAAAATCTTTTGACATTGTTTAATTTAAAAGTAGTGTTTTCTTTAGCCACATATAATTTCTTTTGTGTCCAGATCATTTTGATTCTGTTTATCTTATAGTGATGACAGCTGTATAGGTATGGTCCTTTAACACAACGAATTTAACATAATTAAACACATAATAATATAATAAACTTAATATAATACAAAATATTTTTATGAAACACCAAAAATTTAGAGTGCAATATTGGAAAATGAGAGTACGGACATCTCTCGCCATTACCATAGAGTAACAAACTCTCTATTCTGTGGCCATTACCACAGAATGCCATTGGCCATTACGTTGATAAGTGTTGCAAGCAAGTATTAAATATACGTTGTACAAATAAGTTGCCATACGTGGGCATACAGTACACAAAAAATATAATTGATCTCCTGAATCTAAACACCTTGTGAACATACAAATAATGAATGTCGCAAATAATTATACTAGCTGTGCGCTCGGATTAATTAAGATTTTTTTGGTCCTACGTAAATTTATATATAGCACTTCAATATAATTGTTAGGTTTCGTGTTTGTGCAACAGGCGGACAGATAAATAATCATACGAACCCGCATTGGTTGTCCTCAAACCAAAGACTAATAAGTTAGTTTTACCAGACATACATTTAAAGTTTATTGTCCGGCAAAATTCATAAGCACAAATCGGCATTTTTATCTGATAAACAGATGATTTTTTGAAAGTCGAACGAAAGTACGGTGTAAAAATAATATTATTAACTAAGTCTCAAGGTGTATTGACCATAAAAATGGGTATTACGTTTCTTCTCTTTCTAATATCTATTCAAATGTTTTTCAGATTATTCGAGTAGTATAAAAATTAATATAGGTATGTCAGTATGAAATAAATATTTAATTATTTGTCCAAGATTTTGAGATGAGGAAAACATTTTCCGCCGCCATTGACATAAATATATTATTTTTTAAACTACTTGTACGAAACACAAACGTAGATATATGTTTTCTTTTCAGAATAATATTTCAATTATCATATTATTTTCCGCTTAGTACACTATACTGCTCATAAAGGGTTTTCTGTTTGTACGACTATTAAAATGCGTCACAAGGAATCGCTGTGAATGTACTATAATATATATAAATACAATCAAGGCTGAGTTTTCGTGTATTAGCGTATTGTAATTCAATATTATATGGCCTGTTCGATGAAACGACCAACCAAAAAATTTTACTGCTGGTCTATATGTCGTGAGCTAAGATTGGTGAGCGATTGCTTCTCGAACGTGTAAGTAGCTGTATGCATTTTTTTATTGAAAAAAAAAATGAAAAAGTTTTTAAAACTTCTTTTAAATTTATATTTACCTGAGATTTTTTAGTACGTTGATATTTGATGTTGCAATGTTAATATTTTTAAAATTTATTATGTTTTTACTGTTTTTTCGTTGAATATAATAACCTGTCGATAATATAACTTCAAATTGAATTAAAAATTCATAAATGGTCCTAAATTTAGATTCCGGATTAATCTTTTCAGATTATGCTTACCTATCTGATAATCTTAAAAATGACAGAGATATTGAAGAGATTTCAATGATACTTGAGGATCCTACGTTTGAACGGGTTCAAATAGAACTACCACCAACCAGGCCTTTAACATAAAGATCTAATTAGGGTGTTCACAAAAAGACCCGCCTTCAAAGTAATTCGGAAATTGTCCAAGCAAATAGCGTAGGTACTGGCATCCCTAGATTGTATTAGTGAAAAAAAGGAAAGAGAAAGTAAAAATAATAAGATTACGAAGAAAAATCTTAATATCACAAAGCAAAAAATTAAATTACATTCAAGTTCTGAGGAAGAAGAAACGATAGAATTAGCCGGTGAAAATTGCAGTCCCGAAGATAATATATATGATGCGTGGAATGCGGTGAAAATTATTACGAGACTGAAAAAATCGAATTATTACGAGACTGAAGATTAGCTACAATTAATTGTTTGTAAATTATGGTCGCATGTAAATTGTATTCCATTCAACAATTATTGCAATCCTTGTGGCAATAAAATGAAGAAACAAGAAACGGAAAAGAAAAATTTACACGAGGAAAATGAAAAAAGTAACGAAAAATGTAAAGGAAGATGAAAAATGACCCGGAAATTAAGTGGCCATCTTATCCTTAAATGAGCGGCCAACTTATAACGGCTACTAACATTAAAGCTTTTTTAATATTTTTGATATAAATATGTCTAATATTAAGAATAATCATCGAAAATATACATCGAAATAAGAGTAAAAGCTCAGTTATTATAAAAACATTATCCTAAAGTACGTATACAATGGAAAATATTTTAGTACCACCATTTGAAAATGAATGAAAATGAGTATGTCACAATGTTTGTTTAATTATCTATACGCCAAATATACCATAACTATATCTGCATATAAGGTAATCAAATCTAGAAATATAGCAGCGTAAGCTGACACATTGTAGCTATCTCACTCGAACGCCTTATAAAAGTAATGAATAGCATAAATGGTCTAGATTTTTTTAGCGTCGAGATTTTGATTATTTTCACAAAATGTTTGAAACACCTGACTATTTCGCAAAAAAAATGGAGGGTTGCCAATTTTTCCGTGTAAAATTTTAGAATTCGTATCAATTAAATAATGGCATAATGCATGTATTTATAACATTTTTTATAGTGAAACTTTCTTATGTTAATATTTTGATCATGTGTATACTTGAATAATGCTCCGGGGATAATGCAATGAATTTTATAAATAGTTGTCAGCTGATCGAATATTATATTTGTGCCAACCATATTTTAACTCTCAAATTCGATTGTTTACAAACATTCCATCTTTAATTTGAATGGACTATAGGTTCATGCGTGCGATAGTTGTGAGATTTTTATCCACATCGTAAGACGTCTGCACGGTTTGGCACAAGAAAATATTTTTTTTCAGCATTTATATCACCGTCGGTCTCAATTTCATTATTAAAATTATATTATGATACACTAAGTTATTTACCTGAAAAATTACAAGCACCTAGGTTCATGCGTGCGATAGTTGTGAGATTTTTATCAATATCGTAAGACTTCTGCACGGTTTTGCGCAAGAAAATATTTTTTTCAGCTTTTATATCACCGTCGCTCTGAGTTTCATTATTACAATTATATTATGATACACTAAGTTATTTACCTGAAAAATTACAAGCACCTAGGTTCATGCGTGCGATAGTTGTGAGATTTTTATCCACATCGTAAGACGTCTGCACTGTTTGGCACAAGAAAATATTTTTTTTCAGCATTTATATCACCGTCGCTCTGAATTTTATTATTAAAATTATATTATGATACACTAAGTTATTTACCTGAAAAATTACAAGCACCTAGCTAGAATCATGCGTGTGAGAGTTGTGAGATTTTTATTCACATCGTCACTATTTTCTGCCCACTTCGAAATTTTGACTGCTAGTTGCGTCAGCTAACTCCAGCCTTATTTATTTATTTCACGACATTTTAGCACCAAAAAAAATGATAATTCAGGTCTAGCCTTACTTACCTCATAATTACATAACTGGCATGATTGAAATCTATATCTAATTCTTCGACAGAAAAGTTTTAGAAAAGAATTTCAAGAACATTACTGCAAACATGTATTCTTAAGGCAGTTGGTTTTTGTTTATAAAGAATTTCCAGAACATTACTGCAAACATGTATTCTTAAGGTAGTTGGTTTTTTTTATAAGAGTTGTATACATGGAGATATATCCGCTATAGATCTGACTGGAATACAGTCGAATGGAAAGATATAAACCGTATACATATAATTATTCGAGAAAAAAGCTTTAGAAAATAATTTCAAGAACATTACTGCAAACATGTATTCTTAAGGCAGTTGGTTTTTTTATAAGAGTTGTATACACGGAGATAGATCCGCTATTGATCTGACTGGAATACAGTCGACTGGAGAGATAACAAACCGTACACTCCATGCAGCGTCTACTTTCTCGAGCGCACTTTCACCATTTTATTGCATTTAGACGCATTCGTCAGACAATTTTATTAACCGACTGATTTCAAAAAAGAAGGTTCACTATTTTGCCCGTATGCACGTATAAATGTAGGTATTTTCGCGAAAACTACTGTAGAATCTAAAAAAATAAAATAATAATAAAAACATGACTTGACCTAGAATCTTGATAATGAAGGGAAGGTTTATGTATATTAAATATTAAAGTATCACACTTACTTTAATAGTTATGACCCAAGAACTTATGAAATGTTCACTAACTGCGTTTTCGGTGGCGCTTCTTATACGGCGGCTATTTGAAGTCGGTTCAGTTGTTTTGTTAAAAGAATTCCCTCAAAAACTACTAAACCGACTTGATGTAGAATCTAAAAAAATAAAATCTTGACTTGACGTAGAATCTTGATAATGAAGGGAAGGTTTAAGTGTATAAAATATTAAAGTATCACACTTTAATAGTTATGACTCAAGAACTTATTTCATAAGTTCTAACTGCGTTTCAGTGCACTTATATAAATATAAAAGCCGAAAAATAGTACAAAGTATAAAATCCGATCGTAAATCATTTTTTACAAATACACAACTAGTAAAACTAAATAAAATTGATAAACCAAAAATAATTAAGTGGCAAGTTTGAGAATCATTAGAACCGTTTTCGAGAAAACCAAACCTGCCAATTTTGCTTCACTGTTGTTTCGGGGACGTTGAAAAAAACACTTGGCAATTTTCATAAGGAAAATTAAACTTTTTTGCTTTCCGGCCGTTTTTTAAACTCGATCGAGATTGCCGCAGCTGCAATCGCATTCAGAGCCGAAATCTGATTTAAAATATTTTTTCGCGTCTAAATTATCTCGAACGATACTTTAACTTTTAGCGCACAGTTTTACTTAAAAAAACTCACTGGTAAAGTATAATGAAACACGTAAGTTGTCAGTTAACATACAACTAATTTTATTTCAAAATTACTTCAAACTTGACAGCTTTATAAATCTTTATCGCTAATTATAATTAAGCCAATATTGCAATGTCTCTGAACTCATTTAACCAAAACAAAATTCTCAAACTTTATATAAATAAACAAATGAAACTACCTACCAGCTGTAAGTACAGAATACCACTGACAACAATCAAACTTATCGACTTCATATCATGATTTATAACAGACCAATCATTAACAAAAAAAAAATCAATTTATACAAACGCAACATGTTTGCTTGTATCTGGCGCCGAGTATCGCGTGCTATATATAGAGCGGTCTAGACATTGGCGCTCGTATGAATTTGTTGGCGCGCTATTATCACTTCATCCACTAAAATAATACGTGATGATGTTCCCGATATCTCGTCTCATTTTCCTTAATTTCAGCACATTCCTCATTTTACACTCTCATTTAATAATAATGAGCTAAATTGTACATAATACCTTCTTTCTTCCTTATACCTCCTATTTCATGTCAAATGTTTCAATAATACGCGTCCACAGCCTTATTAAATCACAGCATTATTAAAATGGAAATGTCCCACTCAAAGGAGCCCGGCAAAAATGTGCCCAGATGTTACAGAGAAAAAACATAATTTTTAAAAAACTGGTATTTTTTAGAATATATAAAAACAACACAGCTCAGTAATCTTTGCTAATAGCCCACCTGAAGATGTTGTAATACAACGAAACCTAGGTCGTGGTAAAGAACTTAAAGAAAGTAGAAATAATACATCACGTAGTTTCATTTAATTGTGAATTCAGTAATTAACAATCAGGAAAGAGTAAAATATAAAATACAATTTGTAACCATAATAGGAAACAAAGACTAGCTATCCACATAAATGTGCATAAATTATATTTTTAAAATATGAAGAATTGTTAATTGGAAATAAAAATAAGAAAAAAAGTTTAATGCAATACATAATAACTTTTTAGAAGCGATTACAAAAAAATAATTAACGCCTTTGCATTCTTTAACGTGTATCCATAATGGTTCTATTGCTGTCAAATTAATGGTTCACTCTTATCGAGGTTTACGTAACTTTTTCGACAAACCTGTGAGCGTCACGAATTAATATGGGTACACCTGTGGATGGAGGATGCAACAAACCTAACTTTTCATAAGAAAATACACGATTTCTCTTTTGTCCGATTGACAATTTTGATAAAATTTTAAGGAGATAATTTTTTAAAATGTTTCCTATATAACAGTGTCATTTTTATTCTTGTAACAACTGGGCCCAACACTATATGGACTCTTGCCGGTCTCCTTTATAAGCGCATGGCGTACATCAACAAACTAATAAGTATTTACGCGTGAAACACACAATACGATAGTTTTGTACTCGATTATTACACTATTCCTACCTTCCACCCGGACTGTCAGGGCCCCTCCTGGAACCCATAACGATCCACCTCATACAAAAAAGGGGACCTTTGAAAGTCTCCTAATAGTGTCCCGTATCTACAGTCTCAGCGCTTCCACCCAACAGAGTTAGAGTCTGTCCATTATCAATGAATCATTTAGGATCTCCATTTTTTTCAAGAACGCATTTAACGAACGCTCTAAATGACTCAAAGATCTGTCCATTCTCAACCAAATCTCGGTGACTAAATATACCACATTCTAAGGTTCCGTGTGATTCTACGTTACTGTTTAGACGCATACTCTCTAAAAAAAAACTCTACGCGAATCATTGTGCTCACTGCAGCGCTCCTGGCGTCTCAAATCCTCAGGTACACGCCGGGCTATCTCGACGTGCAAACCTGGCACAAAATGCGCCCTGTCCCGTTAGAAACTGTCAAACATAGTAATCGGGAACGAGCCAGTTCCTATTTAACTCCTCGGACATCGGAAAAGAACAACCTGGTCGTTTCCCCCTTGGAATCAGGGGAAGACCACCTGGATTGCCAATGAGCAGCGACGCTTTCTAAGATACGTCTCTTTCTATCAACAAGGTGATTCATTAGCCAAAAACTCGAAGTGCAAAGGACCCACATCGAAACTCGGTTAGATATAAATAAAAGTTTAAATATAAGATATACATATAATATTCATATTAACAGATCAAATGCCATGTTGACTTCCTGTGACGCCGACATAAAATGTAACACATATTTCAACATAATATGTAACGCATATTTATTATTTATATGTGTTACATATTATGTTGAAATATTATTTAGAACAGAAATTTTTTTGCAAGTTTGTCATCATGTGTGTAGCATTTATTTCACTTTGATTCATCGGTAACCTTTGACTCCCATGGCGCCTCGAAAAACTTAGTACCGGTCACCGGGGACCCCACGGCGACGTGTTAAATTATTTGTATATATTAAAATAATTTGTAACTGTGTAAATAAATTACGTTAAAACATACTGAAGTTCTAAAAAGTTATTAGATCTAAAATCAACGCTTTTCAGTAACGCTTTTTCATTTCATAATATTAAATTTAGCAGTTACGGTGCGGGGGAAGGTCAAATTTTTTGTAGTTATTTTTAACAAGAATCTTATACAAATTTCCAAAAAAATATTTTTCGAACCCTTATATCGCACTCTTAATATGACATCGCATATTAAAGGTCTTAATATGACTTTGCATATTAAGGGTCTTAATATGACATCGCATATGGTCAAAACAAAAACTTTGTTTTACACAATTATCAAATATTGTTTAAGTTTTCACCATTGCGAAATATTTGCCAATAAGCTTCATTATTATGCCAATCTTCATTATTATGCCAAGCTTCATTATTATGCCAATTAATCTTCATCTAATACCTGCACTACACTATTCGCGACGTTGATCGAAGTTAGGCGAAGAGAATAGTGTAGAGAGGTACTTCGCTATGTGCGTACTTCAGACTGCGATCAACTTCGACGAGCACTTCGTCGAGGCAACTTCGCGAGTAATGTAGAGGGCCTCTAACAATTTCAGAGAAAAATTGCCGTGAACGACAGGCCACACACTCTAGCTTCGGCGAATATTCGCGTTATCACGATAGGTTTCGGCCAACAACGAATTCCCAGCAGTAAATTTTTTATCCCGCATTGAAGAATTTTTTCGTAACAACACGCCGCGAATATTCATCAGATAGTGTGACCGTCGCATTGTGGTTCCGCTTTTTCCTTCTAAGAATAAAATTAACGAGTCCCAGTGAACAAAATCACACTTCACCCGCATGACCGCCGAGGCTACGAGCGTAGTTCACGCCCGAGACACGCTCGCCGTCGCCGCATGTCACAGCGAATACTTTATTTACCCCATTTCACTTATAGCGCCAATTTACACACACTACATACGTACACATATACACAAACTCAACGCGTACGTACGCGCCTCGAGCAAGGGCCGTGCTCAATTCGATATGCCATATCGATGAGCCATAAAACGAGAATTATAATCGATTATATTTGCTTTACACTGAGATTTATACACTGTTCATGTTCATGTTCATACCGCTAGTACGGAATCGATTTTACTAATCGTTTAGAGGCAGTAATCTGACCATAATCAACAATAAGTGCTAATTTAAGCAGAACTTAAATATCGACAAATATATTTTTTGGGATTGCGTTCGTCACAGTTTCACAATTTCTACAATTTTAAACACGGGGGGCGCAAAATTCATTAAATCGATGCTTTATATCGATATCATGTTAATATGCAGCAAGATATTAAAAACATCTTTAGTGTTCCGTAACCATAATAGGAAACTTTATAGTTTCGTCATGTCCATCTGTCTGTCCGTCCGTATGTCACAGCCGTTTACTCGCAGACCGTTATTGACTTAAAGATAACATTTTGCATGGTTAGACATATTTATAACGTCCAAAATTATAAATAAAGTCCCCTTAAAAAAATTCAGGTACCTTCGTTGGAAGCAAAGTCGGGTGATTTTTTTGCACACCCATTATGCAGGGTATCGTTGAATAGGTCTTTCAAAAATATAGGGGTGTGTAATAAACACTTTTTCCTTTACGAAATATTAAGCTTCAAAGTGGTAGTCTTTGTTTAAGGTACTTGTCCCCACCACCACCAGAACATATATATTGAATCACACCACCAGCTAAACAGCTATTTTTGAATATCAGAAAGGTAGATACAATACTCGTATATCTAATGAAATTAAAAGGAAAATCATCACGGCTAAACAGGCTCTGTTAGTTTACGAGTAATATTCGAACAACTTATGACATGTAGTTGGGTCTGAGAAAAGTTCATAGAAACTGCAAAATTAAGTTAACTTGAAAAAAAATGAGGTGGTTCTCAATTCGTCGGAATCTCTTTTTTATGCATGTTCAGCGATAATTGTTTATCTAGTCGACCGATTTTGATGATTCCTTTTTTAATTGAAAGAGGATACTATAGGTGTGGTCCCATATAAATATGATGATAAGCTGATGATGAAGTCTGGAAATTAACGATGGAATTCCTTCACGAATGGCAGTAAATCAAATATGATTCAAGATATTTGCTACGGGTAGTTGTTATTTTGCAAAATAACTACAACATTTATCAAGTCAGGATCTGATAATAAGTTCCAGAAAGGAACAATGGACCTCCTTAACGGATATTAGTAAATCAACCGTGTTTAAATATATTTGCTATTAGTAGTTGTTACTTTGCAAAATAATTACACCGTCGACCAGATCAGGTTCTGATGATGAGTTTTAGAGATGAACAATGGAATTCCTTAACTGAAGGTAGCAAATTGAAAGTGATTCAAGATATTTGCTACTGGTAGTTGTTGCTATGCAAAATAACTACACTATCGATCATATCAGAGTCTGATGATGCATTCTGGCAATGATCAATACTCATTATCGGATGGTAGTAAATCAAAGGTAATTCAAGATATTTACTACTGGTAATTTTTACTTTGCAAAATAACTGCACCACCGACCAGTTCAGTATGTGATGATGAGTTCTGAAGATGAAAAATGTAACTCCTTAACGGATGGTGGTAAATCGATAGTGATTTAATATGTATGCTACTGGTTAGTTGTTACTGTAATTGTTACTTTGCAAAATGTGATATGGATATGGATAAGTTGGTAAACAGTGCTGGCACCGACTTCAGTAATACGTAACTTACTCGTAGTTATATAAAGCGCATAACAAAGCACCTATTTTGAGTTAATTATTTTTTTACTTTTTAGTCCCTAACTTTTTTGAAGTTGGTTTTTAAAAGATATTTTATAAAATTTACATATGTTATGTCTTTGAAACGTTTTTAACGTGGTGAAAAATAATATTAACATTCGTAAATAGTTTGATAAAAATACTACTATATGCGTACGAAGTGTAAATGTTTACATGCGCCTATGCATGTACGGAACCCTCGTAGTGCGAGTTATACCCGTACTTGACAAGTTTTTTTTAAATGTGTGGTGTTGGTGCATTCAATCGAGTGAGCTATCATTACTTTTACCCCCCGCCCTCCCCCACCGTTCCATACCCAGTTTCTACCCACCTTTCGCGAATATTAAACTTGAAAGTGGTCTGTAACCTCCCATCTCCTCGAATTTTCCAACAATGCCTTTGAAACATTAAAAAAAATTATAAATTTCAGTTAAAATTATTTATTCTTGCATCGTCCATTCCAAGAGATACAGAAAACCATGGAATTCTACTTAATGCGCGTTCCGAAACGTACTAGACCGGTTACTTTTATTTCCTCGTGCGTGCTTTCAAATGTCAATTCCAATTCTTATATTCCGAATATTAATACCCTTCAGAATAATAAAAAAAAAACCAAAGGATTCCTGGACACGCGTAAAGTCCATTATTAAAGATCCACTTCACGCAGTAATTTCTTACTGGTTATACATCTTCATTATAAAATGTCAAATTAAAAAAGGAACACGATAATAGTCCTGCGGCAGATCGAAAATAAAATTATCGATAAAATGCCGCACGCGTCGTTTAGCCGGGCACGCACCGAACGCGTGTCGACCGCACGACCAGTCCACCAATCGGCACAGCAATTACGACCGACGAGACGATCACGCCACGTCTGGTGGAATGACCGAAACGACAAGTAATCGAAGACCGCAACGTTAACACCGTACCTGTTTCCGAGTATCGAACCGGTACCGACCGGCCATTTTTATGGCCAATCGGCAGAATATGCTAAAAGCCTATATGCTCTACTGTGTTCTTCGAAACCCTACAGCTTATATTATAAAAAACAAATTGAATTTGTCGAGTTATCGGCGATAATACCCATACTGACAGTACACATTAAGTTTGAACTTACACGTACAGGGTTTTAACATAAGTTTCAGTAATCAGTAAGGCAAGGGGGTGTGCCGAAACCATCGACGTAAACCATCTAATTTATTTTTTTTTTCATTTACTTTTGCATTGTTGGACGTCAGAACGAATTAGAAACAGATTAAACAGGTTGAAGAAATATTTCAGATGAAACGGTACAGGCCTTAATGAAATTAGTTTTTAGGATTCGGTACCTCAAAAGAAATTCGTATAAAAACACCCGCGTGTCTGTCCCTTTGTCTATCACAGTCGTTTTTCTCAAAAAACCGCTCGACGTAGAAACTTGAAATTAGACGTAGTAATAAAACTGAGAATATGGATATATAGTAATAAAGCGTAGCAATAAAACATGTTCAACCTGTGCATATGTTAAAACCAAAATTCAAAAATAACATTTTAGGGAGTAAGAAAAATTTGTTTTATAATCCATGCATAGGTTTTGAAAGGGCCGATTAAAAATCTCGAAAAAATCTTTATAATTTTAGATATTATATTTTCAGATATATGCTGAAAAATTATTAGCGATGGTTCTAGATGTCATTTTTTTTTTAAATATGCACCAAATTTTGACGCTTGTGAAAAATATATTAGACAATATATTTATTTGGTGAGAATGACAATATTTGTAAATAGTTTAATAGAAATGTTTATAGGTATCTAAATATGTACAGAAGCCCCATAGAAATAGTGTTTCACAGGTTTTATTTTCACTCTATGATACAGAAATACCAAAAACATAAGCCTCCTGCGTGGTATCAATATTTATTTTGTTAATATCATTATATAACAAGTTGTCTATTTTATTACGCTAAATTGAGAGAGAGACATCGCTGCAATTAAAACAAAACATGCTTATTTAAAAACCACACAAAGATATCGCCGAAGTAAATTCCTTTATACCAATTACTTCGAATCATTATCTCAGTTGTGTGTCTCTTTCTATTTGCCTCGTCTGATATTGTCAGATTGTTCCGTCTCCTATAACATTTAGATTTATGTCTCATCAAGTTACAATGGAGAGGTTTCCCCCGTCTCCAATCTGTTACATGGCATTTAATCTAAAAACTGTGACGATCGAATATTTCTAACTTATTCATCTTTTCTAGCATAATTTTCAAAAGATCTTAATTTGTTTGCAACCGCTAAAAAACAAGAGACACCTACAGAAACTCCTCCATTGGAACAAGACAAGACAATTACAGTATTCAACATGTTTTACATACGTATATCTCTTCTATTTAGCTTGTTGGGCCTGACTGCGACACTTGCTATTGTTATGATTGGTCATGCTAATTTCGCTAAGTCTTGTTAGTATATTTAAAAAGTGTCAGAACGACTTAGGAGCATATTAAATGTGACGCATCTCGTCATTTTGATGAAACATTCCCTATTATTATGCACTGAAAAGTTAATATATTCGATGTTTAACAAATTCTTTGCAACATCTAAAAATTAAATACATCACGACTGAATTAGGAGCAAACGATTTGTAAACATTTTACATTGCTCCTTGTTTATTTAAATAGATGTTTAAGTTTAGAAATATAACCAAAGGGTACTGATTTCTATAATTTTCATATTACAAATATCTTGTATTACGGAAGTTGAAAGTTATCTGTGTCTAATGACAACTTATAATACGATTTTATATTTTGTTCCATTTGATCAGTTATATTATACTATATAATCTCTTTACAACTAACTAATGGAGAAGACAAAGTGATTTCCACGATATGCTGCGAATATGATACTTTTTATCACTACTCTATACGATATTCAAATAGTTCCAAATTTAAATAATTATTGTCTCAGTTGTTCTCTTACTATAGGTAAATAGAGACGTGTAATGTTTTCTCTTATTCACTCATATACAAATAGGTTAATACAGAGCGAAACAAACAATTATCTTTCAGCTTCCCTCTAAGCTTACTCATATAAATTATTATCGAGAGCATCTCCGATAAGTCCGCTGTGCGTTTGCAAGCCGGGCTTACTTCTATGCTTATTGCAACTACAAATACAACGATCAGAGCGAATATAGAATTATTTTAACGGAAATACGAAATAAACAGTTGACGTATGAGTACAAAAAAATATTCTTGGCCAGACATCATCTGAACCTGAGCTCACTGCTTTATTCTTACAAAGCAGGGTTATCACAAATATCAACTTGTTACAATACAATATATTCACATCAATTAAGATTCACTTACAATTAAAACTTACGTACGATAAGACACGATAAATCGCAAACCGATTATTGGATTGGTACGACGCGACTACTACAAGCTCGTAGGCGCGAGTGCGTACAAGTGATCGCATCGGCGTCAAACGGACAAGTGATCGCTCTCGGACGAGATGACGCAAAATTTCTTCAGATGCCAACATAATCTAGATGCTGTAAGCAGACCGTTTTATCCAATCTGTCAGAGCTAATTGAGCCTTATTTATTAACACGTCATTAAATCGATCTACTGCTACCGAATTGCTTCAGTAAGTGCTGCATATATGCTAGTAACTATCCCGGATCTGCTAGTAACTATCTGCAGACCTAACAAATGTTTGATCATAAAGCATAGGCGAAGGTGTGATGCACAGCAGGGATGCGGATCAACAATAGTTCATATGGATGCCGCGTAGATATCTCACGGGGAAGGAGAAATTAGCGGGGAGCGGAAAAGATAATCGTCTGTTTCACTCTCGACCGGTCTATTCGTATATGCGTCAATAAGCGAAAAAGTTACGCTAGAATCATTTGTATTTCGAGTTACTGAAGACATCATCGATAATAGTTCATATGGGTGCCACGTAGAAGTCTCACAGGGAAGGTGAAATTAGCGGATTGCGGAAAAGATAATCGTCTGTTTCACTCTCGACCGGTCTATTCGTATATGCGTGAATAAGCGAAAAAGTTACGCTAGAATCATTTGTATTTCGACTTACTGAAGACATCATCGATAATAGTTCATATGGGTGCGGCGTAGGCATCTCACAGGGAAGGTGAAATTAGCAGCGTGCGGAAAAGATAATCGTCTGTTTCAATCCCGATAGGTCTATTTTTATATGAAAGCGAAAAGATCAAACAAGAATTATTTGTATTTCGAATTATTTGTATATCCTAAAATAAAGTGTAATAGTATCACTTTTGCCGCCCACCATGAACGTCGCTTTGTCGTCTCCATTAGAGAGGCGTTCGTTGTTCCATGGACTGTTCGCATTTTTCAAATTCATTAAAAATTAAACAGTAGTCGAGAGTGTAGCGCCATTGCGTATTATTTTCAAACCTAATATTTCTAAAATGGGACTTAAAATGAGAAAACAATAGCAAAAGTAATCTCACTTTCATTTTGAAAGCCTTCCGAATGACACCCTACACGATAGGTGCGGAAGAAATATTTTTGCTCGAATATCGATGTACCCGACATTAATTGTTTAATATTTTTCTACTTATTATCTAAGATCCTCATTTGAAGCAAGTACTTGCAAAACGTCACATAGATAGCTCTACAACTGTAGACGGCGAAATTTTGATAGACGGTGGGACGTAAATAAATATTAAGAGTTCCCTGTTTCACTAATTATTAAATAAAAAGACATAAGTTATATATGTATAAATCCTATTATAACAAACGTCACGTAGATAGTTCTATAACTGTAGACTGCGAGCTTGTGATAGACGGTCGGACGTAAATAAATATTAAGAGTTCCCTGTTTCGCTAATTATTAAATAAAAAGAATAAGTTATATATGTATAAATCCTATTATAACAAACGTCACGTAGATAGCTCTATAACTGTAGACTGCGAGCTTGTGATAGACGGTCGGACGTGAATAAATATTAAGAGTTCCCTGTTTCACTAATTATTAATTAAATAGACATAAGTTATATATGTATAAATCCTATTATAACAAACGTCACGTAGATAGCTCTATAACTGTAGACTGCGAGCTTGTGATAGACGGTCGGACGTAAATAAATATTAAGAGTTCCCTGTTTCGCTAATTATTAAATAAAAAGAATAAGTTATATATGTATAAATCCTATTATAACAAACGTCACGTAGATAGCTCTATAACTGTAGACTGCGAGCTTGTGATAGACGGTCGGACGTGAATAAATATTAAGAGTTCCCTGTTTCACTAATTATTAATTAAATAGACATAAGTTATATATGTATAAATCCTATTATAACAAACGTCACGTAGATAGCTCTATAACTGTAGACTGCGAGCTTGTGATAGACGGTCGGACGTGAATAAATATTAAGAGTTCCCTGTTTCACTAATTATTAATTAAATAGACATAAGTTATATATGTATAAATCCTATTATAACAAACGTCACGTAGATAGCTCTATAACTGTAGACTGCGAGGTTGTGATAGACGATCAGACGTGAATAAATTTTAAGAGTTCCTTGTTTCACTAATTATTAATTAAAAAGACATAAGTTATATATGTATACATCCTATTATAACAAACGTCACGTAGATAGTTCTATAACTGTAGACTGCGAGCTTGTGATAGACGGTCGGACGTAAATAAATATTAAGAGTTCCCTGTTTCGCTAATTATTAAATAAAAAGAATAAGTTATATATGCATAAATCCTATTATAACAAACGTCACGTAGATAGTTCTATAACTGTAGACTGCGAGCTTGTGATAGACGGTCGGACGTAAATAAATATTAAGAGTTCCCTGTTTCGCTAATTATTAAATAAAAAGAATAAGTTATATATGTATAAATCCTATTATAACAAACGTCACGTAGATACCTCTATAACTGTAAACTGCGAGCTTGTGATAGACGGTCGGACGTGAATAAATATTAAGAGTTCCCTGTTTCACTAATTATTAATTAAATAGACATAAGTTATATATGTATAAATCCTATTATAACAAACGTCACGTAGATAGCTCTATAACTGTAGACTGCGAGATTGTGATAGACGGTCGGACGTGAATAAATATTAAGAGTTCCCTGTTTCACTAATTATTAATTAAATAGACATAAATTATATATGTATAAATCCTATTATAACAAACGTCACGTAGATAGCTCTATAACTGTAGACTGCGAGGTTGTGATAGACGATCAGACGTGAATAAATTTTAAGAGTTCCTTGTTTCACTAATTATTAATTAAAAAGACATAAGTTATATATGTATACATCCTATTATAATAAACGTCACGTAGATAGCTCTATAACTGTAGACTGCTAGCTTGTGATAGACGGTCAGACGTCAATAAATTTTAAGAATTCCCTGTTTCATTAATGATTAATTAAAAAGACATAAGATATATATGTATACATCCTATTATAACAAATAATACTACCCATGTATGATGTGATTATAATTATGTGTACCGACATTAATTTTAAACTCATTAACTGATTTAGCGTTAGGGAAGCAACGTCATGCTTTACAAAAGATGCTTATAGCATCTCAATAGGTAAGTATTTTACACTTCTCTGAACTAGGCATGGTTCCATTAAATGTTATGAAACTTCTATGTTGTATAACAATCAAGTTTCGTACAAGACGTACAGATGTCTTTGAAATGGTTTAATGTGTAACATCACTACGTATAACATCACTATTTTACAAGCAGTTTTTGGCTTATATGCTATAATTTAAACAAATAGCTCATGATTATACTAAGGTGAATATTATTTTGAAACTAGGTCGTCTTACTATGAATTAAGACAGTGAAGTAACCTTACCATATTGATATACGGACTGTGTATCGACGACCTTACATTTTATCCAAATAGTAAGGTCAACAACCATTTTAATAACGAGTATCGTCACTAATATAGACGCAAAACGTTTATATTAACAATAACAGTCGTTTACCGCTCAATAAATTAAATAAAAATTTGTAGTTTTAAATAGAACTTAAATGATAAATAAACCCATTAATTACGAGTAGAACAGGTATTGCGAGGGATCTATACACTTTTAAATATATATAAATAAAACCGGCCAAGTTCGAGTCGGACAATATTAAAATTATAAATTTACGATCAAACAATATTAAACTTATAAGTTTGTATTTCTCAAAGACACTATTAAAAACAGTTATTGGTCGGTACGGAAAATATTACATATCTCCAAAACTACACAACGTATCTTATTCAAGCCAACTTTCATTAAAAGTTTATTTCAAATTCTATAATTTTAATTTTTTTTCGAAATTGTACAAACGTTAGCTGAAAGTTCAGAGATATGCGCTTTTGAAGTCTTAAAAAGTGTGTCTCCCACACACTTTTTAAGACTTCAAAAGCGCATATCTCCCAAATTATTGACTTAAATAAAAAAAAACTTATTTTGGAACCCCTTTATAATTTTGAAGACCTAACCAACATTACCCCACACGCCTATATGCACTAGATTTTTTCTCATCCCTTAGTTACATGTGTGAAGTGCCACCTATAATATTCCACTATTTCATTATATATAGCGGTTCATAGAAGACAGGTACCATCCAAATTTCTTCTATATAATGCCAATAGTCTCCGAGTAAAATGGCTGCGAAATACTCACACACAGACGGACAAACAGACAGAGGAAATTATAAGGCTTCCGTTTTTGTTATTTGGCTACGAATTCTTAAAAAGGAGACCTTCGAAAAGGGCTGGCATTACAAAAAGAAAATATCATTTTTAAAAAAGCTGGTATTTTTAGAATATAAAAAAACCAAACCATTAAGCGATTGACAATGAGGAAAAAGCAAAAAATAAATACAATTCATATCAATACTACAAAACGAAAAAAGCGTCTTCATAAAAGCGAATATATTACATTTTAACGTATCAAGAATTGTTATTATGAAATAAACATTTAACGGATTAAGTAATATCTTGGTACGTAATACAAAAATAATTATAGCTCTTTTAATTTGCAGCCATTGCCTAAATTAATCAACTATAAACTATTAACTAACACTGACATTCATCCTGTTATTGTCAAAATGAATATCTTTTTCGTTTCTTTCGTGTTTTATGTGGCTTTTTTAACAATCTTGCCAAATTTGAGAGTTTTGTGGATAAATATGGAGCACCCTTGCAAATTATGTCATAAAAGATGCAATCTGCACTTTGTGTCATCTCGCTAGTTCAAAGAGTTCCCCGCAGAACTAGTATTTTTAAACCGTTGTGAAAAATAAACTAAATTTTCCTAAAAAATACAACATTACTCAATTGTCTGATCGAAAATTTAAATAAAACTTTTGAGGGGCTTATTTTTCTCCATTTAAAAGCATAATTTTGATTTTTGTAACACTTGGACCCAACACTATATCGACTTTTACGGTCTCTTTTACACATTTAAGAGGAAATATATAGTGTTTCTATTAAAATATTTCAAAATATTAATTTTATTTTTTTGGATTCGACCGTTCGACATTAAATGCAAACTCAGTCAGTATTACTTGTCATAAATGCTTTAAAATAGTGAAATTAACAATTACGCTAAGAATAAAAAAGATTTTTCTTCAAATAAATTAATAACATATTAACATAAACAAAATGCAAACACGTATGAAATTAGTTTAGGTTATTGACTTTTGCTCGGCACGCGGACGCGATCGAATAAAACAATAGTTGAAATTACACATTCATAATTCAAATTATATTCGAATAAATAAATCAAAACACGCTTTTTGCTTTCGCGGGGTCTCGTAGCGTATTATGACTCTTATGACACAGGCATAAGAATTATTTTACTGTTTGCCTGTAATTAAGAAACAAAATAACTTAACGCGAAGGTATCGATGTGGCAACGTATATTGGCTTAGCGAATTCTTGGTAAAAATACATCATGTTTGAAATCGCAAACCACTTAAAACTATTCCTGTGACTAGATTACTGAATTTAGTTATTTGATTTTTGGTGTACGGTTGAGGAACACCATCTAGTATATTAGGGCTCACTTAATGTCGAACGGCCAAATCGACATTGTATTAATACACTTATTACTATATAGGTGTATTAATACAATTACTACACCAAGAATAAAATATTGTGAATTTTTTAAAGTGTTCCGCGCCCAGGACATTCAGGGAAAAAATACTCTGCACGGGGTAAAACGATAAGTGCGGCTTTAAATTAGAGTCGCTATTAAATAATCCCGATAGCAATAAAATGATTAAACTAATTAAATCCAAACATGAACATATTAAAATAAATATTGTCATTGTCAAACTACGAAAACTAGACTCCAATCGCAATTAGATAAGATTATTTATCGAAAGAGAAGTAAATCGTTAAAAATTACGTTTGGCAGATTAGTTTTTAATCATTTGAATGTATGTGATTAGCGTAACGGCCGTTTTTGTGTTCAATTATCATTGTTTAGTAAGTCGATTACTTTTGTTAAAAATTTTACTTTATATTTGGCAATAGAGGATAATTTTGGTTTATTTTTTATTAACCTTAATGATTTGTTGAGTTCAAACAATTTTTTTTTTACTCAAACTTATTATTTTTCCTAAACCACTAGTATTTTTGTTAAAACTGATTTTACAGTATAATGTAAATATAAAGGAAAAAGTAATGTTACTTGAATGAGGTTTTATTTCTAACGTCGCACTAAATTGCACATCTCGCCTCGCATATAAGGCAACCCCAGCTGCCAGCTATGTACAGAACTGAGACGTGGCACCTTACTATTGGCCTCGTAAAAAGACTCCAAGTCATTCAGCGAGCTATGCTCATCGACATAGCTAGTAGGATTGGCGGGCTGAGGGGGCAATGGTTAGGCCATACGGCCTACAAAACCGACAATTGTGGGGGAAGAAACTTTCTCCAATAGCGGCCACGTATCGAAACGATACAGACCCCTCGCTAGGCGGGCAGATGAACTGGTAAAGGTCACGGAAAGACATTGAATGGCAGCGGCACGAGATTCATCTTTATCGAAATCTATGGAGAAAGTCTATGTTCAGCATTGGACCTCTTCCAGGTGATGATGCATAAAGAAAAAACTTATTGATAGTGTGCGGGACGACAGGCAGTAATCAGAAACCCGCAATTGACTGTTGCTGGATTGGATGATTCGACTTTCACCAGATCTCTGTCACTGTTGACTATGAAGACAGAAGAGAGCTCGCTTAGTCGATTACGTATGAATACTACTCTTCGGTGTGAGACATTTTTTTTATGAATTAATACTTCGCTTCTTATATACCGCTATGTAGTCCCATTGTGCGGCCGCCGATTGTAACGCCACGTTTATGAACGGTCGTCCAGAACAGATAGGTAAGATGAACGTAAAATTAAAGTAGTAATTTTATTTAAAAACTTTTTGTTTTACTTTATAAGCTAAACGATCACGATCGAAATAACGTTTTTAAAATAATGTGTCGGATATCCTGCAGATAATATAATATACTATATTCAATAGAATGCCTAAAACAGTGTGTGAGCTCAAAATCTATGAAATTTAAGTTTCATATTATTGTTTTGAGATATTCTATCAACAATAAAATCAAAAGTAATTTTGTATTAAAATAAGTGATCAAATTCCTGAGAGGTCTAAGATAACAGGGCAATTGACATGACTTCATGTCACAGTGCCGCCCACTAGTGAGCGTCAAAACAAAAAGGCCTATTCGCTCTGCACCTCACACGTTGGGCACTTCCACCTCACACGTTGGGCACTTCACATTTTTGACATGTTGATATCCTAGTTCAAAATGTTCGAAAAGAAATTAATATTTTCAGTAACCACAGACGCTGTCGCAAGCGTACAGTCGCGACACTAAGCACCGTTTACACTAGAATAGATATAGCCAAAACAATCTGACCAAATATTTGTCCATTGCTATTTCTTTGATAATTGAAGTGATTTTACCTTATTACACTGTATGAGATGAATCGTATTTTCTCATCAATTACAATAGCCAAAACAATCTCTGACCAAATATTTGTCCATTAATATTTCTTTTATAATAGAAGTAATTTTCCATTAAATGCAGTAGCGATAATTTGTGTTTTATTTATTGATCTGTTTTTTTTCTTAAACGAATTCACTTGCTCTTTGCATTAATTTTCAATACCTCCATTCTTTTCAGGATTTCAGGACTCATCAAACTAAAATACGGAAGCCTTATAAGGTTCCTCAGATGTCTGTCTTTCCGTATATCACAGCCGATTTTCTTAGATACCATTCAACTAACGATTAATTAACGAAAAATTAACGATTTTCGGTTTAGATTTCTTCCTTTACTTGTGCTGTAAAATCTTGCTTGCCAAATTTCATGATTCTAAGCCAAGAAGTAACCTATAGGTTTTGATACACAACATGTGTATCAATTTTTGACACACAACATGTGGCATATTTCATTCTTCTTCTTGATGGTGTTGACTTAGAAGCTTGATTGGTTTACAGCTCCAAAGGACCTTAGACCTAAGTAGTTGATATTAATTTCAACTTGACACCCCCACGCATTCCTGAAAAAGGGTCTTGCAGACGGACATCGAAGTGATCCTTAAGGATTCCCTTTTTTTGTGGTACGGAATTCTGAAAAACAGGTCAACAGAAAGCGTTGATCTAGAATCATGAAATTTGGCAAGAAGTAAGGTCTCAAGACCCAAGTAAAGAAAAAAATCCGAAAATGGCTAATTTGTAGTTACTTCAGATAAAATAATTTTTTTTTAAATATTCGCCTTGGGAAAATGTAATAATATATTTTCGTTCTAAAAATTTACATATTGTAAATAGTTTCTTAGGAATATATAACATTAAATGTTTATAAATGCCTAAATGTGTACAGAACCCTCGTAGTGGTTTTTCCTTTCAAAAACCGAAATTGAAATTTTCTCAAATCCATTCTCCAAGAAATAGGCGACAGATTTGTTAAACATTTCGATATGATAAGCACAAGGAAGAACATCGGGCACGGCCGCGGCACGCGAGCGGTCCGCATAACGCACGACCCCGCATAACGCGCGCCAGCCGTCACGGAGCACGATATCCAACGTGCGTGCTGCGTGCCTTATCGGCAGAGCGCCGCTTTAGTTGATAAAATAAAGGTACTGAAAGAAGTTAGAAAGGATTGCTGTACGTACAGCGATAATGCGAGTTACGCGCAGGGCCTCATTGAGTTTCATTCACACAAGGAAAAACTGTAATGTTTAACTAATTGACCTGTATAATAACGAAAAGTTTGATTATCGATATAATAAATTGACCCAGACAGCCCAACACTAAAATCCTAACACGCGTTGGAGATGCAGCAACTATACAGGAAAGTTACGTAAGATATTTCATCGCGCGTTACCTTCTATCGTCCTACAGACAATATATTTATTCCTACAGACAATATATTTACAAATTGAAATATAATAAAATAAAAGTTATTCACCAAGCATTGAATGTTTTCTTCCAATCGTTTACGTGGCTTCACTCGGAGAAGAGAATGTTGCATTTAACTTTACACCTTATTTTTTACCATATTTATTAGGTCTATAAATTTTAAGTTTGTTAGACGAGTAAAAAGTGATTCATTTCGATAAATGATTTATGATAACGATATACAATTTTGGACCATGGTTGACTTAATTTCTAATTATTTTTTAGTCTGGCAATAGTTAATCTGATTTACTGGCAACACCGATGCTTGCACGATGTTAACTTGTGTAACTAACTAAATTGTGTTCTGCTACTATTATGAACTAATATAGTAAATATTTCGTTTAATATTAGCATGTCAATATTTATATCTCGACTCTTTTGTTTATTTGTCAATTTCATGAGAAAAATTATTTTCAACCTTCATATGTATATTTACAAACACGCACAGCGTTTTTCGCCATTTTGAATTTTGAAAATTACTAAAATACTATTAAAAGTTAAGAGACAGGAAAAAAACAATTAAAATTGTAGAAATCAAGAACATATTTACATAAAACATTAATCACTCACATACCATTTATCGTGCCCGAGTTATAACGCGGACCGCCATGACTGGTGATATCCCTGAATTAATTTATAACTAATGATATCTATGAACTAAATCATCACTAGTGATACCTCTGAATTAACTCATGACTGGTGATATCTCTGAATCAATTCATGATTAGTGTTTTTTTCTGAATTAATTCATTACCAGTGATATATCTGAATTAATTCATTACTCGTGATATCTCTGAATTAATTCATGACTGGTAATACCTCTGAACTAATTCACCACTAGTGATATCTCTGAATTAACTCATGACTGGTGATATCTCTGAATTAATTTAAGATTAGTGTTTTTTTCTGAATTAATTCATTACCAGTGATATATCTGAATTAATTCATTACTCGTGATTTCTCTAAATTAATTCATGACTGGTAATACCTCTGAACTAATTCATTACTAGTGATATCTCTGAATAAATTCATGACTAGTAATAACTCTAAATTAACTCATGATTAATAATACCTTTGTATTATTTTTTTATTAGTGATATCTCTGAATTAGCACTATGACTAGCAATAGCTTTGAATTAATTTACGACTAGTGATATCAATGAATAAATTCATGACTAGTAATATCTCTAAATTAACTCACGATCAATGATACTTTTATATTATTTTTCATTAGTGATATCTTGGAATTAACACTATGCTTAGCTATAGCTTTAAATTAATTCATGACTAGTGTTATCTCTGAATAAACTCATGACTAGCAATACCACTTAATTAACTGACGATTATTGATACCTTTGTATTATTTTTATTAGTAATATCTCTGAATAAATTCATGACTAGTAATATCTCAAAATTAACTCAAGATTAATGATACCATTGTATTATTTTTATTAGTGATATCTCTGAAATAATTACTCTGCTCAATTTGATTTTTGTTTTTAGATTATTGTCTCAAAATAAGATAATATTTAGATTAAAATTTAAAGAAACGATGTTTTTAAAAAAATACTGCAATGCTATTGACATATATATATATATATATATATATATATATATGTATATATGTATATATATATATATATATATATATATATATATTCAAAGTTCTCATTTCTATCACTCATGGCGCTGTTAATATTTTTAAAGACCTCTATGTCTTGCACGGTGTCTACAATAAAAACCGTTGGATACAAAAATAGAAACAGTATTCATACGTATTTCATCTTTACGACATCCAGACTTTATATACTCAGAACGATGCTATTATCGCGGCTATACCAACGAGTTAATTAAAGAAAGTCTTGACCCATCCAACAATAATATCTTCGAGGCCGTCGTATAAACGCGTCAAAACAATTTAACACCTCTCGCATGCACAGAAGGAAAATATTTTAAGATAATGTAAAAAGTTAGCTTCGTGATTAACTTTTTTTTAAGAACAGAATCAGCCGTTCAAACAGCACATATCCGTTCATTTTCCCACCTCAAACAGAGGCAAGACAGATTTATTCAGAAATTAAATAAGATTAAATCTGTAATCGTTCCTGTGAACGAACGTTAAGTGCAAGATCTTTCACAGCTCTGTATATTTTTTCAGGTTATGATAATATGCCGTCGGTGAATGGAATAACAGACGTATGCTGTAGCTAATACGGCGACCGGATGTTTAGTAAAGAGTATATACATATGTAACAGAAATATGTAAAAACTAAAGAATTTGAAATTCGCGTATAGAAATTATAACTTTAAAACCGTAGACAAACATTCGTGTTAGAATATAGATCCGGCTAAAGGCGTGTCTGAACCCGAGTAAAACAAGGTTTTGTTGTGGTCTAAATCTCTAAATTTTTCAAGCAAGTTAATTGAAATAATTTCTAATTTAAAATTCTAATTAAAAAATTTTTTTTTCAATTTTTCCAATGACAGAAAGGGTGGCGTTACATCAATTTAAAGTTTAATATTTCGTAAATTTGTTTAAAAATGAAAAATAATAAAAAATTATAGTAAATTGAGTGCAGTCCGCAAGGGGTTGTGAAGAATGCGTATTAATAAACATCTCATTGCAATTTTTGCAGGTTCGAAATCATTCTTTGTCTTAAAGTTGTTTTGGCAACGTGAAAAGAATTAGATTTGTTTCAAAAATTATTTTTCAAGATTCTGTTATATTAAAAGACAGAATCATGAAAAAATAGCCTCAAAGGACAGATCATGAAAAAATAATGTACGGCATTGTACATCGTACACTTACCCAAAACGTTTCACAGTTATTTTGAGACTCAGATCCAATAAAAACCGAACGTTTAACGATTATTACATCGGAAAAAAGTTAGGGTTGCACTGTACTTTAAACTTAAAGTGTTCCCGAGATATTTTACGTCAAATATCGTCAATTCTGTCGCTTGTACTCACTCATTTCTATATTTTTAAACTTACAGGTGACTTCCAAAAGAACTAGAGGCTTGAAAAAAAACCATAAACTCGAAATTAAAATAATAATAGAGCAGAATTAAGAAAACCATCAGGTAGAAACCAAGATAAAATTAATTTCAGGGTACCTAACTAGTTTCATTCATACGTAGTTTTTTGGGCTCTATACGTGCTTTTTGACAAAAATTCTAGAATACATTAAATGAATAGGTAAGTTATGCATTTACTTATTCAAAATTACAGGTTTCCTAAGTAATTCAATGGTTACATAAGCTCACTATGTATTTTGCTTCGTATTATTTAATTTTAAAAACAAAACAATGTGGCTTTGGAATATCTTCTTTGTTTTGCAACTACATAGAATAAAAAAATTTAAACTATAAAGGTTCCTCGTTACAACATGGGACATTAAAAACTAGTATTTTTTTATTTCACTTTACTAGTTACAAGTAACTGGGACATTAAAAACTAGTATTTTTTATTTCAGGTTACTAGTTGCAAGTAACTTGGACATTAAAAACTAGTATTTTTTCATTTCACGTTACTAGTTGCAAGTACCTGGGACATTAAAAACTAGTATTTTTTTATTTCAGGTTACCAGTTGCAAGTAACTGGGACATTGAAAACTAGTATATTTTTATTTCACGTTACTAGTTGCAAGTAACTTGGACATTAAAAACTAGTATTTTTTTATTTCACTTTACTAGTTGCAAGTAACTGTGACATTAAAAACTAGTATTTTTTATTTCACTTTACTAGTTGCAAATAATTGGGACATTAAAAACTAGTATTTTTTATTCCACTTTACTAGTTGCAAGTAACTGGGACATTAAAAACTAGTATTTTTTATTTCACTTTACTAGTTGCAAATAATTGGGACATTAAAAACTAGTATTTTTTATTCCACTTTACTAGTTGCAAGTAACTGGGACATTAAAAACTAGTATTTTTATTTCACTTTACTAGTTGCAAGTAACTGGGACATTAGAAACTAGTATTTTTTTCACTTTACTAATTGCAAGTAACTGGGACATTAAAAACTAGTATTTTTTATTTCACTTTACTATTTGCAAGTAACTGGGACATTAAAAACTAGTATTTTTTTATTTCACTCTACTATTTGCAAGTAACTGGGACATTAAAAACTAGTATTTTTTTCACTTTACTAATTGCAAGTAACTGGGACATTAAAAACTAGTATTTTTTATTTCACTTTACTATTTGCAAGTAACTGGGACATTAAAAACTAGTATTTTTTTATTTCACTCTACTATTTGCAAGTAATTGGGACATTAAAAACTAGTATTTTTTTATTTCACTTTACTAGTTGCAAGTAACTGGGACATTAAAAACTAGTATGTTTTTACTTCACTTTACTAGTTGCAAGTAACTGGGACATTAAAAACTAGTATTTTTTTATTTCACTTTACTAGTTGCAAGTAACTGGGACATTAAAAACTAGTATTTTTTTCACTTTACTAATTGCAAGTAACTGGGACATTAAAAACTAGTATTTTTTATTTCACTTTACTATTTGCAAGTAACTGGGACATTAAAAACTAGTATTTTTTTATTTCACTCTACTATTTGCAAGTAACTGGGACATTAAAAACTAGTATTTTTTTTATTTCAGTTTACTAGTCGTAAGTAACTAATAATATGTCTTATCCATCGCACTATAATTTGCTGGTCGATATTTACAAACACAACATGTTATATCATCAAACAAATTGATTCTAGTGATATATTTTTGTATATCGAACCAGATACACCTTATCTATTTATGACTTCATTATCATCTGTATAGATAACTAGCATAGACACCAATTTACTGAAAAATACAGCAATTGCTTTAATTTTTAAATCAATTTCAAACGCAACAGATGAAATCAATCACTATTTACTGATTTCTTCACGTATAATTTGTTATCTGAATGAGACTAATTTTTATAAAGGTTTGTTTGTTTGTTTCTTTTGAATAGTTTAGCACAAAAACAGTGTATCCTACTGACGCGTAACTTTTACCGTTGTATAGCTTACAGTATTTACATGGACATGGGACGTTATGTACAAAATATTTTTATAGAGTTAAATGTAGCAAGTCGAAGTGTGAAGAGTGGTGTATTTTTCAGTAAAACTGTATGAAAATATTGTAGACACCATAAGAATTTACAAAAAAGTTCAATAAAAAGTATGACTCGTTTTCTACCGGCAAAATAGGACTAATCAGATGAGCATTTTGAGTTAAAATAACTAACCGTTGTAACTACATTAAAAATCACGTTTGAAAGACGAAATCTAAAAAAATGGTTTATAGAGTACAACACTAATTAAAATTATTAGTGGTCGAAATTCGACCATAATTCATTAAATATTTCAATTTGAACGTTAATGAAGTTCTTTTGTCAAAGGGTAATCAATATATTTTTTTGGAATTTTGTTCTATTACGTCAGCTGACAGCATGTACAAATACGTCATTAGCGTATGTTGTTTGCCTTATTTCCCTGCAAACACCTATGAAATTTAAAATTTAACTTGAGTAGCACGTATACTACAGACCACACAAAATATAAACGCTGTTTTGCCTTGATATACGCTCCACAGACTATCGAAAAAGGTCACACAAAATTCACAGCTCGAAACTCAGTCAGTCTGACATTTTAAAACATTTTGCAACAATCTTTACTCTGCAACTGTCTGCCAGACTATTATGTGTTTGAAATTGATAATATAAACGTAAACAATGAATCTTTCAGTGTATTTGTAATATATAATTTGTAACACATATTATATATACATTTTATCTTTCTGCTCTCCTTCTCCATATAAACTTTACCTATGTCAAATCTCACTCCCCTCTCCGTGCACGTAATATGCTTAAAAAGGGATACAAAGTTTTCTCGTCACGTATTAATGTATTGATAACTTGTTTGTTATTCTAAGTGTTATTTATTTCACAAGACTGAACTGTTCTGTTATGTACTTAAATAAAACACAAAATAAATAAATAAACCGTTGAGAATGCCGCTATTAAATGAACTGTAAATATATTATATACTAAAAAAAACGATTACGGGTAGCTATTTGTCATAAAATTGTGTAATTGGCATTTCTGTATATTAGAAATATTAGCATTTCTGTATTTTGAAAAAATTGTAAAAGTAATAAAACACAAAAACATTGTTTTTAGAATTTTAGTATGTTCGTCTGTCTGTGTGTTTGTTAGAACACACATTAGGCAAAAACTACTCACCCAATTCAGATAGAGATTTTTGAAAAAAACAAAGTGAACAATATTTAGTTTTTATTTCATCCCAATCGGTTCATCTACTCAATATCAGAAAATTGCGAATTTTATATTTTCAAAATTCATTTATACTAATTGCATTAGTACAACAACAACAAAGGAGTGTCTAGCTACTCGAAGCGTAGTAATTAAACAAATACAATATATAGGGAACCTACGAGTATGTATGTAAAAAGTCGGCGCTAAATGTATTTTAAATCGTGCAATGAAGTTTTACATTCGGACATACATAGACGAAATGAGTGTTACCAATGGCGAAGTGTGGAATGTTATAGACGGCGCTACGTGTATTAATCTTAAAACTAACTTAATATTTTTAAAGCTAATATTGATAAATTAAGTTCATTTCATTCTATTGTATTTGATTTCGATTTTATATATCTCGAAGACGGGACTGCTTGCCGTCAGCCGCAAGCTTTCGCCTCGAACGTCCCAACAATATTTAGAGGGACGTCTACAGATGCATTCGTACTGCACTCACAATGCATTCTTAATGACATTAGCGCGATGCGGTTTGCGGTCGCGCGCATATCAAGGTCGAGGTCGATACAATCAATGTATCGGCGTGCTTCAGTCATATTTCTATACATAGTAGGTATACTATATCTCAACACACCTCCAATAAATATTTTAAAAAATACAAATTTTTATTCACAATACGCATTGCTTGTAACTAACCATTTTTGGAGTACCATTAAAAATGCTGCGACTGAGAACTAACTGTCTCGGGCATTTACACTTCTCTCTCCAGAATGTGAATTTGTTATTTATTCGTCATTAACTAATTCAAGACTAAAATGTTATTTTAAAGTGTGGATAAGTACAAAGTATTTTGGGACCTGTGGAAGCTAAATGTATTCCGTAATAAAGATTATATTTACAGTAAATACTACACTTACAGTAAATATAACTGTATCATGTATTGTATTTATTTGATAAACGTAACAGAAATATCTCAAAATTTTATACAATTTAACCGAAAATATGTAATCTTTAATGATTTTGTATTAATAAATCATTTAGTATTTCGTGACACCTTAAACATATATCGTTAAAAGTGTAATGTCTTTTTATTAGCCGAAGGCACCACGAGGTGCTCCGGTCTTCGTAACGGCTGAACGGTCGAGGCAGTACTTCTACTGCTGAGCCAGAGCTATTCTAAACGAGGTGCTTTTTGTTTTTATCCGAGCATTCGCGGTGTAACAAGCATTCCAGAAGCTGTCATCTGCTCTACGCGCCCTTTCGCAGAATTTAAAATATTCTTTCACGGTGACCTTTAAGAAATTTGAATTTGTAATTATAAACGAGTGCTACCATCGGTTTCAAGGGATCAACTGCAAACCCCATTGAATTTAAATTCTTTTTAATAGCTTCTCTAGCGGCGCAGAAAACTGACTGACTGAACTCGTTGACACGCTAGAGCGCTGGTTGAATGTATGTATTGTAAATTGTAGACAATTGTCAGGAAACACAGTTTATAATATAAAATTATCCATTCAGTTTGCAACTCCTGACAAAAGTAACCCACGAAACATATTATACACCTACTATTTTCCTGCTTATGTTAGCCCACAAAGTGGGTAGTTCACATTATTTATAATTCTACTAGTATACTTTATTGATGTCCACTTGGTTACAACTTAGCCGTCACTTACGCCCGTATGCACCACACGCGATCAGGACTCTCAGTCAGATTTACTGACAGTTAAAAACATATTTTGTCTGAATACTTTGCCGATTGGACCATGCAACAGGGTACAGTCGGTAAAGTAGACACTTCTTCCGACTCGATTGCCAGTTAATGAGAAACAGAAATACGTTTTAATATAATCAAGAAACAGAAATACGTTTTAATATAATCAAGAAGCAGAAAAGAAACAGAAATACGTTTTAATATAATCAAGAAACAGAAAAGAAACAGAAATACGTTTTAATATAATCAAGAAACAGAAAAGAAACAGAAATACGTTTTAATATAATCAAGAAACAGAAAAGAAACAGAAATACGTTTTAATATAATCAAGAAACAGAAAAGAAACAGAAATACGTTTTAATATAATCAAGAAACAGAAAAGAAACAGAAATACGTTTTAATATAATCAAGAAACAGAAATACGTTTTAATACGTTTAAATAATTAAAACGAATTACCTCTTCGTGGAGTCTTGATTATTGAACATCATATTCACGGCTCATCTCACGTGGTGAAAATAAATTCGACATCCGATGTAACAACATCTACATTCGCTGATATTATTAGTTCAGAACCAACCGACGAAATTTACAATCAATTTATTTCTTTGACGCGCAGCTTCGTTCGTCCACCTGTCGGTTCACACACGTACGGATTATCATTATTCAATCAAATTGTCGTATTATTGTATACCTCGTCTATCTACTATTAGCATATTCGTACGGTGCGTATATCGAGTACTCACTCATATTGATATCTATATGAGTACTCGAGATAACTGAGTCGAGCATTAATGACCTTTTTTTAAATAAATATTTAACTCGTCGTGGATGACCATTAATGACCTTTTTTTAATTAAATATTTAACTCATCGTTTAGATCCGCCTTGAAAGTAGCAACCGAGAAACTGTGTTAAATAGCTATAATTTTGTTTTTTAGGATCCCGTAGCCAATTTAGATAATCTTATAGTTTCGCCATGTCTGTCTCTCTGTTCGTCTATATGTCAAATGTGTTTTACTCGCCGACTGTTAGTGCTACAAAACTGAAAAAAATGATGTCAATTTCAGTTGATTATACATATTTATAACACCTGAAAAACTATGAAATAAAATCTTTTTATAAAAATGTTTAGGCTACATAAATGTAGTGGCGGCGATTTGTTTTATTCGCACAACCTACATAAATACTTTTTCGATACTGGGGTCGGTTTCCGATATATTAAATCTGTAATTAATCATTTTCGTCACAGTTACAAGTAGTATCTGAAAAGTATTCACAATACACGATGAAATCAAAAGGAAATTTATCACAGCTAAGTAGCTTCTACAATAATACGAGTAATATTTAGTCAACATCTAGTTGGGTCTGAAAAAGTTCCTAGAAACTTCATACAAATGACTTCAACAATGGCTGTAAAAATAACTTTTCGCAGTTGATTAAATTTTAAAATATATATTTATTATATCTATGAAAGATATACTAAGAAACGTATTTATATATTTACATGCTGAGAAAGAATATTAATATTTGTAAATATTTAGAAATGTTATGTACGCTGAGTGTACAAACCCCCTAACCCGTCTATGTGTATACCGAACCCTCGTATTGCAAGTTATGCTCGTACTTAATAAGTGTATTAGTTTTATTTTAAATTTCATTTCAATATTTAAAAAAAAATATTATGTACCCTAATTGTATAATACGCCTATGTGTAAACGGAACTCTCATGATGCGAGTTACGCTCTTACTTAATAGCTGTATTAGTTTTATTTTAAATTTCACTTTGGGCCAATACCTGTGACTTTTTCTAAACAACGTCTTCGATTTATAAATATCACACGAAGGCAACCGCCACTAACATATCCTGCGATGTCCAGTACATGTGTAAGTGCGGTTGTCTTGTGAAACATGTAAAGTGTTACAAGTAACATACGAATACACCACAATTACACATGCAGGACACGTACGAATTACTTGGCGGCGATCACCTTCATGAGATAGAAGGTCGAGTTCAGAAGTCATGACACGATGACAATAGACAATCGGGTAAATAAATGACCGCGTGACCAAATTTTCCAGGTATAATATCTTAATAAAATCACACCGATGTAATATTTTAATAGCATACCTTACAAATAGTATGTCTACCTGAAGATGACCTGGTAAAAATCAGAGAAGCCGTTAGACGCAAGCGGAACAGGTTCGATCCTTGTCGGAATATCCGGGGTTAAGTAGTAGATGACCTGCTAAAAATCAGAGGGAAGCCGTTAGATTCAAGCGGAATGAGTTCGATCCTTGTCGGAATATATGGTGTTCCAGTAATAGATAACTCGCTAAAAGTCAGGAGGAAGCCGTTAGATTCAAGCGAAACGGGTTCGATCCTTGTCGGAATACACGCGGTTCAATAGTAGTTGACCTGGTAAAAGCCAGAGGGAAGCCGTTAGATTTAAGCGGAACGGGTTCGATCCTTGTCGGAATAGACGGGGTTCAGTAGTAGTTGACCTGGTAAAAGCCAGAGGGAAGACGTTAAATTCAAGCGGAACGGGTTCAATCCTTGTCGGAATATACGGGGTTCAGTAGTAAATGACCTGGTAAAAGTCATAGCCTTATCTATCTACTATATAGCCTGATATCTAGCCGCACCGTTGCTACTATTTACTTCCCAAGTGCACCAAAGATATATATAGAAATTATATATCTGAAATAGTTAAATACAAATAGAACATACAGACGTTTAGGGTACATAATTCTGCGGTTGGATGGCTATATACTTTATTAATTTTCTATGGTTTTGCTGCTCTAGAAGTAATGTTTACATAAAAAAGTGTCTCATACCAAATGATAAATTTCAGCACGTATACTGGATTGCGCCGTATTACGTTAAAACGTTGTAAGATTGTTTTGTTATCCGATGATATATTGTTTCTATTAAACTGTTCATAAATAGTAATATTATTTTTTACCATATAGATATATTATCCAGTACACCTTTTACAGGCAAAAATACATTGTAGATTTCTTAAAAAACACAAGATTTAGAATCATTGCTAGTTTCCAGGTTAACTTCTCTTCCTCTTTAGGGAGGGAACAACATGTTTTATGTAAAAAATTTCAATAATATCTTACATAAAATATTGGAAAACATAATGGGGTCCTTATAAACAGTGGGATCCTATTTTACATTGGAATCCGTATAACATGCTATTTCAATAAAAAAATGTTTTCGATCGCTTTAAAATTTCTATACATATAAATATATTTGAGCGTGGACTGGGTTAATATGCTATTTTTTTTACTTTAAACGGTTCCTGAGATAAATTACTGTTACAGACGGACGAATACGTGAATGATCTTAGAATCCCGCGTTTTGTAGGGTTCCGTACCTCAAAAGGAAAAAAAGAAACCCTTATAGGATCACTTCGTTTTCCGTCTGTCGGTCTGTCAGAACCCTTTTCCTCAGGAACGCGTGGAGGTATCAAGTTGAAATTAATATCATACGTTTAGGCCTACGGTCCCTTGGAATTGTAAAAAAATCAAGCTTCTAAGTCAACGCAATCAAGAAGAACCCTAAAAATACGGCCATTTATAAATTTACGAAATTTGGCAAGAAGAAGGGAAAAACAAGTAAAGGAAACGATCCGAAAATCGCTAATTGTATTTTTTTTCTGAAAAATTAAAAATTATTTTTTAAATAGTTTAATAGAAATATTAAGTACCATTAAATGTTTAAAATGCTTATACGTGTACAGAACCCTCATAGTGCGAATTCCACTCGTGCTTGACAATTTTTTTATTTAGTGATACGGTATTCTTTTCCGAAAACATTAGACAATAACAATATCGCAATTATTTATTTACTACCGACTGATTGTACCGACGACTTTATATAGCTAGAGCTTTCATGACTCGTTGCTTCTTCGTTTGTAATTTGTTTTTTAATTTAATTTTATGAAATTAAAAATTGAATTCGTATTTAAGACACCTTACGGTTACTGAGTCCTTCAAAACAATTATGTAACAAAATAGCACGATAAAAACATCTTAATTATAATATCGTACGATACTCGAAGCACTTGCCAAAAACATTCGTCACTATTTGCGTTGCGAATACAGATACAATTGTTTTTGTCGCTCAGAATTTCGCGAAAGAGAATGTTCTTTATATCGCTTGTATTTACTATCAAATTCCCCCAGTTCCCCATCCCCAGTTCCCCGGTTCCCAGTTATCAGTTCCCCAAATTTATAAAGCTAATGGCGGATTTGAATAGTGCGTATTGGAAAAATACTCGCGTACTATTTTTAATCAATATTTTACGCGCGTCCATGCCTAGTGTATGGATTTAAATACAAAATGACACAATTGAACATAATATTGGCTAAAAAGAACAATGTTGAGGGCGAGAGTAATTTATTTATTTATCTAGATTAATGTGTCGAATTGATACATATGGGAAATCTCTTAGCAATCTCTTACAGCCAACCATAAGACCAGTCCACCCCGCTCGACGAGCGGCCGGGGGAACCCGAGTCCCCGCGGTGCGCCGCGCCCTCAAAGGCCGTAACTTTGTGATCAACCCAAATCACCACAGCGACGACAACCGTGGTGAGTTGGGTTGATCACAAGGCATTTAAGCTTACGATAACATTTATAAGATAACGGAAACACCAAGAATGAAGGGAAATTATTCGGAGAAACATTGTCAACATTTCTGTGGTTTGTGCTCATGCGGGGAACTTCTGTTAATTGGAAACCATCGAGGCTCAGAAGTAAAAAGTAGGCTCTATCGCATACTATATCTTTCACAGGCGTAAAAACATGGTACATATTTCGTTAATCGATATATCTAGACTCATCTATATAGTTTCCTACATTTTTGGTCGAACAGTTCGAAGAGGGGAAATATTTGTTGTATATTTTTAGTTTATCTCTGTAAATATACTACACTGTTGAAATTATAAAATAGCTTTCCTTTTGTCTATGATAACTAATCGATAGCCGATAACTTATTTAGTCTATGGACTATGTGCTGGCTGTACAACACTATTGCTCTTTGTTTCTTTCGTTTGTTTATGAAAAAGGTTTATAATCGCGTATAATGAAATTACATTAAAATCGTCTTTAATTTGATTTTTCGCAACATACACGAAATTATGAAAAAAAACCGGGGTATGGCTGTGTCTGTGACACGGCTGTGTATTTTACGTGAATATGTGTACGTTAACGAGTAATATTTTTAACATTCCCGGCACCAAACCCCCCAAATCAAAATTATCATACGAATATTTGTAAGTGTTAGTCTGTGGGAGTTAATTTTTTTATTGATATGCTAAATTTCAAGTTTCTGTGTCAAGTAGATTCTGGGAAAAACGGCTGTGATAGACACACGGATTGACACATGAGCAATCTTACAGGGTTCTCGTTTTTCCTTTTGAAATACGGGTCTCTAAAAATCATCTGTCGTTTTATTGTTGTTTAACACCTACTGAACTACCGTCATCGCACAAAATTACTCTTTGTTTAAAATTTCAGAATAAATATGTGAAAATAAATAAAGCTGAACACAAACAAAAAGAGAAGTCCAAACCCAATGGACGGACACCCTACAATCATACGCTGGTGTCCGGGTTTCGCGGAGAAAGTTCCTAATATCGGTAGCAAACTTCACTGACGGCAACATCGGTCAGACACGCACCGCATCAGTGAATAAAAAAATTGGGCGAGCGCGTTCGCTAATACGTGTGATTACACACGCGCACATCGCGTGGTTACCGTGCGGGCGGCCTTGAACTTGCCGGTTCTAGCCGGCTCCGCGCGCTTGTCAACTGTTTTAGATTATTATGGAAATAGATAAGGCGGACGGCTCGTCTCTATGTAAAGCATGTCATTAAGTTGACTTTGAATGTAGTCATTAAAAGGTGGATGACATTAGGCAGAGAAATTAATTATACATCGTGTCCTATACTCGTATGTTAAGCCATAAAGGCAGACGCTATCAACTCCGTCGACTGACAGGAACACACATTCTGCCAGGTCTGCCCGTCGATGGTGTAAACCCGGAAAGCGGTTGCTAACTTTCTCTAAATGATTAAGACCCTGAATAACAATAGGAACTGTATCCTGATAGTGTTGAGTCAATTTCTAATATTCCTTAGACAAACTTGGAAAACGTTACATTTTTACTTTGCACATCTGTCTATCTATATGTCTCTGCCGCTTCACTCGCAGACTATTAGTGCTATAAAACTTAAATTTTACATGGTTATTTTTGAAAAAAAAATTAGTATACGTCCCCTTCATGTAAAATGAGGATGTATTACATATATATATATATATATATATATACATATATATATACATATATACATATATATATACATATATATATATATATATATATACATATATATATACATATATACATATATATATACATATATATATATATATATATATATATATATATATATATATATATACATATATATATATATATATATATATATATATATATCATCACAGCTAAGCAGGCTCTACTAGTTCACGCGCAATAGTCGACAAACTTACGACACATAGTTGGGTCTGTAGAAGTTCATAAGAGCTCCACACAATTGAATTAATTCAATTGCAAAAAGAACTATTTATTTTAAAATGTATATTTATCTTTTATTTAATTGTGTACATAAGCATGAAATAAAGAAAAAACAGCGAAAATACTATCACAGTCCTTGAGATATTCACGATGAAACATGTCCAGCGGGCTTCATGATAACGTTTATTACGCTAGAAATCAGTCACCATCAGACCATCAGTGATGATTTATGATAAATAAAATAGTTTCACCCCAAACGAGGTACGGGACACTCTAAGCGCAGTGAGACTCGCACTTGGCCGGTTTTTTATATCAAAAGTTAGATATTGAATTTATTTGGCGTTAATTTTGTAGAAATTCATTATTCACAATTAAATGAAACTACGTGACGTAGTATTATTTCTACTTAATTTAAGTTCTTTACCACGACCTAGGTTTCGTTGTATTACAACATCTAGGCAGGTGGGCTATTAGCAAAGATCTTTGCTAATAGCCCACCTGAAGATGTTGTAATACAACGAAACCTAGGTCGCGGTAAAGAACTTAAATTAAGTAGAAATAATACTACGTCACGTAGTTTCATTTAATTGTGATTAAAGTTAGATTTAAATTACTTATGTTATTAAAAAAATTTGTCTGAAGCAGACTGGATTATAAGCTGCACTTTCTAAACTGTTCAAATGCTGCCATTTATTTCCTATTTTCTTATAATTACGGATTAATCGTTACGCTAAACAAATACTCTCCGTTACACGTTTAAGTGTTTTTTCAGCGATATTTCGCCGAACTGCACTTTTCGGCAATAGGTCTAAATAGTCTCTCGATTCGCCTAAAATTACATTGGCAGGATCGTATTTTAGGAAACATTAGCTGATGTAATGGTACTTAAAATACGATTATGCGAGTAAAACTTTTGGCGACATTGAAATATCACTTCTTTCAAAAAGTAGCACATTAAAATGTTTTTCAAGTTTAAAATTCAAATATGATCGTTAAAAAAACAAGCCATGTCTAGAAAAACTTGAAAAACCCCTATATCACCTATGGTGTATTTTTTAAATTTAGCCAAAATACACAACTGTCAAATTTCATGCTCGACCTATGCGGGGCTGTGTCCTGCACAATAAAACATATTTAGATACCGATACATACGGGGATGAAATTATCGACTTGAATAATCGATTAATTTCAAAACGACAAGGACTTCACTAGTATTTTCTATATCTGCATTATAGAAGTTTGACACTGCTCGCTGTAAGAACAAGACACATAATAATTAAATTTAGTTTTACAATAAAATCGAAGCTATAAAGAACTAAATACCAATTACGCCGAAAAAACCGAACGTAGAAAACAAGTTAGGAAATCATAATTTCACTGAAAGATAATCGTCACTGAATTGTGAAGTCGAAGGCAGCTATCTTGTTTTTCTACTTTTCAGTTTTTTCGAAGTAGTCGGGTTTTAGTTTTTTGACAGGGAACCCTGTCTTACATGGTCGGTATGCGACCGGAACGCTCTGACCACGAGCGACCCCGAAAGTGTGAGTCCGGCGATCGCTTGCCATTCAGTCTCCCGTAAGCCGGACAGAGAGACATAGAGGACATAGAGGACAGATGCACAATCGCTTAAATCAAAATTTAAGTTATGAGTATACCGCGTATAAGTGTTTCTTTGGACAAAAATTTCTTGGGAAAAAAATTTTAGACGCTTATAACCTTGCAACAAATTATGTGAGGTGTCGTTGGATAGTGCCTGAAATGGTGAATCTTGTGACATAAAACAATTTACAAATATTTCGTTACCTTTGGAAATTACGACCCGCTGAAATTTGGTAAGCAGCAATGGCGCGCACAAAATCAAAGAATGTGAGGATGCCTACAAAATTGAAACACAAAGAGGAGGTTAAGAGACTTCGATTAAGCCAAAAATCATCGAAATCGTATAAAGAAGAAGAAAGAACTAGAAGAAGAGAAGAAGAAGAGAACCCAGCCAATTTGGCCTCCGAAATTGGTATCCATGATGAAAATTTAGAGCTACACTCCAGTACAAGTGGAGTGACGTCATCTTCGACTCGTATAACAATAGTGAATAGTGAACGAAGCGTAAAGAAGCGACCGCCATCAACTTCATCGCAATCGAGCCACGGAAATACGGTGAAACATACTCCAACAGTTGCGTCTCACATGGAAAATTTAGAGTCGCATCCTAGTACAGGTATCGTTCGTTCGAACCGTAACTCCAGCACAGAAACGGACTAATGCCGAAAGGTGTAAATTATACACAGAGCGAAAGAAATTAAATAAATTGACTGAACAAGAAATTGACGTACATTGAGAAGGAAAAGTTTTTGCATACTGAAGCAAACATCTAGGCTCGTACAGACAGTAGAGACAGTTCGATGTGTTTCGTTTATTATCATAAAGTAAAATTGTATCATGAAATTCCCTCTTGTATACAGAGAAGGGTTTCCTGAAAAATCCAGCACAGCCCGCTCTTGCTCACGCCCGATTTTTATAGACTCGTTTTTATTATCTTATTTTCATACATATAGTTCGAACCCTCGTGCATATAGAACTTTGCCTTTTGCTATTTGTGCCGTGCTTGGCTATTTTTTCATGTTTATGAAAAAAAAATGATTTAACAGAAATGTCATAATTATTTTAAAACCTTGCGAAATGACATCCTTGTCGATAAGATACGCAAATGTATTTTTCAATTCTATTTTTTTATTGCAAGTCCGCCATTGTCTCTAAAAACCTAGCCTATGTTACTCTTATATTAAATACAAACCGATAGACACCTCATTCTAAATGGGTTCTCATCGCTAAAATGGATTCCGCTGTTTTTGGACTATGATCAAACATCCATACACATATACATAGATAGACTGTTAAATTCATTACCTTTCCTTGGCAAAGTTATATACATATACAGACTCTTAAATTTATTACTCTTCCTTGCTGCGCCGTAGTCGGTTAAAAAATAAAAGACAAACTATCGTAGCCAAAGGCGACAAAACGAACCAATCCAACTCGATGGAATAACTATTACATTATACAATATATAAATAGAATGTTAAATTCATTATATTTTCTTGGAAAAGTTACATACATATACAAACTGTCAGTCATTAGCCTTCCTTGTCTGCACCGTAGTCGGCTAAAAAATTTAAAAAAAACAAACTGTCGTAGCCAAAGGCAACTAAACAAACTAATCCGTCTCTATGGAATTACTATTAGACATTGAGAAGTTCTCACGATCCCCTCCCATCTCCACCGTCACACCGTCACGGTTACAATATGTAACCAAAGGACTCGTTGAACCAAATCAATCGAACCCAAATTCGGTTGGTTTACTGTTAGCCATTGAAACGTTCCTGAGTCTACTTCCTTCTTCAGCTCCATATTATTGCATTGTCATAGAACTGCATAAGTTTGCAAAGTCTACGACAATTATCAAATCGCTACCATAATTAGAAGTGGGCGAAAAGTAGGATTTGCTTACAATGTTTGGAAGTCACATACCAAGATAAATATCAGAAGCGTCTTCACATTAGATGTGTTCCAGATAAATATGAAATTAAAAGATGTAACATTTTCGTATCTGTACGAGGACAATAACTAACGGATCTGGACCTAAACGACCTGAGAAGAACTGCTAAACAAAAATTGTTAACTTTGTACCTGTTCTCAATTTTGTTAATAAATTGTAATTATCGTGACGAATGTTTTTTTTAAACAAAAAGCCCCAAAAGAAAGTTCTGCTATGTTATAATTTTCACACGTCACACATATATACTAATGTGAAATACTTACGTACTAATAATTACGTAGAAAAACATACGTACTAATGTGAAATTTAATTTATACATATAATACAATTGCAACAGAGTGAATTCTGTACATGGAAAATATTTCAAACAGTGATTCACTTAGCGTATAGAATGATAATAGAAGCAAGAATACCTGTTTTTAGAATTTTTGTTTGTCTGCCTATATGTCTGTATATTAATTTGTTCTTCAATCACGGGAAATCTACTAGACAAATTTTGATGAAATTTGGTACGGTTGATCGAAGATATAAGCTATTAGCTTATATCTTCGATCAACATATAGGATACTTTTTATCTAGATTTTACAGATTAAAAAAACCCCCCTTGATGTGGTAAATATTACAATATCGGTACTGCCTATGAAATCTATTGGCCTTTTTAGTAATAGTAAAGATAATAATAATAATTTCGACAGTGAAAGCGCAATTTTACGGGAATAAAACCAATTTTAAGCTTAATAAAAGTATTTATTATTACACAATTATTTTATTGACGGTTTTCAAATTAAAATAAGAAATTTCACTTCGCAGCTCTCTTATAAGTAAGGACGTCAAAATCGCGCGGGTTATCTCGATAGTCTTCCCTAGCGGAGCATGAAATGGGCCGTGTATGTACATCAATAACGTGTCAGATAATACGATACATCACGTCAGTGATAAGACCACATAAATGCTTCCTCTAACATCGAGCTTCAAACACGGAAATATCGAATACATCTAGATATATTCATAAATCTGAAAATATTGCAAAATAGATCTGGCAATAATGATGTCTAGTCGGTTGTCTAAATAATGAGACCCGCAGCGATGCCAACGCGCCACATGTAACATTTCTAACAACGTTGGTTCTTTACCTCATACCAACTTAAACATTTATTTATCACCTTTTATGCATAGTACATATGGCGGACTTATTGCTACATGAGCAATCTCTTCCAGTCAACCATATCAATTGGTGTTGAAATTTAGTCGGTAGACTGGAAGAGATTTTACAACGAAAATTCTTTATAGTAAATTAGACAAAAAGATTTTAAAAATACATAAGTATAAGTAATACAAACTACTGACATGATTTGGGGTGGGAAAGACAGGAAAGGACAAGGGCACAAAGGAAAAGGTTTCAGGAGAGGCAGGTCTTTTTCAGTCGATCTTTCAAAATATTTAGAAACTTGATTTTCTTGATGTCAGGATCCGGGTGATCCAAATTTTCTTGCTTGGACAGTGAAGGATATTTCGTAAGTGGTAGAGGTATGGTTGGCTGTAAGAGATTGCTCTTGTAACACCAAGTCTACTATATATATCAACTAGATACATTAAAGCACATAAGTAAATAAATAGAACTATTATATATCCCGATTTTCGTAGTTTTATCCAAGGTTTCAGGACGTTTGGATTACTTTTCTGCTGCGTTTAGGGATTAAACCTAAATTTAAAAACTACTTATCACATACCTACTAACATAATAAGAGTTAAACCTCTGTTTATTTGTTTCTTTGTCTTTTTTTCGCGGTTAAACTATCCAACGGATTTTAGTAACATTTTTCATATAAATAATATATATCCGAGATTAAAAGGTAAGGCTATTAAAAGAACGTTATAATTTACAGGAGCAAACCAGCTAAAGAATTTTTGCAAATGCACGAAAAACTAAATGCGCCGATATTAATTTAATTTTTAAAAGAAGTGGAACCTGTCCCGATTAATATGCCAAATTCATGAGTTAATTATTGTTTTTATCCAAACTTCTTCTTCATCTTTTTCAATGGCTGACGACCCAGGATGGGCCTCTGCTTTCCGCAGAATCAACTCCCAAGCTTTCCTGTTCTTGACCAGCGACTTCCAATTCGTCACGCTTAGGATTTTAAAGTCTTTTTCCAGGCAGTAATCCGAACTACCGTCGTGTCACTCGCGCGGCGTTACACTTCGCACGGGGCCCTGAACCTTAGGAAATATTTAAAGACAGGTTTGGCAAATTATGGTTAAAAAATAACTACATAACTGACCTGGTTGGAGTTTATAGCTACCTATTTCTTTAAATTTTTTTTTTAATTTACTTATATAATGCGGGCCAAGGCGCGAACAAAATCTAGTTAACAACATTTTACAAATAATCAGAGGTTAACCGTAAAGTTAACACTGATAACTACTTTCGACGAAATTATGGGCGTGTCTATATTTAATTTGCAACTTTTATTTTTTAACATTCTCTCCTAAAGAACAGAGTAAGAAAAGCCAGTACTACGTAAAGTGCTGATCACAAATACGGCAGTACGTCACTACGTGGTTCACATACATTGTGGCAATCTTATCTCCGTAATTTCTTACTTTCCAGATATAAAATTAAATTTATTACCGTTTAAAATCTTAACACTATTTTTATTTCCTGCAATTTATTTCAGATATAGGTAAAGATATAATTTAACGTAGGCTATAATTTAGGTCTGATACCTACCTTCCAGTACAATACATGCAATTTAATACTTCAACAGTGAGAGGTGGATACAAACAAACAACGAAATGAGTGGCGTTTCTCTCAAATTGAATAAAAGACAAAGCAGTCTATGCGACAATGCAGTTTCCAGACTAGTGTTAGAAAGCGGATAGCAAGTCGGCTGCATTTGAAATAAATACCTGTTAAATACATTGTGAATCTCAATTCAGACTAGGATTTATGAGGTGACATGAAATTAAATTGCGAAAAAGTAGTAGTCTTTTTTGGTGGCCGAGAAAATTATGTGAAAAAAACCGTGACAATGTCATATCAGACTAAAAAACAGACTGAAGAATGATTAAAACTGACAATATCTAAAATCGAAAACCAGACAAGCAAACATATCAAATATATCAAATGTACTTCCTAGGAAGAACAAGGAATGTTTGCTTCCATATTTATTTTCACTAATTTGCCTTGCATTGACTTGTTTTGTAGGGTGAATTCACCAAATATGGGCTCCATCTGCATTTTTCTATGTCTACTTCTCATAACTTTAACATATGCTACTTTTGGGTTTACACTAAATTTTCCTGGAATTTTACGACTTAGTTACTTAGCAACTTTATATTTATTTATGATGAATTCAATGTATTTTAGGAATTATTAAAGATTTTTTCATCATGCATCCAATTTTCCTAAAATGGGCCACTTTTCTCCTAAAGACGATCATCTTTTTATCCAATATCGGCATACGATATTAAAGCTGAAGATGAGGCGATATATAATACACTAACAAACGTGACAATTCCTTAGTTAAATGAGATAGATTTGGCCGTACACCAGCAGAAAAACGGGTTTCTAAATGATGTTTTGTATCACCCAAGTAGTTACTCCGTATGCTATGTACCTGCTCGAAAAACAGACCACTTCTCATCCACCAACTTTCTGATATTCCGATAAACAATGATGATAGAGCACTGACTATAATTTCTCTTGATGATCTATGAATATAAGGAAACATCACCTTGAGAGGTATTGGTTCTCTGAACGCAGAAATAATTAGAAATACTGTTACAGATTTTTTTTCACTTCCTTTTGTTGATCTGTTTTTTCAGCCCTTTGTTCCAATCACTTTTTCCGACTTAAGACATATACTGGAGCTGGTGTCATACCGTTGAAAACTCGATGCAGGTCTTATGATATATCCTCGTTTCCAATTTGAACTTATTGCATTTGCAGTCCTGCAAACCATTATAATGGACTCCACGATGACAATAGCTTGGTTGGTTACTAAAGTTGCGGAAGCTCAGTTAGGTTCGGATGTCGTTTCATAAACAAGTTATAATATTTAATTCCTGATCTACTATCTTTAATTGCTTGTTCTACCATTATACCACGGCCACGTGGTGTGTTGGGTTGATCACAAAGCATATGGCCTTTGACAATGCGGCGCACCACGGGGACCCGGCCGTTCGTCGAACGGGGCTGGACTGGTGTTATGTTTGGCTGTAGGAGATTGCTGTCGTAGCAATAAGTCCGCCATATGTATCAATTAGATATATTAAAGTAGATAAATAAATAAGTAAAATAAATAGATTTATTTCATTATTTTTGCAACTGCGTTTATCAAATTGCTCCATTTTTTTTTTGGATAACCACACTTTGCAATTTGCACCAGCCAATCAGCTAGAAGTTGTTCTTTTTTCTGTTAACATTGTACCCGATTTTGAGATTATCTTCGTCGATTGTACCATGAACTCAGTCTTGAAGTGTTGTCCTTGGACTTTTAATACACCGAGTTGCCTTTCTGTTTCCTTTTGTTTCTGTCGTACTAAATACATATATGTTTATGATTATTGTCATCAGTTGATAAGGGCTGAGAGAGAATTTTATTAATCTGTCGACAATAACAATCAATTATGTATACGTAAATATTAACTAAGTAAATTAAAATGGGAGACGCAGTGTATTGAATTTTTATGGGCGGCCAACTTTCAGTATTTTGTAATTTTCCCATATCGACCACCCCTGACTACACAAAATCATGAATTCTAAACACAACCCATGCTTTTATTTTCATTACTAAATAAAAATAAACTCAACAATGACACTGGATGTGATTCTTTATATAATAAGTTATTGAAAATAAATTAAGTTTTTAAGGGTCCTTAATTAAGTGAAATCATATATCCCAAAGAGTGGTACCTACATTAGGTTCGAGGTCAAATTTGAAACATCTCTCCGGGCCTGACTGGCCACTAATAAACGTTCAAAAGAAGAATAATCTTCACCATATTAGAATATTGTAAGTATGGTGGTGATCAGTCATCTTTCGTATAACATCTATATTATATTAAATAAAGTTCAAAAAAATAAGGTTTCATAAAGGTTAATAAGATTTCCGCACAAAAATATTGTTACAACACTGAATTTCTGTCTGATTATTGCGATTTTTTTTTAAATTGGCCGATATTAAGTAGGGCCGATAAAAGGCGAATTCACCCCACTACCAAACAAGATTTCATATTAAAATGTTAATAATAAAACAAAGTAGCCAGTACAACATGCCAGAATGCCAAAACCTGACCCATCATTTAATTAACCACAACTTCTTCATTACCACCGTCTGTGAACCGCCGTTTAGGTATATATACAATTATACACATTAGATTCTTAAACAAAAAAAACAGTTGAATAAATATTAACTAGGTAATACCAATCGAATATCAAAGATAGTTTTTTTTTGTGATCGCACACGAAAGTATAATTCTGTACAGAACTAATATGAAGTCTGTGTATAATACTGTTCAAAATTTTAAAACACAATATATTAAATACATAAATTTTGAACCAATAAAAAGCCGCATGTAGTGTTTTGTTTTTTTTTGTCTACCTTAAGCCATTAATCAAAATGCAAAAGTATTCTCTACAATATTGACAATATGCGTAAATACTTATTTATAGAGAAGAATAATAATTATCTAGAAACTGTTAAAAACAACAAAAAAATGATTAAATATAATAAACTATTTCTTATTTCGCCAAGATCTACACTTCTATTACCTAGTTAATAATGGGCACATTTATCTCTGGATATGAATCATAAATACACTTTCATGATTCACAGATATAAATTTTCACGTAACTTGTTTTTTTCAGTACAAGTCAATTTTTATAAACGTTTTTTACATATAAAATAATAACATTACAACCGAACATAAAAGTTCAAATAGATAACAAGAAACACAATAAATATCCCCGAGGACGTAGTTGACGATACAAAAGAGCATTCTTGCGAGACAAAATTTCAACAAAAACATAAATAACTCATGTTCGCCAATAAAAATATTATAAACTTAGCACAATCAGACAAAATATTACCCACCTGCTCCAATACAACAGAATTAGATGCGAATTTCGTTGATGAATTCCAACGTCCTTAGATATAGTTGTTGACTTACTAATGTAACACTAAATTTTCACAAAAAGTAGGAATTAAATGTATTAGTTGATTTGATTTCACTAGCATTATCGACTAGAAAATTGATAACTTTTAAATGAAAATAATTTTCGATTCTAACACTGCACTATTACGCTATTAAATTAAATTAACCATTCAATTGACTATAACACGACGTTTGTTGCAGCCATTTTGTCAGCGTTCAGGTCTCGAATAAACTATATCCCAAAAACATTTATCTGAACGTAGAAAAAATAAAATTATAAACGGAAAAATTATTAAACAATTTACTGAAATTTTACCGGAGAGTTTTAAAAGTAACAGTACGATAAACAAACACCCGCACAACTAGGACGCTGCCGCCAAACTAAGGTCGATCGGCGCGGGCGCCAGATAAATTTATTCGCGTCTGAGAGCTAAGCGCGCTTGCGCCAGCCAGTAGTAGCAAGCGAGCACGCCGTCTCGCGTGTTATACTACATTTCTGTTGATGGATAGCGATTAGAGAAATGAGTTAATTGCATAAGGGTACGTGTTTTCCGCATGGAGCACTGGGAGCTTCCGTGTTCAGTCACTTGCGATTAATCAGTGTTTATGATATTAGTTAGTAATTTACCAAACATTATTTATCACGAGTTTTTCACGGCGCTTTTTCCAGTAATCGCTTCAGGTAGAAACTTGGAATTTTGGCATAATGATAAAGCATATTAACGGTCACATATTTCAACACTAACACTTGAAAAAATTTATTAGAAAATTTGGGAAAGGGGAATGTACAAATTAAATAGTAGAACTCGATTTTTATTAGTTCTATAAACAGTGTGGAGGTATTATTTAAAAGGTCAAGTTATAAGGACCGTAAAAAATATTTTTTTCATGTTTTTAGGTAGTTTTTTTCAGAGATATACTGAAAAAGATGCAAAAAAAATCTCCCCCTTATTTCTGGAATTACTGAATCTAAAATGATGAAAAAATAGAGTCTCTAAAAGCCTACGCAAAAGATTGCGAGAAAACTAACATATTCACGATAATACACAAATGTATGTGTCCCCTTCCACCCTTTATATTAGATATAAATAAATATTTGTTGCGCTAAAAAGTCCATATTAATAATGACTTGTGATAAATAACTTTCACTTCAAACGAGATACGGACTCCTCGATGCGCGAATCAGTCTCGTACTTGACCGGATTTTCTTCTTTCACAAAAATTAAATATCTGCAAACCGAGATTTTCGATTATCTTAAAATATTACGAGATGTATACATTTTAAGACGATAAAAATCAATTATGGTATATGTAGCTGTTTCCATGTACGTAATCATTGTGGTTTTTAATTTCGACGGCTCGAAATCTCAATCATAACAAGGCTTAAAATATTTTATGGTGAAATTTATAAGTTCTCCGACGCAAACAAATCTTAAATTTACAACTTATACATATACATAAATCTTAATTTATATATCGAACATTAAATTTGTAAATTCATCACATTTGAAACACATTGGATTTTAACAATGGCTGTTTTATAGGATTATCACAAGCGTTTGTTTAACAATTAGTTGATTACTTAGAAAACACGTCGATATCGGAGAGATTGACTATGTATGCTGCCTCTGTCTGCAGCGCCCCCAGCCATCTAACAGGGCAGCATGGCGTACACCTGCACTGCCAACCTGTCGCTATCTACCGTTCCCACCTTTCAAACGACACCAGGTGAGACGAGCGACATAAGATATCACAAGAGATGTATACAATAACATTGACTTCTTAATCCGCGTTAAAAAAAGTTTTAAATATGAGTAGAACTTGCACTAGGAGGGTTCCGTGCTCATTTAGACACTTATAAACATTTAAACGGTACTCAATATTTCTATTCAACTATTTACAAATATTAATATTACGCGAAGTAAGTATTTTGCCTAGCATTTCTTTCACAGGCGTAAAATACGGTGAATGTAGTATTTTAAAAATTTTATGATCTAGAATAATCGCTTTAGTTTTCCTACAACCCTTGCGAAGACTTCCACAAACTGTCGAAAAAAGGGGGAGCCCTATTTTGGATTTTTTCCACACATATCTGAAACTATAGTATCAAAAATTATGAAGAAAGAAATTATGCGTGTACTTAAGTACACAGATTAGAAGTAATGCTTCTTCGGCAATATCAACAATATAACTTTGTTTAGCACACAAATAATTAGTGGAAATAAAATAATAAAAGGACTGGAGCGTAATTCATTAGTTGGTAAAATATGATAATAATGAATTTGTCATCAAAATAATTTAAAATTTACCGAAAATTAATATCACTTACACGTTTATATGCACCGAAACTTAATATCACTTATAGAAATACACTTAAAATTTATTTAAAAAAACTTATAGGTACTAGTTCTGTCACGAATATTCACAATAAATTAATTTATCATTATTTTTTTATTAAATTTCAGTTACTAAAAAATATTATTTAAATGCACAGATATAACTTAAATTTATATGAATATAAAAAAGTGTTGCGTATTTCAGATACCTCAATAACTAACATGAATATAGTATCAGTCACTACACACATGTTTAGTGAGTAACTTCACTCTATCCATTTTTGTTGCATCCGGCGCGCGAATCGCAAAATTTCGCTCTCTTAATTTTTTTTTCATAACGCACCTAAAGAAGTATAACTTTATAAATATTTTTGAGATCCTTAAAACTAGACCTTCCAAACGATGCCCCACACAAAAAAAGAAAATAAAAAAAAAATTCGAGTGCATAACTTTCCCGTTTTAAAATTTCCAAATTAATATTTTTAAATGTTATCAATTGAAACATATGCGGGTTAATATGCTTATTTTACCAAATTTCAAGTCTACGTTAAACAGCTTCTAAGAAAAGTAGCTGTGACAGAGTGACCATAGACTTATTATTCTAAATAGACGAAGACCATAGTCTTATTATACTAGATAGACGACGAGGTAAGAGAGAGCGTTGTGATGCATAATAGCGATGTCATGAGTTAGAAAGAGATAGCGAAATAAAAACCATTTGAGTCGTTTTTGCAACTCAGGAGGCAAATAAAGTCACACGGATAATTGCGTATGATGTATTTTAACGATTGTGAATTTATCCGTGATTATATTGTCAAAAAAACGTATTTAGAACGGTCGTAACTAGTTCAGTTCCTGATTGTGTGCTCGTTGAAATAATCTCGCTAAATGCACATTTCACTGGTAATTTGTAAAGAATTAGTATCGTACGTTAGGTACTTATTTACATATTTCATATAAGATAGTTTACAGAATAATATGCGTAATTACATGTAAAATAAATATATATGTTAAAATATCGCGATTTACTGAAATATAGCGTTTTATTGAAGATATTTATTTGACGTTTACGTGAGTGTTAAAAATTCCTATTAATCATTTTGTTCATGTTATTAATTGGGTTTAGTATTATTGAAAGCAATTTTATAAAGATATAAGGAGACCGGCAAAAACGGGCCTGAAGTTACAGAGATAAACATAATTAAAAAAAAACTGGTATTTTATAGAATATAAAAAACCAAACAATTGAGTAATTAACAATCAGGAAAGAGTATAAAATAAAATGCAATATGTTACCATAATGACAAACAAAGAAAAGCTGTCTTATATATCTGTGCATATATTATATTTTCGAAATGTCAAAATTGTTTATTGTAGTAATAACTTAATATAACTTTGCTAATAATAACATAATAACTTTTTAGAAACGATCACAAGAAATAATGTCTCTTGCTTTCTTAAATGTGTACCTAAAATTTTATTACCTACGCATCCCAAAGATTTTCGGTCCATGTATATCCTACCGCTTCTATCCAAAGCCTTTCAACTTATTGTTCATGATCACTTTTGGTACTTTCTTCAATGCTCATAAGTCTCTAAATCCACTTCAATCTGGCTTTAAAGCTGGTCACAGTACCTCAACCCTTCTTAAGGTTACTGTTGATATACGCTCGGCTATGGATAATACACAATTCACTATCCTTGTGCTTCTTGATTTCAGCAGTGCATTCAACTTTCTTGACTTCGATATTCTTCTTGTCTGCTTGAAATATCTTAATATGATCTTATTTGTTAATACAGATCACTTCTCAAGTGGTTGAAGATCCGCGATCGACGCCAACTTCACATACTTACACTTCTTTTTAATATATTAAAAAATCCTCAAAGCCCAAATTATCTTACGGGCAAATTTAAAGATTTGTCTGCTCACGGCCTTGGGCTACGATATGAAAGTTCACTCACCCCACTTATTCCTAAACATACTTCTACCTCTTACGAAAAATCCTTCACTGTCCAAGCAGCAAAAATTTGGAATCACCTGGATCCTGACAGTTCGAGTGAAAAGACCTGCCTCTCCTGAAACTTTTTTCTTTGTGCCTCTGTCCTTTCCTGTCTTTCCCATCCCAAATCATGTCAATAGTGTGCATTACTTACACTTTTATATTTTTTTTGTCTAATATACAATATATAATTTTCGATATAAAATCCCTTACAGTCTACCAAATAAATTTCAATACCAATTTTAATGGTTGACTGGAAGAGATTGATCATGTAGCAATAAATCCGCCATATGTACTATGTATAAAAGTTGATAAATTAATAAATAAATAGCCATTGCCTAAATGAATTAAAAATAAACATTTAACAAAAATTGACAATGATTCTATTGTTGTCAAAATTAATTTTTTTAACTTTTTTTGCTCTTATCGAGGTTTACGTATTATTTTGCGACGATCCTGTCGAGGATGTGAGTTTTATGGTTTAATTTATGGTACATCTATGGATGTAGAATACAATAATACACAATCTGCCCTTTGTTTTATCTCACCAGTTTCAAAGATTTCCGTAAAAATGACATTTAAAGACTATTTTGAACCTAACTTTTCATACAAAAAATACAAGATTTCTCTTTTGTCTGACGATTTTGATAAAACTTTTAAGAAGCGCATTTTTTAGTTTTTCCTATATAACAGTGTCATTTTTATTCTTGTAACACCTGGGCTCAACGCTGTATGGACTCTTGCCGGTTCCTTTAGGCATTGTTCTGTTTAGAATTCCGTACCAAAGATTGAACCTTATAATTTAAACATATTTGTCACATATATCACGGCGCAATAGTTAAGTGATTTTTAAATATTTTGCGATTATACATATTTTGCAAATCTATGCGTTTAGTCAATTCATGGACAATTTAAATAAATATTTGTCCTCCACCCCATCATCACATAGGATATAAGTGAATATTTTTAATTGTCTTTTAAAGTCCAATTAAAAATGTTACGTAATATTTTTAATTAGATTCATTATTCCTCCGTGTTGCCGCCTCTCCCTTTTTTCAATCGTAACTTTTAAAAATATGAAAAAAATCGTAACAGTGTACCTTAATCATTATTCCAAATACTTGGTGGGGTACAATTAATATTAATAACTCTTAAAATTAAACAAATTATAAACGATTAATAATATTTTACATAATTTATAATAAATTTTTATTGAATATTGTATTTTTTTAATGGTCATAAAAATTTTAAAATTTATTTAGAATTAGGAAAGTATTTATGAAATAGTAATTACTTATACAATTATATATTTAGTTTTTTTCTTGTAAAACTAAATATTTTTAAAAATGTTCAAAATATAACTTACAAATAATTATTTTTAAAAAGAATACTACATAAACTAAATTGGTGAATTAACTCCCTCAAATTTCAAAATATTTATATTTAAAATATCTACTTATTTAACTCTGATACACAGGATAAAATAAACTAAATATACTTTAAATGAAGTGACTGTTTCAATTATTCGAATCTCTTATACAGTACTAAATGAGGTATAATATTTACCTTTAATTTTAAAATTATTTTTATTTTAATAAAATAAATTAATTCTCTTTTTAAAATTAATAGATTTAACAAAATCTCCTCAATATAAATAAAATACTTAAAGAAAGCTTTAATTTGTCGTTGATCCCATTTAACTTTTTTTTTATTTTTAAAATATTTGTTATTCTAACTGAAATTTATTTTGGTTTAGTTAAAAGTTTAAAAATAGTATCTTTTAAAAATATACAAAAGTTATCGATATCCTTGTCGATATTGCTGAACATCACTACATTACACTACCGGAAAATTACGCACACAGCAATTCGATTTATATTAAATGGAATTTGAAACTGAGGTGGCTTCGCGATAAGTCTATGAGACAGACAAATGAGTAAAGTTATAAAGGTTCCGTTTTTGCATATGAGGTTCATAACACTGAAAACAAAAAAAAATGGAGAAATGCTGATATGTAATGTTGTGCCACTACCATTAAACGCGGTAAGAGCGTAGATATGAAGCGATAAGACGACTGGGGGATACGAGAGAAGGAGAGCGCATGTGCATACAGTTACTTTTTGCAAAAAAATAAATTTGATGAAAAACAAATTTTCGTTAAAAAGAGTATTTTTTGTTAATAACAGTTTTGCAAATTAAAGTTAACTCTTGCATATAATTCAAATATTATCGGACTATGTACACGGTGTTCGGGAATAGATATCAAAGAAAGACGCTATTCGTTGGCCATAAATGAATAAATTGTCGTTGAAATATAACGTAAAACAAGCTCGTTTTTAATCGAGTGCAAAAAATATTACACATAACTCTTTTTAACACACCCAATACTTGGCCGGAGTGCGGGATTTACTCGCAGTAGCGATGTCTTCACAGATGTTCGCGGGTTAATACGCCGAGCGGCGCTGTACGTGTGTACGAAAAAGATGACATATAATTATGAATATTATTTTCAATTTTCAGAAATAAAACTCATCTTGTAAATTTAATTTTAACGGGAATCTATTAAACTCTATTAAACTATTTTTCAGCCAAGGAATGACGTCTATCTTTGTCCGACACTTATTTCCGGACACCGTATATAAAACAAATATAATTGACACAATTTTTCAGTTATTTTTGTCATATCTTAGTTACCGTAGGCCAATTTTAGGACTTTTAGATATAAGCAACTTTATCACAGATACAAGTGATACCTTAATTACTAATATTTTAAAATCAATTGATTATTGCAGAATAAATTCAATAATTTATGAATTAACAATATGTTTTTATTCTTTTAATATTCATCTCCTAAATATAAAAAGATGTCGATTAGATATAAAGCCTAAACCAGCCTTGTTGCTTAAATAGTATTACACAATAGCAACGTAAGAGTAAAGGGTTGTATCGCCATACAGGTTCACGCCATTATTTTTATGAATTTGCCATTTATCTATAAAACGCCTAACTTACTTAAATTATATTTAAAAAAACATGCTCTTGTAGCAATATGAGCTAGAAAATGAAAATTAATCTTTAAATATAAAGATTTTGGTTAAGAACGAAAGGATGTCTTTGGTGATAAAAGAAATAACTTTAATGTAAAAAAGCGTGGCGGACACCAAATTTGAAGTTTTATGTAATTAGGACACTCGAGTCTTAACATTTTATGTGTGACAATTAACTTTGAATTATTTTATCGATGTTCGCGTAAACTGACCGTTTCATCTAAAATATCTCCATTACGTGGAACTCTCTCTATTAGTTTGGAGCAATCAAATTCTTCCATGTGGAGACCATCCAGTTACCCATATTTTCTGAAGGGAACAATATTTAGTACTACTTCTTCTTAGTTCTACTGTATACAACCTGGAATAAAAATTTAGGCATTTTTTATTAGTTGTTATTAGTGTGAATACTTGCAGATCATAATTATGTAATTATTGTATTGTCATCGGTTCGTGATAAGCACGTGATAAGTGTGAAAAATTTTAAATAATTCAGACGTCTAGAAATGTGTGAAAATTTAATTGAAATATTCCATTACATTAATATATGCGTACACACACAAAAGTGAAGTTAATAAAAACGTGTTAAAAAAAAAAAACAAATTAAATCAAATTAAAGATAAAACAATCTAATTATAGCACGGATTAAATAAACAATATCCATTTCAACTCATAATTGTGCTCCAAGGGTACACGTAGGCACTGTATTTGATCACATTAAATTTAACTGAGTGCTCAGACTACGTTGAAATACTAAGTCGATAGTACTTAGTTTTTGAAACAGTTCGTTTAGATATACAATTAACGTTTGAAATCTATGTGTCATCGCAATGTATTCATTTCATCAGTCATACATTTAAATACTTGTAACGGTTTATATGAGTATAATTTGCACGATTGGTAGACTCTTCATTTAAGGCTACAAAGATAACAGTTTATTGTATTTTTCTGTCATGAGTTCATGCTAAAAATTTGTTAGTACTTAATTGATACTAATATTTACAATGGATTTATTATCCGTGTCTGAACGTTTTGAACGCTTTATATATTCTACCTTTTCGGTATCAAGACTTGCTGGTACTAAGCAAAATATTGGCTATACGCGAAACAGTGTACAGTACACTATGTATGAAGTAGTTGATTCAAATTAGATTTTTGTTAATTATTTTATATTAAATATATATTGTCGTAAATTTGTAGCAGCCAATAATGATTAAAATGGTAACGCAGAATAGATTGTATTTCTCAAACCCAACCCAACCCGAACCCAACCCTAACCCAACCCGAACCGAACTCGAACCGAACCCGAAGCGAACCGCACCGAACCGAACGCGTACCGAACCCGAACCGGACCCAACCCGAACCGAACCCGAACCGAACCCGAACCCAACCCGAACCCAACCCGAACCGATAGTTCATTCATTAAAGAAGGCCACACGAACTTTAACGGTAGTCGTCGCTATCCTGACCTAGATAAAATATTCCGAAAGGATATTTTAAGGAGATCGATAGGTAGCAGTAAGTTTTCTGAAACAACCTCATCATAAAATTCATCCAATGCTGACTGCATTTTTACTAATCAATACAGGTTCAATAGTGGCTCTGTTTATTTTCACTAAACAATAATGGTGTTTTTTTAACTATAATAGTGGTAAATTCTCAATAATAATCATTCAATTTTAATGATAATACATCCTATTTTCATGTTTTTCATACCATAAAAAAGGATACCTCCTTTCCATGAAACAACTATTATATTAATACAGAAGATGGTTTTATCTTCCAAGAAGTTATTTTCAATCGAAGCCCAGAAAAAGATGGAATTTACTGGATCTTGACATTTGGAACATAAATTTGCTGTATACTTTCAATTTGTATTTAAACAAATCTTATCAAATAAGCCTTTTATCCTCTTGTCCATCACGTACTTCCCATTTTATTCATGTTTGAAAGAAATCAAAATAGTGATGAATCAATGGTGGTCTTTTCATTATTATGTACAAAAATATGCTATAAAACAAGACAGCTGTTACAGAAAATAGTCGTTCGTCGACGGTAACGGATCGTTACCATCGACGGATGACCTGGATGTGGATTACATCTTTTTCAAAATCTTACTCCACTCTTATACCTGTAAATGCTTCATTGGATCCTTAAATATACCTGTATAAATATTTCATTAGTACACTTAGTCGTCTCCTCATTTTCACGTAAAACGAATATAAAATATTGTTCATTCACCGTAAACAATAAAAAATCGCTGACATATGAGAGAACTATTTAATAACTTATTGAATTGCCTCATTTTCAAATCTGCGCGGTATGAGGGAGCGGTAAGGTGTCCGGGATTTCGAAGATTGTCCCGGAATTTGTGATGTTGTCCGTGCCCAGAAATGTAATAAGTTTATGGCGGAAATGTAAAAAAAAATGCGGTAACTATTAAAAATTGCGTTTATTGGCATTTTTATTCAATAACACTGGAATCGGATGATCACAAATCTAATTAAGACTAATTTCAAATTTGAACAAATTGACTAGAGTTTTGCTCCAGAATTTAATAGTCGCTATTAAATAGTCCCGATGGCAGTAAATTGATTAAAATAGTTATATTAAAATATGAACATAATAAACTAAATATTGTCTTTGTCAAACTACGAAAGTTAAGCCCCTAATTGCACTTAGATAAGATCAATTATGGAAAGAGACAAATTTATTTTGCCAAATATTAATATTAACTTTTAATCATTTGGATGTATGTGATTAAACTAACGATTGATCGCTGAGTTCAAATAAACCTTTTTCTGAGTCAAACTAATTATTATTCTTAAACTACTAGTAGTTACAGTACGGTGAAAATAAAAAGGAACAGATAATGTTTCTTCAACGATGTTTTATTTTTAACTTGACCTTAAATTCCAGGTCTGCACTCTATAGTAGAAATGTTTCGGAAAAAGCAATTTTACATATGGTAACCCTAGAGAGCGGATACCTTTGTACTTCCAGTCTATCATCGAGTCCAGTCTATCTATCGAATGAATCAAAGGGCATTACATTTTTCTATCACCTTTATGATTATTTCATGTCACATCTCCACTAAAATAGACATTAAACAAACATAAAATACAGATTACAAGAGTATACGAATAATGAAAAGACTTATTATACATATTGCACTGCCATTTTAAGCATTCCAACCACACCCGTAGACAAGATTCAGGTACCTTTCTAGTGAACTTGGGTTGGAGCCCGTGACTAACGTAGGCATACTCACATGAGTGGACGCTATATGTGACCGCGTCAGACGTGGTATGTGAATGTATTCTATATTTTCATATGTTGACTGAAAACATTTATTTTTTACAATTCTTTTCAATAACCAAACATCGGTACAAATAAATAAAATTTAAAAGTTTATGATTTTCGAATTTTTATGTACCTTTTACGTCTGATTTTTATGTACCTTTTACATGTGGCTGTGTCGATGACATGGCCGTGTATTTTATGTGAATCGTGTACGTAAACGGCTCATATTTTTACGTTCCTGGCACCATGATGAAGTGGAATCCATTATATGATGTTTTATGGGTATCACTGGATTGCTCTTGAGAAGTTTTTTCTAACTATATACGATTTCTATATTATGATTTGGTTTTTTACGAGTATAGGCCAACATCGTATAAAGTTTTAATAATTTTTAACTTTAACATCATACATATTCACCATAACCATTTCAAACTAATGTTTTATACACGCAATTGATAAATTTGACGAGAGCTATCGATTGAAACTTAAACGAGCGTCGTAGTTTCTCGGAGTCAAAATTTATATGAAACGGAAATTTTGTGACACGGCGAAACGACGTCAAAATGGTGGCACGTCCCCCTCCACCGTGCGCGATTCGTCACAGACCCACTCAACGTAACGATTTTTTAAATCCCTCAACTATCGAGTAGTGCAATTAAATTTTACACCTTTATCCCTCAATTTTGTTGTCATCAAGTTTGCTGAATTTCCTCCCAATATGAGAGAAAATTTAAAAACGTATTCACATAAAAAATATTGTCTGTCTGTCTATCTTCCTGTCTGTACGAACGGTGTTTAATTCGAAAGCTATTGATATGATTATCAGTAGAAGCTATTATACTGGTTGTAGATAGAAGTAACCTTAGGACTAATTAAATTTTTCTTTCATCGTGAAATCTCAAACAGTCCCGATGACGTTGGTACTGGATTCCATGAAACTTGTTTCCACACCCGTACCTTTTGAGACTTCGGTATCTACTAATCTGCGTTGCATAGTTCATGCTGTAAATTTAGTACGGCTCAAATATGCATTCAAGTACAATGGAATCCAAAAGTTTTACGGTGTGAAACCATAAATTACTATCTGATCTGTACCTAATATATTTTTAAACGATATTTATATTTTTCACCATATTTAGCTTAAATCTTCAAAAGAATCAGAATGTAAATTTTGTCTGCTGTACGATGATTGCTCCTCTTTGATGTTGCTTGTCAATTCACCTAACCTCTCAAGATACACGACTGGTGAATTATAAGATTCAAAGACGACAAAATTTTTAAATTTATTTCTGTCTGTTTGAAAGTTAGAAAAACTTGGAATTGAAATCAGTAGTTTTTTGTTCAATTAACATTAGTTATTTATAAAACGAAGCTTTGAAAAAGTAAGTTCACTTTGTTTTATTACAATCGCATTAATGGAAGCCAAGGTATAATCGAGTTTAGAAGTTTAAATAATTAAATGAACACTGGTCGCTTGCGAACATGGCTGTCTGGCGACCATAGTCGCCGCTTTGCACGCTCGCATATAAAAATAATTAAATGAACACTGGTCGCTTGTGAACACGGCTGTCTGGCGAACATAGTCGCCGTTTTGCACGCTCGCATATAAAACGCCAGTCCTCCGCTCAGTGTTACCAATTTTTAGCATTTTATATGCTAAATTTGGCATATTTTCATCTTGTTTATCATATGTTTTTGACGTTTAGCATTTTGCAATGTCCTTTTGTTATTACTACATTCACATGCGGATAAAAATAAATTTTACAAGAGTATCCACTTTGTTTAACACTTTGCAGGTTTAGGATTTATGACTGTCAACCTAGATTGAAATTATACTTAAAATAACTTTAATGGTAATTAAATAAATTGGAATAGATATGATATGTATTTGTATAATTATAAATTAGAATATTGAAACGAAACAAAAAAAGTGTTTGTTTACGCAAATATTTTGAGCAAACTAAAGTATACTTTATCACAGCGTTCACATTCGATCGCGAGTAGCTACGTCGTCTACATGGATAGTGAGCACGTATTTAGCCAAATGTATTTGACTAAAAGAAAACTGTGCAATCTTTTGGCGATGAGAACCCTAAATGCCATTCTGTATATCTGATTTGGCCTTAATAGGCAGAAAAACCTTGTTATTCTTATACAATTCCTGACGATGTACTGCGCTGCATGGGTAACAAGAAAGTTATGATTATGGCTGTCAGATTTTCACATCGACAGCTGCTGCTGATGAAGATCAAGATATTGACATTTTGTTTGAAAACATAAGTTAATGTAAAACTGAATATATCGTTACTTTACATTTTGTAGACTTTTTGTTTTTGACATTATTTAGTAATAAATAAAGTACTTAAAATTATGTTGGCATTTTCTAATAAAATCGGCACATTTTTGGTATTTTTTTAACACTACTAGCATTTTTGCAGTAGCCGAGTTGGCAACATTGCTTTCGCTCTTAGTTCACACAGCGCTCAGCTGTTGTCGGGATATGACGTTGATTTTTGTAATTAAATTATATTGGTTTAATTTGTTTTGCTTCTTGTTTCCCCGTTTGGTTTACATATTGGGTTTTTGAGAAACGTAAGTAATATAGTTTAATATACTCGTATACGCTACGCCTCTAATTAACACATAATATTAAATTTTATTATTGAATGGAAACACCGAAATTCATTGTAGAGAAATTATACAATTTTCTTTGATCCTGATTTAATAATAAATTTTCGCGTTTATAATATAAGTGGAATTAAAAGTATTTTTAAATATTTCTTTTAGATCATCGATTTGTAAAATCAGTTGTATTTACGAAACTTCGGGAAACATACCAAAAAAATAAGATTACGCAATATGTTAGTTATGATCGTCTCCAAAAAAAAACCGTCTAGGTTTATCCACCATTTCATAGTAAGATAAGTTGGTAGTACCTACTCCAAATAATAAAATGAAGGAGTCACCCTCTATCCTGAAAGCAAGTGTAAAGTTCCAGTCGTGATGTGGTTTATAATTACTAGGAATCGAGAAAAAGGTAGTCGCCTTAATTCAGAAACACCTATTAGCTTGCGGGACCGAAATCCAGAGTTAAAATAAATCTAAGGATCACCTTAAATATTGTTTCCCTTCACTTTGTCAATACATAAAAATACTGTCAAGCAAGAGTAGAACTCGCACTAAGAGGGTTCCGTACATATTTAAGTACTTATAAAATTTAAGGGGGTACAGTAGGTCTATTAAATTATTTACGTATATCACTAGCTGGGTGTTCATCAAAACAACCATTTCACTCCTCGTGAAGGTATAAAAGTATATGTTTTGTGGTTACATGAAAGAGAAAGAAAATGATCGAACTGTTTGGCCTAATATGCAACTGTAACTATGTAGACGACGTAGCTACTTGCGATCGAATGTGAACTCTGTGACAAAGTATACTTTAGTTCGCTCAAAATATTTGGGTAAATAAACATTTTTTTTGTTTCATATCCAAATTCTAATTTATAATTGTATAAATACGCCAATCCATTTCAATTTATTTAATTATCATTAAATTTATTTTGTATATAATTTGAATTTAGGTTGACAGTCATAAATACTGAACCTGCAAAGTATTAAACAAAGTAGTTACTCTTGTAGAATTTATTTTTATTTTCAAACAATAGTGCGCAATGTTCAGTTATTACTATTTATCACTATGTTGTATGCGTAATAAATAATTTAGTTAATAACTCGGAGTACTGAGCTACTGAGTTATATATATATATATATATATATATATATATATATATATATATATATATATGTATGTATATATATACCCCATCAAATGATATATATCACCCTTTTCTTTTCACTGATAAATTTTGCCCGCCTCCAGTGGGAGGTACATATTATTTTGCGCACCTCTAGTGGGAGGTACATATTATTTTACATACCTTTAGTAGGAGGTACATATGATTTTGGGCGCCTCTAGTGGAAAGTACATATGATTTTGGACACCTCTAGTGGGAGGTACATATTAAACATACATACATATTATTATGTACCTCTAGTTTGAGGTACATATTCTCTTTTAACTCTTCTTCTGCTCTTTTAACTCTTTCAAACCATTTCCTACACTATGAATAGGATAAAAAAAATAAAGTACTTAATTTTCACTCCCCCTAGCCCCTATAATTTCGATATAAATATTTTTGGGTTTTAGCTGTTCAGATATGTGCAGGTGATTCTATAGGTACGCTAAATTTCAACTTTCTACCTCAAGCGTTTTCTGGGACAAACGGCTGGTGTAAACGGGTAGATAGACACATGTGTCGTGAGTATTCCGTTTCCCCCATATATTTATCTATATTGACAGTCGCAATAAACTGTACAGCCACACTCACAATTTTTTTTGCAAAACGCCAGTCTGCCCGTAACACAAGCAATAGGCCACGACGTAATAAGCATAATAAATTTCATGAAACTACGTGACGTGGTATTATTATTACTTTATTTAGATTACTTACTACAACCTAGGTTTCTTTGTATTACAACATCTTTAGGTGTGCAATTAGCAAAGATTCTTTCTGTCTCGATTATAGCTTTCATTGTATTACATCTTCAGGAGGACAATTAGCAAATATTCTTTCTATCTTGATTATAGGCTCCATTGTATTACATCTTCAGGTGGACAACTAGCAAATATTCTTTCTATCTTGATTATAGCTTTCATTGTATTACATCTTCAGGAGGACAATTAGCAAAGATTCTTTCTATCTTGATTATAGGTTTCATTGTATTCCATCTTCAGGTGGACAATTAGCAAATATTCTTTCTATCTTGATTATAGGCTCCATTGTATTACATCTTCAGGTGGACAACTAGCAAATATTCTTTCTATCTTGATTATAGCTTTCGTTGTATTACATCTTCAGGAGGACAATTAGCAAAGATTCTTTCTATCTTGATTATAGGTTTCATTGTATTCCATCTTCAGGTGGACAATTAGCAAATATTCTTTCTATCTTGATTATAGGTTTCATTGTATTACATCTTCAAGTGGACAATTAGCAAATATTCTTTCTATCTTGATTATAGGCTCCATTGTATTACATCTTCAGGTGGACAACTAGCAAATATTCTTTCTATCTTGATTATAGGTTTCATTGTATTACATCTTCAGGAGGACAATTAGCAAAGATTCTTTCTATCTTCATTATAGGTTTCATTGTATTACATCTTCAGGTGGACAATTAGCAAATATTCTTTCTATCTTGATTATAGGCTCCATTGTATTACATCTTCAGGTGAACAACTAGCAAATATTCTTTCTATCTTGATTATAGCTTTCATTGTATTACATCTTCAGGAGGACAATTAGCAAAGATTCTTTCTATCTTGATTATAGGTTTCATTGTATTCCATCTTCAGGTGGACAATTAGCAAATATTCTTTCTATCTTGATTATAGGTTTCATTGTATTACATCTTCAAGTGGACAATTAGCAAATATTCTTTCTATCTTGATTATAGGCTCCATTGTATTACATCTTCAGGAGGACAATTAGCAAAGATTCTTTCTATCTTGATTATAGGTTTCATTGTATTCCATCTTCAGGTGGACAATTAGCAAATATTCTTTCTATCTTGATTATAGGTTTCATTGTATTACATCTTCAAGTGGACAATTAGCAAATATTCTTTCTATCTTGATTATAGGCTCCATTGTATTACATCTTCAGGTGGACAACTAGCAAATATTCTTTCTATCTTGATTATAGGTTTCATTGTATTACATCTTCAGGAGGACAATTAGCAAAGATTCTTTCTATCTTGATTATAGGTTTCATTGTATTACATCTTCAGGTGGACAATTAGCAAATATTCTTTCTATCTTGATTATAGATTTCATTGTATTACATCTTCAAGTGGACAATTAGCAAATATTCTTTCTATCTTGATTATAGGCTCCATTGTATTACATCTTCAGGTGGACAACTAGCAAATATTCTTTCTATCTTGATTATAGGTTTCATTGTATTACATCTTCAGGAGGACAATTAGCAAAGATTCTTTCTATCTTCATTATAGGTTTCATTGTATTACATCTTCAGGTGGACAATTAGCAAATATTCTTTCTATCTTGATTATAGGCTCCATTGTATTACATCTTCAGGTGGACAACTAGCAAATATTCTTTCTATCTTGATTATAGCTTTCGTTGTATTACATCTTCAGGAGGACAATTAGCAAAGATTCTTTCTATCTTGATTATAGGTTTCATTGTATTCCATCTTCAGGTGGACAATTAGCAAATATTCTTTCTATCTTGATTATAGGTTTCATTGTATTACATCTTCCATTGGACAATTAGCAAATATTCTTTCTATCTTGATTATAGGCTCCATTGTATTACATCTTCAGGTGGACAACTAGCAAATATTCTTTCTATCTTGATTATAGGTTTCATTGTATTACATCTTCAGGAGGACAATTAGCAAAGATTCTTTCTATCTTCATTATAGGTTTCATTGTATTACATCTTCAGGAGGACAATTAGCAAAGATTCTTTCTATCTTGATTATAGGTTTCATTGTATTACATCTTCAGGTGGACAATTAGCAAAGATCCTTTCTATCTTGATTATAGGTTTCATTGTATTACATCTTCAGGAGGACAATTAGCAAAGATTCTTTCTATCTTGATTATAGGTTTCATTGTATTACATCTTCAGGTGGACAATTAGCAAATATTCTTTCTATCTTGATTATAGGCTCCATTGTATTACATCTTCAGGTGAACAACTAGCAAATATTCTTTCTATCTTGATTATAGCTTTCATTGTATTACATCTTCAGGAGGACAATTAGCAAAGATTCTTTCTATCTTGATTATAGGTTTCATTGTATTCCATCTTCAGGTGGACAATTAGCAAATATTCTTTCTATCTTGATTATAGGTTTCATTGTATTACATCTTCAAGTGGACAATTAGCAAATATTCTTTCTATCTTGATTATAGGCTCCATTGTATTACATCTTCAGGTGGACAACTAGCAAATATTCTTTCTATCTTGATTATAGGTTTCATTGTATTACATCTTCAGGAGGACAATTAGCAAAGATTCTTTCTATCTTGATTATAGGTTTCATTGTATTACATCTTCAGGTGGACAATTAACAAATATTCTTTCTATCTTGATTATAGGATCCATTGTATTACATCTTCAGGTGGACAATTAGCAAAGATTCTTTCTATCTTGATTATAGGTTTCATTGTATTACATCTTCAGGAGGACAATTAGCAAAGATTCTTTCTATCTTGATTATAGGTTTCATTGTATTCCATCTTCAGGTGGACAATTAGCAAATATTCTTTCTATCTTGATTATAGATTTCATTGTATTACATCTTCAAGTGGACAATTAGCAAATATTCTTTCTATCTTGATTATAGGCTCCATTGCATTACATCTTCAGGTGGACAACTAGCAAATATTCTTTCTATCTTGATTATAGGTTTCATTGTATTACATCTTCAGGAGGACAATTAGCAAAGATTCTTTCTATCTTCATTATAGGTTTCATTGTATTACATCTTCAGGTGGACAATTAGCAAATATTCTTTCTATCTTGATTATAGGCTCCATTGTATTACATCTTCAGGTGGACAACTAGCAAATATTCTTTCTATCTTGATTATAGCTTTCATTGTATTACATCTTCAGGAGGACAATTAGCAAATATTCTTTCTATGTTGATTATAGGTTTCATTGTATTCCATCTTCAGGTGGACAATTAGCAAATATTCTTTCTATCTTGATTATAGGTTTCATTGTATTACATCTTCAAGTGGACAATTAGCAAATATTCTTTCTATCTTGATTATAGGCTCCATTGTATTACATCTTCAAGTGGACAACTAGCAAATATTCTTTCCATCTTGATTATAAGTTTCATTGTATTACATCTTCAGGAGGACAATTAGCAAAGATTCTTTCTATCTTGATTATAGGTTTCATTGTATTACATCTTCAGGTGGACAATTAGCAAATATTCTTTCTATCTTGATTATAGGCTCCATTGTATTACATCTTCAGGTGGACAATTAGCAAAGATTCTTTCTATCTTGATTATAGGTTTCATTGTATTACATCTTCAAGTGGACAATTAGCAAATATTCTTTCTATCTTGATTATAGGCTCCATTGTATTACATCTTCAGGTGGACAACTAGCAAATATTCTTTCTATCTTGATTATAGCTTTCATTGTATTACATCTTCAGGAGGACAATTAGCAAAGATTATTTCTATGTTGATTATAGGTTTCATTGTATTCCATCTTCAGGTGGACAATTAGCAAATATTCTTTCTATCTTGATTATAGGTTTCATTGTATTACATCTTCAAGGGGACAATTAGCAAATATTCTTTCTATCTTGATTATAGGCTCCATTGTATTACATCTTCAGGTGGACAACTAGCAAATATTCTTTCTATCTTGATTATAGGTTTCATTGTATTACATCTTCAGGTGGACAACTAGCAAATATTCTTTCTATCTTGATTATAGGTTTCATTGTATTACATCTTCAGGACAATTAGCAAAGATTCTTTCTATCTTGATTATAGGTTTCATTGTATTACATCTTCAGGTGGACAACTAGCAAATATTCTTTCTATCTTGATTATAGGTTTCATTGTATTACATCTTCAGGAGGACAATTAGCAAAGATTCTTTCTATCTTGATTATAGGTTTCATTGTATTACATCTTCAGGTGGACAATTAGCAAATATTCTTTCTATCTTGATTATAGGCTCCATTGTATTACATCTTCAGGTGGACAATTAGCAAAGATTCTTTCTGTCTCGATTATAGCTTTCATTGTATTACATCTTCAGGAGGACAATTAGCAAAGATAAGTTAATAAGTTTTTATTTATTATCATCCGCTGAAAGAAATATAATAAAATCTTAATATCGTCGGCTGACAGAAGCGGGGCGGAACTGGAAGTACCGCTTTTTCGCAACATTCCTGTTGCTACTGTTTACCAATATCGACTTCAACCTTAATCTTTAATGACGACCACCGCACTGTAAAGGTGAACTTTGAGTCTACAGTTTAATACCGAGTTCGAATGTTGTTTACGTCATTACTGTAAAATTATATACGTAAATTTACTGTATAGTTATATGCAATCATTCGGGAAGGGCAGCGGACTGTTTGAACACTGCACATTAAAAATTTAAAAAAGCTATTGAACATATTTGAATGGAGCATTCAGTAACTACAGAGATTATATTTTGTCTTGATCATATATTCACTAAGAAAATGTTTGTCTCTGTGTTTGTAGGTTTATTTTCTTATTGGAAGACCGTGAAAAAACGACTGGATCGATTTGAATGATGCATTTAGTGGGACGATGCTTCGCGCTTGGATTAAAATCGAGACAATGTTTTATTCAGATCAAATATTCACTTTGAAAATTTTTGTATTACACCATCTATATTCAACAGAGTATAAATACACCCATCTCATTTGCAAACGCATCGATCGATATTCAGAATATTGTATGGTAATAGAACTATTGGATGCCCCAAATAAACACAGATAATGCGGCGAAATCGTTGTCAGTTGCGAGTAGGTTTAATTAATAACATAGTTAGTCACTTTTTCTCATTCATTGTTGTTGTGTTTTATACGATAATTCTTATTATCGGTTCATATCGATTCATATATCAATTTATCGTGTAAGCGGTGTGAGTAATATATTGATATTCTATGAATCGATACCGTTTGTCGGTTACACAAGCCAACCCTACCATAAGCGTGGAATTGAGGAAAACGCCGATGGAGAATAACCTGGATTCTCGGAAATTAAAAACCGGATGTTTTGGTAAATTGAACATTTTAATTTCAGAAGTGAAAATTTAAAAAATATGGAGTTCAGTGCGGATGAAAAATAAAATATGGGATCAGTTTCTTTTAGTGCGTCGAGGCAATTCTCCAGTGAAAATAAATAAGGGTGCGTTGTCACATAAATTTAATCTAGAATTAGCTGTAGTCGTAAAAACAATGAAAGCACGTTTACAGAATGCGATCAAGTCTCCGACACCGCAGCCAGGAACACCGCCGCTGTCAATCTGCTGACAATCAGTTCTTTCTTTACCCTCCACTTGTAAAGGTACGGTATATATTATAGTAATATTTATTATATACGTCTGTCATTATATATATATATATGTAAATATATATATATATATATATATATATATATATATATATATATATATATATATATATATATATATATATATATATATATATATATATAGACACTGGTAAAGATCCAATTTACTACAAAACTTGCACGTTTATCCTGCTCCGTCAATATATTCAGCTGTTAATTTCAGTGAAAAAATTTGCAAGATACGCTAGAATTTTGATAAATGTTTTATCTTTTATTTTTGAGTAAAATTGTTTTCCTCTTGTGTTCTCTGGTTTTTAAAAAAAACAATCCTATTTCTTCACGGAACTCATAAACCCATTCAAACTTTCCCTCTTTATAAACAACGTACCTCTATATGATACGAAAGAGCATTAAAGGAGACCGGCAAGAAAAATGACAGTTATATAGAGACAAATTTAAAAAAATAAGCTCTTTTAAAACTTATATCAAAATCCTCAATCAGACAAAAAGAAATCTTGTATTCTTTTATGAAAAGTTAGGTCATTTTTAATAATAGATTGTAAATGTAATTTTTACGGAATTTTTTAACTATCGAGATAAAGCAAAGTGCAGATTGTATTGATGCATATTACTCCGTGATGCTCACATCCTCTACAGGTTGTCGCAACAAATACGTTAATCTCGATAAGAGCGAAAAGCCATTAATTTTAACAATATAATAATTATGAATGTTTGTTAAATGTTTATTTTTAATTTATTTAGGCAATGGCTACTCGATAAAGAATGTCAGAAGCGTTGATTTATTTTTTGTAATCGTTCCTGAAAAGTTATTATGTATTCCATTAATTTTTTTTTTGTTATTTTTATTTCCAATTAACAATTTTTGATATTTTAAAAATATAATATATGCGCGTTTATGAAGATAGCTCTACTTTGTTTTGTATTTTGGTTACGACAACAAAGGTTACAATTGCATTTTTGCTCTTTTTGGTTGACAACTGCTAAATTTTTTGTTTTTTTTTCTACTCAAAAAAATACCAGCTTTTATAAAAATTAGGTTTTTTCTCTCTAACGCCTGGGCCCATTTTTGCCGGTCTCCTTTAGCACCAACTTCATCACATGAAACTTTGAATAATCTGAAATTCTGGCAATGATGAGATAACACTTGAGGAACAACTTGTTTAACGAGTGCTTGAAATCCAAAATGAATATCCATCATGGAAGGAGCCCTGTTTGCTCAAACGCCTACCAACTTTAACCAGTCCTACCCATTTTTCTTAATAACCAGTTTTAGCGTTTCGAATACGTCTTCGCCGTGAGTCAAAATGGACAAAGACTTGCAGAACAAGTATTCCTTTTTAGCGTGGTTATCTTGAACATACCGAGCAAATACCAAAAATTGTGAACACGAAGCTATATCGGTCGACTCGTCCAATTGCAGCGCAAACATAGAACTTTCTTTAATTTCAGTAATAACGGTTACTAAAATGTCGTTACTCGATTCTACAATACAACTTTGAATTGTTGAATTGGAAAGTGATATTTGTTTAACCTTAGCCACGTGTTGCTCGCCAAGAACTAGTAACACTGCATCAGGCAAACAAGGTTTGATGAGATCCTCTCCTATAGTGTGTGGTTTTTTGCTTATAGCAATATGATAGGAAAATTGATATGAAGCTTCAAGACACTATTCATTTGCCTTTTGTAGTTTTCCTGTGGAATCTAGTCGCGAAGACTTCAGAACATTCTCTTTTCTCTTAAAAAATCTACATGTTTACCTGCAATCTCTTTATGAACTTCCTCGAAATGTCTTTTTAATTTCCTCGGTTTTATGTTTTCTGCTCTAAAATCTTTATTACATAAACGCACTGAGGTTTTTCTATATTCCTGTCTATAAGGTTCGTAAAACTCCACTGTAGAAATTCTTCTTCATATGACCGCTTTTTCCGGATGTAGAAGCCATGACTCCATGACAAATAGAAAAATATATAAAATACCTATCATTCGTATAAATATATAAAATACCTATCATTCGTAACCAAGATCCTCTTTGGGTCACTGATACTCAGCGGAATAATTAAGTACCCACTCGTAACAATATTGAAAACCTCAATGAAATCAAGCGATAACTATAATTTCCCGTACTTACGATGCGCGGGCAATCTCTTCTGGTGATAAAACAAACAAAACGCGGGCGTTCTTGCTCGAATTAACTCGATCAGAATCGCACACGCGGGTGGCGCACGGCTGCTGGAAAGGGATAGAACACAGTGATCGTGTCGTGTTTTGTGAAATGCATGCAAAGATGACCGAACCGATGTTGGGGCAGGGGACGTTTGGCGACAGAAATGCTTCTTTGCATAGTAATACAAGTAGGTACTATTCTTTACTATTAGGTACCCCCGCAGAACAGTTATTTTAAACCCCCAGGTCCAAACCCTGTGTTTACAACATTCCAATGTACTTGCTTTTCTCACTTAATTTATTGTGAGAGATTGTTTCACTTAATTTATTGTTTACATCGTTAATATGTAAGAGTCTTGTCGCGATAAGTTATATAGTATACTTATTTTTCTAAGTTTGCAGTAAAGTATGAGTTTACTGGTTTGAGATAATTTAAAAAAATAACCAATGGATTTAAAAATTCTTTTAGTGGCGGATGATTGGAATAAAGAATGATTATAAAGTGAAGATTTGGTGGTTCATTTGAACCACCATATCTCGGATAGGTATTGAATTGAATTTTTTGTCATCTTAATGGCCTTTGCGAATTGTTATTGGAACGAAGTTCTTTTACGCAGCTTACAGTAGAGCGAACTGGTAGAAATCGTCACGTAAGGGAAAAGCGTTATGCGCCCTCGAGGCGACCTTTCCCTCTCTTTCTCTCTGTCTCTTTCTATTATATAAGGTTGTACAGGCTTAGGGTAAGAAGTGAAAATATTATGTTTGGCTACCACGTGAGCCAACGATTGATTAATGGATTAGTCAAAATAACATAGGTAATGTATGAATACTTAAAAAACAAATGTAATAAAATATTATTAATTTTCATGTAATTCAAACATTCAAATGAATTAAACATTCCTTATCGCATATTACACTTTTAGCGAATGAGAGCTAGCCCGAAAAAAGGTGTAAAGTTTCGACCGACGCTTTTGCTACAGTATAAGCATTTGCGTTCAGGTATTCGTAAGACTCGCCGACGTCTATCCTCACTACTAATTGATATACGAGCTTCATCGGAGAATAAAACACTATTCCAGTCTTGTTGAGTCCATGACGAAACATTTTGAGCTAATCTCAATCTACCAACTCGATGCTCACGGAACAATGTAGGGCCCCGAGCTGGGCGATAGCTACGTATATTGACGGAAAGTCTGCTTCTGACTGTCCATAGGCTTACTCATGTACCTCTGACGTCCTCGAAGTTTGAGATCCACGTACGTAACTTGACGATTTCGTAGCGCTTGACTGACTATGAAGCGATCTACTGACGGAGCCCGTTTCTTGGTTTCGTTGCCAGGTCCTTTGGACGATGGAACGGCTCATGTTATACTGCTGAGGCACATAACATTGACTACAGCTTTCTTCAAGCAGCGCAATAATTTTACTAGATCTTATCGTTTTTTCAACCATACTGAGAACAGCAAACGGAAGTGAACTAATGCAGCAAACAGCAGAAATTTAATTAAAATTTATTCGTTAAAATAAAAAGTGTAACAAATGAAAAAGAACTTAATAAAAGTTGGATTTTATTTACCGCCAAAAATACGTTTTTGTCAGTGAAAGAGAGTTTTCATTCGAAAAGAATAAATTTCGAACATTCGTTTTTATGTGCCAGAATACACTATACCTGCCAGTAACAATTATAATTAATACAACCTCTTAATAAATAATATTTTGTTAATAATATGACAAAATCAAAACCGCCCGTTTTTTATGCAAAAGAGTGTGTGTATATATATATATATATATATATATATATATATATATATATATATATATATATATATATATATATCTTTCTCTCAAATATATATCTTTTTTTCAAATATATAACATTCCATTTTTCAAATTTCCTAAATGGCAATTCAAGATGGCGGATTTTCGTCAAAGTCAAACTTGTATCGAAAAATGACCTGCTAAATTTCATTAAATTCCGGAACATGACAAGAATGATGTCACACAATGTGATGCACAATATTGCCGGAAACACTTGCAACGTTACTATTACGTTTAAATAAAGTTGAAATTATTGACTACACTTTAAGGAACCCTTTCAACGAACGTCTAAATAATTACATAATTCTACAAAGTAAAAAATTGTTTTTATCGTGCAGGGAAATTTTAACTTAATTTATCTGTATAGTCTTCAAATTATCTTCACTTTTGTATTTATTTACTAACAAGTTATATGAATGTATAATAGTATATTTTATTCCTTATTTTCTTGTTAAGTTTTGCGATTTTGTTTAGTAGCTTGTGTTTAATGACTAATGTTTGGTCAAACATTAGTCATTAACATAAGCGACAAAATTTTGTAAGAAAAAAAATTTATGTTATTGAAGATTCAAAAATACAGTTGTAACGGTATGCTTTTTTGAGATTGGTGCCATTTTTTAACATTGGTGCCATTTTTTTAACATTGGTGTCGTTTTTTAACATCGGTGCCGTTTTCCGATATTGATGCTGTTTTTTTTTAATATTGGTGCCGTTTTTTAAACATTGGTGCCGTTTCTTAAACATTGGTGCCGTTTTTAAACATTGATGCCGTTTTTAAACATTGGTGCCGTTTTTAAACATTGGTGCCTTTTTGTAACTTGTGAATGCGCGTTGATAACTCAATCAAAACAGACGTATAACCTCCGCTTTTTTCATTGAATTATCAACGCACATTTAAATTAGGCAAAAAAAGTAATTTTTCCTGGTTTCATCGAGGTTACAGATAAAACGTCAGTAATTTTTTGAATTTTTTTTCATAGGAACGAGCATGCAATTCATTGATAAGACATTCTTATATGTGATATGAAAACCCGTCTCCGCTGGGTTCACATGATGAAGCAGTGAGAAATGTGACTTGGACTTTCGAATACACCTACATAACATTCGTTTAAGTAGAAATAGGAGCGAATATGACAAGCAAATCGAAATTTTCTTTTAAACTTCCTGTTGCATATCTCCAAATGCAACTGAACCAAAGAATAGTAACTAAAGTTGTAGAAGGGATGTTGGCGGTTTAAGGATGGGTTTTAGAAGACTTTTACAGTTGTTTTTCTCCGAAAGATCTTACAGGGTCCTAAATCTAATCTATGGAGTTCTGTGTACTCAACCTTTTTTTTAAGTTAAGTTCAATGACAAAAGTCACACCATATGTGAATAAAAATGGGATAAGTATTTTTCACTTAAAGGACAAGTGATTATATCGAGGTTTATATTCATAAAATATGTGATTGAATTTACTTGTAAACTCAATCACATATTTGTCATTTCCCAGGAAGTGATCTTGTTACGTGACGTAATTTGTATGGGGATCCAAAAAATGGTACGGCAAATTTGGAAAAAAAATCTTTGAGCATTATGTTCGGTACAGATGATTTAGTTTTATGTTAATTTTTTTCAATGAAATAAAATTCACTTATATTACATTTACATAATTAAACTATGTCTTTCTATAAAATTTCATTAAGATCAGACTTAAAATGAAAGAGTTATGATGCTACGATAAATGAGCGGACAGACAGAAATGACGAAATTACCAACAAGGATTACGTTTTTCAGATTTGGCTACGGTAAACCTAATAAATAATTCATTTTTAAAATATGTTTGCTATTAACAATACCTACGTATACATCAGATTTAGTTCAAACTGAGAAATTTTAACATTTTCCTGCTTTTTCATTTTAAATTTGTACGATAATATTAGTAATGATGTCTAGTTTAAATTACAAACAGGAATAAGGGAATATGCTTTTCAGTACTTTTCATTACAAGGAGCTGTGAAAAAGGAATAACAATTTTCTATGTTTCCAATAAAAGTTATAAAATCTGTGTTAATTTTGGCGACATTAACCTGATGTCTAGTTTAAATTACAAACAGGAACAAGGAACATGCTTTTCAATACTTTTCAACGCCCGGAGATGTGAAAAAGGAATAAAATGTTTGTGTTTCCAATAAATGTTATAAAGCTAGGGTTAATTTTGGGAACATTAACGTACATACGATTAAATTATATACCCTACACTCAGAAATGTCGGACATAGCGTTTATTTTGATCTTGCAAAAAATCTCAATTCCTTTTATTTAATATGGTTTGCTTTCACTATATAGAACGGGGAATCAATTTTAAGAACGACGAACTCCCTTTTCACTTCGTTATCTTCTACTGAATTGACTGTTGCGAATATTTCTCGAACTCACATTCTTCAAAAGATATTTATAGAGACTTCATGTTCAAGTATTTTGTGTGCCACAACTGTTTTCATGCAAGAACTAACTACCAGGTATTTGTTTCCAAAGTTTTTGTCTAAGTGAAAATCCCTTGGAAGCCATTTGGTCTAATTTTTTATCACTATTGTTACCAAAAATGTAATCTACAAGACGGGAGACTATTTTTTTGATCGACTCCATACCAACCATTTTGGTAGAAATGATTATCTAGAGTCCTTTCGCTTTTTCTTTTTGCACGAAATAGAGACTCTTGTAAGATTACTTATCTTTTGGATAATCTTTTAGAAGTACTTTATTCATATTTCCAAACTGTCATCGATTTTTCCGAGAATAAACATTGTTATGACATAGGTTATCTAAGATTACAACAGACCAAATTCCAGAGACATCATATGTTAACTCACTTGCTTCAGACGAATCAGTCGATGAATCTGCATCTGTAACAAACAGGTCAGCAGTATGGGCGCCATTTTCAATTGAACTTTCAGATGTAATGGGTGTCTCAACATCATCGGTTTTTTACTTTCCAAATTTTTCCGATGCTATAAAGTCTATTACTATTAATATTCAAGAAGAACCTGAAGTTTCTGTGACGTGTTCGTTTTCAGATTTTAAAACAGTCATTGCGAAATTGTCCTAAAATTTGTGTGACATTTTTGTTTTCGGATTTAAAAAACGTAGTTATAAATTGACGACGTGCTAAACTTTGACTGCAGTTCAGACTGATTTTTTTAGCGCCAAATCGTCGTCCCGTCTCAATCGATTTCAGAAGAGACCATTCCCATATGATCGCCTCTAGGTTGAGTGATAGGTGAGAACCGGTTACACTGTCCGAATTCCCACCACCACCACATAATCACCATAAGGCTTTTGTTAGCAGTCCACAAATCTAGCAAAGTTTTATCTACAAGAGAATTGTTATAATTGAGTTCGTTGTTGCTCTTGTCCCATCGGGACCCGATGGAACGGTTATCTGATGACAGACAAGATACTCCGACTGTATCTTTAAAGACACATCACATCGGTTCGCTGCTTCATAATAGAATCTGGTGATGAATATTTATCGACAGTGTTTGCTTTCCGTACCGCTGCAGGCCTTAAGTATGTTTCTGGAGATTAACGGAGTTAGCTGCAATTAGTATATAGTCACAACCACTCATGTATATAGTCACACTTTAGTATATAGTTAACGGAGTGTAACCTCTGACTACATTCAGCTATATGAAGTCACTTACGGAGAAATTGTGGTAACAAGAGTTACCTGTTTGTAACGAGTAGATAAATCGCAGTATTTAATCAATCATAGACTTCAGAAGTACTACTAACTCCCTGCTACACCTCGCACGTAAAAACTGCTAAGAAATACGTAAAATATACTAGACCAATTTGAATGGGGTTTTAATAAGATGTAAGCATACTTGAATAAGCTAAGATATAAACGTATTCGAATAAGCTCAGATGTAAGCGTATTCGAATAAGCTAAAATGTAAGTAAGGTAATCGAATGTAGAAAATTAATTTCGAAGTGTAAACGCACAAATAAAATATACACAAAAGATGAATAGCTCGTTTAAACGGAATTCAGCACCTCTTTTACGAATTTGACAGCGCAACGCCCGCGGAATGTTTTCCTTGACGCTATCGGAATCGTTTCCGATGTATTGTTATGTGCATTTGTTATTTCTCAGTGCCTTATCGGAGATTAAAATGTTGCTTCGTTGCACTCGATGATACATTTATGCGACCTCCTTCGATGACATTATTTGTCTAACACGCAATTATGTCACTCAAATTGTGCACCATGTCTATATCTACTCGTTGTCCTCGTACTATATTCGTGATAATGGCTATCAAGAATGCATGGTATATCAGTCGAAAAGAAAATAAGAATATTTTATACACACATTCACAAGAGATTTGGAAAAATTTTTCCTGTATTCGTTCCTTGCGGGTGTTGTGTCCTTTTTATTTGTTCTCCGCTTATACTGTCCCTCCCCTGTTCGTGTCATTAATTAGTTTACTATTTACAACTCTTTCTCTTCTATTTACGAGCTCTTTAAAATGTAAGCGATAGAATATAAGATTGTATTATTTACACGTTCGAAAGATGTCTGAAAAAGTTATTTTTACGTTCATTCCTTGCGATTTTGGTGGCCTTTTATTTATTCACTGTTAATCTTATCCCTCCCTCCAATTCATGTCGATGGTTAATTCAAAATTTACCAGTTTTTTAAAATATAAGAGTAGAATATAAGATTATATTATTTACACATTCGAATGATATTTGAAAAAGTCATTTTTATGTTCATTCTTTGCGATTTTGGTGTCACTTTTATTTATTCTTTGTTAATCCTGTCCCTCTCCCTGTTCCAGTCAATATTCAATTTAATATTTATTAGCTTTTTAAAATATAAGAGATAAAATGTGAGATTATATTATTTACACATTCGAAAGATATTTGAAAAAATTATTTTTATGTTCATTCCTTGCCATTTTGGTATCCTTTTATTTATTCACTGCTAATCTTATCCCCCTCCCCCTCCCTCCCCAATTCGTTTCAATATTAAATTTAATAGTTATTAGCTTTTTAAAATATAAGATATAAAATATGAGATTATATTATTTACACATACGAAAGATATTTGAAAAAGTTATTTTTACGTTCATTCCTAGCGATTTTCGTGTCCTTTTATTTATTCACTGTTAATCTCACACCCCCCCCCCCTCCAATTCGTGTCAATAGTTAATTTAATATTTACTAGATTTTTTTTTAAATATAAGAGTAGAATATAAGATTATATTATTTACACATTCGAAGGATATTTGAAAAAGTTATTTTCATTCCTTGCAATTTTCGTTTCCTTTTATTTATTCTCTGCTAATCCTATCCTTCTGCCCTGATCGTGTCAATATTTAATTTAATATTTATTAGCTTTTTAAAATGTAAAAGATAAATATGAGATTATATTATTTACACATTCGAAAGATAATTGAAAAAATTATTGTTATATTAATTCCTTGCGATTTTGGTGTCCTTTTATTTATTCACTGCTAATCTTATCCCCCTCCCCCTCCCTCCCCAATTCGTGTCAATATTAAATTTAATATTTATTAACTTTTTAAAATATAAGATATAAAATATGAAATTATATTATTTACACATACGAAAGATATTTGAAAAAGTTATTTTTACGTTCATTCCTTGCGATTTTCGTGTCCTTTCATGTATTCATTGTTAATCTTACCCACCCCCCAACTCCATCCAATTCGTGTCAATAGTTAATTTAATATTTACTAGTATTTTAAACTATAAGCGTAGAATATAAGATTATATTATTTACACAGTCGAACGGTATTTGAAAAAGTTATTTTTTATTTTCATTCCCTGCGATTTTGGTGTCCTTTTATTTATTCAATGTTAATCTTATCCCCCTCCGATTCGTGTCAATAGTTAATTTAATATTTACTAGTTTTTTTTTAAATGTAAGAGTAGAATATAAGATTATATTATTTACACATTCGAACGGTATTTGAAAAATTTATTTTTATGTTCACGCCTGCAATTTTTGCATCCGTTTTATTTATTCTCATCTTATCCTGCCATCCTCGTGTCAATATTTAATTTAATATTTATTAGCTTTTTAAAACACAATGGTTGAAATATAAGATTATATTATTTACACATTCGAAATACATTTGGAGAAGTTATTTTTATGTTCATTCCTTGCGATTTTCGTGTCGCTTTTATCTATTCTCTGCTAATCTTATCCCCCCCCCCACCTCCCCAATTCGTGTTGATAATTACTTTACTATTTACTAGTTTTTTTTTAAATATAAGTGATAGCCTATATACTATATTATTTACACATTCGAAAGATATCTTAAAAAAGTTAATTCTATATTAATCCCTTGCGATTTTCGCGTCGCTTTTATTTATTTCCTGTTTTAATTAAATATTTACTAGATTTTAGGAGTTTTTTATTTAAGAGAGGATTTCAGGAAAGGCATGGTTGCCATATGTAACGAAACGTTTGTACTACAGAATGCAGACCTGGAATTTAAGGCAAAATTAACAAGAAAACGTCATTCAAGTAACATTATTTATTCCTTTATATTTACATTATACTAATAAATCAGCAAAATGAAAATACTAGTAGTTTAGGAAAAATAATTAGTTTGGCTCGAGAAAAAAATTATTTGAACTCAACAAAACATTCAGGTCAGAAGAAATAAACAAATTATCCTCTATTGCCATGTATAAAGTAACATTTTTAACAAAAATAATCGTCTCATTAAAAATGATAATTTAACACAAAGACGATCGTTACGTTGTTACATACATTCAAATGATTAAAAGCTAATAATAATATTTGCCAAACGAAATTTGTAACGATTTACTTCTCTTTCGATAATTAATCTTATTTAATTTCAATTGGGAGCTTAACTTTCGTAGTTAGACAAAGGGACGACATCACAAATTTAGTTTATTATGTTCATATTTTGATTTAGTTACTTTAATCAATTTAATAACGACTGCTAAATTTTAGAGGAAGACTCTTTATACGAATTTATTCGAATTTGAAATAATCTATTGACTAGATCCGTTGTCATCTGCTTCCGGTTTTTCCATTGATCTAGCTAATAAAACTGCAACGCAGCTATGACATATATAGGTTCATGAAAAATGACAATAAAACAATTTTTCAGAATTACCGCAATTTTTTACATTTCCCGGACAAACTTATTATATTACTGGACACGGGACAACATCACAAATTTCAGGTCAATCCCGGAAATTCCGGACATCTGGCTACCCTAGGTGAGAGCGAAGTGGGATAGTAGGATATTGGGGTGGAGGTGGAGACTTTAGACTGACTATGTCGATAATTAGATATATTTACGTTCGCTTTCATAATTCAACTATATCTTGTAATGTGATGAAACTTTGAGAATATTTTACATCCATTATTTAATTTTATGATATTAATAGCGAAAGAGGAAACGCAAATGCGGGAGAGAGTCAGAAAATTATATTTAATTTCTTCAGGTAATTTTTTGATTACCTCTCTGTCTACGGGCAGCTTGCTGTAGTTTAGCCGCGAAACAGAGGGGATTGAAGGTACTTTTTTCCTTTGGCTTCGGGAAGGTATTTTTAGTGTGTTTTATTATATATTAAGAATATTGTGTGTGTGTGTATATATATATATATATATATATATATATATATATATATATATATATATATATATATATTGAGAATATTGTTATATAGTCAAACATTATATTTGTAGTATATGAAAGTATACGAACAGGACGGCAAGAAAAGTGCAAAAAATTACATATCTTAATTACTAAACTATTTAAAAACTATCTTTATTTATTTTTATTAAACCTCTCATAAATAAAAATTAAGGGCAAAACAATTTTGAGGAAGTAGAGAAGGAAGGATCAGGACCAGAAACTCGCGGGCTGTTACGTTTTTATGAAAAAAATTTATTAGAAGAAAGATAAAAGAAAGGCTGAGGACTGGGAACACACGGGTGTTACACTGTCATGAAAAAAATTTATTCTGCAACTTACCATGATAAAGGTTTTATGGCAGGAAGTTATTCAGTTCCCTTCGAGTAATTTTATGTAATATTTTTATATTGTTTAGTCGTGAATTTCAGTGAATTTCTGGTACATTATGTTTAAAAAGTATAAAATTTCACTTAATTTTAGTCCAACAAACATTAGTTTAACACCTAAGATTTGTCAATTTTTTTTGAGACAATTTTGTACAATTTTTTTTGAGACAATTTTGTATAATTTTTTGAGACAATTTTGTACAATTTGTTTTGAGACAATTTTATACAATTTTTTGAGACAATTTTGTACAATTTTTTTTGAGATAATTTTGTACAATTTTTTTAGAGACAATTTTGTACAATTTTTTTTGAGACAATTTTGTAACATAGACTATCATTTATCATATTAACATACTATAAATTATTTACCATATTAACATTTATTGACATAAATAAAAAAATGCTAATATTATCCGTTCATGCGAATTGCTTATAATCGGAAAATTTTATTTTATAAGAGATTTTAGTTCTACGTTTTCTTCGTCGAACCTCTCTATTTCCACCACCGTTACCTCAGGGGCATTCCAGGGATAAGCAACGATGTCCCCGATTCGGATGTCCCCTAATTGACTCCCGTACCATCAAACGCTTCCCTACAACAGATTAAAACTGTCACTCCATTTTTTCCAGATGTTTTTCTCGAACACCCTAAAACAAATTCAATGGTCAATTCACCCCTAAACGTCAAGCTATTTTATTGTTAGTTCCAGCGCATCACATGACACTTCCCCCTAAAGTTAAGGTTTTATTTTTACATATGAAGGGGCCAATCATTAATTTTCCTTGAATATTATTTGTTTCTCTGCTTCAAAGTGCAGTGATGCATGACAACTCCTGCATGACAACTCTTTCTGCGCAAGATAACCCTTTCTTGTGCATGACAACTCTTTTTTGTAAAGCTCTTTTTGTAAGGCAATTTTGCAAGGTTGAATAAAGAGAGAAAATCAATACATACTCACGACTTACTTTTTGTGGTGTGGTGTGTGGATCAGGGAAAACCGTAGCTGCTCGTGATCTGCTATGAGACCATAATATATTGCCTGAGGAAAAAGGCCCGAAAGCTGTCCTTCTCCTCGACATATTTAGGGATCAAAATCTGATGTAGCCCACCATTAGACCTGCGCAGAGGAAGGATGAAACAAGAAAACCTTGTTTAGTGAAAGAACTTCGTTCAATGTGAACTATTTACAGCAATCTTTTCAGCATTTTAACTACTTAAAGTACTTTCAGGAAAGTGTATTACTGAAAAGTGAGAATACTGCCACTAAGGAAAGTATTAAGAATAAAATGATAAAAGTTTACTGATTCCTGGTTAAAAGCTTTACCAAGTCGACTTAATATTTAACAGGATTCGGTTAGAAATTTTATTTTTTAGAAATTCTTTCCGAACGTATAATTTATATCCGTTCTGAATAAAATGTAACAAATCTACCTGCCAATTAAAAAACCAAGAAGAATAATTTATAAAGCAAAATTGAATAATATTTTAAATAGTTTGATTAAAAATATTGTGCGCTCTTGAATATTATGAGTGCCTAAATGCTTACGGAACCCTCAGTAGTGCGAGTTCTACTTGACTTGACAGGTTTTTATTTATTGACTTGGTTTTTCCGGCAGCTAAGTCTACGTGGTATAAGCAAAATGCAAAAAAACTTCTGCTTTTACAGAAAAAGTTATATATTTAAATCAGGCTAATTAGCTAGTTACGAGGTACCAGTTTGCCAGGTTTAACTTTTACCATTTGTTGTGGAGCAGTGCGGGGCACCGCATGAGTTATGCGATGATAGTCTGGTTTAAACTGCCGAGTAATAATTAAACCCTGAATTAGTTGTGTGTTGAGTGGAACATGTTCCACTACATTTCAAATGTAAATTAATAGGAGCGCTTTTATTTTTCTTGGGCGGGCGTTTTTTCATAGCTTTCCTTTCCTCTGTTCCGGCCTTGTAAACAAGGCCGAGTTATGTATATCCTATCTTTTAATATGCTATATATATTACGTAATTACACGTGATGGTATTTGAAAACATTTCGTGATATAATAATTTAAAGCACGACTAAGAGAGCATGAAATTAAATACTCTGACTAAAAATTAGGAACGTACCTCAAAAGGAAAAAGGACACTTCTATGTATGTCTATTTATTTTTTTGATGGGGATACAATTTATATAAAAACCTATTAAATATTTTGAATATTTGACAGGTTTTTTAGTATTTCTGTTAAACTTTGTAGTATTGTATATGAATTTAGTATTTTTATTAAACTATTTGCAAATATAAATATTATTTTTCTCCATGTAAAAAACCAAATTAAAATGTATCTATGCACTTTAGGCTACAATTAATGTATTTAAAAAGAAACATTTATTCAATCGTGAGCAATATTTTAAAATAGAAAAAAAAACAATTTGGAAATTAAAACAAAATTGTTTTCTGTAGTTCTACATTAAAAAAAATAACTTTTTCAAATTACTCCTATTATTATGCCATAACATTTTCCCAGCAAATCTTCTACCATTGGAATCAACGCACCACAAAACTACAGTTATGTGTCAGTCAGAGTCATTCCGTATCTCGTATTAAATGCAAACTACAGTTTTGTGTCAGTCAGAGTCATTCCGTATCTCGTATTAAATGCAAACTACAGTTTTGTGTCAGTCAGAGTCATTCCGTATCTCGTATTAAATGCAAACTACAGTTTTGTGTCAGTCAGAGTCATTCCGTATCTCGTATTAAATGCAAACTACAGTTTTGTGTCAGTCAGAGTCATTCCGTATCTCGTATTAAATGGGGGTCCACGATAATGGATCTCATTTAAGCAGGCCTTGACCTTAATTTTTTTTAGACTTCCCATGAATGGAATAATTTGAGCAAAGAGTTTTTATGTCTGAAAAAGGTAAGCTAGGGTCTTACCCAAAATCGAAAAACATGGTAAGTGGTCCACAAAAAAAAGTTCCATGAATGGAATAATCTCAGCAAAGAGTTTTTACGTCTAAAAAACAGTAAGCAGGAGGTATATCAAAAACCGAAAAACATAGCAAGTGGTTCACGTGACAAAAAAAATCCATGAATAGAATAATCTCAGAAAAGAGTTTTTATGTCTAAAAAACAGTAACCTCTCATATAGAGGCACATTATTAAATTACACCAACGCTGGTGTGCAACTTTGTAACGCTCTGTACAAATAGCTTCGTGTTTATTACACCATATTTCATACTAAATCGAAAACAGCTCCTAAATCGGTGACAAAAAGGAACTTTTTTGTGAAAGGTGTTTTTAAATATATCGTGATAACCAATTTTTTTTTACTTTACGACTAAATGACGAAAGAATCGTTATGCTTTCAAACTTCGAAACACCATTATTTTATTCAGTCTTTAAGACCACATATTAAAAACATTATCTTTTTTTTTCAAAGAAGAAACGTTAATTGAAAGAAAAATTAATATTACTAAAGAATTAATTTGAGATTGTAATAATTATATAATTCAAGTTTTTTAAAAAATAAATAAGATTCTAATAGTTTTCGAAATTGATAATTATGAAATTGCCGTAAAAAATTGAAATTGTTACTTAAGCTATATTTAGACTATGACACTTTAGTGTATACACTCAATATGTACATTGAGTGTCTGTGTATGTTCGCTGTCTGCGCTTGCGACATTTATTGCGACACTTGATTTACGCCCATATGCACCACACACCGTAAAAACTATCAATCGGACTTACTGACAAGTAAAAACGTATTTCTATTTCTCATTAACTGTCAATCGAGTCGGTGCAAGAGTAAATTTTACCGACCGTACCCCACTGCACGGTGCGATTCCTAAAGTATCCATACAAAATACGTCTTTAACTGTCATCAAATTCAACTGAGAGTCCTGACCATGTGTGGTGCATATGGGCGTTAGTGTCATGCCATCGAAAACGCCTTATGTGTGAAAGGCCAGACATTTGTATCGCAATTAGTGTCGTAGTCTGCACTGGGCTTTACAATGCAGTCGACATATAACACATACAAATAATTAGTAAAAAGTTAATACACGTAAAAATTGTTCAAATTAACAAAACATTACAATGTTATGATACGAAATAATTTATTAACAAAGGGAGTAAAGCGAAAATATTATGAACCATTAATTTTTATTAAATAAACGTGAAATTAACGGGAGCACAATTTTTTTTTAAACCTTCCCCGACTTCATCATTATAGACAAATAACTCTATGTTGTGTCATGTTATTTTAAGAATAATGTAAGTGTTACGAAATTATTAACTTATAAGCAGACATCTGCATGTTTTATCATAATGAAACATTTATTTTAACAGCTACATACGTTAAAATGGCATCTTGTTTCACTTTCCATAAAGGAAGCTAAAACACTAGACTTTACCGTTCACTTTAGTTATTTAAATATTTCTTCCAATAATTTAGTAAATTTAGTCATACTAGTAAAATTAATTGAGCGAATTAAATAATAAAACGACTAATCTTTATAGTTACTTTATAAAAATATGTTATGTATTAAATTAGATACCAACAAATATCGATATATATTTAATGTTATGAGAAATATATTGCATTTGCAGAAACCCCAATAAAGTCCGTACACGAAAACTGTGGGATGTTCAGATACATATACGTTACCAAATAATACTTCCCGCTTCTTTCACTATCTAAAGAAATAACAAAATTTATAATTGACAATTTGAGACCGATGTCGAAAGTGACACGACGAATAAACATTACAAAAACTATAATAATATAAAAACGCATCTCTTGTCATCCGTGGATAAAGCACAGAACTGTCATCATCGGCGAAATAACTCCGTCCTTTTCTTTCTGCTTGTAAAATTATATGATACTGTTCCTTTCTCTCAAGCCAATGAAAAATAAAGTTACGTTAACGAACAATAAACTATAGGACAACGCCAGTGCGACACAATATATCAATTTTTCAAGTTAACATTAAAGCAATCGTTATTGCTGTGCCTTTGCTAATGTATAAGTTAAGCAAATTAGACGTTACAACATATGGCTGATTGTTAGCGACGTATTCAAGCAACTTACTGCTTTGCATTGTAAGGAAGTCATAAGTTGTTTTCTGCAACTACGACCTGCGACACATCTGGTCTTGCAGGCATAAAGACCATTTTAAATAAATTTTCAGGTGTCAGTGGCTGATTCATTGTAATAGTTCCTAATGAACCACCATCAATTTTCCAAACATATTCGTTTGGTATCTTAGCATATTCTAACCTTAACTGAAGTACACTCTTTCGATGTGAATACGTCTTTAAATTTGCTACCATACGGGGGCAATCCAAAAAACCTAATGACAACAAAATCGGAGGATACAGTTTGGCGTTGCAGTTTCGAATCTTTCCTCTACATAAAAAATTAAATTATACCACTGGATAGCTAAAAGATCAAAATTCATTACGATAAGCGAGAACAGTGACACATCGCACGCGGTGGAGGGGGAAGCGCCGCCATTTGGAGATTATTTTGCTGCGTATCGTGATTTGCAATTAGTATAACTTTTGATTCGGAAAAGCTACGATGTTCTTTAAGTTTTAATCGTCAGCTGTCATCAAAATCTATCGATTGTATATAAAACATTAGTTTAAAATAGTGGCAGTGGATATAATAAGGTGTTAGAATAAAAAAATATTATCAAAAATATATAACGTCGGCCTATAAGCTATTGTAACACAATAATGATTTGTTTCCTTGGTTTTATCCTAAATACATAAATCAAAATATTTTATTTAAAAAATATAATCCGTAACATAGACGTATTCACGTACAACATACGGCCGTGTCCATGACACAGCCACACCCAATTTTTTTATATATTCTAAAGCAGCATCGATTGTAGGTATCGACAAAGTTAGAGAGACATATTTGTTTAATAGCAGATTCAATAAACGATAGATACCTTAATATATTCATATGTTTAAAAAATATTAGCGCACCATTTTTGGTGCGTAAATCCAATTGCACTTGACTAGCTGTATTTAATTAGAAATGGCAAATACGAAGCCAGTATGACAACTACGACATGAAAATATAAAACAATTCTTTGAATTAATCACATAACCTTAGTTGCACAAATCAACTTAGTTGAACAACTCAGTTTTAATTTCGATAACTTTTGTGGCGTGCTCGATTTGTGACTGATGAATGGAAAGAAGCACATTCCAAATAATACTCATGAGTATTATAGGCCCATGGTGAATCAAATACTTATGGAGGCTACATACGAAAAAGAAAAGAGAGCGGTCATAAGGAATACTGTGAGGTATGACATGAATGTGTCCCTAAAAATAATTAATTGGGAAGAAGAAGTGGATGGTGCGGATTTAATTTAATGTCGTTGCCAAAGTGTGATGTAATGTGGCGGTATTGAAAAAACAATCTCGTCAGAATTTCGAAAACAATTTTTATGAAATGCTATATTAACCTGCTTTATTAATTTAATGTCGTCGCCGAAGTGTGATGGGTAATATGGCGGTACTGAAAAAACAATTTCGTCAGAATTTCGAAAATTATTTTGAGGAAATGCTGCATTTACTTGCTTTATTAATTTAATGTCGTCGCCGAAGTGTGATGTAATGTGGCGGTACTGAAAAAACAATCTCGTCAGAATTTTGAAAACAATTTTAAGGAAATGCTATATTAACCTGCTTTATTAATTTAATGTCGTCGCCGAAGTGTGATGGATAATGTAGTGGTAATGAAAAAAAAACGATTTGGTCAGAATTTCGAAAATAATTTTTAGGAAATGCTAAATTAACTTGCTTTAATAATTTAATGTCGTCACCGTGCTAGAACACTGAGAGATAGAGACAAGCGCAGTCAGACATCGTCAGAACTAAAAAGTCGTATTTCAAAAGTTATGTCGTTTGTGAGAGGCAAAAATTCATAGCATAACATATGTCTAATCAAAGTTGCGATTTAACATATACGCACAAACACATAAACGAAATTACTGGCGAAATTGAATTAACTTTTCATATTTATTTATGAATCATATAAAATTAATGTCTGCGTATGATTATCGGCACGGTTTCATTTATAGTACGTATTACATAAACACGATATCGATATTTGGCGGTATTAAGATAGCGGTGCGCCGGCACCAGGTGATACGTTACAGCATAATTTTGATATTAGTAATAGCCTACAATTTTTTGCGTATTTTGAAAAGTTTCGTAAATACGAACCGATTCACGCATTTCTATACGAAGTAGGTGGTCTTGTACGATTTTATATTATCTTTTCATAAATAGATGTACGAACGTCTATTTTCAAACTCTCGTCCCGGAAACCAGTTCCATTTTTTGTAAACAGTATCATCTGTTGTAGGAGAAGTACATACAGTATTTGCTAAAGTGAATAATGGATAGAAAATGTTCTCAGAATAATTGTATAGCGATCAAATATTTGTTAGAAATTATAATTATGTATTTATTTATCGCATGCAATTGATACATTGCGGATAACTTAATCGTAAAGATAAAGAACCAATGGCTTAACACGAAATTTAACTTTATAAATTAGATCTGAATAAAAAATTGTATAAGATTTATAAAAGCTAATGACGACGCCTTTCAACAAATTTACTTTATTTATCTACTTTAATGTATATAATTGAACTATATATATATATATATATATATACATATATATATATATATATATATATGACTAACTTATTGCTCCCAGAGCAATCTCTTACAGTACAGTTACAGCACCATCAAAGGCCATGTGCCTTGTGATTAACCCAGCACACCACGGCAACGACAAATTTACCTTCGCTCATTATAAATAAATCACACTTTAGTCCGATTGAGATCAGGTTGTTGGGTAGTTGGATATCGTGGGAAACTGGAGAGTTCCGGTATAATTCGAATCTAGAAGGTGATATGGCAAAAAGGTGGTGATTGCACAGTCCTCCATAATATGAGACACAGAATTTTTCCTTTCGTTGTTTTACCGATTTCCCCCAGAGGAAATCGGTAAAAATTAGAAAAGGAAAGTAAGGGTACTATATTAGGAAAACATATTGTGGCGGATATCTTTTGTACACGTCTTTGGAACGTCTTTTTTAACAATATTAAACAACAAAGTTGTGAAAATATAGTTGAGTCACGAAATGGAATATCAGGAAATAATTGGTTGCACACGTGGTACTGAAAAAACAATTTCGTCGGAATTGCGAAACTAATTCTAAGAAAATGCTGTATAAAGCAGGTTACTGCTTTATTAATTGAATGTCTTCGCCGAGGTGTGATGGATAATGTGGTGGTACTGAAAAAACAATTTCGGCAGAATTTCGAAAATAATTTTTGGGAAGTGCTGTATTAACCTGCTTTATTAATTTAATGTCGTCGCCCAAGTGTGATGGGTAATGTGGTGGTAATAAAAAAAACAATTTCGTCAGAATATCTAAAATAATTTTAAGGAAATGCTGTATTAACCCACTTTATTAAGTTAATATCGTTGCCGAAGTAATGAAGTAGGTACTAAGTTTATTGTTTATTTTATATATGACGTGGGACATCATTTGAAAGGGTCTGTTTATAATTTTATATATGACGTGGGACATCATTTGAAAGGATCTGTTTATAATTTTATATATGACGTGGGACATCATTTGAAAGGGTCTGTTTATAATTTTATATATGACGTGGGACATCATTTGAAAGGGTCTGTTTATAATTTTATATATGACGTGGGACATCATTTGAAAGGGTCTGTTTATAATTTTATATATGACGTGGGACATCATTTGAAAGGGTCTTTTTATAATTTTATATATGACGTGGGACATCATTTGAAAGGGTCTGTTTATAATTTTATATATGACGTGGGACATCATTTGAAAGGGTCTGTTTATAATTTTATATATGACGTGGGACATCATTTGAAAGGGTCTGTTTATAATTTTATATATGACGTGGGACATCATTTGACAGGGTCTGTTTATAATTTTATATATGACGTGGGACATCATTTGAAAGGGTCTGTTTATAATTTTATATATGACGTGGGACATCATTTGACAGGGTCTGTTTATAATTTTATATATGACGTGGGACATCATTTGAAAGGGTCTGTTTATAATTTTATATATGACGTGGGACATCATTTGAAAGGGTCTGTTTATAATTTTATATATGACGTGGGACATCATTTGAAAGGGTCTGTTTATAATTTTATATATGACGTGGGACATCATTTGAAAGGGTCTGTTTATAATTTTATATATGACGTGGGACATCATTTGAAAGGGTCTGTTTATAATTTTATATATGACGTGGGACATCATTTGAAAGGGTCTGTTTATAATTTTATATATGACGTGGGACATCATTTGAAAGGGTCTGTTTATAATTTTATATATGACGTGGGACATCATTTGAAAGGGTCTGTTTATAATTTTATATATGACGTGGGACATCATTTGAAAAGGTCTGTTTATAATTTTATATATGACGTGGGACATCATTTGAAAGTGTCTGTTTATAATTTTATATATGACGTGGGACATCATTTGAAAGGGTCTGTTTATAATTTTATATATGACGTGGGACATCATTTGAAAGGGTTTTTTTATAATTTTAAATTGCGTATTTCAAAATATGTTCTAAAATATAAGATGATGGAAACTCTACTTTCTTTAAGTTCTTCACCACGACTTAGGTTTCATTTTATTACAACATCTTCAGGTGGGCAATTTGTAAAGATTGAATATATTTGGCGTTAATTCACAATTAAATGAAATTGTGCAATGTAGTATTAATTCTACTTTATTTAAATTCTTTACCATCAGCTAGGTTTCGTTCCATTACAACATCTTCAGGTGGATAATTTGTAAAGATTCTTAATAGTAATTTTTGCTAATAGCCCACCTGAAGATGTTGTAATACAACGAAACCTAGGTCGTGGTAAAGAATTTAAAGAAAGTAGAAATAATACTACATCACGTAGTTTCATTTAATTGTGAATAATGAATGTCTACAAAATTAACGCCAAATATATTCAATATTATCTAAACTACTGAAACAAAAATCATGAGAAAAAGGTTTTATTGTAATATTCTGGTCAGATTTACAGGATTGGTAAAGTGTGACTACAAGATTATAGAAATAATACAGAAGTTATCCTAGATAAGATACCTATTACAATTATTGAAATATGCACCGTGTCTTAACGCCTATGAAAGATATAGTGGGCAATAATATATTATTCACAACATAAAAATATTGGCCACTATATCTTTCATAAGTACCTAAAAGTGCACCGAACCCTCGTAGTTGACCGGATTTTATTCATACTACAAGTTGACATTTGTTGAAAATTGTACAAAAAAACAGATTTCAGCTGGTACTCCATAGATAGATTTGCACACTATAAATCTGCATTCTAAGTTTTACCTGGCGTTTACAAAAGCTAATTTAATATCATTGAAGACAGAGGCAAAGAATGCCCCCGCCAGTTAACGTCACCCGCAGATAACGAGTACAATCAAGAGTACGCTATCCCAGGTTGCCGCTTGCTGCGTGCGCGTGTTATTTGTTTGATCTTGCAATATTTGGTCCGTCATTGCGCTGTGTACGATTCCTTAGAAAGCAATCAAATCAATAAGGTTAAGAGATTGTTTTGTCTCGCTTTTTTGCATGTTGTAAATAATTTTATTTTGTATCACCAATTCATTTGGTTAGTACCCATAATTTTATGTCTGTACATACGTTTTGTACAGACATTTATGTCTATACAAACTGTTCTTAAAAGTCAATGTTTTGTTTGAACACGATGTGGTTAAAAAACGTATCCTTGTAGTATGTACCATAGATAAACTTTTTATATGTTTTATTAAGAGTCAAAAGTACAACGAAGACCTTATTCCAGTATATCATATTTGTAACTAAACAAAATTTATTTTTATTTAAAACTTTATTATTTTTTTTTAGAATCCATCCTAAGTACCTTTTTTTCAAATTCTTTCTAAATATTATTATTATCAAATCACTTTCACTCAATTAAATGTATAGCATAAAATATTTATTTACATAACTTCATTTTTACAATTCGGTAATAATAAAGACGTGCGCACCAGTACAAAGTTACTACAACGTGGTATCGATGCAGTCATTCGACCGACGCTATCGGTTAGAAAGAGAAACAGCTATGTTGCTGACTTATAGCGTGAACTCGTCTATCGACGCGATTGCCTGCAATGATCGAGACCGATATGTAGTAATAGTGAACATTCTTTACCTGTATGCTGCTGACTGCCCTACATTAATTTACGCACACACACATAGGGATACGGATAGGCGAGTACATATGTAATAGTGTAGGAAATTAATCTGTTCGCTAGTGTGGAGTATCGGGGGTGTGGCTCAACTAAACCGTGAGGTATAACAATTGTTAAAACATCTATATTTTATCTCAATATTTGATGTTTTTGCTGAAATTCAGCCCTATGTTGTATCATGTTCCTTTATTAATAAAGCAAGTGTTACGTAATTATTAGCCTTTAACCAGACGTCCACATGTTGTATCCTAATGAAACTCCTATTTGGCAGCTACGTACGTTAGAATGGCGCCTTATGTCACTTTACGTAAAGGTAGCTAAAACAGCGGACGTTACAGCTGACTTTATAGTTTTTTAAAATAGTTCTTTCGGTAATTTAGTAAATTTAACATCGACAAGTGAAATTAATTGAGCGAACTGAAAATGAAAACGACAAATTTTTATAGTTACCTTATAAACACTATTTTATTTATTAAATTAGTTATCAACAAACTTTGTTATACTCATAAAAAGTATTTTGCGTTTGCAGAAAGACCAATAAAGTCCGTACTCGAGTATCGGGGAAGGTGTCGGAGTTGACTCATTTCATTTCAATTTTATACGCCGTCGAGATATTTTTTGATAACATTTTTTTGATAATTAGTAATTGAATGTAATAAATCATTTAATTTTTCATACATAAAATTATGGGATTCGCATCATGGCATTGCGACATAGCGAGCGCCAAAACGGAATTCAATTGAATTTCGTGTATCTTTCTATTCGCCACGCATTGTATATTGTTCACATATGTTCTTTCCACTGTGTAAAATATAATATATATCTTATTGTAAAATATAAAAATAATAAAATATAATGTGATTTTGAAAAGTTACGTGCCTTCCTGAATCTGACAACACTTCAAAGTTTAAAAGTAAATAAAAACAATTTTGTTAATCATTAGTAAAAATCGCACAAGGACGGTTTCGTACACACTTAGCATGTACTTATTTAAAGGTACTCGTAAGATATTCGTATATAGTTATATTCATATAGTTTATAAGATATTCGTATATAGTTATATTCATATAGTTACTCACTACACTGTTACGTATATAAGGTACTCGTATATAGTTAATTTGTTTACAATATTTACAAACATTAATATTATTTTTCGTTGTGTAAATAGAACTTTGGTACCAAATTCAAAATAACACGAATTTCTCAAAAATTATGGGATCTTAAATCATCGCTGTCGTTTTCCGATAAAGTTTAGGTTAACTTTTATTAAACCGGTTTTTTATATTTTTAACTTTAGTGGCAAGCTAGGACGGATACTTTTTATGGACATTTACACAATATATTTAGAGCTATCTTATATGAGGAGCATAGATGCAAAAGCGCTTCTATCCCATTTCTAGCTCATCACTTATTTTTATGTAATGGCAAATACAGCCGTTCCTCTACGGTTTTAATAAATAAAATACCATAAAAATTGCCTCCATCCTATACAAAATTACATTGCAAATCAGAGGTTACCCGCAAAACCGCTTCTGTAAAAATCGTAAGTAACAAAAGCGCCACTAGCGCTACTTGATCGATCGCAGCAAAGAATTCTGTACGAGATTTATGCCAGTGTGTGGTGCACACGGTCAGAAATCTCAGTCAGATTTACTGACAGTTAAAAACATATTTTGCTTAATACTTCACTGATTGAAGGCGGTTAATGGCGTTCACTTGTTGCGTCATGTAGTCATGTGGTATTATCTTCCTAATTTAAAAATAGAAAACCATTAAAAATGGAAATCAATATTACTCCAGTGCGAGCAAATAAGAACAGAAAGAGGACTCGCAATGAAGATCAATGGAAGTGCAACATAAAGAAGTGTAGAAGGTAAGTTACACATGCATTAGAAATTGGACGATTTAATGCATATTCATAGTTTCGACCCCTTGTAGGTAATTTTACTGGATTCGGTATTTGCTCGAGTATTCACTTTAAATAATTTAAACTTTATAAGATTTATTTATGTCATGGCACAATTTCAGGTACTCCTCAAAAAGGCTTCCCAATATATCTGATATTACAAGCTACACATAAAAGAAAGCGAGAATTGTTAATGCAATAATTTAAATCCTCAAGATATCAGAAAACGTCATCAGGCGTTTTACGTAAATTACACAGAAGGTTTCAAGACAATTTTGTAATAAAATTCATGAAAGTCCATACAACAAAACATCGAAGATGTAAAGGGGGAAATCGAGCAAAATCTACCATGTACACGAAGTATGATATCCGCACGTACATCAAACCATATAAATTAATAAGAGTTTGTCAACGAGCCTTTTCAAAAATCCTTGGCATTGGTATACATAGGCTTCGTAATCTATCCGAAAAATTATTACAACACGGCAATATACCACAGGAAAATCGAGGTGGTAATAGGGTTTCAAATACAAATTCCGCAAAAAAGCCTAACGTGATGACGTTCAGTGAGTCATTTAGATGTACTGAGTCGCACTGTTTCAGGTCAGCAACAACAGTAACAAAATATGTCTCGTCTGATTGAAATATTCGTAAAATGTGGAAAACGTACCAAGATAAACAAGAAGACGAAAGTTTCAAAGCACGCCATTGTTTTTTAGAGAGATTTTTAACACAAACTATAACATTGGTTGCAAAACTCCAAGAATAGATGTTTGTTCTAAAGGTACGGAGCTCTCAGATAAAATAAAAAAATCCAAAGATGGAGGAAAGTCACATTGATGACCTCTTTACGGATCCAAAAATTAAAAGCAAAGTATTTTTATATTTTTTGCGGGAATATGATGAACACACTTTTACCAAAAGTTGCTGACCAAGCTGCGTATTATTCCAGGCAGCTGTATATCTATAACTTTACCATTGTGACTGGAACAAGTGCAAACAAATTTCAGAAGGAAATGTCCGGATATATACAAACTCGTTAGAAGGCTTAGCATGTCCATGCTAAGTCTTCTAATGAGTGTGCATCGGCTGTTTTTGATTTACTTTTACAGATTGACTTTACTGATAAAAGGAAGGTGCGAATGTTGGCAAACGGGTGCGGCTCACAAATAAAAACAGCACAATGATTGCTATGGTTGCTTACTGGTTGACAAATTGCGCGCCAAGGAATGTCAAGACCGTTGAACTCGTATTCCTTGGACATTCTTTTAAGCCGACTGATCGTATCTTCGGACATATAAAAAAAGAAATCAAAAGTAAGGAAGTGATTATAGATCCATCCGAATATAGAGCCATTTATAATCGTTACGGCATTGTTCGTAACTTGGGTGAGGATTGTATGGTGAAAGATTGGAAGGCCTACGCAAGTGAAACAATCCAACCCCCAGGCCAATGTCACTTCAAATTTGCTGAGCGGAAGAGGTAGTATTTAACTAGAGTCAAGAACAAGCCGGAATGCTTCCTTCTCAGAGGAGAAGTTATTTATAGAAGTGACTCGGGAGTAGCGAATAAAACAAAGTGTATCCCCAATCTCTGAGGTTGGTATCAGAGACGTACCACCATTTCAAAATAGGGTATCTGCTTTGAAACTTACTGATGTCGACAAACTATTGTGAAAGCATTTCGGTGATAATTGGAAATGCAAAAATGTTTTGGAAAACACAAATGTCGCTGAACCTGATAATGAAGATCCTTGTGAATTCTTGGAAGAAGGTGGAATTTCTGTATAATTTTGTGATTTTGATTTAATAAGTTCATAATTAAACATTTTGCACCATATATATATTTTTTTAAAATTCAGTAACCAAAAAATCAGTAATTTTCCAAATTCCGTAATGAAAAAAATGTGTCCTTACGAGCTCACCCTTCAAATCAAGGGTGAGCACGTAAGGACAAATTTTTTAAACATAAAAGTCAATATGATAATAAATTGCAATATAAAGCTAAATCGATAATTCGATTGCATAAAACCATTCACGCGAACGATAGAGGAGCAAAACTGCTTCTATCCTGTAGCGTCAGGTGGAAAACCGCCTCCATCCATTAATTACATACAGAATGGCCTCTATCCAGAATTCAACTTTTTTATAGTATTAATAATGTTTGTGAAGCTAATTAAACTTATGAATCGAAAACAGTATTAATTTGTCATGACACGTAATTAAATTAAGGTATGTAATTTAAGTTATGTACAATAAAATGGTTTTTGGCGGATCGTGAAAAATCTATGAAATTGGATAGAAGCACTATTACATCTATATCCCTCACGTACAACTCTAATATATTGTCTTTGAGTCCCTGTAACTTAAGCCTTGCTCACACGACACTTGTTTCTTTTTACTGGATTGGTTACTTGATGTCGCTGCTGGGTTCTAAATAAGCTGTTGCACTGGACGTTGTAATGACCACTTTGTGATACAGCTGCACACAATGTTTCGCAGTTGAGTTAGGTTTGTAAATGGCTCTGAATATCTGAATTATTATAATTAAAACATGATAATATTTAAAACATAAATTAGTTATTAATTTCATATGTTAATAAAGTAATTTGGTACAAAACTTATTAACCTAACTCCTTTATTGAAAATTCAATACCAATTAAATAAAACTACGTGATGTATTATTTCTACTTTCTTTCAGTTCTTAACCATGACCTAGGTTTCGTTACATTAAAACATCTTCAGGTGGGCTATTAGCAAAGATTCTTTTCGGCTATTAGCAAAGATTGATCTTTGCAAATACCCACTGATCTTTTAATGCCCACCTGAAGATGTTGTAATACAACAAAACCTAGGTCGTGGTTAAAAACTTAAAGAAAATAGAAATAATACATCACGTAGTTTCATTTAATTTTGAATAGTGAACTTCTATAAAATTAACGTCAAATATATTCAATAATTCAATACCAATTGTTGATCCAATTTCCAGATTTTAAAACAGCTTATATAACAAAATAACAGTTTTATTAATATATATTCAGATTAGGAAAATCAGTACATTTATATATATATATATATATATATATATATATATATATATAAATATATATATATATATATACACACACACACACACACACACACATCAATTACTTTTTCATTACAAATAGCGCTTCTTTTTGTTGATATATAAATTGCTTCTGTAATCGAGTCGATTGACTATCAGCAGTTGCAGTAAACACGTGACGAAATGCGACTTTCCCATTGGTCAACCTTTAAATGTAGCAGAGAAACAAGTATGAAAAATAGGAATTGATCTATTACATAATTCCAGTACGCGTTCTCAAAACAGAGCTTGTAGCGACGTCATTTCCATTATGGCCACCCGCACAGTAGCCAGTACAACGCTTCGTAACAAATCCAGTAGCGAAAGAAGTGTCGCGTGAGTCAGGCTTCACTCTTTCAAATTTACCCCACGAGAACAAAAGCAAATACAATGTTTTATAACGTCGCGCATTCCAAATAACTTCCTACGTCAAAAGATTTCTGAGAAAAATATCTGTAACAGAGACGGACGCGTTGGTGGTCTCGCAAGGATTTTTATTTTGAGGTAGGGAACCATCAAAAAACTATACTAATAGATTAAACATATATTTTTAATCTAAGTATTTATCTAGACTTCCTAAGTCGATATAAAAAAATTGCTACCGACATTTTTTTCAAGTACCTGCTTGAAACCTATGTGCTCTTTGATATTACTTCAAAACTATTTGTGTACTTATTAACAAATTGCTGCGAATATTTTATTCAAGTACCCACTTGAAACTTATCTACACTTTACTATTACTAAAATATTATTTGTATACCCGATCACATAGCTATTCAAAGTTTCGAACATTGTAAAGTGGTTTCTCAAGATATATATATATATATATATATATATATATATATATATATATATATATACATATACATATATATACATATATATGTATATATATACATATATATGTATATATATATATACATATATATACATATATATATATATATATATATATATATATATATATATATATATATGTGTGTGTATAAATATTTATATATAGGAATACATTCGTTGTAGCTATACACCAATTTTATATTTTTTTAATCATAATATGTGGCATGGAGAAACTAAACCACTGCTAATCGCGCTAGCTGTGTTGTGAAAGCCTTCTCTAAATAGAGAAAAAGTAAATGTTCAATGACAGATATTCGCAATTATTTATTTTAACACCTCAATTGCGACTGGTCCATATCTTCATGATCATTGCTTTCTTACGTTATTTCCACATTGTACGCACTTCTCTTTTTCAACGATGTGAGTTTGAATACACATACTTGTTTACGTAAAGATAAGATAGCCCGCTGCCAAAACAAGTTTGAACAGGTACATACATTTTTTTAATAAACATTGGCTAGCCCGCTGTTAATATAAGTTTGAATACAGATGCTTTGTTTTGTATAAACATCGGATAACCCGCTGTTGATATAAATTTATATAAATGTCTGACTTTACATAAACATCGGATAAACAACTCTTTTATATAACTTTCTTTATTCATTTATTTATTTATGGGAATGTCCATTGGTGGTTTTGCTTATTTCCAAATGAATGTTGTGTTATGTTGATTAAATTCGGTGGGCGAATTTAAATAAAGAAAAAAAGGCGTCATATACGTAAATTAAATCACACAGTAAATAAATATCGCGCCATAAGATGGCATGTCATGGAAATATATATTTTGATCTTGATCTTTGATTATATAGCGTTCGTTCTCTCCAGAGAGGACCTTTGCCAATGTCAAGTATGGAAAAAAGGCTATGCAACACTGATTAAATCAATATATTTTGACAAGTTTACTTTGTGCATGTTTTTTTAAAAAATTTTTATAGCTTTACAATTTTTTTATAGTTTTTGAAGTTATATTTCTTTAGGCACGTTATGAAAAAAATATAGGAGTGCGCGCACGTACGATGCGACAAAAATCGACAGAGTAAAGTTGTTCACGATACAACAAAAATCGACAGTATGAAGTTGCTCACGATGCGCGCTTACGAAGCAATAAAAATTGGCAGTATAAAGTTGTTCACTAAACATATTATATTTACATGCGTGTAGTGATGTTTGTGTGTGTGATAATTGTTGAGTTATTTGTAAATACACAACGCTTATTTTATATTCATACAAATCTAGTTTACATCTGTGCTGTTAAATAATTTTTTATTAATTGAAATGTAATAGTGGTTCATGTAAAAAAAACATTTATTATTGTAAATATTAATGATAGAAATAGTGCTTATACGCTTTTTAAAATATAATTCAAGTGTATTTCTCTAAGTGAGGTCAAGTTTTGGTATATATTCAATTGCATTATAAATTATAACTTTATCATATATTAAATACTTTCAATTAATAAATTACAATAAATTTTCAGCATATTCATTTATATTCATTATTAATTAAGCTTTATTTAGATTGTTTTATTAAATTTATATATATATATATATAAAACAATCTAAATATGTATATAAAACAATCTCTATACGTATACATTTTAATTTTTAAATTTTAATTATTGGATAGAATTTAGATTTTACCAACCGTATTTATCTAACCGTATTTTACCAACCGTATTATTTCTGTTTCCTTTATTATATTTTGTGTGCTAAATAAAGTTTTTTCTTGTGTTATGTTAAAGAAATATAACTTCTAACGTATGTATGCAATATAAGTACACATTATTTTTTTTAAGTTCTTGATCCATTAAATTCTTTTTAATAACATTATAAAAAATATTGTTTTTTTTTCGACGAACCTAATACGAATTTCTTAACTGTACAGGTAGAACCAAGAATATTATCAAAAATAAACTTTAAAAAAAATAACGTTAATATTGAGTACAGTGTTTCCAATAACATGTATTATTGTTTGTTTATCTTATAAATAAAATATAGTTATCGAACATATTGTATGTACTTGTTTTTATTTCTCATACTAGTATTCTTAACATTTATCACAATAATCTTGACAACAATTGGGTGAACATATCAGTCATATGAGTAGTGCTATGTTTTAAAAGTTATTATTCAGTGAAGTTGGTATGTCACATTCAATATGCATATATGTTATATTATATCATAATGTTGATTGTTAGAGATTTTAATGATCACCCTACTATAAAACAGTAATTGTTACCGACGGCTGTACCACTGACGCTGAAGGCCGCGATTAAGTAATAAAATTAGTTCTGGACAACCGTTGTGGTCAAGGCAAAGATCAGGCCATCTTGTGTTCATTACCCCTGGCTTGGGATTATGCAGCCACGCAAAGGAATCGAATCGAGTATATGACACGGTACGAATTCACCCCTTTCCTTGGAGTTCAGCGGTTAAGTAGTCCAGTGCGACATAGTTAACGTGACCACACGTCCCGTTTTGAATGGGACTGTCTCTTTTTTCGATACTCCATCCCAATGTGCTTCAGAGAAGCTTGGGAACGTAGAATTGTCCCGTTTTCAGTTAGCTTCATCAAAAAGGCTCTAAAAAAAATTATATAAAGTGAATTCTGCACCTGGAAAATATTTTAAAAAGAGTGATTGATTTAGTGTATATAATGATAATAGAAGCCAGAAAACCTACTCTTAGAACTTTCGTCTGTCTGCTGTGTGGTAATTTGTTCTTCATTCCCTCGAAATTTATTGCAAGGATTTCAGTAAAAGTTCGTACGGTAATAGTTTATTCCCCCGAGCAACATAAAGAATACCTTTTATGTGGATATTACAGATATAAAAATACCCTTAATTGATGGACACTACCACTGTCACCGTAATGTTGACAATGTCCCGTTTTGAGTAAAAATAAAAATGATCACATTAAGCGTAGTCCACAAAAGTTTTGGAAAAGTAGTGATCGAGCACCCATGACGTCGCTCAAATTCAATCGTCAATGTTTAATTATCGCTGGGGTTTACACGACGAATGTTTTTTTATTTCAATAAATCTAATGATAAAGTAAATTTCCATGAGACACAATTATTTACTATAGGGTACTGGTTTCCAGAATTGCATTTTGACGAAATAGTTGATTTCGAAACGCGGATAAAACCACACACACACACACATTCGTATATTTGTTTCATTTGCTAAAAGGCGATACGGTTTACTTCAATTATAAAACAAAATGCAATTACAATATTTTGTATTTGTATTTTACTTGCATCACTGTGGTTTATTACAATTTACTTGAGGTTATTAAATGTTTGACGTAGTGACCTAGATCCCTAATTCAATCTTAATTAACAATTAATTGTAACAACTAATGTAAGACAGGTAATAATTAATTTCAAGAGAATTCTTTTCTCATAGCAGATGATGAAAAATTAAGGCGAGCTTTTATGGCATTGTGGTATATAAAATGTTTTTGTACGTGCCTAAAACGAATCAGAGTACCATTCCGTGACAAACTTTTAAATAAATTTTGCAATTTAATAAAAATTTCTGTCAACTGCAAACATTAAATTAAAGGCAACATGTTTAATAAAAGTACATTCAATTTTCAAAATAAAGTTTTAAGTTACATATGATTTGGTGTACCGTGCGAATATTTCGCAAGTCACCAAATGTTAGGTAAACAGATTGTCAATAGACGGCGCTGTTTTAAATAATTACTGTCAGGCATTTTAGTTAAACAAATTGTTAATAGATAGCACAAAGTTGTTTATATATATAATATAAACAACTTTGAGAAATAATATATACATAATTTAAAAAATTCGTTAAAAAAATAATTTTGAATTGTTTGTTTATTTTTCTTCATTAGTGTTGAAAGTATTCTTCAAATTTAGAGCTCATTTGTTGGTTTTGACGAATTATTTAGGGAGATATGGCGTAATGAAAAAAAACACCTTTGAGAAATAATATATAGATATTCTCTAGGACTGTATTCGGATTAAGGCCCGATTGTATAAATATCGGGCCTTAATCCGAATACCATATAATCGGCGAGAGTCCGGGACGAACAACTGAATATTTGGCAAAACTATTCTCCTGGAATTATTCATCAAATACTATAAAGTAGTAACGTTACATTACAAAGGCAAGTTTAAGAGGGCTAAACTTGTGTTAAAAAATAGGATAATTTATTACATATTTACTTAGCTGTCACAAATAAATTTGTATACAAATAAAGCCTGTGAATAGAAAAAAAAATTCCAATATGCCATTTAGTTGCATTGTTATTTTTTGTAGTATGACAGCGTACGTCATCTCGCAATAGTAGGAAGATGTATTTGAAGGTCCTCTACTTCTGCGCGCACAGAGCAGCCCAGTTTGCCACAGTTTGCAACAAGAAGCGCGACCAGTTTGCAACAAAAAGTCTGCGATAGGGACGCGACAGAATTATCAGTACCGCACGCCTTTTTGTTTTCATCGATATTCCGATATTCATATACATTTCAATATCGACTTTAAGACCTTAATACTTCGGCTTTCAAGATCGATATTATATATCCTAACCGTAAGTGACTATTGATATGAACTGTGATTCATAGCCCTTGGTTGCTGTTGTCACTGCTTTGTTTTATGAAAATATTCATCAGGATATCCTCATAATGCATAACGCATAACGCACGTGACTAAAGTGTTTTGATAACAATTTTCCACAATTCTAAGTTGCTCTGGCGTCGCGTCGCGGTAAAGTCAATTATATAGTACATCCGGTTGATGTGTTTATGATAATAAATAGACAACATGAAAGCAATGTAATGTTTTCATGAATGGTCATTTTTTTACTTGAATACTTGCCAGTTCAGCAGAGAGTCGGTAATATTTCAAGTTGGGTGGCTTAAATTTTGTTTTAAATTTTTTTATTCTACCTTTGAAAGTGTGTGTAAAATATTACATACAGTAAGCGTGAGCCCCGCTGGAACCGCTGTGTTCGTTTGTTTTATAATTGTATAACGTGTGCATTTAATATAACTAATATAAAGCCGTACTCCGATAAAACCTCACACATAAGTTTAAAGTCTGCAGTGCTATGGGTGCAACAAGAGTTAAAACGACGTTTTTAAGATTTGATAAAGTTAACCATTTTCTGTAAAGAGAACGTTTATAAATAATGGTTATCTTTATCAAATCTTACCATTTTCCGTAAAGAAACAAGTACGTTTCAGTTGAAGGTCTTATCATATTAGTTTTCTAGCAATAAAGTTCAAGTCCTATAAAGATTAATTTAAAGATAACCAAAGAACACATATTTTTGATGTCGCTGTGATGATAACAGATAAGCTACTGAAATATAAACAAACGATTACGGAAACATATCAAATGGAAAGCATGCAATAACGAAAAGAAGATAAAGATTTGTGTGTACCTGAAAATAATATTTATTCAAAAAAAATGTGTTTTCCGAAACCGGCATCTGGAAGGGGAAAACGAAATAAGTTTATTCCTAGTAATTAAAAAAAAATAAAGTTTATTTTTCTATCATTATTAATATTTCTGCTAAATAATTAATATTCTGGTTAATATTTAAGAGGGATAATAAGAATACTTCTTATCCCTCTTAAATATTTATCTAATGTTGTACAACCTACGGTTTCTACACTGTAATTTTAATATTAAATAAGAGAGAAAATAATCTGATTTTCATATAAATTGTGAGTATTCGGTATTCGGCGAATACAAAAACGTGGCCAAATTTGCCAAACATCGAATATTTGGCGAATATGCACTGCAAGTCTGATATTTTCTTTAACAATTAAATGACAATAAAAACACCTTATATAATATGTACTCTTCTACAGAATGCATATCATGCAATTAAGTTAATAAAATAATATTCTAATGATTATGATTTTAATAAAAAATAATGTAAATAATTTAATAAAAAATAATGTAATAAAAAATAATGTTAATTCATCTGTTACATCATTCGTGCAAGTAACCTGACTCCTGATAGTGATAGTAACCTGACTCCTGACAGCTATTATATTTTTGAACAGGCAACATTTAAAACATGATTAGCATACAGGTAGGTATATTAAAAAACTGTGACCCGCAAACAAACTTGATAATTCGAAATATGACGGTCAAAGTTATCTTGGATTAGAAAAAAATTATAACAGCTTATGATAATGTATTTGTTTTTAAATGGCTGTATTTAGCTTGTAATGTTTTTGTTGTCACCACACGGTTTTAAAACGAATATCGGTATCTCAATTCTGAAATTTGCGGGTACAGTCAGAATGCTGACTGACCAGTGGGCTTAGAACACTGATCTCTTATACTGGTATGCTGGACTGGCTTTACACAAAGTCGTAATGAAGCAATTAGATTCACGCCATTTTGGCGTTGATAGTGAAGTCCAAAGTAGCGAACGTCCATGTTAGAGATGTGTAACTCATCAGTGAGAGATATAAAAGATATAGCTCACTTGTTACGATCATATCTATCACTTGCTGACTAGAAATCAAAATGTATCAGTATATCACTAGCTCGGGAGTGATTCTTAGGGCAGCAAATAATAGAACTGGCGTCTAACTTACTTCCTACTAAAGTTATACATAATAGGTTAATTGACTCGCTACATTCTCCAAATGACTATAAAAATCAGGCACGAATTGAATTTAACTCCTACATACATTGACAAAACGGCGACCCGTCAATGCCGTCTTCACACTAGAGGTGTGTAACTCATGAGTGAGAGATATAAAAGATATAGCTCACATGTTACGATCTTATATTAAAATGTATCAGTATATCTCTAGTTTGGGAGTAATCGGCGTCTTTTTCGTTTCTCCAAATCAATCATTTCACTCACTCGTCACGTCGTGAAGATATAAAAGTATATGTTTTGACTATACATGAAAGAGAAAGAAAACGATCGAACTGTTTAGTCAAATATGCAACTGGATCTACGTAGACGAACGTAGCTACTCGCGATCGAATGTGAACACTGTGATAAAGTATACTTTAGTTCGCTCAAAATATTTGCGTAAATAAACATTTTTTTTGTTTCATATCCAAATTCTAATTTATAATTGTATAAATACGCCAATCTATTCTAATTTATTTAATTATCATTAAAGTTATTTTATATATAATTTGAATCTGGGTTGACAGTCCTAAATACTAAACCTGCAAAGTATTAAGCAAAGTGCATATTCTTGCAGAATTAATTTTTATTTTCAAACAATTGTGCCTAATGTTCGTTACATTCGTTACTTTTTATCACCATGTTGTATACCATTGTTCAACGTATACGTAATAAATAATGTTGTTAATATCTCGAGTACTGAGATACTGAGCTACTGAGCTAGAGATATAAATGAGTGATATATATATACATACATATATGTATATATATATATATATATATATATATATATATATATATATATATATATATGTATATATTTATTTATTTATTTACAATCAAATGAAATATATCACTCTTTTCTTTTCACTGATACATTTTGCGCACCTCTTGTCCATGCAACTAATATTAGAGATGAGACAGTGTGGCAAAATAAATCGATAAAAATACATTATAAAATCGATGAAAGATAGATTAAAGTTGTATATAGTCTATTAAATTTTTGTCGATTTATTTGCATACCTAAATCTAATAAAACGTCGATAATCAGTGTCGATAAATGGAAGTTTTCTGTGGGTAGGAATAAAATATAAAATTAAATATAAAAGAAACACAAGTAACATTGAATAAAATTTAGTTGATATCAGTTGTTGGCGAGCCTAAATTTCCCGTGTGAAAAAATTCCATATATTTACACCTGTAACATATACTCAGCGAATATTTTTATTACTGTGTGACGGATATCCAATTATTTAGTGTTAATTTGTTTTATTAATAAATGAAATTGACAATTTAAATTATCTGATACCAACTATGAATATATCAAAGATTATTTAATTGATCTTGTAAATCAGAAAATTTTTATATAAGCTTTATATAAGCAAAGAATATTAACTATTACTAGGTAAAAAAGCAACACTCACCTCCACCCGCCGCCCGCGGTGCCGAGTTCAACGTCACCCGCAGATAACGAGTGCGATCAAGAGTATGCAATCCCAGGTTGCCGTTGTTGCGTGCGCGTGTTATTTATTCGATTTTGCGATGTTTGGTTGAGTTTAACTTGTGTAATTCAGTGTTACTATTATAATTAATTATTTATAGTAATTCAATTTTCAATTATAATAAATTTTTTAAGATTATAATTAATTACTTATAGTAATTCAATATAACAGTCCGTTATTGCACTGTGTACAAGTGCTTAAAAAGCAATAGAATCACTAAGGGTAGGAGATTGTTTTGTCTTCCTCTTTTTGTTTGTTGTAAATAATTTTATTTTGTATCACCAACTTATTTGGTCAGTACCTGTTATTTTGTGTCTACAAACAAGTCACTGAGCAGTTTTAAATTTAAAACTGTTCTTAAAAGTCATTGTTTTGTTTGAATGCGATGTGTTTGGGAAACGTATTTTTGTAGTATCGGCTGTAGGTATGTTATATTGTTTATTAAGAGATCATTCACGTGAAGTGAATCTAATCAAGTCAAAAGTACAATAAAGACAATATATCAGTTTATCACATTTATAAATAAACAAAGGTTATTTTTATTTAAGATTTCATTTCGTTTTAAGATTCATACTAAGTACATTTTTTTCAAATGCTATCTCAATATTATTATTATCAAATCACTTTCACACAATTAAATGTATAGTGTAAAATAGTTATTCACATAGTTATATCTTCACAATTAGGTAATAATAAAGTCGCGTGCGCCAGTACAAAGCTACTGCGCCAGCGTGCTATTGAGACAGTCATTCGATCGACGCTATTGGTTAGAAAGAGAAACAGCTATGTTGCTGACGTATAGCATCAACTCGCTTGATCGGCGCGATTGCCCACAACGATCGAGTCCGATATGTGGTATTAGTAAATATTCTTTACCTGTACGCTGCCGATTGCCCTACATTAATCCACGCACACACACAAACTGATACGGGCAGGAGAGTACGTATGTAATAGTGTAGGTAATCAAATCTGTTCGCTCGTATGGAGTGTCGGGGGTGTTATAAGATCCTTAAATACTTTCGAAGTTAATACCGCGAAAAAGTTTATTCCATTGAAGGTTGTTTACCTTTATTATTTTTACAAGCTTGGCAGAATAATGACACTGCACATATACTTGCTGAAGGTACAGTTAAACCATCTCTCTGTTTTTGAACCTCATTGTTCAAACCTCATTGTTATACCATTTTTACGATTCAAAATCAAATTGTATGATATAGATTCACAGGCAAGTAAGCAATCGTCACACTTAGGCGCAACACGTACTACTTTCCGACGACAAAAATGTCGTCACCTGCAAATTAGTATGGAGACCTGTCATCGAACCTGTCATCTGTTGCCGGTTACGACAGTGTGTCGCACATTCGATACACCGCCGTCGATACTAATTTGTAGATGACGGCATTTTCAAAATCGTACGTGTGAGTTGGACCTTAATTTTCTTTCAATTCATATGAATGATAAATCCTGCAATACATCCGATACATTAGATGCAATTATCCGACACATTAGTTTAGATGTCGCGTTCGCGTTAAAGTCCGATGTCACCCAAAATAAGTGTTAAAATTCTCTGAATTCATCTTATAACGATGGTGATTGTATTTCTTATAGTGTTTATTTTATTTTAGAATAGCGGCGCCGAGAGGCACTAGTAACGTTTTTCTATTAATATAAATAAAAATTTGTTTTACTTATGCCCGTAAGATAAACAAAATAATAGAAACTATCGGAAATGTAGACACTAAATAATATAATATCATCGTATATCGATACAATGAATTGCGATATATGTACCGATATAAAGGAAAATTTTGGGTATTTCTAATTAAATGTCAAATTTAGTTTCCGGGACGTTCGTGGTGGCGCTTCAAACAGGCATAAAAATAGCGTCATGGTATAGCAAGTCCAGCGTTCCAGTATAATAGAAGTTAGTGGTTTAGAGCAAGTAATAGGTTAGCATAACAGGCACAAAATAACTTGTAAACTAGCCACTTTTTTCGACCGATTTCTGAAATGTTATAGACGCTTCTAGAATATTTCTTGTAGAGTATATAAAGAGTGCGGCATTCGAACTTTTGTTCAGTTTACAGTTGGGTAATAGGCGAGTAAAGAATAAATTAAAAATGGAAGTATTTCGAAGTGAACCTAATTAGTAAATTATTAGAGGTAATTAAATGGCGAAAGATCTAGAGAGTACCGTGGATGAAGTAGCAAATTCAATTGAAGTGAAAGTAGTTTTTAATGCGTTACTTTTGCTACGTGGTGTCGAACATTGTCGTATAAACTATTGTGTTAAGTAACGTTAACAGGACAATAGGGAACCTTAATGCCAATTTCTCCCGCTAGGGGTGGACCTGTAAAAATCATAGATAAATATGAAGTTATAACAATTAGAAGAGAGCGCGGCAGAGAGCCACGAGACCAATACACTTTGCCAAAGCCTTGACAAAGGAACTTAACAATTTACAACATATATTCTTAGAGTCAGTCCTTATAACAATAGGTATATGTTTTATAACAATAATTGCTTCGGGGAATTTTTGAAGCTAAAGTAACTCCAACACACAAAGTTAGAACTAGTTTACACCTGCTTAACATTCAAAATCACAGAATCAGTTTATTTCATCGATGTAGTTTGTTTTGTTTTGAGACCTTAACTCCGTAATATTTTATTAATATCCGTAATTTTTTTGGGAAGCTACTTTTTTCAAACTAGTGTACAAAATATTTCAAGTGCTGTTTAACCGATTTGGTTAAAATTTACAACAAATTTTTTTTAAGATGTTATCTAAGATGTCATATAGGATTTTTTTATTGGGTGCCAGGTTCATAAGTTACAAATTTTTTTAATTCAAAATTTCGATGTATATCTAATTTTCTTGGAACAACTTCGATTTCTGCAAAAAAATATCATATGCTATTACCTTTCTAAATAAAAACAATTTTTTGCACACCAATATTTTATTGATATATACATATTTAGAACCTCCACTAAATTAACATTACTTTTTTTTCTTAATTTAATTCCATTTTGTCGTAAACAAACGCGTTACAAAACAATGAATACGTCCGCTCCTTCGCTCGTCGCGAGCCGACTAAGCGTCCTGAATGCGATTACACTTTCCTTACTCATTTCCTAATTGAGAAGCTAGGCGAGTCAGGAAGACAAGAACCATCCTGACTGACTAAATTGGATTCTAATTAGGATCCTAACCGTCCTAACCGTTATTACACTTTCCTTACTTCCTGATTTCCTCTCCTAAATCCTCAATAAGATTCTAAATTCAGAATAGTGTAATAGCCACAATAGGCCCAAAGATAGAAGACAAGAACGGGACTTTAGCTCTGCTTATACGTGAGCGATAAGTGTTAGTTGTCGACGGTGCTTATATACGACGATGCATATAAAAAGTTGAAAAGTTTGTATACAGAGATGGCGAGTTTATAAGTACCTAACCTAATATATTAAGTCTATGATTTAGAGTAAAGTTGCCATATTTTCCAGGGACCCCGCCGGGGTATTTTAGTGAAGGACACTGAAGAATTATTTTTATAGATAAACATTTTTGAAGTGAAAACTTCTACAAGCGCATAACTTTCTGGTGAGTGACTTGGTCTGACTGCGACGCTCCGAGGTGAAACGCTTTCGGGTAAATCCGAGTTGAGTAGCCAAGTTTAGCTGGTCGAGCGAGAAACATTAGACGAGCTAGCGAGATGGACTCTCCATGTCACGAAACTTTTAAAGTTCATGTAGATGACGTGCACCAATACAGATGACACAAATGGAACCTATGTGACGTCACATACAATGTAAAAATAAACAGTCCTGCCCGTTGAAAGGGATTATTATCTATTTTCATATTAAAATGGTGTATAAATATTATGTAGTGCCACAATGTACAAATTCGTCTATAAAAAGTTCACACAAAGTGTTTGTTTCGGTGCCAACGAATCCTAAAAGACGAAAAAAGTGGCTGCAATTAGTTCGAACAGATCCAAACAACATTATAGCTCACTGAAATATTTTTATGTGTGAAAATAATTTCGATGTAATATTTGTGTTTTAAATATTATCATCCATTATAGACCAGAAGAATAAGAACATTAAATTCTGGTATGAATGCGTTTTACTCGGCTGCGACGTCATCTGACTTTTAACCAATAACATGTCGTTTGCGACGCTGATTGAATTTAAAAAAATATTGTGATTTCTTTATGTTTTTTTACAAAATAAAAATTTATTCTTATGTATGACTTTAGTAAGAAGTAAGTTAGTCGCCAGCTCTGTTATTTGCAGTCCACACGAAATAAAAACAGCCTGAACGTTAAACTAAAGTATTGTCCAAAAAAAGATCCTTCGATGTTTATATATGGGACTATATGGTTGCTTTCCTTTTCTATTTTCTATCCATTTTCTCTATGGAATACTCGGTTATCATAGGTCGCAGCACGGAAGGGAAGTTTCTTTAATGAAATTTATTTTCCGATTGTTAAATGAAAAGATCTTATGTCCCAATTTATCGGAAAAATTCTCGTTGTTTGTACCTGGTAACTATTTGTGATCGTGTAGTCGGTCGTGTAGTTATCATCTGTTTGATATAATACTGTCACATAGAACCTGAGTTATATCGAAATTCTCCACTGATTGCAGTTCTACCATAGTATGACATGATTATAACTAGTGAGGGTAAACTTATTGAAGTGTGTCACCGTTATGTAGTAATAGGGAATCTTACGCAAAGCTAATCATAGATGGCGCCACCGAAGTAAAACGTGAAGAAAACTAGCTGTCAAAAAAGCGATAGATATTTTAGGGACGTAAAATTGAAAACTGTTATGTGAAGAAAAAATATGATGGATATTTAATTCTGTTAGAATTAAAAAATCCGAATAAAATGAATGCTCTGAGCAAAACGGAGGCTTTGTTTTGTTGTCTTTAAGTGTTTGCGACGCGCAGCTATTTCCCACAGCAATTTTACTTTTTATATTATTACTTGTCCTTAGGGAATAAATGAACTATATTTTCAATTGCTCGAATTGCAACAGTATCCAACTGCACATCATGGATGCATATTTAATATAAATCGAGATGTCATGTTCGAAAAACCAATGAAATTCAATACTTCTCAAAACAGACGTATATAAATTACAAAACGTCACATCATGTTTATCTGTGATGTTTACAGGCAACCCCCTAGCGGGAGACATTGGCAGTAAGGTTCCCTATTGTCTTGTTAACGTTATTGAAAAACATACGTAAACATTACAGTTTTAACACAAAGGTGTTAAAACTGTAATGTTTACGTAACAGGATGTAAATATATAAATAAATAAATACTGATTGTTTAAATTTGAATAGCGTAGTAATTTCACAACGTAAAAATATAGCAGAAGATTGTGTATTAAAACAGTCTAACACTTAATAACGCCATCTGCAGAGCGCACCTGGAAAACAGCGCCACGGCGCGTATTCGAAACAATTTTTGCAAGAACGAATGGTACATGGTTTCTTGTTCGTTTCGGTAGATGGCGCGAAATAGCATAAGAATGTTATTTTTTATAATAGTCGATGAATGTAGTAAGTTTACAATTGTAATGTAATGATATTGGTAATCAAATGTATACGTATTCAATTATCATTTTTTTGTTTTTATCAGATGATATCTTCCGAGACAATAGTTGTTGATTTCACTTTATAAAATTCTTCAAAACTCGTGTCAAAATCAAATTTATATTATAGAATGGCTTCCTCGGTGTCTACTCCCGTTCAAGTGGTTGTATTCATCCGTCCACTGCACAGCATGTATGAAAACACAGTTGCGTGCTACAGTTACATTATGGACGGGAATATTGAAAATATACTGACAAATTTTCTTGAATTGATTAAGTTCGTGTGATGTTTCAGATTCAAAAACTCACCCATCTTTCACTGATATTTTCAGTTTTCCATTTTTCGTTATGCATGTTTCTTTCAATAATGTCCTCCAAGTGAATAAATTCGGGAAAACAGTCATCGCCATTGACGGACTCCCCCTTTTTGTTTAAATGTAAAATATTCGCCTCAATATTAAACCACTCCGGAACCTTGGTTAAAGTCATCCATTCGAATGGTTTGAAATAATAAAATTCTGAAGACTATTTCTCTATGTAATCTATAAAAATGTTATACCATTCTCTATAGTTACATTATTCTCAACAGCAATTTTATACCATTTTCTTCAATTTTTTTTATCATTTTTTTCAAGATTTGGCCTTTTAGACCATTTATTACTTGTACAGCTGTTATACCAAAAAAATGGGGTTTTAAACTCTTGGAGAATGTTTCTCGTTTTATCGGTGATCTCCTTGCTCTCAACAGTGGTGATTTAGTATTTTAGGGTTCCGTAGGAATACGGGAAAAATGGAACCTTTATAACTTCGTTATATCCGTCTGTTGTCTGTATTTTACAGCCATTTTACTCGGAGACTGCTGGCACTAAATAGATGAAATTTGGATGGTAGGTTTCTTCTACGAACCGTTATACAATGAAATAGAAGAATAATATTAGGGGTGCACTTCATACATGTAACTGAGAGATGAACAAAAAACCAGTGTACAAACCAGTAGACCACACGGCTGAAGTAAAACTTCAAGTTCACAAGAAATGAACTTTAAAATGAATTTACAATTTTATTCAACAAAATAATAATTTATAAAATTGTTCAAGAACGAAATGAAATTACAAAATAATAAAAAATCACCGTTCGCGTAACGCTAGCAAACTTGCATACATACATATATATATATATATATATATATATATATATATATATATATATATATCATATATATATTATGCACTGGCTATGAGAGAAAGAAAATGTGTGCTTGCACCTCTCCCTACAGTAATATACGAAAAGTAACTCTCTCTCTCTCTCTCTTTCTGTCTTCACTAACCCCTCCCTCTCAACTTCTGTTCGCCTCGCACGATCACACTTTTCGTAACGCATTCACCAGCTTACTCCCTAAGTCAAGCGTGCGTAAAGAAGTTTTACTTCAAAAAAATCAGTGCACATAGGCGCATGGGGTATCGTTATAGGTCTTAAAAATCATATAGATAACTTTTTTATTTAAGTGTACAGTTGGAGATTTATGCGCTTCTAAAATTTTAAAATGTTTGTTACAACGCGGGGGGGGGTTTACAACCCTTCCCCCAGCCCTAATTTTTGAACTAACGTACACGCGTAGTAGTAAAATTCTGAAAAAAATTATGGTAGTAGAACTTAAAGTAAACGTTCAACTAAAACTCGTCGAATATATATAATCGTCGACTGGTTGTGTAGTTTTTGAGATACGGAATAGTTCACAGTGTTTTTGAGAAATACAAACTTTTAAGTTCCATATTGTTTGGTGCTACCGAACACTTCGTGTGTGAGTCCGACTCGCTTGGCCGGTTTTTCTATATTTAACGCCTGCTAGTGAAAGAGTAAAGACTGGGAATACGTGTATAGACGAAAAATAAACGTTCGCCAAGGGGTAACTAAAAATTCAATTAGTAAATTCAGTGCATTTGTTTCATCCTCAGAGAATTATTTCAGTGGTTCCCTTATCTTTAAATTCCTGTCGATGACTGACATCAGGAAGAGCACCTAATACGTGAATGCCGTAGCTGTTTGGAATGAGGTTTATGGATATTCGCAAAAAGTTTTAAGCCGCCCTGCTATAACCGTATGTTAAAGATTGAGAAACATTTGAAAACTTTAATAGCAATTATTTCTCTATCAATCGCTAGTGATCAGTAGCTTTTGATATTGAGTTATACAATATGTGAACAAGACAATCCACACATTCTATTTGTCTATCGATTTCTGTCTTTTATTTGTGAAATACTACACAAAACTTTTTATTTTTGTTATTGCTGCAGAAAACTATTAATACTTTTAAGAAAATATATGGGTCGCTTTGCGATTTCAGACAATAATAACTTATAGTATCTGAACTTTCATTCAATGAAGCTTGCAATTTTAGTAATTTTGTTTTTATATCTTCTACTACGTTTATGAAATACTATACAAACGTTTTTATTATTGCTATTGCTACAGAAAACTACTAATACTTTTAAGGAAATATATAGGTGGTTTTGCGATTTCAGAAAATAATAAATTATAGAATCTGAACTTTAATTCAATGAAGCTTGCAATTTTAGTAATTTTGTTTTTATATCTTCTATTACGTCTATGAAATATTATACAAAAGTTTTTATTATTGTTATTGCTACAGAAAACTACTAATAGAGTAAGTTCCCTAAATATGGACCACCATATCGTTTTCTTTTAATAAAACACAAATGTATGAAGATAATTAAAGTGTTTTTATTTAAATAATTAGGTAAACTATTCAAGAGCAACAATTTTACATCTAAAAGTAATAAAAGTATAAATTTTCAAATAAACTTACTAATTAATAGCCAATTATTAATATTTTTAATATGGACCTTGTGCACCTAATATGGTCCACCGTTATAATTAGGTACAAAATAATTATCATATCTTAATTATTACTTATATAAAGTTATCAGTCAGTGTAATGATCACAAAATGTAAATATTAGAATATAAACAAAATCAAATTACATAGTACATCTACTTGAGATCCATAAGAAAAATGTCTCTAAAACAGTCTTGCTAAAACTTAAATGACTAATCACTCCCACAAAATTTATAAACATAGTTGGTACTATTATCAACACCAGCACATTCCTCATGAGCCCATCGACTACAAGAAGGGAGAATATAAACCATCGCAGTAGAAGCATTTAGCGTTACTACTTTGACTCCTATCAGGGCTTTCGTCAGTGTCATCGTGGACTGAAAAGTCACTTCCCTCTGAACTTGATGGAATGACTACTTTCTTGGTAGTTTTTCTCTTTTTTTCAGTTACTTTCTTACTTTTTTCTTCTTTTCTTGTTTTTCCTCAGATGCAGTTCTTTTCTTGCCTTTTTTTATATTTTTTGTTTCGTCTAATAATTTAGTGATATTCTTCTTCTTTTTAAGTGCTTCTGCTTCTTGCTTCTTCTTAATTGAAGTCTCTAAATCCAATTTGTATGGAGACGAAGTCAAAAACGTAGATTTTGTGGATTTTCTTCCCCTGTTACTACTTTTCACTTTTAAATTTGGTATAGGAAATAATTGTTTTGGTGATAAGTATGAGGTAGATATTGAAGGCTCAGCTAGGTCAGATGCATTTAAGAAATCTGGAATATCAAATGCAATTGGTGTGTCTTGTTTACGTTCCGGAGACTTACAGGGGATCGACAATTTAGAAGTTGATAATTGGATCAAAGTTGGAACGTGATTAACCCTGGTAATTCGAGATGTATTTGTCGAATCTTCACAAGCAACTGATATTTTGTCGTTACCGTCGTTAAATTCAGTTTCATCAACGAAAGTTAACTTATGACTTGAATGTGGTGGCAACGATAAAAGTTGCACATTATTCGCTCTGGCCAAATCAATTAATTCAATGTTACGCGTATGACTAGTATGACCATCCAATTCTAAAAGTACAGGGGAAGTAGCTGAAGGCTTAACATGGCTTAAAAAGTGTTTAAACCATTTTGTAAAGAGATCTGTCTGAATCCACCCTGATGGGTGACAAGCGTGAATTGCACCGGGTGGAGCCCCTTTCATTAAAAGTGGATGGTCTCGTTTCCACGGAAATATCATCGGGGGCACATATATACCACTTGCACTCATGCACATGTTACAGGTAACAGTTGAACCTCTTCCTACAAAGATCGTTGCTGCAATTTGCCTTTTCCCCCTCTTGGCCAATACTTCGGGCATCTTGGCAGGTACAACTGAAATTCCTGTCTCATCTACATTGTAGACGTTATTGGCAGAGTAATGGTTTTGGTCCATTGTTATTTCTAATAATGTGAAAAAATTATCAACATCTTCCTTGTTAAAACCTTTCATTCTGGTGATGGACGTGCTCGTGGGTTGATGGAAGGATAATTCTGGATGTCTTTGGAGAAACAAACTCAGCCACGTCTTTCCAGCAGATTGTTTGTCGTTTGAAAAATTATGTTTTAATTTATTTTTTTCAGATAACTGATGCTAACTCCATAATATCACGCCGTGTCAAACCAAACCCTGTAGCTTCCATTGCAAGTACATATTCCACCAAATCGGTCTCAAATTTAGCTTTTCGGCCGAGTTTTAAATTTGTAACCTCCTGTAGTGGCTTGTTTTTTTGTTGACTTAAACGTATTAGTGTCATTTTTGGCACACCAAAAGTTTTTGACGCTTTTAGGTAACCCATTCTTTGTTCTTTTATGGCTAGTATTGCCATAGTCATAGAGACTTTGGCCCACTGTTGTCTAGTAGGTAACTTCTTTGGTTTAGACGCCATTATCTATAAAAAAGAAAAACGGTTTACAATATGGACTGTGTGTTTATAATATGAACTATGTCTAGTCCATATTACATAAGGGTATCTTTTTGAGGTTATTATATTGTAAACAAATTTTGAAACTAGGTACTGCTACAAGTTACATTAGAAATTCATCCTAATACTATGATGTTTGAAGTATACGCATCATTATAGCTAAATAAGTAACAACAACATTATTATATTCTTAAATAACTTACCAAAAAACTTTATAAAATTTGTAAACAATCAAAAAATGGCTGCCACTGACACTGACGCGGCGGTACGTTCGCAATGTTGCAGTGGGACTGATAGGCGGGGCGGGGTCACCTAATGTGACTAACTTCACTCTGCTAGCAGCGACACGTAACGAAGGAAGACGGCAGTTCATATTATACGACTAGTCCATATTTAGGGAATTTACTCTACTTTTAAGGAAATATATAGGTGGTTTTCCGATTTCAGAAAATAATAACTTATAGGATCTGAACTTTAATTCAATGAAGTTTGCAATTTTAGTAATTTTGTTTTTATATCTTCTATTACGTCTATGAAATACTATACAAAAGTTTTTATTATTGTTATTGTTACAGAAAACTACTAATACTTTTAAGGAAACATATAGGTCGCTTTGCGATTTCAGGCAATAATAACTTATAGCATCTAAACTTTCATTCAATGAAGCTTGCAATTAAACAAGTAATATTGTTTTTATATCTTCTTTTACATCTAGGTTTTCCAAAATCAGGGATATGTCAATTAAGTAGCTAGTAACGAATTGATGGATTGAAATTATCTATTTATATAATTAGGTAAATGACTTGGTATTATTAAAAGATATATTTATAGTTTTAAGGAGCAAATCAATGAAAGTTGGATTACAATATTGAGACACCTATACAGTGGCGGCGCTAGGCGTCGGCGACGTCGGCCACCGCCGACGGCCTCGCATCTGAGGGGGCCTCGCAGAAAAACTAGTTACCTATTTATTTTCGTTTCGCCAATCATCCTGGCTTAGGTTGCCGACCCCGAACAATTCGGGAAAAAAGCTAAGCAGATGATAATGAATTTTATTATTTAACACGTCCCCGATGGAAGTGAGTACCTAGTAGGCACTTTACGGGTATTCAGAATCGTCTGTCTGGCAACACTATGAAATGAAAGTTTCGCCCTAATGAGCGTTCTCACACACACTGCCCGACACGATATCTGTATTGGGTGAAAATGTTTGTAAGTAATGTGTATGGCATTTATCATTTATTTATTTCTGGAATTCATGGGTGTAAGTAAACCCATGAATGCAATAAATAAATCAATTATACGTGCAAAAGATCTTAATTTAGTACACATACAAACATAATGTGTGTATGCTCTTCATTATGAGCGTCCGATACCGATATCGTATTATCGGGTAGTGTGAAAACACTCAATTTCGCGCACGGCGCACGAGACTCTGGACGGGGAATCCCCGTGTTGTTTAGTTTATTTATCTATATTTCATTTTTCTGTGAGAGTAATTTTCTTCATACGGCAACTCGCAGACTCGCAAGCGCAAAGTTTCTTTTTATTGTATTGTAAAGTCAACACCCCGACGTTCTAGTGCACAGTTCTAGTGGATAAAAGTTTTACGTTATTTGCTATTAATTTCATACCTAATGTTACGGTAAGTCAACATCAACTTTTTAACGACTTTAACGAAATTATTTCGTCAAAATCAATAGTTACCTATATCTCTTATAAGTCGTAAATACTCGTAATATTAACCAAGAAATAGGTTTGATTTTATATTTACCTAGGTAAGTAAAGTACCTACCTACCTACTTATTAAAATATAGGTCATCTCTTTCTCCATAGACCGAAATAGAAAAGTGAATAGGTTATTTTTAAACCTGCGCTAGTGTTTTTTCTCGAGATAATAGAAATATTTCGCCTCTCGATCAATGCCTTCGAGTATGTTTTGTATGCGTCAAAATTCGTAACAATTATTTTCACAGAGTTCTTTTTTCATAGGTACCTACATCTCGTGCGGTGTTCCTACAATAAGTACAAAATAATATGAATGAATAGGTACCTACAACAAATTATTTCACTTCTCCATAGAAAGACCTTGCTTATAACAAGTTGCTCCTGCATTACGTATTTAACAAAATAAGTAGGTAGGTAGGTACCTACTTACCTTTGCCTTCTTAATAGTGACTATAAAATAAAAATAAACGATCTGTGGCATGTACGTACATACATATACAGGGTGACATACGTATACAGGTTGGTTATGGATAAAGTGCAAATACGAAAACCATAGATTGATACCATTACACTGAACACATACCGACATAGCTCGTAGGGTCAGCACGTTGAAGTGGCGGTGGGCAGGCCACATCGCTCGTAGAGCAGTTAACCGATGGGGAATACATAAAGGTTCTCGAGTGGCGGCCGCGTACCGGTAAACGAAGGGTCGGTAGGCCGCCACTTGGTGGTCTGATGACCTGCCCGCCTAACATGCGCGGTTTTGTCACGCGTGAGATGACTTTCTATCTCGCTTACTCCAACGTAAATCGAACGAGTTAGCTAGAGTACGTAACGAAGTAGCGCGTAACAAAGTCGCTCATGTTACGGGTACTGGCGAGGTTCGTCGGAAGTCGCTGGATGCAGCTGGCCCGCGACCGATCAAGGTGGCGCTCTTAGGGGAGGCCTATATCCAGCAGTGGATGCCTACAAAGTTGGCAGCTGACTCGTAAATTTTGCATAGTCGTTTTTTTTTCATTTCCGACAAAAAGTTTGACAAAAAATGTTCCGGGTATGTATCGTAATCCATGGTTTTCGTATTTGCACTTTATTCAGGACCTCCCTGTGTAATAATCATCAACCAACTCTTATAATCTGTATCCTGTAACATTGCGTTCTTACCAAACTTAACTAAAAATATTTTAGGTCATCATGGAGGACCCTCTAAAGACAGAGATGTAGGGAGAAAATGGGAATCCGGTGCGTCAAAAAGAAAAAGAAAGGCTGAAACGGCTATATCCAACCAAGTTCTGAGTTCCAGTAAAATGAAATTTCTTAAAAAGCCTTCTTCAGGTGTCACTGCTTCAGAGTCATGTGATGAATCTTTATTTTCTGAAACAGAACCAGCTTCAGAGTTGAATGAAACTTTTAGTCAAATTTCTGATACAGCTTTACCTTCAACATCGAGTGAATCTACTGTGACCCAAATTTCTGAATCCAATAAAGAGTTAGAAAGTGAGTATATGTGTGAGTCAGAAAATCAAGAGCAAGAAGTTCATTTAAGCGAGCCATTAATAGACCTAGATCCGGGGAAGTGGGTATTGCCATTAGACAATGAGCAGCGCCATGACTTAATTCAAAACGGTCCCGATCAAGATCTAGAGAAATCTGATGAAAATTACCCAAAAGACCAAAGTAAAAGACATTTTTCTAAATTTCATTTTACTAGAAAATTGAGTAACGGCGAAACGCAACATCGCAGATGGTTAACTTACTCCATATCTCAAGATAAGTTCATTGCTTTCCATGTAGACTTTTTTCACATTTGCAGACACAGATAATAAAAGAAGGATGTTGTGATTGGAAGGATCTGAGTCGGACATTGCAAAGACATGAACAAAGTCAAGGACACATGGAGTGCATGATTAAATGGATGGAACTCTTTAAAGGAATCAAACACGGTAAAACAATAGATAAGGATAACGAGAGATCGATTAGGGAATCCCAAAAGTATTGGTATAATTTGTTTGAAAGATTGATAGATATAATAAACTACTTGGCCTCACACAATTTGGCATTTAGAGCTCATCGAGAATCCTTGAAATTGAACGATAGTAAAAACTCTGGCAATTTTCTAGACTTAGTTAAGTTGTTATCTAAATATGATCCGACACTACGGGAGCATATGCAACGTATTAATGAAAAGCAACTTAATCAACATTATCTGAGCCACGACATCCAAAACGAATTAATTACATTAATGTCTAAATTAGTTATTAACGAAATAATACACAGGGTTAAACAAGCAAAATACTACGCCATCTTGCTCGATTGTACCAGGGACGTAAGTCGTGTTGAACAAATGTCAATAATATTAAGATTTTGCAATTTGTCAACTGGAGCTATAGAGTAACATTTTATTGGGTTTATTGACGTCGCAGAAACAACAGGAGAGTATTTAACAAAATCAATATTACAAGAACTGGAAAGAAATGATCTAGATATCCAAAACTGTCGAGGACAGGGATCTGATAACGGCGCCAATATGGTCGGAATTAACAAAGGTGTCAGAACAAGAATACTCAATATAAATCCAAGAGAATTCTTCACACCATGCGGATGCCACAGTTGGAATTTACTTTTGATAGATGCAGCTAACTCTTCAACGACAGCCAAAACATTTTTCGGCTTTATCAATAAAATCTATGTGCTGTTTTCAAAGTCACGCAAGCGTTGGGAGATAGTAAAAAGAAAATTAAAATTGACATTACAACCTCTGTCTGAAACGAGATGGGAGAGTAGAATCGGAGCAGTAAAAGCAATATTTTTACAATTTGATGATGTCATCGAATGCGTGAATGAACTGAAAAATAAAACTGATGATTCCGAAACTCTAAGCGACAGTGAAGCGGTCCTGAACGAAATGTTAACTTTTGAGTTTATTGTTGCAATACACGTGTGGTATGAGGTTTTGCTACGTGTAAACAATATAAGTAAACTATGGCAATCGGTTCAAGTCAACTTGAAAGTCGCTATTGATACTTTACGTTTATTTTGTAGCTGGATTCAAGAATTCTGTAATACAGGATTTGATAAAAGGTTAACAGAAGCTAGATTGTTTGTGGAGAAAAGTACTTATGAAATTCAGTCTCAATTTAAGGAAAAAAGAATAGCCAGGAAAAAAACGAATGTTTAGTTACGAACATACTGATGAACCAGTTGAATCTCCTGAAATGCAGTGAACTGCATTTCAAAATGAAAAAAAACCGTTAAATTAAGTGAGCCAGATTATAAAATAATTTATGAGTATAACGAGTTTTATTGTTAATAAAATGATGACAAAAAATAATTACACACATAGAAATTCAAATAGTCGAACTTTTCGGCTTTTAGCCTCACTGAATTTTTTCAGGATTGTGTCGTAGTTAAGTCTAGCCGCTATTTCAGCTTCGATTGACAGAACTGATAACGCGGATAGTCTGTCTTGGCTCATCGTGCTTCTCAAATAGGTTTTTATCAATTTCAACTTTGAGAAGCTTCTCTCAGCGGAAGCTGTGCGGACCGGAACTGTGAGCATGATTCTAATTGTAATATAAACATTTGGATATATTTCTTCTAAATTATTTTCTAAAATGTATTGGATGAGTTGTTTCGCGCCGTTGATAGAGTTTACTGAATTAGTTTTTAAAAGCTGAAGTTCTTCATATAGTTCGAAAGGCTGTATGTCACTGTTTTCGCCTTCCCGAAGTATTGTACCTAAATCATTACAATGTTTGAGAAGATCTTCTTTTGGCATAGATTTAAAATAATTGATATAAAACCTATTTGAGAAGCACGATGAGCCAAGACTGACTATCCGCGTTATCAGTTCTGTCAATCGAAGCTGAAATAGCGGCTAGACTTAACTACGACACAATCCTGAAAAAATTCAGTGAGGCTAAAAGCCGAAAAGTTCGACTATTTTAATTTCTATGTGTGTAATTATTTTTTGTCATCAATTTATTAACAATAAAACTCGTTATACTCATAAATTATTTTATAATTTGGCTCACTTAATGTAACGGTTTTTTTCACTGTGAAGTAAAGAGGCCTCGCGTACTTGATGTCGCCGACGTACACATTTGGTCTAGCGCCGCCGCTGCACCTATATTTCTATTTTTATTTAAGAAACAAGTAATATTTAAGAAATCGACATGAATAAATCATAATAAAAAAAATAATAAAATATTTCTACTTTTTTATTCCTGTAAATGTGATCGCATAAATGATAAGGCGTTCAATGTTTTATCAGTTAAAGAGTTTCTCGGTTTGTAGCAAAAATACCAGGCGGAAGAAAAAGTTCGCCTAGCTTCAGGCTCAGACTTGTAGGTTGTATAGACAGTAAATAATGTAGGTATATAGCTGATAAGAAGACTTCGCGTCCGCCGCCAGCGGCACTGTCATAAATTCATATTTCAACTTGAATAATAGATTTTAGATCTGTGTTTTTTCTAAAGATATCTTGTGACTCTGTGTCTCTTTTTTCATCTGTTGTGCGATGGTTAACTCCTCGACCCCATCATCATTACTTGTTGTTGCGACTTCCATTTGGGGTTGTTACAGACGTCGTCGCGGACTCTCTTGCGTTTGCTTAAATTTCAGCCTTTCTAATAGTTATACAGTAAATCTTCTGATTTCATCTGACGATGGTTTCTAGAATGTTTCCGTAGCTGAGGTCGTGAAAAATTAAACATTTTTATAGTAATATTGTAAAACACCAGATGCAATTGTCAGCCTTTCTTTTATTCTCCTTCTGAGAGATAAAGCAAGTTGTTAACTGAGTTTGTTTAATTGAAGATCTGATTTATTAAGCATAAACCCATTTTTAATAAACTTGAATCACGGCAACAAAAAGTGATGTCTTTGTGTGGGTTTTATTACATTTAAACTAGGATGAATGTTTATATAGGTCTTCAGTTTAGATTTTCGGACTTCAGAAAAGAATGCCTTACAAAAGACTATCCTTACAGAAAGGGTTCTTTTGTAGACGATAAAGCCAGTGTTGATTTCAGGTATGTGGTTCGAAAAGAATATTTCGAAGAAAGTAAAAAGAGAGGATCTTATTTTACTTTTTTGTTGATCAATGCTGCGCTGCACATTATGTGCAGTCAATGTCAAATGCATTTTCTTAATAAAACGTTTAATGCTTGTTTCTAACTTTCTGACAGTTTTTATAATTACATTTCAGCGTGTTACTGAAATGTAATTATAAAATATTACTTAGTTAATAGATATTGAAGAAAAAAAAGAAAGAATAAATAAAAGTTTTGCTTTTTTTATAAAAATTATTAAAATTTAGAAAAATTATCAGCACTAAGTTTTTAATTACCATTTAAGTTACGTATAATATAAAGGTAATTTATGTCGATTATTGTAATTTATATTTATTACCACTTATGTTATGTGTTACCTTTTATATCGAATTTTTTAGATTTTAAGTACAATTGTAAGACTAATTATGATCTCTCATAATATATCTTTTTACTATTTTTTGTGTAGAATTTATATTCTCATATAATTATACACATTCAGTATATCTAAAGCCCTACAAGTTGAGCAGACTTCAATATTTCCCACTTTTTGTCTAAGTCTTTCACTTTAGAATTTGATATTTTTTTGTTTGCTATTCCAAGTTTGTTTAGTTATGCCGTGTAAAACAACAAATATATTAATGTTTTGTAACGTATCCATATCTACTTTGGAAGATATGTTATGATGGGCAATACAAATAGGCAGGCGAAATGATATTAGATGTATATTTGAAACCTATACGTCTTTATGATCTTACAAACAAAAAAAACAAAGTAAAAGCTGGCTCCATATTTAAAAAAATTTGGATATATGATTGTCTGGTATGAAGGCAATATATCTAAACAATGATAATACACAATGTTTTTTTTTGTAATATCCAACAATTTGTTCAGTGGAAAATTTAGTTATTAAATTGAAAGGCCGTTTTTTGTTAGCGGTTTTCTGGTGGTTTTAGAAGTTGAATCTGGTGTATAGTAAGTTTATCTGTTGGCAACATTGATCATCTGTCAGTGGTCAATTGGAATCATTTGAAGAAAACGAAAAACATTTATTTTTTTAACAGTTTCAATGTATTTAAAAAATCACGCCATTGACTATAAAATTCGCCAATTATTTCATATAGGGTTACCATAGGGGTAACTTCAATTCTTGACAAGTAATAATTATTTGTTTCACATCTTTTTAAACATACAGCAAACGAAATTAGGCCAGCCACAATAATTAATCATTTCTTTCTTTCCTAAAAATGAAAAAGTAGTACGAGAATAATATAGAAACATTATTCATAAAATAAATTAATATTTTAAAAAGCTAAAAAACATGCTTTCTAAATACTTCACTAAAAAGTAAAGAATAATTATCGAACATGTTATTTCTGTCTACTCTGCAAGGACTTTAGTGTAAGCCTTGTGTTATTGAGTATGTTTGTGTAAGCACTTTTACACTCCAATATTATATTCAAAGTTTCGTGCTCCTAAATAGATTACTGCGTATACAACTAGTTAAAAGCCCAAAAGCGGTTGCGTAGGATGTTTTTTTTTGTTGCATTATCGAGTTCAGTGCCTAATTTCCTGTTTTATATATAATAGATAGAATAATTTTATTGTATTATCATCAGAACTACACAACTGCCAAGTTTCATCATGATACAATAATTAGAAGTGCACGAAGTTTAGTTTCGTAGATTCTATTTTCATTGTTAGTTACAGGTCGACCTAATAAAATAATTTTTAAAAATATTTATGGTGAAAGCTTGATTACAAAAACAATACATTAAACGATCACCTCTTTGGGTTAGATGGCCAGGGTATAAGTAAAAGTTCTCACAAGTAAGTTTACGCAAACCAATTTTAATTAAAAGGTAATATGTTTATCTTCCCTTCTTGTAAATTTAATTTAGATATTCCAATATCCGGTTTGGATATCTTATAAAGTATATTTTGCAAAATATTTACTAGAGAAAACCTATCGTTTTTAGTGATTTAATCAAAGAAGATATTTTAAAAAACAAAATTAATGTTTCATTACAATGGATCGCGCTTGGCCGACGCTTTGTTTCAAAGTATTCTATTAAAAAGATCTAGACAGTAAAGGAAAGTAAAGGACCAACTTAAGGTACCAAACCATCATATGCTTAATTTTTCCAATTTTCTTGAAATTTCATTCATATGTCTGTATAAAAGAATTGTGTAATAAAAAAGTAAATATTTATGAACCCAAACCTGAGAATATCCCACAATGAATGAGTCTATTTTTTTATTTATAGTGATACCTATTCAGAGCAACAAGGTCATTTGGACGACCATAAATATCTTTCTTTGATTATATCTTCGATTATATAGCGTTCGTTCTCTCCAGAACCATAAATATATATAATAATTTTTACTAATTTTCCAATTTTAAAATGTCAAAGCAGATTTGTTCTTAATGCAAATTATAGGTTATTCTAAAACGCTAGGACGGGTGTAAAACGAATTACTATATCTCAACCTAGTATCCCATCTCCTTTACAGCAGGCATAATTCTAAATTATTCATGCCTTTAGTGAAAATTTAGGCAATAACGATCAGGCTGAAAAATACTAACTAAAGTCTTTGCGTGGTCTAACATGATATAACAACTATTTTAGAAAATAGTGAAAGTAATTATAAAAATTGTGCCTCTGATCGTATAAATTTAATTTCTGCTATGGAACTAATGAACGAACTTAAAAAGATTCAGCCAGGTAAATAAGAATCTTAAAAAGAAAAATGAAGCATATTTTTTATCTATAAAGATAGATTGTATTAAATTTTTTTTATTTATAAAGTTACCTTCTACTTTAATTTTTTTATTTATAAAGCTAGGTTGTACTTTAGTTTTTTGCAGAAGATTCGATTTGAGCTGCGAAATTATGATAACATTGATGACGATCAAAGAACAGAACTATTTTAAAGTTTTTGGATATAATAATAGGGAACAAAGAAGGTTTTTGTTTGTTATATAACCCAACTGGAATAATAGGTCGCTAAAAATTCCGGCCATAAGAAATGAAAGCACAGGCCACCACATCTGTAAAAAGATGATCCTAAATACCCTATGAAACTAAGATTGGTTTATGCAATGCTGGAGAGAAGTGTCAGGCTGTGCTACTCAACCTAATGTTAGTTGCTCGGACTGATATTCTTTCAAAGGTGTTATCACACTACTGTTGACTGAATAGTTTAAATTTATATTTGGAAACAGCAAACTAAATGCGATTTACATTTTACCGAATTTTGCTATTGTGGAAAGTTTGACAATAATTTTGAAAGCCAAATCTAGACTTTTTTTTGTAGTTATACTATTTAGATGCCTTATAAAAAAATGATGAAGGTGAAATTTTACGATGCGCGATGCAACAAAAAAGTTGCCACACAGGATGAAGTCGCTCACTAAACACATATCTACACGCATAAAGTGACTGATGCTGTATTCAAGATACTTATTGAGATATTAGTAAATACACAGCACGTGGTTTGTATTCATAAAAATCTAAGTTATATCTGTGTATCTGTTAAATATCAATATGCTCATGGAGCAAAGTAGGGCCCCGAGCTCAACTCAACAAGGCTGGAATAGTGTTTTATTCTCTGATGAAACCCGTATATCGATTAGTGGTGAGGATTGATGTTGGCGGGTCTTACGAAGACCTGGAGAACGCTTCGCAGAAGTGTGCTTTGAGGAAATCACCCCTTACGGTGGAGGCTCCGTAATGTTTTGGGCTGGTATTAACTCAGATGACCGTACCGAGTTAGTTTTTATTGAAAATGGAACACTTAATGCGCAAAGGTACATAACAGAGGTTCTTATTCCTCATGCCCAACCCGCATTAACACCAGTTGGAGGCGAGTCCATTTTTAAGGACGACAACGCTCGCGCCCACCGCTCTAGAGACGTTGATGCGTATATGCGATCAGGAGGCCGGAATTCGTCAGTTAGACTGGCCAGCTAGAAGTCCCGACCTCAATCCGACAGAACACATATCGGATAATCTCAAACGACGCGTCAGAGCCGTAAAATCAGCTCCAGAAAACATTCAGGCTCTTAAAAATGTGATCGTCGCTGAATAGGAACGTATTCCTCAGGAAATGATAAAAAACGTCGTCGAAAGTATGCCTAGCAGATTAAGCGCATTAATTTTAGCTAGAGGAGGCCATACTCGTTACTAAATTTTCAAATTTTATGTTAAATTAATAAAAAATATTCAAAAATAAACTTTAGCCATTTTTAATGTATCAGTATGAAAACGCTCGTCTGTGGACTTTACATCGTTTTTTTATTTATTCTCATTTTTAATGACTGAAGTAGGTAAAAATGATATCTCAATTATAAATAACAATATTGTCATCATATTGCCACGTATTCAAATAATAAGAAAATAATTCTGATGTGGTTTATTCCTATAAGTGCCCGTTTCTTTTGCAAGAGTTTAATTTTAAATAATAATTGAATACTAGTCCTATATGGACTAGTATAAAGAAAACATTTATTTATTTTAAATATTCCTGATAGAAATAGCGCTTATAAAAGCTTTTTAAAATATTTAAAGTGTATTTATATAAATGAGGTTAAGTTTCAGTATGTATTTATTTGCATTATAAATTATTTTAAAATGTAATTATTTTATTGCACTTAGATTTTACCAACCGTATATATAATCACGCTCCAGCCCTTTTATAATTTTATTTCCATTAATTATTTGCGTGCTAAATAAAGATATTCTTATTATTATGCCAAAGAAGTATAACTTCTATTGCCCGCACACGAGTACACGCCAAGGAGGATAGAATGAAAGGAAGACGCCATACAAAGTGAGTACACGTGTACACTTTTCGCATCCGGCGTACACATTTTGAACTCGACGTGTCGATTACCACCCCGCCACCAGTAACATATTGGTGCTTATACATTCTACAGCTCCAGTTTAATTTAAAAAAAAGCTGTGGTTTGACTTACAAAAATGGTAAAACGTGTTATCATTGGTTGCAGTAACAATTCAAGAATAATTAGTAAAGGATTCCATGGAGTTACATTCCGTAAATAGACATTATTTGAAGATTTAAAAAATCATAACTATTTCTTCCTGCGGGATGACGCCACTTGCTATACATATAATGCATTAATACAAAGAATACACTGTTTCGGGTCGTTTTTAGGGCTGCGACTAACGTAATTCGAAAGGTAGCCTGTAAATAATTTACAACTTGCTTTTATAATTAATTGTTGTTTTTATTCAGTCATGTTCTACTATAGATCTTTCGAATTATGTAACATTTATTCCATTTGCTTTAAACGTTTTTTGAAGCGGGTGTTTTATACTACCAACAAGAATTGAGACGATTAAGAGGTGATGCTGTTCCTTTATTGTTTGAGATTATAATATTTATATAATTTATAATATTTATAAATGTAAACAAGATTGCAGTATAACTATATGAACTAATCCGCATAGTATCTATTGCATCTTTTCAAATTTTCTTGTCGTCCCCGTGGTGTGTTGGGTTGATCACAAGGCATACGGCCTGTGACGACGCGGCGCACCGCGGAGACCCGGGTTCGATTCCCGGCCCGTTCGTCGAGCGGGGCTGGACGGGTGTTATGGGTGGCTGTAAGAGATTGCTCACGTATCAATAAGTCCGCCATTTGTATCAATTAGATACATTAAAGTAGATAAATAAATAAATCTTTAGACGCTATTTTCATTTTATACCCTGGACGTCTCATGGGGTCTTCTTATTAAATTAGATATATTAAAGTTGTTTTCAAACAAAAGATTATCATTCGGTTAACATTAACGATTATAATTCGGTACAGGTTTCATGTTTTTTTCTTTGTCGTGCATTTATGTGCGTAACATATATGGGAACTGCATTCCATAATATTCCATTCCTGCGGACAAGGATATTTGAAAATTACTAATAGCTATACAATTACATTTCAGTCGATACGTAAAATATTGAATTATTACATAAATAATTATATCAATATGCGCAAGATACAATATCATTGATAATTAAATATTATGCCATTAATGTGACAGTCCTACAAAAATGTATTTTTTCAGCTTCGCTCTTATTCGTCAAGTTCACTCAATAAATAGCAAATAACTAATCATTATTTGCTTTCTCGCTCTAACAAAAATGACACTGACCACTTGGTAGAAATTACCGCATATGGCATATCTCCTTTTTTCTCTGATCCGTGGTACACACACAATTTTATTCATCTTTATTAACAACTAATGTGCCCGCTGGGATATGACTGACGAAGAAATAAAATTAGATACAAAGAGTGTACCCAGACAAAAAAAGTAAAAAGACAAGGATGGAGTAACGCACGAAAAAGACAATATAAATGCGCATGATGTTCAAGCCGTGAAATTAGTTCCCTACTTTCAAGTCAGTATCAAACACTACACGTGAAGCTTTCTATCCATGTTTTCACTATGCACAACTTGGCAACTTATAACATTCAATTGGTCTGACGAATCGATCGATTAATTTAAAGTTTAAATTTTGGCATCATATATTATTGATCGTTTAAAAATGTCTTAAGTAGGAAACCATTACCTATTATCTTATTTTTCGGTACTTGTTGTGGATAGAATGGAGATCCTATCTTAATTAATACTCTATTGTGTTTATCGATTGAAAACAAATAATAACTCGGAACTATATTTAAAAAGGACGCACGTAGATGGAATACAAATATGTACATAATATAATTAAATGTAAATCAAAAGGGAAAATATTTGTCCAGTAAGAGATAAAGCAAAATCTCATAGAGCTTATTTAATGCTATATGAAATTTATTTACTAGAATATGCCTTTTTTTTTTACAGATTTTAATAAATTAAATTAGTTTAAAAACCCATATGCCCGGGCAACAAAATGAAAAATATATTTTGTAAAACTTTTAAAATAATACAATGTTTATATTAAATCAAGTTAGATTAAATCTAGAGTTATTTTGTATAAAATTATGATTTTAACAACATATTTACTAAATTGCAAACACAGCATAAATTATTGTATTGTTGAAGAACGTCGTTTCATTTATTTAAATGGGAAGAAATAAAAAATACATCATAAAAGTAATGTGCGTAAAAGTGCAAAAGATTTAATTAAACATAATATGTTTAAAACAAATATATTTAAAGCAGAATATATTTATTCAATAGAATGAATGACGCGAATTGAATTATATATGTTACAAATGATCTTCTTGAATATTTTTGTTGAATTTGTGATTAAGCATTACACAACATTAACATTAACACTTCTGAACAAATGCAGATTCAAACCAAATTTATAATTTGTGTTTAACAAACTGAATTTATATTTAATAGTATGTACTATCATCACATTATATTTTATGACATTAGGCTTGACATTAGGCCAACAATACAACAACAATATATTCTCTTTTTAATCATAGAGTTTTTAATCCATAAACTTTCCAGCCGTCAACTGTCAAGCAAATGTCATGGAAGTAAGTTCCGATAACTAACCGGCTCAGCGACATCAAGGCCACCGCTAAAACTTTAATCGATATTAATTTGATCGTTTTCATTTAGGAAACATTCCTTGTAGAATCCAAACGTGCCTTCATATAGTAAGATATAATGGCTCCCATGCCGGCAGTTAAATTGTATAATGGATATTCAATGCCTATTTTGGGACTTGGCACATGGAAAGTAAGTTTTATATGTTTTTTAAAAATATTTCTATTTTGTTGTTTGCAGACTAAATTTTACATTAAAAAGGAGAACGCTTTATGTTAGTGGAAGATTTTGTTCTGCTTTTTAAGAGAAAAACTTTTTGATTAATGGTCTTAGGGTTATAACATTTTCTGTGACCGAATATAATTAGAAAGTGAAATTACTTAAAATTAATATTTATAATGGCTCAGTTTTCACTTTAAATTTTTAGCTAGACTCTTATTATTGATTTATTTAAAATGAACCTTAATCATGTAATAACTAATAATAATTATTTAAGTAATTATATCATTTGAATTTAAGAAAAAGGGCAATTTATTAAATGTGAATTTTTTACTGTATTTGATTATTTGAAAAAAAATTATACTAAGCATTGTTTTGGGTGATTATGAAGGTTGCTAAGCAATTATAAAAATCAATTTGACATTATTTTACCATGCAAATTATGTTTTTGCCTTAAATTACTCATTATAGGTTTTTCAATATTTGCTTTTTTTATTTAACAGCTATGATAATTAATAAAAATAAAATATAGAAAATTAAAATAGGTAAAAAAACTCCCATCAAGAGAAGTTTGACGTTTAACAAATGGCTTCCCTTGTAGATATTTGTCTGTAGGATAATATTAAATTGGCTTTTCAGTAAATATAGTTATTTATGACTTTTGCAAATAAACAAAATGTTATATCTTATAAGTTCTATTTCAATAATAAATAGGAAAATTTAACTTCCTCTAAAGTGTACTCATAAAGAAATAAATACTTTGAAATTGTTTTCATTGTAAAATTATGTATGCAGAAAGTTACATTTTCTTTAAAAAGCACTAAACTGCTTATATATTTAGAAATTTAATTTGCTTTATTTTCAGTAAAAAGTAGAATATATGCATTTATCGTTCCTACTGATATTTTAAATTTTTACTTTAAGTTACCGTCAGCCAGTATGAGTTACTATATGGAAAACGATTCAAACATTTTTTAATATATGGTGACGATTGTGAAATCCTTACACATGATCATGTAAAACAAAGTGACATAGTGTCACCTTTAAATAATACCCTTTGCAACTTAAAATAATATAAGTTATGTGCAAGATAATACTAACTACTTGCATTACAGCTGATATGTTACAAACAATTTTGTGACGTGATAATTGTCATGTACAGTTAATACCGAAGGTCAAATATATTTAAATGCAAGCACGTTCGAAAACCTGAGTGAGACAAGAAGTTTTTTGCCATTTTAGACACTCAATGTTCCAATTATACACCAAATGTTCTCTGAAGATAAGATTAATTATTTATTATTGCGAATATTTGTAGTTTCTAATGTACCAGACGTTAATGTTATGTCCAAGTCAGACTTGGATATAAGTCAGAAATATTTAAATTAAAAATGAACTGAAAATATTCACTACTCGAATGGTTGTTTCCCTAGTATATACGGATGATGAAAGGTTAACAATCGAAGATAATATATGGATAAAGTTGGGGACGACATTGGATTGGAGATAATAAAAATGATCTGATAAAAAGAGATCCTTAAGGTGTAGATATCATGTAAAAATATTTCTATATTTAGATATAACATTTATTGTCTGTTTTTCCGGCAGGCATAATAGATATGAATGATATACGTAGTGTTGAGATTTTTTGATCACTATGTACTTTTATTAAGAATAGACGGTGTTAATCTCACAGAGTCATCGCAGAGTAATGCATCCCGAACCAAATTTCCTTTCAGTCTGATTTTCCTTTAATAGTCTTACTCAAAATATTTACTTGGATATACTCAAAATTTTCATGTTTCAAAAAAATCGTGCAATTTTTATTCTCTCTTAAGTTTTATTCTTTATCCATAGTTCCAAGCGTATCCGTTGTATAGCTCCAAACATTCTAATTACATATTGAGTAAATAAATAATTTTTGGCCACAGTCCAAAGTCGGTGAAGTGAAACAAGCTGTGGAAGATGCACTGGATCTTGGCTACAGGCATCTCGACTGTGCCCACGTCTACGGAAATGAGAAGGAAGTTGGAGAAGCTATTGCAAACAAGATCGCTCAGGGTGTGATTAAAAGGTGACATATCTTTATGGTTTAAAAGAACTTTACTTTTTATGTACAAACGTTGAATTGGAATTTATTGCATGCTAATGGAAAGTAATGAAGTTCTATTTCATTTTTAAAAATAAGTTTTGTATGGAAAGGTACTGACTGTATTCTGTGCCTTTTAGCGACAGCTTTAATATATTGTATATAAAAACTTAATTAATATTATATCATATTTATCCAATGGTAACTAATTGTGCAATCTTATGATTACATTCGAAACGCAGTGCGATTTGTTTATAATAAGTGAAAATAAATTAGGTATCAGTGTAAAATTGTGATATTTCTGCAGCTGTATATACATAAAAATACGTAGATGCTCCTCCAATATCTGTATATGAGACAGTATGGTTACTTCCCCTTTCTATTTCCTACCAATTTTCTCTTGGATATGCCAGGTTTCCATTCCTTGCAACTCAGAAGAGACATTGTGCTTATAAAATTTGTTCTCTGGCTATTAAAATGAAAAATTCTATGTCTTCTATTTTTTATCTAGTTTTTTATTTATTATCTAGTTTTTTTCTTTCTATGAATAAAGGTAAAACTCAACCTGACAATTTTCTGTGCTCATGCAATCATCACCTTTTAACTATACCATCGTCTAGAACCGAATTATATTGGAACTCTCCAGTTTCCTGCGCTATTCAACTGCTCAAACACCTGACAGCGTCGCACTAAAGTGTGATTTGTTTATGATGAGGGAAAGTAAATTTGTCGATATAAGTCGTTGTTGTCTTTTGTACTACTTGTGTATTTAGTATTCATGTTTAACCTAAAAGTTGAAACTTTTTTAAACTTTTAATTTCTTATAGTTATGAAAAGGTTACCCCTAATGTATCTATAAGTATGATTTATACAAAATGCAATAAGATTGTCGTCGATTCAAAATTTGTTTCGTGCTTCATATTAAATCTTATTTCTCTCATTTAACGAATAAGATTAATTCTACAGTTATTTTTACATTTTTATCTTTAAATTTTTTTTGACACGAACTGCTTTCCTAATCAGATTAAGTGTATGATTGCTTGGAAGGTTAGATACTTACTGACATATTTATCACTTCCATCTCGGTGTAGGTATTCGTTATTTCTATTTGCGTAAGTCTGACCCATCCAAAGTGTATTGCACGATTGTATCAATTTGATAAACGATCTAGGCGTTTGTGGAGAGAAGACTCGCATTATCACATTTAGTGGGACAAAAGTCATATAAGCAAATTAGATAAAATAAAATTATATGAATATAATATGTGTTGGAATTAATTCGTAGCATTTTTTGAGAGACAAATAACGATTTATTTGAAATAAAAATAAAAACTTTAATAAAAATACTGCCGATAGCTTGCCACTACTTTTTCCCATTTTTTGGGTAGAAGACGGATACCCTGTTGAAAGAGCGCTTCTTCCGTGGAGGCAATTTATGAATCGATACAATTTTTACAATCTTCAAAGAAGTGAAATTCTCCCCTGATAAACTATGAGCCATCGATTGGAACAGGTGGTAGTCCCAAGGAGCAATATCTGGAGAATATCACGGGTGGGTTAGGACCTCCCATTTCAGTGTTTGTAGATATGTTTTCACTGGTTTTGCGACGTGCAGTCGATCATTGTCGTGCAGCAAAATAATTTTATCGTGCCTTTCGCTCCATTCGCTGTTTCTACTGTTCTTTTCTTCAATGCACAACTGAAGTGCATCAGTTGTAATTGGTAACGATTCCCAGTGATAATTTCGTTTGGTTTTAACAGTTAATAATAAACCACACCCTTTTGATGCTTAGGTCCATGAACATTACTTTTTGCCACTGATGATGATGGTTGTCCGGGCTTAATCCATGATTTTCTACGCTTAGGATTGTCATAATGTATCCACTTTTCATTATCAGTAACAATTTAATGTAAAAAAACTTTTTCTTTTGTGCCGTTGAAGCATTAATTCACAAGTTAAAAAATGCCTTTTCAACGTCCCTCGGTTATAATTCATATGGGACTCAATTTCCTTCCTTTTGATAAATCAACCCTTTACGATGTAGACAACTCTTTAATTGTTTGAGATGAGTTTGCTTCAAGTAATTCCTCCAATTCTCTATCTTAAAACTTTCTTTGCTGTTCAGGTAGCATGGTAGTCTTCCATGTCAAAATCACCACTCTTAAAACGTGCAAACCACTTCCGAGACGTTTGCTCAGCAAAAGCATGTTCGCCATAAACTTCCTCTAAAATCCGACGACTTTCCGCAGCACTTTTATTCATATTAAATTAATGTAGTAAAACTCCCCACAAAAATACTTAATTTGGCACATATTTCGACATTTTTAAATAATTTCAACTTGTTATTAACAATTGAAAAATAAGATGTGTTATAAAAATAACACCTAATAACAGCTGATTTATGATAGATTTGTTTTTGAAGGTAAAACAGAATACGGTAATACCCACATCATTTCTCATAAAACGCTATGGATTAATCAAACGCCTAACATATTGATGGTAATACTAAAATGATAAAATTCCATTATTCTACAGTATATATTGATGATAATTTTACGGCATACCGTGATTATCATATTAAAATAAAAAAAATTACTTTTCGAGTTTTTTATTTTTATTAACATGTTTGATATTGGCTTTCAATGGATATTGATTAATACAGGGTGTCCAGTGGCAGATTTCAAAGTTTGAACAAACATAGTTTCTGAAAGCAATGAACGATAAGAGCGCTGGGGGCGTCTTTAGAAGCGCAAGCAGTGTGGATGTTTTAATAGCCATGGAACAGTGGAGTGGAGAGCACTGCGCTTTTGCCGCCGAGGCGTACATTTCGAGTGGATTTTCGCTGTCTGTAGCACGCTGTCGATTTAATAATCGTTACAGTATTCGTCGATTACGTGATGGACCATCGATCAACCTCATTCAGTCATGGGTAGCAAGGTTCAGAGCTACAGGATCAACATTAAATAGACACCCAGGCCAGGACCTACACCATTGGTAGCCACGGATGAAAATGTCGAGCGTGTTATGGTTTCTGTCGTTGAAAATCTCCATTTATCACTGTGTACACGTTCATTGATATTGGGAATTCCGAAATCAACTTTACAGGTAATAATGCGAAAAAGCTCAAGTTCCATCCATATAAAATTCAAATTGTTCAAGATTTACACAATTCTGACTTTGAATTAAGAAAAACTTACGCGGAGGTGATGTTGTTGAGATTTCGTACTGCTACCCGGATGGGCAACATATTCTTTAGTGACGAAGCTCACTTTCACATTGGAGGATATGTGAATAAGCAGAACTTTCGTTATTGGGATGTCCACAACCCAAGACAAATGCATCAAGAGCCTTTACATAAGCCTAAAGTAACAGTCTGGTGTGCTGCAATCATAGGGTCTTATTTCTTTGAAAATCAACGTGGCCAAACTGTAACTGAATTCGGAGAGATATGCCCAGATGTTAAATAACTTTTTCAGAGTAGAACTACAGAATAGTCCATCCTTCAACCAAAACACATGGTTCCAGCAGGACGGAGCCACAGCTCACATTGCTAATGTGTCCATGAATGCAGTGCGGCAGTTATTTCCAGAAAAAAACATATCCCGAAACGGTACCGTACCGTGGCCACCTAGGTCACCCGATTTATCCCATGTGACTTTTTCTTATGGGAATACTTAAAATCCGTTGTTAACAAAACAAATCTGAACACTGTGACACAACTTAAAGAAAATATTCGAGCCGAAGTCAGTAGGACACCCCAGTCGCTCTGCAAACGCATTTTTGAAAACATGCGTGCTAGACTCAATGAGTGTGTCAGACTCAATGGCTGCCATTTGGAAAACGTGGTTTTTAAAAAATTAAATCTGCATTTGTTGTTATAAAGTTAAAATAAACCTACTTTGTATTAGAGGTGTAGTTTTTTTTTCCAATTTTTCAAACATTGAAATCTGCCACTGGACACCTGTATTTAAGTAACAGCTAACAGAAACATTTATATAGAAAATTTAATTTATTAATTTATCGTATTAATGCATGAGAAATTCTCTGGAGGTGAAAAATGAGAAAGTGAAACACCTAAATTCTATTTAAAATTTGTTTGGGGGTTGATATATAGTTTAAAAAAAAATTTAATTAAATATTTTTGCCTCTCGAGGTGGTAATTGTTTTTTTAGTGACGCTTTGTTGTAAAGAAAATTGTGTTAAGTGTGTGTCAAGTTTTTTATATTGAGATTTAGATGAATAATAAAAAAAATTTGTGAGCAAATATATCAGTGCAGTTATATAAAAAAGATCAATTGAAACATTACAGGATTATTTTTTAAAAACTTTATTTTAACTTGTGAATTTTTTTATCTGCATTCTATGAGTTTACAGTTGTTGTAATACATTCTATTTCTACAGAAGCAAGCGAATATTTTTCTTTTTCAATTATCGAACGATAACTTTATTTAAATAATGCTATTGGAATTATTTTATTAGAATTATTATAATGATACTCGACTCAGTATTTCTAAACTTTTTATGCATTTTATTTCGGGTTACTCTATAGACAAATTTTACATATAAAATATCCATAAAAATACCTTCCAAATCTAAAGGTATATACTTTATGCAGATTCATCACCATAAAAATAGATAATGGTAATACAATTTTGTTATTTTGTATTTCTGAAAAAAATAAAGCTTAGTTTAATTTAAATTTAGTAAAATTTTTCATTCCAATACATTTATATTATATGTTATAGTTTCTACAAACAGCATTGTAAAGATGGAAGCTTTGCGATAATATCTTTGATTATCGTCACAGCTGTATTTGATTGTAGGCCATTAATCTAGGAAGTGATAATAATTTTTAAGCGCCTATCTAAAGTAATAGTTATATGTTCTATGTCAAATATTGATATTGAATGTTTATCTCAGTAAACTATCATAAAAGATAAGCGGCACTAGGTTTATGCCGCCTATAATATTTTTTTTACTTTATGCTAGTTATATAAGTGCGAGAAAAATAATGCAAGTCTTTGTAATAAATTACCAACTCTAACTTAAAATGGAACAAAATCATATATAAGTTCATATTTAATAAAAAGTTCATATTTACGAAATCATATATAAGTTCATATTTACTATTTTTTGTATTAAAGCAGTTTTTAGGCTTCCATACCTCAAAGGGAAAAAAAACCACAGGTTTTCAAAAGTATATAATTTGTATGCAATTTTATAGAGAGAAGTAATGTATTCGAAATGTATTTTCAATTTCATGTATTTTGTGTTGGGTATTGAAGGAGTAGCTAGTGGGGATTCCATGACTTTCGTTTTAGAATTTTGTGCAAGACAGTCCTAGATATATTGCCGAAATTGTTCTCAAAAATATATTCTTCCAACTTCTCTGGAACTGCTAAATTCAAAATTGTAAGAAAAAAGGAATTATTAGAAGTTTACCTACAGTTAACTTAAAAACTATATTGATTGTTCCAAGATCTCACAGTTTCTAAGAAATTTGCAAAGATGATATATATATATATATATATATATATATATATATATATATATATATATATATATATATATATATATATAATTTGGCGTTCATTTTGTACAAATTCATTATTCCCAATTAAATGAAAGTACGTGATGTAGTATTATTTCTACTTTCTTTAAGTTCTTTACCACGACCTACGTTTCGTTGTATTACCACATCTTCAGGTGGGCTACTAGCAAAGATCTCTGCTAATAGCCCACCTGAAGATGTAATACAACGAAACCTAGGTCGTGGTAAAGAAATTAAAGAAAGTAGAAATAATACTACATCACATAGTTTCATTTAATTGTGAAAACTATATCTTTATAAACATGCATTCTGCAAACAACAGAACGAATATAACTTATATTAATATTCGTTTGTTGTTGTCAAAATGAAAGTGTTATTTGCTTTTTTCGAGTTTTCCATTGTTTTTTCGATTATCCTGAAAAAATACAAGTTTTCTCATTTGTCTGATTGATGATTGAAATAAAAATTTTAAGATGGTTATTTTTTATTATCTCTGTTTAAGAGTATCGTTATTATTCTTGTAACACTTGGGCTTAACACGATGTGCACTGTTGCCGATACCCTGTGGGATGAATTTGCCATGGAACCTTTTTAAAATGAAGTTTAGATTTTATTAATTATTACTTATTTTTAAGTGCTAGCTGAAATTATTTTAGTTAATTTTCATAAATACTTTTAAAAGATTAAGATAACTATGGAAATAGTATTTTACGAATCTTCTGACATGCATTTGGCTGGATTTTAACGTCCCGTAGCCAGGCTACGAACCTTTATAGTTTTGCTATGTCCATCTATCTGTCTGTGTACAAAGATATGGAATAAGATTATGGTACCTTTTCTACATGAAAAGTGTGGTTGAATTTTTTTTATTTCAATACCTCTTTATGTGGGCTATCACCGAATAGATCTTTCAAAAATATTGGAATATATCATGAATTTTTTTCGATACAGGGATCTTTTTATTAGAGTTACCTGTTCTCACAGTTAAACTGCTATTTTTGAAGATCTGAAAAGTATTCACATTATTAGTATATAAAAAGAAATTAAAAGGAAAATGGATCACATTAGCTGTGTAGGCTCTACTAGTTTACGAGTTATAGTTGACCAACTTATGACATGTAGTATCTGTAAAAAACTCATATAAAGCTAACCACCCATTATCTATCACTTGAACGATTGTTGCTTAAGCAACCATACTGTCGCTTAAGCTATACCGTTCTGTTGCTTAGATCTACCGAGCGGTTGCTTAAGCTACCATTTCATCGCTTAAGCTACCGCTTTGACACTTAAATTACTGTTCTGTCGCTTAAACTACCTAGTGATTGTATGCGCTGTTGGATAACATTCCATTGCTGTTGGGTCCATTCTGTCATTTGAGCGACTGAGCAATTATTCTCAAAAGTTGTAATTAATTTCATTTCTCAATTGCAGAAATTGCACACTGCTTTTATCAAAGTCTGTTTCTCTAAATGGGTTATATAACATTGATTTCTTTGATAAATCTGTTGCTAAATCGACATGATTGATCGCATATATAGACGCAATAAGCTACCATGTAGAAGCCGAGCAGCTGTTGAGATGTGACCGCTAGTCACGTTTACCACTACTTAATCAAACTACCAGTTGCTCACACAATAGTAGCCAATGTGCAATCAACCGAAACTCCGTACAGATGACTTAGATCAAGTACAAAATAACTTTGTATTTTAAAAAGTGAGTTTGTCTTTTAACCTAATGAGTATGGTGTACCATATATTATGCTAATTGTGTACGTAAGCATATGATTTGTAGTTCAAGTGTAAATGACAATGTGCCTATGTTAAATTACTAATATTAAAAAAAATTAATATTAAAAAAAAATCACTTCATACATTGACTAAATTATATCAAGGTAAAGAGTTGTTGTCAGCCTCCCTCAGTTGTTGTCAGTTGTCCTGATTTCAACATCGCATATTTTTAAACAATTAAGCCTAGGAACACTATCATGGGTGCGTCCGACATGCCCTTGCCGATTTTTTTTATTGTACTTTTGAGACTGTAGATACTTCGAAATTTATACTGTTGCACAGTTTCATTAAAAGCTTGTTAAACACAGGTATTTTTTTGCTCGTGATGTGAAAATTAAAAATGTATTTTTTTAATAACTCCTTAATAAACTCAACTTTGGTGTGGATAAAAAATATGTCACTGTTAATAATAATAGGTATTGTTAAGAGTGACGTAAAGTATAAAAAAAAAAGAAAATATAATTGGGAAAGAATTGATAATTTCTTGAACTGTTAAAATTTAAGTAGTTTTCGGAACACATATGATATCCACTATATTAAAATTATGAATACGGATTGTGTTTGTACAATACATCTTCGTAATATAAATTACACCTTCACTTACCCAAAACTGAAACTCCATTGATGACGTTGACACAGAAACCTCTCAACCTCCGTTATCATGAAGGCTAGATCCCCCCACCGTGAAGGCTCCCGTGGAAATGGACCCCTTTGTTTCCACCAGATGGAAGATCAGTACAAATAGGTAATACAGTTTTACTGGTGTTGGATAAATGTTGATACCCCAAAAAAGAATGTTGAAAGGCAAGGAAAAGCGAGGCCGCCTGTGTATAAATGGAGTACTGTACCACCTCCTCCACGTAGGATCTTTATATTACAAATATAGCCCCTTACTTACTAGGTCCTGTGGGTATTGCGAAAGAAGTGAAAACAGGATTGGAAGCATTTGAATGGTTTTTTGATGAAAAAATTATTGAAACAGTACTTGTTCATATCAGAACTAAGAGCCTATATCGGGCTTTTATTTCTATTAGATAATAGAGAACTTCATTTTTGTGGGGCATTTCTGGTAGCGAAATTTACTCGACAATCATGTCAAAAGAGTGCTTCAAATTTCTAACTAATTTTTTAAGCTTTGATGATCCCGCTACCAGGGACACCAGAAAGGCCTCTGATGAATTCGCACATATAAGAGATATTTGGGATCAATTAATGATAAACTGTTCTGTAGGTTTCAAAGGACAATGCAAATTTAGAATTTATATCCCCAGCAAACCTGATACATATGGATCAAAATTGGTCCTCCTGTGTGATTTTTATAATCGGTACATAATATCCGGGATGCCATATCTTGGAAAAGCAACTCCAAATGGACGCACACCTCTTGCTGAACATTTTGTGGAAAATTTGAAAAGTCCTGTTTATGGTACAAATATAAACTTAAATGATGACAACTGGGTCATATCAATCTCTTTAGTGAACATGCTGGAAAAGTATAAACTTACTATAGTTGGAACCATGCACAAAAATAAAGTGGAAATACCACCAGATATTCTTCTAACAAAGAAATGCCCCGTCGGAAGTTCAGTATTTCTATACAATACACTTGACAAACTTCAACTATCCATTTATTATCCAAAAAAAGGAAATATGGTGATACTTTTGTCCAATGCGCATTGTCGAGTCAGCAATATCAGAGCTTAATGAGTAACCAGAGCTCATTGAATATTATAATTCAACTAAAACAGGAGTAGATGCTGTTGATCAGATATGTCATAGCCACAGTTATTCAAGAAGAACAAAAAGATGGCCATTAGCTGTTTTTATAACACGCTGGATTTAGCTGGAATAAATGTACATGCGCTTCTCAATATAAATAAAGATAGGAACAACAAAATTCAGGACTCACAAGCCGAGGTCCTATATAAGTTATCACTAGATCTATTCTTACCTTTCATAAAAGAACGACTCAACATTCCAAACTTACGACATAACATATGAACTAAAATTGAAAGTGTAGTCAACGAATATCAAAAACTGCAATCTAATGATCATACTTCATTGCTTGATCCCAGTGTTCTAACATCGAGTAATTCAAGAGTTCATACACGAGAAAATTCAGAGGAAACGGCTAGTAAAGCTAAACAAGGAAGATGTGGACTATGTAAACCAAAAGGCGACAAAAAGTTTACAGCTAAATGCTCAGAGTATATTTGTAAACAACACCGTAGTTAAGTTTACGTTAACTGCAGTAAATAATATTTTTTCACCAAAGACTTACTTAATTTAGGAAGAAGTTCTATTTAATTTCGGAATAAGTGTTGATTTTTATAATTTTCATTTTATGTTACTATTAAAAAAAGTATATTTTGTTACTTTTTGTTTTTTTTTATTTATAGAGCAAAAAAGTGGTTTTATTTCATTTCAATTTAAAAAATTCCGTATGTTCTTTTTAAATATGAAGTAAACTATACGGTTAATTAACAGTCTGTCTGTGTGCAATGGAAAATAAATAGACTGATTTAAATAAAACAACATTTTCTTTATTTTATTAATATATTTCCCATAGTCCATCAAAATCATTGCGATTTGGCCAGCTCTTTTTTGTTGGTAATTAAAATATATATTTTTTATAAATAAAAAGTGTACAATGCTACATTTCTTGTAATAAAGGTCTAAACTATAGGTACATATTAGACAGATCGGTTTGACAACTATAATTATATTAATTAGTTCATTAATTAAGACCCGGGTGTTTTATACCCATTGTAGTCTTGATAGTATACAAATTCATTGTAGCCTTTAAGGGTTAAGTAAAATGACATTGACATCTACTTTAAGTGTCTATACTGATTTATCACAAAGACACCAATTCAGTTAACTACTTTTCAGAATAAATGTTTCAAGAAATAAATATTTATGTAAAATATTATTTATGCGATCATTAACCTTACATGCTTGTTATATAATATTGTTAAAACTTGCGAAACTTTACATATATTGGCGAACACAATCTGTTGACCTGTTGGCATTGATCTTCACATAATTAACTTTTTATATTCTTGCATAAGTATAATATGAGATTATGTAAATTTAGTTTGTCAATTATGTGATGTAAATTTTCCATTCATGTTAAAATTGTTTGCCTATGTTCGAGTTTTTAACCTACAGTTTTGATGAATTTGTATCATTCAATGTGCATTAAATGTGTTGAGAGGTTAGGACTTATCATTGCATTAAGACAGGTTAATGGCAATGTTAGGTTTTTCAACAGAAATTAAATTTAAAAATATGAAATTATAATTATTCTGCTGAAAATTTCTTGTATCAAATTCATTGCGATAAGGCCTGTAAATGTTAGATTTTTCAATAAAAATGAAATTGAAAGATATGAAAGTATATTTATTCTGTTGAAGATTTCTTGTACCAAATTCATTGCAATAAGGCCTCTTAGTGTTAGATTTTTCAACAGAAATGAAATTTGAAAATGTGAAATTATAATTATTCTGTTGAAGATTTCCTATATCAAATTCATTGCAATAAGGCCTCTTAATGTTAGATTTTTCAACAGGAGTGAAATTTAAAGATATGGTATATTTTGTCAAATTGTAATTATGATATATTCGTATTATAGATATGATATATTTTATCGAATTATAAATTTATTATATATTTCTCTTGAAGATTTCCTGGATCAAATTCATCGCAATAAGGCCTCTTAAAATTATATTTTTCAACAGAAATGAAATTTAAAGATATGGTATATTTTGTCAAATTATAATTATGATGTAGTCATAGTATAGATATGATATATTTTATCGAATTATAAATTTATTATATATTTCTCTTGAAGATTTTCTGTATCAAATTCTCACAATAAGGCCTCTTAAAATTAGATTTTTCAACAGAAATGAAATTTAAAGATATGGTATATTTTGTCAAATTATAATTATGATATATTCATATTATAGATATGATATATTTTATCGAATTATAAATTTATTATATATTCTCTTGAAGATTTTTTGTATCAAATTCATCGCAATAAGGCCTCTTAAAATTAGATTTTTCAACAGAAATGAAATTTTAAGATATGGTATATTCTGTCGAATTATAAATTATAATGTATTCATTATAGACTTATATATATATATATATATTTTGTCGAATTATAAATTTTAAATATATTCTGTTGAAGATTTCCTGTATCAAATTCATCGCAATAAGGCCTCTTAATGTTAGATTTTTCAACAGAAATGAAATTGAAAGATATGAAATTACAATTAATTTGCTGAAGATTTGCCGTATCAAACTCCAACATCTAACAAATCATCTGTTTTCCAGTTATTTTTTTCATTGTGTCGATATATTTTATTATCTGCATATTTTTGTTTTTTTCACCATTCAAGAGAATTTTGATTTTTACCTTAACGTGATATCTGCTGATTGTAATAGTTCCATCTATATAGTCATTTTAGTATGTCTTTGTTATTTAGGATCTTCATTTACAACATGTACTCCTGAGATAGGTTATTTTAAACGCAACAAACTTTCACTTATTGATTAAGAACTGATAATTAGGTGTACGTCTAATCATTTGAACAAACAATCGTTATCTTTTTTTTATCCTATTTCCATATGATGACAGATTGCTTTTGCTGCATAAACTTTGTTGACAGAATGATTTATACGAACAATTTTTTTTAAAAACACTGCTATTATGTTCCATTTTTGTCTGTAGTAGTATTTGTCAGCTAGACAAATTGAAATGCTAGTAGAATTAAACAGTACGCTGATATTTATTGATATTTCGATGGGATCTTTGCTTGAGCTAAGTGCTTTTGTTACAAAGCAATGGCCGCTCAATGTAATTGATAATCACTTTGTTCAACCATTTAAAAGTATGTGAATTGAGATTTTGAATGAGGAGCTCGCTTTTAATCATATTAATATAATATGGCTTTGGTAGTTTGTTTTTAGGGATCCATCATAAACAATTAATTCTATTGGCATACAATTTTACGTGAGTATGGATTAATAGTTCATGGATGAATTCCTAAAATATGACGGCATAGTGTTTCCATATTGCTATAAAGTATATATCACATAAATATGTCATATCATTTCTGAGATATAGCGTATAATAATGCCAATGTAGTCAGACAAAATATCTGATCTAGGTGTTTTTGTTTCGAATGCTGATAAAATTATTACACATATATTTTTAGTGTATATGGAGAATTGTAGGTTCTAAAAAGGTCTAAAGAGACATTTGCGGCAGCATTTATCTATCTTTTATAGATAAGACACTTTTACTGTTTTCAAGTTAGAAACATGTGTGCCACAAAAATGGAGGTGTTTAGTTCAATTTATTAATCCTAAAATCCTTAAAATATGTATAACAAAAACGTTAAGTGATCGGAAGGAATGAAGGCGTTTTTGAAAGTAAATAAAAGTAGAAATGCATATTAATAACTTTCGGTGCTATGTATTTACCTCGGAGAGGCGAGGGGCAAATGATCACAAGGCCATTATGTCGCAGTACATTATTATATTTTTGTTAATTAATACAAAGTGTTAAACGTAATAAATAATGTTAATTGTACGTAGTCTGTCTACAGGCGGTTTTGATATCTGCGGGAAAGGTACTTGCATTTTCAACACTTTTGTCTATCCTAAAACGTACCCGGGCAAAGCTGGTCAGGTCGCTAGTAATTTTTAAAAGCATATCACATTATATTTTTATCCTTTATCCTGCCATAGCAGCCGTTTGTCTAATCCATTATCATAACCCAATTAGTATTTGATGGTCTTGCTCTCACTTAAGTGGCATTGGTTCCATTATCTTCAGTTGGAACTAATTTTTAAGTAAAATACATTTATCTTAACTGTGATAAATTTTTGATCTATTCACAGAGAGGATATCTTCGTTACTTCCAAGTTGTGGAATACGTTTCATAGCCCCGAACTTGTGGAGCCAGCCATAAGGACCACTCTAGCCAATCTCGGTTTGGAGTACGTGGACCTGTACCTCATTCACTGGCCCATGGGATACAAGGTATGCGCTTGTTTCTATATATTACTGTAACAAAATGTCTTTTTACGGGACCCTCGCAGTTAAATTATGGGTCTTTACTATTTTGTTGTAATGTGTGGCCATCCATGTGTCACAATTTATGTCAAGTTTTGCTTCAGATTAGTATGCAGCAAATTTAATAAATAATTGTTTTAATGTACTTTTTTGTATGTGTACAGCAGATGTGTCTTTGGGTAGGCCTGTAGAAAAGAAATTCAAATGCAGTGGTATTGCATAGGTCTTTCAAATTAAATTCAAATGGAGTGTTATTGGGTAGGTATTTCAAATTTAATTCAATAGGAGTGTTATTGGGTAGATCTTTCAAATTAAATTCAAAGGAGTGTTATTAGGCAGGTCTTCCAAATAAAATTTAAATGGAGTGTTATTAGGTAGGTCTTCCAAATAAAATTTAAACGGAGTGTTATTGGGTAGATTTTTCACACAAAATTCAAATGGAATGTTATTGGGTGGGTCATCAAATGAAATTCGAATAGAGTTTTATTGGATAGGTCTTTCAAATTTAATTCAAATGGAATATTATTGGGTAGATCTTTCAAATTAAATTCAAAGGAGTGTTATTAAGCAGGTCTTCGTAATAAAATTTAAACGGAGTGTTATTAGGTAGGTCTTCCAAATAAAATTTAAACGGAGTGTTATTGGGTAGATTTTTCACACAAAATTCAAATGGAATGTTATTGGGTAGGTCTTTGAACTGAAATTGAAATGTTATTAAAAACTTCAAAGTGGTTTGTAATGCAGCAGAAAACATGTTTAAAATAACTTAGCATTACATTCATTTCAATATTCATTTCAATAATATTACATTAATAATTTTGATATAGTGTATTGTAATTAGCGCTTGACTGTTGAACAGTTTTTTATGTTTGTAAAGAAAGTAAGTTTTACTAGCATATTTGATTTTCCACTTTTATTGAAAACATCTTTAGATATTATTATTTTGTAGATCTATACTCGAAGGCAATAAAAACGAAGTCATTATTGCTTGTACATTCCTCCGACAGATTTGTGTCTGAATGTTATCTTTTAGAATGTTGAAAATTGAAGATAAAAAAAATAAGTGTGATGTATTGTTTCATCTTTACCACTTTTCAGCTCATCCATTACTTACAACTTGTCCCATCTTTTATCCACTTATTATGAGATAGTAAAGAAATTTAAAAAATGTACATGTCTCGCCTCTCTCACAGGAAGGTGGTGAACTTTTCCCCATGAATGACGAAGGTAAGACCCAGTTCTCAGATGTAGACTATGTGGATACGTGGAAAGCTATGGAAGCTGTTGCTAAGAAGGGTCTCGCTCGCAGCATTGGCATCTCCAACTTTAACAAGAAGCAGATGGAGAGGGTGCTGGCCATCGCTGAGATTAAGCCCGTCGTTAACCAGGTGAGATTTTATAGTTTATATTGAGTGTTGCAAAGTATTGGTGACCATATTAGAAGGGTTAGAACCGAACAAATTTCATATTGCTATTAAAAAAATAATACCGATAAATTTTGCCAATTTAATTTTTGATATTGTCGGGAATATCTTGAAAAGGCCTGTGTGTTTATGGTGTTAGTTTATTGAAAAATTAAGAGCTGACAGCGCTAGAGGCAAAAGTGAAATTACTTCTTTCACTAATCACTTTATGAAATTTTTGTTTCTTTTATTCTTTAACTACTGCATTCCAGCAAGAGTATATATGGTTACTTATCCCAGCAGTTAAGTGGTACTATTTTTTAATGCTTATGAAATTTTGATAATTCTTTAACTACTGTGTTCCAGCAAGAGTATATATGGTTACTTAAGCGGTACGACAATATATATCTTTCAAATATTTACCGATCATTTGAATCTTTAATTTTTTAGGTTAAACTATTTTTAATAAAGTTTATAATTTAGTTTTTCACAATTAGATGTAGAATACGAAGAAGAGCAGAGTCAAGTGTCCAACATTGAAACACTAAAAATTTAAAGTCTCATATATCTTTCGTTTTTACGATTAGAAGTCTAATTTTTATAGGTGTGTAGGCATCGGATGGCGTTTATAATTTTTTCAATTAATGTGTAATAAAAAAATTAGAAATAAAAAAATGTGAAATGTTTCATTGTGTCCACAGTGGTGTACACAATGGAACGCCACAAGTACCATAATGAAACATAATAATTTATAGTGCCTGTCTCATATTTTGTGTAATTAATGGAGTAGATTATTGACAAAAAATGCTTGAGTTCAACCAAAAAAGATTTTATTCAAACTTACATTTTTAATCAGACTCTTGAAGTTACCTATAATAGGTAATAACGACTTAAGATAACGTCTTACACTAAATTAAGAAAATGAAAGAACTTTTTGGCAATAAAATTTGCTATCTTTATGGCACTCGTTTAAATATTAATTAGGAAATAATGACTTACGATTGGTTAGGCACTTCCATTAATCAGTCTCAGAATTATTAAAACCATAAATATTCGATTACTACATATAAAAATTGGCAGAGATCAATTTACAATAAAGATATCACTTAACAACTAATAAGTCTCAAAATTATGAAAATCGTAAGTAAAGAAGAAAGTTACCAATAAATTGGTAATTTTGTAATGGCTAACTATTAGTAAATTTCAATTTACGACAATATAAAATAAGAATAAAACAATAACAAGACAGATAAAAAAACCAAAATTAATAATTGAAATGATAAATTAACACAACTTCATATTTGGTGTCACACGGGCAGGAAAGACATAAGTTGAGTTATTTGTGGCGGAGGGAGAATCATTTTCACCTCATTCATATGAATTTCTGAAATCTCAGGTTCCAACGGCATGTAAAATTTCATATTGTCTTTGACTTTAAGTCTCATGAACGAAGCTCTGAATTTATTAGTATTTATGACTTACATGATCTTCGCGATGTAGTAGACCATCAGTTTTTTTTGCATGCAGTAAAACAACCACGTAATCACCTTCTTGGGGTGAGTGGGCAATTTTTTTGAAATCTTCTGTTATTAAGGGTAGCCCATCGTCATCTAGTTGTTCATTGAATTCGCTCATATCAGAATCACCTTCTTCTGTGTAGACTACTGCCTTACTACTCGTTTCTATGTCAATCTTAGCCATTTTGGGTTTATTTTTTCCTCTTTTGTTACACAAAATTGGTCCCATAATTGTCTTGTCGTTGATTTACTCGTATCTTTCTGTTCCTCAGTTATTCGGTCTTTTTCTGGTGTGTCCGTTGTCACCATACTTTTCCAAGCTTTCTTGATTTGTGCCTTTCAGTTCACGGGCCAGCCTTCAATGGAGCCATAAATTCCTTAGGAGATTTGAAATTAGTTTTAATACCAGAAGAATTCGCACGAATTTCTTCCACAGGAGGAGTCATTTCTTTGTACAGCGAAGTAGAACCTGATTCGGTTTTTACTTGTAGCTTATATTTGGAAATTTCGCTAAAAATGTAGACTCTCAGCCCGTGTCACATCAGATAAGGGACTCTCAGTATGTTCCACCTCTGAAGAAGGAATAGCAAGATTATCACCAAGTTGAAGTTCTTCAGGAGCAGTAACTGTAGAATGAGATAGCCCTGGTTGCTCTCTGTTAGTAACCAATGGTGATGAAGTCGATTGCTGAAAAAATTGCTCATTTTTTGAAGGCAGACGCAATATTTACTGGCGTCATTGTTTTTGTGTATGCCTGACCCACATACTCAGCGACATTGTAGTCAGTCATTTGTTTCCAGGATGTCTTATCAGTCATGAATCTGCAGCTCTATTATAATAACCTTTAAAGGGGCCATTTAAGCCCACAACAAGTGGCTGCATCTTTGCAGTTGTGTGAGGATGTAGTGTAAGCATTGTTATTCTAGTTTGTTTGGCCAAATATGAAGCTTCAGTACTGAAGTAGGATTTGTGGTTATCAATTATTAATACAGCAGGGTTCTCTGGGCTTATTAAACACTCAATAAAACGCCGCATAACTTTTACAAACAGTTACGCATTCATCCATCCAGTTGAGCTGTAAGACCAAGAGATCCTGGTGGAGCGCCATTCATTATAAAATCTCGGGAAAACAAGAGCTGGAGGCAATGCTTGTCCTGATGCACATACAATGGCACATGTAGTCCCTAATATACATCGTTCACTGCTGGTTATTTTACAAATATTGTATTTGCCTCTGGGTGCCATGACTTTAGACTTTTGTATCGTTTTTTTGGCATCTCAGTTTTAGATTCTACAACCATTACCAAAGGAAGGATTACGACCCATGACATATTTCAGATTATCAAAGGAAGACCCGACACTTACTTTATTAAATGTGGTTTCACGAGCAATGCTACATGCTTTTCAGGCTTCTTTATTGTTAATTCTGGATGCCTTGATTTATAAGACCGAAGCCACTCAATACCTGCTCTTTAATACTCTTTCTCCCAACCAGCAGGACATTGGATATTATTTATTTTCGCCATTTGATAATCAATATGGTGAACATCCTTAGTGCATAATCCGTAAAATTTTAACGCACATTCTTCAATATAGTCTTTAAGTGCTGTTTTTTGTTCTACTGTAAACGATTTATCTACTTCGTAGTTGGGGGTAAAACTTTGATTTTTATATTTCAAATTCTTATATTTTTTATATATCGAAACGGCGTAGGGTAATGTACATTGCACTTTTGTGCAGCTTTTCTTAAGCTCTTTCCTTCTTTGTGCAATGGAACAGCTCCAAGCATATTTGCCTATGAATGATGATCGCCTTTCTTTTTAGAGCTTTAGTAGACGCCATCCAGACGCCAGCCAAAAAGAAAATGTTAAGGTTAATTTCTAGCTACAAAAATGCAAAGAAAATACGCTTCACCCACCTACAGTAAATTTGAATAAAATAATAATCGTTATTAAATTGCATGGAAAGTACTTGATGTTATGTGGTATACAATGAAACAGTATTTCATTGCGTCCACTGCACAACTGTTTCATTGTTGACTAGCTAAGATTTATTTTACTAACCCCAAATTTTTTCCACTAAATTGTAACAGTTTAAAATATGATCTTCTTCTTCTTGGTTAGAACTATAACCTATTACAGGTCAAGGCTGTGTCGATAAGCTTTTTCCAGCGGATCCGGTCAGCTGCAACAGCCCGCCACCGTTGAATTTTTAAAAGTTCAAAATTATTCTCGACACAATCCATCCATCTTGTGCAAGGTCTTCCTCTTATTCTGGTGCCCTTTACATTGGCAAAGGTCACTTTCTTGACCAGGTTGTTGTCTTCAAATCTAAAAATGTGCCCAGACCCAGGCCACCTGATACGAAACGATTTAATGACTCAGACAATATTTGGTTGTTTAAATTTTCTATAAATTTCATGAGTAAACAAAATTCTCCATTTGTCATTCAAAAATAAGAAGTCTATCTTCATCTGTTTTTGTTAAAGGTCCGACATTCACTGCCATACAGAATTATTGGTCTAATAAGAGTAGTATAAATATTAATTTTTGTTTCCGGTTTTCAAAGTTTAGACTTCAGAAAATTCCTTTGACTAAAGTTAACACCTATTAGAACACCTATTGAAGTTAACCCATATACAATCTATTGGCAATTTCAGGCTTGATATTGTTTCTATTAGAGATGACAGTACCAAGATATGTAAAACTGTTAACACATTCAAAGACATAAGAATTTATCTGAAGTATATAAGATCTATAAGATATGATTTAGCCCATGTTAATCAATGAAATATGTATAATGCTAGTTAATCATGAGAAATATGAAATTTCCTTACATAATTTAACGAAAAATCTGTAAAGAAAGCCGAAAATTCTTAATTTTGGTGAAAAAATAAAAAATGCTCCGCAGACACGTCTTCAATCATGCGATGCCGATGAAAACTGGGGCGCGGGGGGGGGTTCTCGAGTTGATCCTCACGCAATATGATACACGATCTGGCAACGTTGCATTTTAGCAATATCACAGTGTTTCTTTGCGTACCACTGTTTCATTATTTGACACTTGACCCTATATATTTTTTACTAAAGTATCTAAAAGGTTGATTTTAGATATTTTAGTAAAAAATATGTTCTCCATTTATCTCAATAAAATATCTCGAAACTATTCTTGGAGATTTGCCAGGAAATGGAGGTTATGTAATGTTATGTTCGTATGCTGATAAGTAGGCATTATGTAATTAATAGTAGTTATCACATGTACGCAATTAATAATAGCGTTATTATAATCCCTATCACATCTTGAACATATTTTGAATTAACATTTTGCATTGTTTTATTTTTAGACTCTTTGTTTAATGTTTATGTTTTTTAATATGTAGATAATATTTTATGGAGAAGTCATTTTTATTTTAATTCTGAATGGTCCAAATCATTCATTTTGTAATTGGACATTGTTAATAAAATATTGAATAACTAAAATTATGGACCAATAGTGAATAAACAAACCTCAAAAGTACTTTATCCCTCTCCATTTTGTTATCATTACAATTTTTAATAAAGCTCTATATGCTAAATTACTTCTGAGCATTCTGAAATAGGTCTATCGGTTGTGACTATTGCTCTTTCATATATTAATGATACATTGTTCAGCATTGTATGGTGATAGATTTTGTCTAATGGTATGGCGGCTCGCCATCGCGTCGCTACTACGTAATGGATAATTATGTTTTTTCCATCATCTTAATCTAAATCACAAAACTGTGTCACAACGCTATTCTTAAGTTTTCAAAATCATGCTGTATATTCTATATACACCTGTTTCTTAAAGCTTTCATTTGATTTCATATTCCTGTCATTTTTTATATTTATTTAATAACTTCTAGTTTCATCGACTCGCTAACTCATTTTTTTTATAATAATTCTTCTGATCGATACTTACTAATCTAAGCTTTGTGTAAAATTTGTTTACATAAACCGACTGTTTAAACAAGATAAAACAAACGTTTGTGAACCAATGACAATGGGTCTTGCTCCATTATCGAGCACTAAATGTAAGTCTAATGAATAGGAATATGGAAGTATAAAATATAAATTATGTTTGTAATAAAAATTTGGTTTAATATTTAAAAAAAATTCATAACAATTAAAATTAGTCAATTGTTATTAAATATACATAAGTCTTTACATAAGATATGTGAAGCTTTTTAAGTAAATTCACACAGAAAGAACCTATAGTCCCTTATTGTATTATAAAGCCAGTATAATATTAAATATGTATTTTTTTGTCTAGGATTTGTCAAGAAGTTGCCATGTCTGTCATCCCAGTTGTATAAAAACTAACGAGACTCATTAAGAGACAAAATGGGACAGTTACCATCAGAAACAGCCCGAAAGTTTAATATACAATTTATGTTAAGCTCCACGTCATTGTTACCACCTCAATTATCACCAACTCCATGGGTATATTGCCTTACCAAAGTCTTTAATAACGCTACCTAATTATACTCATGCCCCAAATATATTTGCCCACCGCATATTTAAAATTTGTAATAATATTATATATCATTTCATTGTACCTCTTTCACATTCTCATCAAAATAATTTTAACACAATGCATTTATTTTCGATTCATCGGCTGCCTAAAAACAGCATTGTATTTTTTAATTTTAACGCACATCAATTAGAAAACTTAATTGACATTGCTAAGTCAATTTCTAAGATTAACGTTGAAACAGATGAGTTGGTTCGGAATGGGCAAACTGCTCGGCTTGTCTGCCAAAAGCCAAACAATGTGTCCACACTCATTAAATGTTTATAAATGCCTAAAATTGCAAACAGCTTTCCATTTGCCAGTCTATATATCGTGGCATCATAACTCTCTCAATCTAAGACTGATTCTAATGAAATTTTACAGGAAGATATAGTTGGATTACATTATTACATAATATATCTTAATGTATCGAATTTAGAGATGATAAATTTCTTTTCCTCAAAACCCTTCAAACGGGATGTATTCGAAGAGATTTTTTAAAATGCAATTGAAAATGTTTTGTAATATTTTTGTGATCTGGCATCTTCTTTTCAAGATATGAGTTTCCAAGCGTGCACAACCCTAGCTTTTTAACTATGCATGTCAAGAATCTAAAAAAATCAAAATAATAAAAACATTTAGTGACAGTGAAAAATCATTTAAATCAACACGCATTAATTATAAATATAAATCAATGAGAATGGCTGGTTTCTGAGGATACCAAATAAAATTTTCATAGTTATTGGTTTATTAAATTTGTGAACCCCATAAAGTGCAAATAACTATAACCGCATTTCTGAATACTATTTTGTTCTTTTGATAACTATAGGATCGTTAAGCATTTTTCTGCATGTCACTAGATGGTTCTTTCTTTGAAATAAAGTTTTAAAAATATATTTAAGGTTTCATTCCTCAAAATGAAAAACAGAACCCTTATAGACTCACTTCTTTGTCTGTCCGTCCGTCCGCCTGCCTGTCTGCTAAGCCCTTTCTCTCAGAAGCGGCTTGTGATATCAAGTTGAAAGTATTATTGGCTACTGAGGTCTATAGCCATACATTGCTGTAATATATTCAAGTTTTTTGGTTCATGCAACAAAATGATGTGGTCCTTTGAATCATATTTTTATTTTATTTTTGCCATAGCCTTGCTCACTGATTTTTAAGACATATAAGGTACTTCCAGTCGAACTACAATCTTGAAAGTCGCCACAATGGGAGGTCTTATAGCGCAAATAAAGGAATTAGAAATTAATGATCACGTACATGCACAGACGTGCGTGCGTCCGTGCACACACACGCAGACACACACACACACAAGTATATATGTATATATACTGTATATAGGAAATACATATTTACATTGTGGAAATTCAAATTTTGTTAATAGTTTAATAGGAATATTATGTACCATTAAATGTTTATAAATGCCTAAACATGTACGGAACCCTCATAGGGCAAGTATACCCATGCTAGACAGGTTCCTTAATAAAATATAACATCATTACAATGTATTAGAAATGTAACATTATTTTGGATACATTAATATTAATTGTTGTGACAAACATATTTAAAAATAAAAATGTACTCCAATAAAAAAAAGTAAAAAATTCACTGTAAAAGACAAAATGTTGTTGACAGAAGTGAAAATAATTGCTAATAAAAGAAAAGATGCAATAAATATTGAAGCCAAAAAAGTATTTATTCTTCTAAAATAAATGTTCACAGTATACTTTTTAAATTTATATCTTGTTTTAAACTCTTCATTTGTTTTGATTTCGAAGGGATTTTTATGATCTATTCGATAGATTGTTTGGAATTGAGATGTTACTTACAAAACCAATAATATCTTCATTAAATTCCAATGAAGAAGTTGAATTAATCACTATAAAATCCACATTTGATTTTAAGATATTACAAAAACGCAAACCTATAGACATTGCACAAAAAGTTTATAGGTAGTGTCAAATTCATTTTTGACAGCTCTGTTTATGGAATAGATAAACAGCCATTATTGCACAGTTAACTTTGCAATAGTTTGTCTAATAAACAACATGCTTTCAGGTGTTCAGAAATAGTTTTTGACAAGTTACCGCTTTGATTGAAATATCAAACACATGCACTGCTGTCAAATATACTTCAGAAACCAGCCATTAACCAATAAACTTTATTGTGCATACTAGGTTCTACGGAAAATTAATATTAGTGGATTACGAAGATTTGTGACAAATAACTTGGTAATATTGTGGTACCAATAACTGTATATATTCATGGATTGTTGTCCATATTGGCTCAATTATCTAGGGAAATGTTATTAGCTGGTATTTCAAACTTGCTATCATGTTTTGCTCTCACTTTTTTCTTTAGAACATGTCATTTTATCAGTCAATCATGGACTGAGGTATTTGGAGCTGGCTGTCAATACAGAAACTTTAAAATCTCAAATTACAGGTAGAATGCCATCCATACTTGAACCAAAATAAACTGGCAAGTTTCTGTAAGAAGCATGATATTGTAATCACAGCGTACAGCCCTCTGGGTAGCCCTGACAGGCCTTGGGCTAAGCCAGATGATCCCCAGCTCTTGGAAGATGCCAAGTTGAAGGAGATAGCCGACAGGCTCGGCAAAACACCTGCTCAAGTACTTATTAGGTAAGTACTTGTGTACTGCAGCTATGTGATAATTGACAAGCTTGATCTGCAATTATTTTTTTAGTATTTTAAGATACGATATGTGCATTTTAGGATATTTCTATGTATTTCATGTTGCATGTCTTTATAGGTAATTAACTTTTAGTAGAAAAATAACTTCAAAATCCTTGAATCAGCCAAAATTCACAGTAATTTCCATAATATACTAAGGACAGGTATACAAAACAATATGATAAATAAAATGGTACATTTGTGTTAATTTTTCCTTCCACAGATACCAGATTGATAAGGGTAATGTGGTGATCCCCAAGTCTGTTACAAAGTCTAGGATAGCGCAGAACATGGACGTGTTCGATTTCCAGCTATCTCCTGATGACGTGAAGCTGATCGACAGCTTTGATTGCAATGGCCGAGTGGTACCCATCTCGAGGTATTATTTCAAATTAATTTGTCTCCTAAATTTTAAGGGTGATTTGCAGCATTTGCAAAAGTAAGAAAGGATATAGTAGATAGCGCTAGGCTAATTAATATATGTTGTGTTTTGAGTAGCCCGATGGCATTCTAGATATTTTGATATTTGAAGATAACTGAAATTTCTGCTAATTTTAAGAACATTTTTCTTTGACATGACTTTCTTATAAGTAGAGTAAGTAATTACAAGGGGAGATCCAAAAGTCCATGGAACAGACGGGTTGCTAGTTAAATAAAATAATGAAAGTATTTTTCTTTTTCAATGTAATCTCCATTAAACTCAATAAATTTATTAGATCTTGAAATCAATTTTTTTTTAAAAAACATCAAAAAAATTTTTTTTGTCTTTATCCTGAATATGAGCTGAAATTTCCTCCTTCCCCTCACTGTCGACCTTACATTTTTTCCTCGTAGCTCTTTTTTCAGGTTTTGGAACAAGTAAAAATCACTGGGAGTTAGGTCGGAGCTATAGGGTGGGTGAATCAGCGATTTGAAGCCGAGTCTGTGAACACCATCCATCGCAACATTGTTTTTGTGAACCGTTTTGTGTGTTTCTTCCTTGATAGCTTTTTCAGTTTAGTAAATATGGTAGCACAGTACTCTCCAGTAATAGTGGTTACTTTTTTCTTTATAACCAATAAAATCCTTTCACAATCCCAAAAAAGGCCATCAATATTCCGAGACCTTCTTAGGGGGTGGAGTGCCCTTTTTGTGCCATTTCATCGACTCTTGCTTGGATTGCTTGGTGAGTCCAAGCAATACTCAAAGTGATCGTGAGTATTGTCGATGCAATACTCAAAGTGATAAACCCAAGTTTCATCTCCATTCACAATTCTCTCTAAAATCGGCGTAGGTCCCTTAGCACACAGCTTCAAAACTCTTTAGATGCCTCGACTTGTTTGTTTTGTAGCGGCATAAGCATTCTCGGGACCCATCTTGCACTGATTTTAGTCATGCCAAGATGGTTGTGTAGAATTCTCGAAATTGTTGTAACTGATACATCAACTAATGCAGAAAGTTGTTTCTTCTTTTTAGGCGAGCATTTTCCAATATAAGTTTTTTAACTTTTTCGACAATATCTGACATGGTGACTTCAATAGGCCGTCCTGGGCGGGGGTTGTCTTCAGTCAACTCACAACCTTGTGTAAATAGACCACGCCACTTGTAAGCCATGGTTTTAGCAGGGCAACGATCTCCATAAATAATACCCATCTCACTTATGATGGGTTTGAGGAGTTCTTCCTTGCTTTGTGAGGAATTTAATCACAGCATGTAATTCGATTTGCTCCATGTTTGCAGTTTACGTTCAAATTTACATCTTTAAGAGACAATTATTTATTAATTAATGATGTTAGAGATTTGACATTTAACTTATATACCTCTAATGAGTTGCTAATTATCGGGGTACCCCTCCCTTCCCGTTCACTCCACAGACTTTTGGACCTCCACTCATATTTGCTTCAGACATTTTAACCACAGAACATAATATTTGGTGCTATTGGAAAACATTGAATATTATGAACTTTTAGATATATTGTGTATTTATTTGATACATTTTTACGAAGTTTCTTTATGATTATGGTTATATAGGTTTGAAACAAGATGGACAGTTTCATTGTAGGAGCTTCCATGCTGATAATTTTGGTTATCATTATAGTGATGTATTCCAATTTCACCTTGTGTATTTATGTGTTCAAATATTAAGTTAACAATATAGGAAAAAGTAAATTTATCTAAAAATAATCTAGTATTAAATTGAGTTTAATGCATCATTTGACACTATGTTATTAATATTTCCAAATAACATTTTAAATTCAATTGTGTTTATCTTTTCATCTGTTTTACATCTCAAACAATATATTTGGAATCTAAGGAGAACTGAATGGCGAGAGAACATTTTCTTATGCATTCAAAATGCCCTATATGATGGTCCAAAAAAAGAATTAAGACATGAAGAATAATGCAATTATCTTTTTAATCAGTTTTACTAATTTAGTTTTTTGTTCTCCGAACTTTAAATGTTTAATCAAAATAAGCCCATTTAAGGAGACATTTTTTTTAACACATTTTTAATTAATTTTCAATTTAACAATAATAACGTTAATATTTAACAATTTAATGAAACTATGTGATGTAGTATTATTAATACTTTCTTTAAGTTCATTACCACGACCTAGGTTTCGTTGTATTACAATATCTTCAGGTGGTCAATTAGCAAAGATCTTTGCTAGTAGCCCACCTGAAGATCTAGATAATACTATTTCACATAGTTTCATTTAATTGTGAATAATGAATTTCTACAAAATTAACGCCAAATACATTCAGTATTAATATTTAATTTCAGTGCCCTCGGACATCCCCATCATCCATTTGAGAACGATGAATACTAAATTGTAATGCACAATGAATAAGTTTGTTTACTCATGAAATATGATTTGAGATTTTTTGCAAAGAATATGAGTTTTAATAAATGTTTTTAATTATTTTAAGTTTAGTTTTATTATTACAACAGTCTCGAAAATAAATCTGTCCTTATATAATTTTTTAAATTTCAACTCGCTACCGTTTGTATAGGTATCAAGGTCTGGTTCTCATCAAATATGTACATGTGGATTAAAAATGTTGCATGTGACATTGAAATGCAATGTGCATAATTGACAAGAGTTTATCATAGATAAATTGGTACCATAGATAAATTTTTTGTTTCTGTATAGAACACAGATCCTGTAACACGACACTTTGTTGAAATGGAAGTTTTATATTTCTTCAACTCTTTTCAATTTTTAAAAAAATACCTCAATTTTGAAATTTTTTTTCAGTTTTATAATCAAACTGTTAAATTTTAAACTTAACGTAGTAGCAATCTGTATTATAGTTTTTTATCGTAAGAATTTTTCAAATATAAAAATCAGCAACTTTTTAAATATTATATATGAATTTTTTAAATATTTTAACATTTTAATACAAGTGACCATCTTGTAATACAATACAAAAAATAACTTAAAATAAGATTCACGTACATTAGTTTTATTAATTTCTTAAAAATGCATCTGGCCAGTTACACAATCAATCTTTTTTTATTTCTCCAAAAGGTATATTTCAGTGTACATATTTATAAATTTTTTTTTTCTTTGTATGGAATTTCATGAAAAAATTTAACATTTCCTTAAACGTTTTTAACACACCTGTTACTAGGTGAACTGTATATAAATGATATATAACAACGCTTGCTACCATTTGGAGGAAGCATTGAAACAAACTTCATTTTATTAAGTTGCTTTTTATTGTCGGTCATAAAATATTAGATAAATTCCGATATAGAATATACATAAAGACATATCCTACATGACTTGTTTGTTTATAAACCTCGATTGGAACGTAACGTCTAAATTGGCAATGCTTTTCTTAAAATAGATTCCGTATAGCTTATAATATTTTTACCTAAAAATCTTTCATAGCTACCAAAGCATAACACCTCGGAGAAACTATAGCATCAAACATTTTTACTAAGAACCATTGCGAATCATTTCCTCCAGTTTCAGCCAAAAACATCAATCTGTCCAGCAAGATCAGACTCTCCACTGTTTGCGCTAGACATAGACGCAGAATATAAAAAATGTTCATTCTTTCTCTATGTATAGACATTTCATTCTCAAAGGTTTCTAGCTCAACATCTGTCTGGAGTATGAAGTTTAATCCGAGCTTTGAAATGGCACACCGCACGTAAGAAGGAAAATTTTCACATTTAGATGTAATTTTTCGTAATTTGCCATTAGTCTCTGGAACTGCATTCGGAGACGATGACTCAATGAGGACCTGAGGAAGAAGTAATTAAGCATTATTTTCAACACACATTCATTTCAGTGGGGAAGATGTATAAACTCTATAATTCAAAATTATCTAAGAGTTGCAAAGTTCTCATTAAAAAAAATGGTGATATCACAAAATCATAGTGGTAATATTTGCAAAATGGAAGCCATTTTTAAACATAATTCTGGATCAGGTGATGTCATCAATGTTATTCCTCCTATCATTACGTGTCATTTCATAATTAATAGGTTATAACGTTTGTTTGCGTGAGCACTTAAAATTATGGTCCATGAAAAATGTAATAAAAACGATTTTTGTTAACACTTACTATAAAAACGAACCAAGAGTTAATGTCGCCAAGGTAATGAATGTTTTTATGAACAGTGCAGAATTTTCGAGTGTAGAAATGGCATTAGATAAACAATTTCCGTATGCTTAAATAACATATAAATTATTGTAATAACTTTTAAATTATTGTAATAAAATATAAATATTGTAAAAAAAAAATGTAAATAAGTCCTTATAAAGTGTAAAGTAAAATCAAGTTAAGTTTTTACTGTTTTAATGTTATTTGAAAGAAAACTTACACTAAACCATATTTGACTAATTATAAACGTAACTAATAATTTATAAAGACCAACTATTAAAGACTAATAATTTATAAAATTGATAAAGATATTGATTTTAAAAGAAGATTACTAGATAAATTGATGTTTTTGCAAAGAAACTCCATGAAATTATATTTGAATGTGCCATTTGTCCGACTCCACCACTGGTAGTAAAACAGTTCCCTAAATTAAATTTTTTACTAAATAAATTTGTAAGTGTTGTTTTTAATATTAAAAACTATGTTTGTTTTAAGTTTCCTTTCAATTAAAAAAAAGGGATGTGTATATATATATATATATATATATATATTTATATATATATGTATATATATATATATATATATATATACACACATATGTGTATATATGAATTTTATGACGTTTATCTTAGTTGTTTTCCACAACTTTTAATTAAATGTTTAATTCACATTTTGTCATAGCGTAGTAAAAAATATAAATACTGTTGGAAATGTTTCAATTAAATTTAAAACTGATTGTTGTTTAAACTCCGCCATTTTCACACACCTTGTATGACGTCATAAGCTATGCTCAGCATTTGTTTACTGTAGGTGTTCTCGTTACTTTAAACATATTTTCAGTATAATAGCCGTTTGAACAGTGAAAGAAGCTTGAAAGCCAGTTTAAAAGTATTGTATTGTGCTTGTGTGCAAAAATACTATTAGAAGTGCAACTGATAAAGTAGTTTTTCTTGTCCTGAGAGATGTAAAAATATGAAAACAACGGTGCAAGGTTATGAGAAGAGGTGAAGTATCTTCAACAAATAAACTTAACAACAAGCAAGCGACAAACAAGTAACTTTAATGTAAGTTAATCATAAGTGAATTTTGTATTGAATATCAATGACACAAGCAGTAAATAACTGCATACATAAATTATTTTAACAAAGTTTAATACGACTTTTGTTTTTTGTTTTTTACGTTAAGAAAAAACTTTATAACATTACTAAAATATAAAAAAATGACTGAAATTCATATATAAATTTATAAAATGTAGCCAGTATACAGTTATGTTTTTGTAAGGTTATAGATTATGTTTACTGCTCTTAAAAAAGCTTACAGGTTATGTTCATTACTACTGAGTACACGTCTTTTACTGAGTAGTTATGCATAAAAAGAATGTACATAACTATGATTATCAATACTGTTTTCACTTCTTTGACCTCAGCAGACATAAAATCTGGATTTGTGGCAAAATAAGATGTCATTCTTAATCTATTCTCATCATTGTTCTAGGTGATTCTCAATCTCACTAGGATGTTAAAAATATACTAGATATTTCAAATATTGCAAGAACACTATTTCTCCTTATCAAGTACAACAAATACTACACAGGACGTCAATAATACGAACCTTTTGACATAGTTTCTCTGATCATATTTCATTCTAACCAATAGTGCTTTGGACAATTGAATTTCTCTTAAATAATATGCATTTTTTATTTAATAATTCATGTAATTAAAATTAAGAAAATAATGGTTTAAATATAATGTCCGGTTGATAAATAATTGGAAAAATGTTTGAACCAAATTTAAATTACATGCATAGTCCCCATTATAATATACAAAATACGTTATGCTAAAATTCCTATTTCTTTATGTAACGTAAAATATTCACGGGATGTTAATTTTCTTTCTTTTCTTCCCCAATTTGGAACAAATTTGAACATTACATTAATATAACACGATGGACTACTCTATATGTCGCACTGAATCCTTTGTTTTCTCTTTAATCCATGTCAATGAATGTTTCCTTAAAATCTGTTCTGTAGTTTATGCTTGATACATAAAATGAAAAATCAAAAGGTTAGATGATTGTAAAAATAATTTTATACTTCTAAACAACCTAAATAAAACTAAATTCTTAGTAACAATTCAATATAAAGATACAGGCTATTTTGTAGGTTTTACTAGAGTAATGCTGGGCTCATCTATAGGTTCTACCAGAGTAAACCTGAAATTCTATTTTTATTCATTAAGAATTTCCATGAGAATACTATTGTTCAGGTAAAATACACTTAAAACACATTGGTTTACACCACACCTTCTCTGCTTTAATAATAGATAATGATAATTTATGTGGGTATTAAAATTTTTTAACAAATGGCAACATACTAGTGTTGCCATAAAACAATTGCTTAAATATAGCATCTATTACAAAAGGTCAGGAGTAAAAGCTTAAATAAATAAAAAATTCACCTTAAATATATTACGAATCTACGTTGGAAAATATGTTTATTTTAGTGTATTATTTGTTTGAACTCATTTAAGTTCATTACGATTAAATATGAAAGCTACAAATAATATATATACATAAGATTAGCAAAATAAATTCCAGGAAATTCATGAGAATTCCATGAAATTTCTAAGATAATACCTGGGCGAAAGCAATTCCATGATTTTTTCTAATTTTCAAGTTAACCCAGGTGTATAGCAACTTTGAAATAGCATATAACATGTGCCGTTAATAATTTTAAATTGACTAAAGAAATTCATAACACCTCAGAAATTATAAAAATATTATATTCTATATGCTATCATTTGTTTGAATGTCAGTAAAAATGGTCAGTAACCTGTAACATTGCACGGTAATGTAAAGATAGCTCAGGTAGTTTGCGTTCGTTCACCACCCTCTCCAGCGACTGTGACGCCAGCATTCTTGCGTTCCTACCGATCGTCCGTTCTGTAACATTATTAAAGTAACATGATAGTACATAAGAGGCAAGTATAAATGGTATTTAGATTATTATCAACTTTCTCCTGTCAAAATTTAAGTTTAATAATGCTTTAAACGAACCTAGTAAAACAATGTGATTCATCATTAAAAACTGATGAACACATATTTCAAATTACAATAAACATTTAACATTTAATGATGAATTGGATTGCAACTTTGGATTTCGTATGTTACTTTTTATCTATAAAACATCCTAGTTTAGCTGTCAGAGGCGCAAGTCAATACGTCTTATAGTTAATATTTAAATATGTAATACAATATCGATATTATTTACTTAAAAATTCTTTTTCTTAATCTCAGGACCCACTATGATATCTACATCAATTTATCCCACAATTTTGTTTTTCTCAATATACTCACGCTAATAATCTATTAGTATGTTCCACTAGCCGCTCGCAATGCTCTCGCCCATGACCATAATCAAATCCATTCCACTAGCTTGTTAACATTACAACAACAATGCGTATTTTAACTATGAGGAAAGAACGGGTATTTGACAAAAATAAAGAGATTATAGAATTGTATTTTTCTTTATGTACTAATTGTTAGGTAATAATTTACACTTACATTAATTGCAAAAGTGTAAATTAATTCCTATAAAAATTTGATGACTGTTTGCATGTTTTGCGCCTTTTTGTGTAAACTTTACGTTTATTATATATTTCTCGGAGCTGCATAAAATGATTCTCTTCGTCACCACGTTTAATTGTAAGACAATATAAATTTATTTACGTAAATTTCATATATCAATATGTCAAAGTCAAATTGACAGATAGACGAACGCAACGACCTACGTTGATACGTGAGTCGGCATGGGCTCGAAGCGGTCGTGAACAATGACACCATTAACAATATTTTAATCACGACCACTACAACTGCGGTCGTCAAGTGGAACGATACAGTGAGCATTTTGAGCGTTGCGATCTTCTAGTACTCTATATGAAGCTGACAGGTCAGATTTCAATAAAGTTGCCCATAAGTGGGATAAGACCGGCACATGGCTAACAGGGCTTTATAAGTATTGTAAATCCGGTTGTAATTAGATCCATGTGGGTGGGATTCAATACAGTGTTTACTTAATTGACTGTGTGCTAAGGGTTCAAATGCTTTTATTGTTAGGCTACAATTATTACAAAAAATTGGAGATTTCATTAATGTATAGACAAACAAACAATTTACCAGATAGATATTTTGACATAGGAAACCCTGGAACATCATCACTTTCATCTGCTAC